>CM023452.1:170615643-171325346 GCA_013339765.2 Haemaphysalis longicornis | reverse complement strand
AGAACAGATTCAGCCCATACACCAGCTTGGATACACAAAATCAACATTGTTTCATACCCTCTGTGCCCCTTGTGCAGTGTGACCGGTGACATTGATCACTTCATTATGAACTGCTCCAAAACCAACCTTGAGCGGACAGATTTTTCGTGATCTCCAGAAGGTAGGAGTTCCCCATGCTACATCGGAGGACATTATTTTTTCTAGGGACCACTGGATTGTGCGAAGAGAGGTGTCTCACCTCCTACTCGGGTTCTTGCAGTCCACAGGACTAAGCGAGGTGCGGTGACAATGCGTGTATCTGATGTAATATTGGGGATGATGAGGCGGAGCAATAGCTGGCAGTTATGCAAGGCTAAGTCCGCCTCATCCAACAATACATAGTACTACTACTACTATGAGCTCGTGTAAAATGCAATAAAATTAGTTTGAAGTTGGCGCCTGTCCCGTCTCCACTGCGTTCGCTGCCTGTGTTTTTTCGTTGTTGTGCTTCAAACAATGGGAATTATCCCTGTCGGAGGGTCCAGTGGCAGCAGCTGTTGGGTTCCTCCTTGTCTCTTGCGCAGGGAAGCACTGCACCAATACATGGTGCTGCTTGCACTGCTGCACCTGGCTCCATTCCTGGACATGCCGGACGTGTCGAACGTGTTCCTCAGCTCGCTGACGGGTGAGGCGGTCACGTGGGGTCCACCACCACCGCGGTGGCGCCTCTGCCTGCGCGCCGCTGAACGCACCCTGCCGAACCTGATGCAGGTGCTCCTCCCCTTCTCTTCTCATTTCTTCCTTCCTATACTAACAGCAAAACACAATGTGAGCCTGACTATGTACAAACACTTGGCTGTATGCACCCTGTTTACCACGACGTTCTCACCATCATTACCGTCGCGCTGCTCACTAATGCTTGCGAGTGGGTTCATGGGAGATGGTTGGGGAGTTGTCACACTTCTCTGGTCAGTCAAATTCAACAGTGCCATCAAAAAAGCTTGTCTACATTAACCTTTTTTCTTTCTTCATTGTTTCCAAACTGTTGCTGTATATGCGCACCAACCGCTCACTAACACTTTTTCGGGGGCCTCTAAGGTATCGACAAGTGATGATAATAGGGAGGAATGGAATGGGGAGCAGGGTTACAGTCAATTTATTAATTTTATTCATTGCAAGGATACGTGCACAACAAAAATTCATCTAATGCAGCTGAAAGAAGAGTCAAAATTGGCTTATTTAAAAATCCTCGTCGGTTGCAGTAGATCTCGAATATTCTGTTGCACGGGGTTGGCAACCTGCGACCCGCGGGGCAGTATTATGCGACCCCCAGCACGTCGTCAGGACCCCCACCTTGCAGCTCTATGACTTCCTATCCTATAAGGCCGACACGCCAGTTCTGACCTCAAATGGGGTTAGACCGGCGACAAGAGCAAGAATTGGTCACTTCCAGTTAGCATTGTCCCCATTTTCACACTTAGCTACTTTATTGTCAATTATTGTCAAATATTTCTGTCAATTCGCTTAATTTTTTCTTGCCTGCAAATCCCCCCCCTCCCCCCCACACACACACCCGATTGCTGCCAAGCCCTCCGCCTCAAAATGTTGCTGACCCCTGTTTTATTGGATATTCTGAAGTTGTCATGATTGCTTGCGCTTAGGACCACTAGTAATGTTTCGTTTTGTTACAGAAACTTTTAACTGTACTGTTCCTATGAAACAAGGCACATTGTAGAGTCTGCTCGGTGCTTATGTTGAGCTCTCCTTGCCTCGCTGTTCATTCTGTGCTATCTCCTGCCCACATCGACACAGGTTGCCTATGAGCACGTGTTCAAGGGAAGCCTGGTCTTCGACGAGGTCATGGTGCGTGTCCTTGACTGTGATGTGTGTGACAAAGGGGAACCCCTTCAGTAAAAGCATCCCCGTTTGATCAAAACCAGTCAGAAACAAAGAACAACTTTTGTCACATTTCATGGTTTTTAAACAAGCACTTAACTTTCCTGAAAAAAAGGTACATGGTCACATCAACGAAGCAATATCCGCCAACTTACCAAGTTGAAAAATGTCAAAGCACACATAACTTGAGCCACTTGGGACATTATTTGGCCAAACCAGCGAGGCGAGCCAAATTTGGGATGTCTATTCTTGGCTAACAGGCAGAATGGAGCAGTTGTGGACTTTTTTTGGAGTGGAAGATAGAATGTGCGCGCTAAATAATGCACGCAAAGCTGCACAAAGCCTATCAAGTTTAAAAACAGGGTTGCCACGTCATAGAGCTTGCGTTAATCTGGTGCGTTGTTGATGTCCTGTCTGCTACAATTCTCATCCTGTGAGAATCAATTGCTATAACTGATCGGGGTGAATTGCAACATAATAAGTTAGCAGCTTTGCATATAGAGGTGTTTTAGGCCACAAGCGTTAAATGACTCATTGAGGGAAAAAGCCAGCACCAAAAGCCATCAAACGGCTCTTAACTCTCATGTTTTGGAAGCGTACCATAGCATATGCCGTTCCATTGCGCGAGCCTCAACTCAGCAGTAGTGAAAGTAGGCCATCCACTCCAGTACACTGCAGTTGAGTAACGGAGTGGAAAAAATGCAGTCGAAAGAGCAAGTGAGCAGCAAAATTCACTATCGTCGTCAACTTTCCCATTACGCGGCAGCAATAATGAGCAGCGGTGTAATACGCAGTATCAAAGCCATTTGAAAGCGTTGAAGTGGAATCAAATCATGAAGCAAAGCGTCTCAAGCGGCAAGATTACGAAGCCCTTTACAATGCAAGGCAGAAGCAAGGTGTCTCAGGCATTCAAATGGGCATTCACGCTTTCACATTCACAACCCATAAGAAGTGCTTAGGTATTCTCGGAGGTTTTTTTTCTCTATACAACATGAAGGGGAGTCAACGAGGAACGTATTGCGGTAACCGGTATTGTTACAAGTGGCTTGGACTGTATGCACGACGCCCAGGGGACATCATGGTGGAGGAAGTGCGCAACGGCCTGGTGGAGTTCATTGACAGCTTGGACATGCTGGACGCGTGGTCCAAGATCATTGCCAAGATCAAGCTCCGCAACACCAAGGTCTACACCTTCTACCCCATGGTGCTGTCCAACGCCAACAACCTGGCCGCCTACGTCAAGAAGGTGGGAGGACGTTTCCTTCCGGATGTGTGAATTGTGATTTTCGGTTTGTAAGTGAGCCTCAAAAGGAATAGAAGTTTTTGGTTTCGAAGAGAGTACAAAGCGAAATGCAATTCAAATTATAGCAAATACTTTCTTATTGAAGCGAATATTTTAGCAATCTTTTGTCATATGAATTCCGTATATATGGAGTATATAGAATAAATCTTTATTAAGACATAAATACAGGGTGTATTATGTATGTTCATAAAAAAAGGCAAAATTTGGAGAAATAAAAGGCTTCATTATCATCATTTATTTACCATTAAAGGCCCCTCGTCGGGTATTACATAAGGAGGGTGATATCATTAAAGTACATAGTACAGAGTACAAAGAAAGTTTTGAAAAAAAATTCCTGTGGTGCAAAAGGAACATACGAAGTCCATCCTGCTGTGTGGCTTTAACAGTATTACATTTTGCATGGAAGAAACTTTCGTCTGATGTGGTGACCTCAGCCACAAATGTTTCACTGTTAGTGTAAAGAGGGCTATCAATTTGCAACAAAAATAACCAGCGCACAGCCCCATCTTGTAGTAATGGATGCTAAACAGCTGCAAGCTAGCGTAATTCAGCCGTTAAATCATTGGGGACAGCAACATACTGGCATCGCAGGCTGTGTTTCCACATACGGTAACTTTGCCTCGAAAACGGGACGCTATTTTAATCTTTTAAAATGGCGTTTTTGTCCTAGTTTATTGCTCTTGATGTAAACAAGTTAGCCTTGCATGCCTGGTTCCTTTTTCATTGCTACTTTGGTGAGTGTGCTAGCATAAACTGCTGCTTCTTCCACTCACTGGCAGTGCTTGATGCTGTTGCCGTTTTTAAATTTCGCTCCGCAGCTGGGGCAGAGCGTGTCTTGGGACGGCGACATAATGGAGTACTACATTCGGCTGCGCGGGTTCCTGTCCCAGATGAAGGAGCGAGACGAGACGCTCAACTTCTTCTTACCCAGGTGAGCCGAGGCAGTCTCGCGTCTTTTCTGGAAATTTACCTCTGTATGTCCCGTAGATTGCAGTCAAAGAATTTCAGGACCACAATGAAGGGCTGAATATCGCAACTTCTGGGGATGCGGGGGCGATGTTTGGGGGTTCGCCCATCGCGGTGGCTCAGTGTTTGCGGCATTGTGCTGCTGACTTTAAGGACACAGGTTCGTTCTTAAACGCAGTGGCGTCTTTTCTGATGGAGGCAGAAAATAAAACGCCAGTGTGTTGACACTTCGGGCGCACATTAAAGATCCCCAGGCGGGCAAAGTTGATCCGAAGCCGTCCACGATGGCACAGCTTGGGTGCATTAAACCCTGCAATCAATCAATTTGTTTGTGGGCCTGGCTTTAGGCTTGGTTTGCAAAGAGTTTGATTTTAAAAATGCCACGTGCTTTGGATCATATGAGCCTACACTGAAGAATTATTGCTGAATGAAGCCTGGACTCGTAGTTGATGTAGATTAGAGGAGGAGAAATGGAACTTCTTGGGTGACTAACAGATCACCACTGTGGAAATAACAAGGAATCTAATTTTGGCAAAAAATGGAATTTTTCTAAGGCAAGGAAGAACAGCGGACAAGGGTTCCACATTGTTTGATTTCTTATGCCGGCTACGTGATGCATGTACCAGTCCTAGCAGTGCAGCAGGCTAGCTGCAATCCTAGCAATTTGTCCAGTTCTGTTGTTTTTCCGATAAATGTGAAAAACTAGAAAAAACAAAGCAATGTGTGCGAGGTTTCGGGCGCCTGTTAAATTAACACCAGATTGTCTAACCTGACAATCAGGCCTCTGCAGAGTGGCAGTTCAGGTGTTACTTCGGCATGTGAACTTCCACACTAGAAAAAAATTTTCATACCAAGCCCAGTGGACAGTGCAGAAGGGTCAGTCTTAATCAGCACCGCATTCACCAGTGCAATTTTAAAATCTAAACTTTCCCTGGAGGGTTGCTATCCATCTTAATAGCTGTACCCACTGAACAAGCCGTTTTTTGGCAAAATGGGAATATTTGTCATTCACTGTCAGCTTTGATTGATGTTTATAACACTGACTTCTCCCTTTACTTCTGGCTTTGACTCGTGCCTTATATGCAGGTGGAAGCACTCAGTGTTCGATCCTGAATGTGTGTACTACCCCCAGAGAGATGTGGTGTGTAAGTTACAGTAGGCCACGAAACAACGCAGGTGGGGGGGGGGGGGGACCTCTGTTCTCTTTTTAACACAAACATTGCTGTTCTTTTCTCTTATGCCATAACGCAGACGTTCCTGTGGGGTTTTTCAACTTGACGGTTCCCACGTCTCCAAGAGAGAGGTATAATCCTTTTTTCACCTTTTCTGTTTTTTCATTTCTACATCTGAACAAATTTTTTATAATGCATTTATGTGTTTTGTTTTCTTCTTTTCGCTTTTTCTGAAACCTAAATGTCACTAAAATATGCAAGACGTGGCTAAAGTAACTAATGTTTACGTGGCAGGGTGTGTAGGAAAAGCATAGACAACATAGTAGTGGAGTTCAGCAAATATTCAGAACTTTCGAACGTCAAACTGAACATTGCTGTACAGTAGACTCCTGCTAGGACGAGGTCGAGGGGACCGTGACGATTTGTTCATATTATTAGAAATCCATCTTAAGCGGATATTTTATGCATTGTGGACAAGAGAGCAGAAGTGCCGTTCGTCTTAACCATGGTGTTTGCCTTAACTGAGTTCACCTTAACCAGAGTCTACTGTATAATTTTGATTTTGAATCAGGTAGCGTTATGCAAAAGTTTCAAGTATTTTAGAAGCAAGTCCAAGTTCGTAAACACAAACAAAAAAGTTATTTCAGTGAATCATGCCGTATATTGAAAAAAAAATGCCTGTCTGGAAACACAGAAAAAATATATTCTTTTCAAGCAGTTAGGCATTGAATATATATACCACTTTTAGCACTTCCGCCCACCTGAAAAGTGCGCCGGCTTCATTCGGTAATGGGGACAGCCTTACCAGCAATGCACTGGTTACACCTGGCTAGCACGCAAGCGGATGAGGCCTTTGCAGCGCCTGTTTACCTGCTTGGCTGTGGGCCACAATTGCCTTTATGCTCCGGTGTTCGTGCCCTGCCCTGATAACCTGGTCATGCACAGGCAGACCTGGTCAACACCCCCAAGATCGGAAAGCCTAGCGGCACACTCCTTCCATAGCCCCCGTTTTTTTTCTCAGAAGTGATGGGCAGAATTTCTCCTGTCGTAATACCTGTACTGTTCCTTTTCTTATGTATCTAGGACTAAGGACTCACCTGTTAACATTCCTATGGTACTGATTACATCATGAACCACGGGCTTAAAGGGGCCCTGCAACACTTACCATTGACTACTTAGAATGTATTTTGATGTAAAGTCTATTGTCCCAGCAATCTCCTCCCACAACAATTATGAAAATCTGTTCAGTATCACCGAAACTACGCACGATGAGAAATCACGTATAATTGCTCCTTCTCAACTCGACCGCGGACAACGCGATGAAAGCTGTGCGCTCTCTCCCGGATACGGGAGGCGGCTCACGGCGTTCCCTTGGGCGGCCTTCGATATATGACATGTCGGGGAGTTTTCTCCTTTTCTCAGCAATGTGGAGGGGTCTGTTTCCGGGCTGGGGCCACAAAAAGGCAGGCATGGCTGCCTGCTCGCAAGCGCTCGCTCAGGTTGGTAGGACGTTTTTGAAGCATTAAACCTTTGTTGTCGAGTGGTCTTGTTGAAAGGGAAGTATACAGTTCGTCACTCAAACTCCACGCGCACTCAAAACACAAAAAAAACCGCCAAAACTGTGCGTACAGGTTCATGCATAGAAGAGGTTGCTACACAGCGCCGACGACTGCGGATCGTCACAGGAAATGCGAGAAATAAGCCGCAAAGTTGACCAGCGACAGCCATGGCCACAATGGCGTCGTTTAGGCCATGCCAGGGGTGCATAATGAGGAGAATTGAGGAGAACGCGGTTGGTTTCTCCACGCCTTTCACGGCGATTTGCGCGCTTACCCCTTCACGTGCACGTGTAGTATTTGGCTCAGGTATTCCTGGCAGTGTAATATAAAAGTCGCTCTGGTTTACTTGCACGGCACAAAGAGTGTTGCAGGGTCCCTTAAAGAGCCATAAGGCACTAATATGAGAAGCTTTACAAATACATAAAAATGTTCACAACGGCCTAGTTTGCTTATTTTAGAAATATGTACCTTTTGTTCTGAAATAACAAAACGAAACTCTCTCTTGCTAGACAGCTAGCGCCATCTGGAGGTACACGAAAATGTGTTTCTTGTTTAGTTTTCATTCCAATAAAGAAGTGATATATTTCGAAAAAAAGAAAACTAGGCCATTAGAAACATTTCTATGTGTTTGCAAAACTTTTCTTATTGGTACATGATGCCCGTGGGTCATGAATTCATAAGTCCCATAGGAATGGGATCAGGGGGAGTCCCCCCTAAGAAAGAATGACAGGCATGTGTAGCATAACTTCGGGATGCTGTAGCACCAAGACAACGCTTTCTTGACCAAAAGGTACTGATAAATTGGAACTGAGGATTTGCCGATTGCTTATGGTTCATTAGTGTTCACTGCCGCCAACTGAAGTCTCAGCGCTTTTTATGAATTTGTGTATTTGGAATAAAATACCCATATGGCAGCCATCTTTTTAATTCTTGTTTGTTGAGGGACAATGATAGTGCAGTTGTTGAACATGAAATCTACCCATATCAATGCTGATATGAAAATGGTTCATGAGCAGACAAGTTCAAACTTATCATGAGCAGATATTTGCAAAAATCATTATACTTTGCAAAAATCATTATTATACTTTGAGGGCATTGTTGGTTTGGTGGTATGCTTGCGAGGATTGACAAGTTTGGGCACACTAACAGGCATGTAATGGCTAGTCACAGAAAAAGAATGAAGCTCTAGAGAGATAATATAGAATACAGAAATCTATATACATAGGTGATAGCGGAAGCACATAGTACAACTGCAGAGACATTATAAATGAGAAACTGTTAAGTAGAGCAGGTCATAGCTTCATGGTATCCTTGAAAAATTTCCCACACTTAACATCATTGTATCTGGAGCCGACAAAAAGTTAATTTAAAAAGCGTGTTTTGTACCCAGTACCGTGTTGAATTAACTTGTCCGAATATGAAAAAAAAAATAAAAATGGAAAGTACTTCCCTATATGGGCAAATACTATCTTTAAGCTGGTTACTATGAGATTGACCAGCATTATAGGTTGCTTATATGAAAGGTTAAAGCATAGCAAATTATTATGTAAGCATTTTAGAAGTCATGAAATTTGAAACGTGCGTCTTTGCATCACTCACCACTATCGCTCAGTGTTGTGCAGCATTTTTAATTTTTTTTTCAATTAGCACAAAAACGTGGGCTTGATTCTTGGCTGTTTTTTTTTTCTAGAGGGGAAAAACTGAAATGCTTGTGATTGCAATATCGGAATGATCAGCAGAGCTCACCTCTGTCCAGGTGTAAATTTCTTTTCAATGCAGATCAAATCAAATCTTTATTTTAACATCAACAACAGTTCTCGATGTCGGGCACACAATCAAAAAGCTGTTGGTCGGCTTGGCGGAGAAAGTAACCCATATGCTGTTGTAGCCAATCCATTAGATAACCAAGGCAAATGCTGTTAGCCAATCCATGAGATATAGAAATGCATGCAAGTTAGAATAACATAAAAGTTACATTTTTGCATGAAAAATTCACATTAATATGCATTACAGCGCATTTATACATGCTATGCAACGATACAAAAAGATACACACTGTTGAATTCGTGCCTCCTTTATACACAAACTGAACAGTCCGCGAAAACAAATGAAAGATCTCTGTGCACGTGTTTATACAAAAATACAGAAAAATAAGAGAGCTTCTAGTGTTTAAAACTCCAGTTTGGACATTCTGTATCTCCATCGCACAGTTCTAATAGGCCGTATTTGAATTGGCGACCGTATTTTTGTTTCCAAATGTCACGCGTACTGAGGTGTGACAAAGCGAGCTGCCTGTTTGTGCGCAGAATGTTCCACGTTCCCCGCTCCGGCCCGCGTCTTGTGAGCTGCTTCTTCAGGGTCCTCCTGGAGAACAGTGAGTGTTTCTTCATGCTGGACGCTGCTCCGTTGTTAAGAAGCTGCAAGTTTAATACTAAACCCTTGTCAAAATGAGAGCATTAACTAGGCACTGGTTACGTCGCTTAATATCACTTTAAGCGTTTGTCTGTAAGTGTGCTTATAAGGGGCATGAGGCTCTCAAAGTCTAAAAGTAAATTTGATTGAAGGGAGTCTTTTTAATGGTAATTTTAATGTGTAAAGTCAAACTTCTAAGCCTCTCTGTGCACTTAAAGCTCCTAGCCCTTTCAGCCCTGATTTTTTTATTTCAAGAAAACAATGTTTTAGGGTCCGATAAGCCTGCAAACAAAAAATAGAGCTGGAACTGCAAATAACATATTAATTAATGAAAATTAATTAGGGCACCAGGCAATTAAAAATTTTTATGTTGAGCAGAGACATCACTTCTGCACATTTTCCTAAACGTTATGGCTACATGAACCTACAAACAAAAACTGAGCTTCGCAAATCATGGTCTAGAGATTTACAAGCTTTGAAATATAACTCGGACCGCCATTTTTACATTTTTTTTCAGCCTCAATGTCGTAATTCCATCTTCACCGCAGCTTCGTCTTCTTTGTAGCATCCAGCTCCACTAAAATGACAACAGCGATATCCATCGCAATAGGCATCATTGAAGAACAATCCTGCAGAAAACTAGCAGTTTTGGTTTCGTTCTCTTTGCGCTAGAGGAACTTTTAGGTGATGGCGTCAATTGACACCACCAGGGCCGAAAGGGCTAGGTTGCAAAATATAAATGTTTGTACATTGCATTTCACATACCTTAAGGTATGATCCTTTGCAAGAATGCTGCTACTGCTTCACGGCACTGCTGTTTCTTGGTTTGCACTGTTAAGCTTGGTTTGGCTGAAGGGTTGTCTTGTGGCTTGCAGCGAACCTGTACGAGCCCGAGGGCCTGTGGTGGACAGAGGCGACGCGTGCCGCTGTCCAGGACAAGATGAACTGCCTGGAAGAGAAACGGGACCAGATGGCAAGTGCCTGCCTTGTTGCCTGAGCCTCGCAGCACCTACTCTGTTGTATACATAGCGGGCAGCACTTTCACAGCTAGAGGGCGTAATAAGTCGCTTCTGTAGTGCGCAAGGTTGATCGAAGCAGTAAAATTGAAACTACTGTGAGCACAATTATTATAATTAGGATTTGGTTAGTGTTATATGAACAGAATAAGTTTACGTACGTTTACTGCTGAAATATTTGGTAGTCTTTTGCTTTCAGTATCCATTACAAGAGGAACTCTGAGATGTTGCCACGGGTCTAAGCAGAGTCAGATACAAAAGAGCACCATGTTTGGCTACTTGGTGGTGAGATACAGTGCTTGTGGTGTGTAATTCTGTCTGTACTTTGTCAAAATGTGCACTGTTCCTACCTTTGGAGTCGGATAATTTTGAGCAGATGGCGTGTCCGGTCTCACCACTAGTCATTTCTGCCTTTCCCTTCAGCTATGTAGGCAGCATTATTTTTCTACACTAATTTTATTTCTTGCCTTTTATCATGGTTTGAAAAAAATTATTCAAGAAAGTCACGGGCTCTGCTGCGAAAATTGGTCCTTCAAACGTCTTCCATTCTCCGTGCGCACCTCCTACCACCGAGCCATGGCGCAAGGCAGAGTGATGCAATTTGTTTATTTTTTGCTGCAAACTACTTCCATAGCTTCCACTGTGTTGTACACTATGTATGGAACAAAGTACCACATTATAACAAAGTATTATCAGGACAGTAATTTAGTTCGTTATATCCGATATTCGTTGTAACAGGAGAGCTAAAAATCAGTTCAAACCAATTGGTAATCTGGCTGCCGCAAAAGTTCTTGATACGCATTATTTTAATCTTCGAACCTCACTATAAACAAGGTAACCCTTATCTTTCTCCTTGTGGCATTTCAAGCTCAATGAACCAGAACATGACACGGGAAATTACAACAGAACAAAGTTCATTTCACAAAACAGGCCTGCGTTCCTATTTTTTCGAGGAAGGATGTGATCTTCGTTTGGTGGCTATTCACAGCACTGAGCAGGATGAAGTTTTCCACAGTGTCCGCGAACAAAGGAGCCTTTTTATACTTCTGCATTTTCGGATGCTGGGAGGAGTTTTTCCAAGTAGCTTCTCAGCCCACTGGTCAAATATTTTTCGTTATATGCAATAGTGCCTGCGGCACTCACAATTTCACTTTCGTTATAAAAGAGTAATTGTCATTGAAATGAAGCGTGACCAACCAAAGTTCGTATTTAGTTCACTATAGCCAATAATTCGCTATATCAGTGTTCGTTATAACGAGGTTCAACTGTGTAGTGTTGCTGCTATGTGGTGGTATAGATGAGCAACTTTGCCATTACAGCTGTTTTTCCGGGTATCATTTCTGCTCTGTCTTTCCTTCACTCAGCAAACTGCAAAGAGTTGTGGGACTATTATAAGGAATCTAGGATTATCGCACAAGCCGGCACTATTGGATTGGATTACAAGAGCTCCTCGACAGATTTTAGAACAGGACAAGGGCTTAGGCTTGGATACCTTGTTGCGACAGTCAACGTTAGGGCAGTACCTTGAGCATCTCATGCAGACTAGGACCACCTACAAAAAGATCAGTCAAGCTTTGTCTTTTTTGATTCACAATCGAAACGAGGTTCTTCCGCATGAGCAAGGAACACTGGCAGCCAGCTACTATTCCCTGAAACCCTTTAAATTGACTGAGAAGGCCTTGTTTCTTCAAACTATTTCATTTTCGTGAAAAATGTATGGGTTTAATGGCAACCTTGGAGAACAATTCTTTTCGAGTACTGTACACCGTCTACTTTTGGCACTTTGAAAAATGCATTTCCACCGGGAAAAAGGTGCGCCCAGTGGACTTTAGTATCTGCTGTTCACTGCGGCACAACTGAAAAAGCCTTAAAGATGTGCTTTTCACTCGATTCCGCAGCCAAGTCACAGTTCTCTGAAAGGCACACCTGCAAATGTTTCCTCCGCAAAACTAGACATACCAGCACGATAGGTTGACATAGGCTTACAATTACGTTTGTCTTGTGTGTCTCCAGAAGTCTTCATCAACCGTTTGCATTATGTCTTTATTAGCCGAGTACCAACTTGCCCAACAACACAACCTTCTGCCATATCGTATCCTTGCGCAGGAACTCCACAATAAGAGGAAGACTTGAATGCAGTGATGTACAAAGCAATGGAGTAGTAGTTGCTACCGTTAAATACAACTTGCTCTTGAACTTCTGCAATTACCATGCTAGGACTTGTGGTTGAGAGGGGGAGCTTGTGTTATGGGTGGATAGGCAAAAGAAGACTGCTTGATTTGGTCTTCCAGTTCTCAGAGGTTTCTCTCTGGCCTTATTGATGCTTTTGCATGCATGCACAATGGAACAGGTGGTCTAAGTTGGAACAGATACAACAACAACAAAAAAAGAACTTTACCATCCCTGTCTGAAGTTGAGAGAAGCGCGAAAGCTTTCTCACATCGAAACTACGTCAAAAGTGCGTCAAAACCTTCGCTAAAAGTGCTTCCATTCAATTGTCAAACCTTTAAAGACCAAAATCGCAAAGGAAGAATGAACCCATGCGGCGATTCTCCGCGCACTAAGTGAGCACATCTGCGAACAACCTAAAGGTATACCAATACGTGGTTTATGAGATAAAGGTTTGCTATTGCGCTCCTTCATGATCGATGCGTGTGTTGCCTTATCTGGAGCCGTACCTTTTTTGCGATTTTCAAGTTTTGACCTAATGGAAGCCTGGTTTCACGCATGTGCCGTGTGTCCATAGATCTTATCCTTTTTGGTTAACCAACCGGTCTATGGGGAAGTGCATTAGCTTTATGACAGGACGCCATCGCTCCAACTGAGAAAGCTTTCGCTTTAAAACTACCGTATTTTCGCTCGCATAACACGCACCAACAATGCGAAAATTTCAGTGGCAAAGTAGGGATGCAGGTAATACGTGGTGTTTTTTTCTGTAGTGCAGCTTCTTGGCACTGCGTGTTGTTGTGCCGTAAAGATGACCTTGTGTACTACAGTGAGGACTACTGCTCATGGGATAGCTCTGGCGAGAGCAGTGACACTGAGTGAATTCTGACTTTCGCCTCGCACTCACCCCCGTATTCAATAAGCAAACTTAACTTACGCCTTAGGGAAGCCTTTCATAAGTGTCCGAAAAGGACCAGAATGAGAAAAGGCTACCGCGCAGTTTCAGAAACCTTCCTTAAGGCGCCCTTATCAACGCGCCCTTTTCGGAGCACGCTAGGCTCCTGTGAATGAGACTAGCGCGCGACGCGCCAATTCACGGACGGCGTGTGGGCAGGACTTGTCTCTTCAAACCAATGGGGAAGGACGCTACTGTGGTGCCAGCTTCGAAGCGCTTGGATCAACCCCCTCCGTCGGTGGCCGGTCCCCGTAGAAAACTTTAGGCTTAACATCGCGGCCGATATTTGATCGCCGCTTGCACTACGGGCCGCGCATGACTATTCATTGCGTAAATTTTCGCCACAGTATCATCCCCTTTCTTGCATGTGTAACTTCGTTTCGCCGATTGGTTGAATTCCGACAAGCGGTGACAAACTGTAGCCACACGTGCCCTCATCATTTTATGCGAGGAGGCAACCGCCATGGTGCCGACGCTGGCCGCATCGCACGCCTGCCGAGGCGGTGTGTGGGTGTGGGCACGCCCGGTCCCGGGCGGCAGCCGTGCCGTGGATTCATCTCGCTTGCATAAAGCGCTTCATATTTACTGCTTTATCAATCTCGCAAACAACGCGCGAAATCCTTAGCACTCAGCTAAGCTATCGTCGCAGCCTGCGATGTTGGTCTGGCGCACTTAAGGTAGGTTGGGTGCTACCTTAAGTAGTGCTTACTTTTCAGGCCAATAAGTTCGCGAAAAGGCGCCCATTCAGCGTAAGTTTAGTTCTTGAAACGCGTTAAGGCGCCGAAAGTGTTCGGGAAGCAAAAGTGATACTTAGTTAGGTTGTGAATACGGGGATCAGTGTATTGCAGTTGGTATAATATATGCTTTTTCTGTCTAAGTTGTACGTGATGTGTTGCTTGAGCAGTAGCTTTGGTGCAGCCTTTCCTGTATAAAATGTGCGGGCAATACGCAAAGATTTTTTTTTCTTTTCCGGCAGGCTAAAAGGGGGGTGCGGATTATATGCAGGGGCGGGTTATACGCATGAAAATATGGTATTAGGGCACACTTAGCGTCTCGGTGGTGGTTACACCGCATTGTGCGTTCATCCCTTTTGCAGATTCAGCGGGACCGGGGGTTCGACCTGCACGGCATCGGCCGGCGGCTAAACCTGCAGGGGCTGAGCGACATTGAGGACGCCCGTGGCGGTGCGCGTCTCCATCAAGGTCTACGACGACCGGCTCTTCACCAACCGGTACCTGAACCGGGACTACCGGCTGCCCCACGTGCCTCACCTGTCCTCCAGGCAGCTCTTCTTCATTTACCTGGCTCGGGTGAGAGGCCGTTCTGCGGCATGTCCACCATATTGTCACGAAGCCAAAGACGACGCAGCTGTATTGAAGGAAAAAACAAGTTTATTGGAGCAAACTTGTGCTCCCCTAACAACTCAAAGAATAAACAGGTGGTGAAGCAGCAGTCAACAAAGTGACCTGCGCAGGCGACTGTCGGCGAATCAAATGCCGCGGCGTCTGCTCTGCGACCATTTATCTTATGGCGCGGGTGTTTCTCGAACCGTCACATTACATCGAGAACACTGTAGATCAAAGGAGACTGTTCTAGGCTAGTAACATTAGGGCGAAACATTCTCCCTATCAAATGAGATAACCCGTGCAGCATAAGAAAGGAAGAATGGAACATGCGCTTCACTCGGGACACATATAACACAGCCCGGCCAGCAGCGGGCGGTAAAAGCAAAAAACATAAACAAATTCAATACATGGTTGTGGCATTATCATCATCACTGTAGTCATCTGTATTCATTGGTGCCTTCTGCTGTGAGAGATTGCCGTTGCACGCACTAGTGAAAATCACCGTAGCCATCATTAGTTCCTTCCTCTGGCTGTCTAAAAGTAGCAGATAGTTAGTGTGCACTAGTGATAATCACCATAATCATCATTAGTTGTTCCTCCTTGTGCTGTTTTAAAGGTAGTGGATGTATCAGTGGCAGAATGTGGATGGGAGAATGCCTTTCGCGTTGCCAGGGTGGGGTGGTTGCTTTAGCATGCTAGTTGACAAGACACCAATTAACCCCGCCTTCCTTTTCATCCTGGATCCATTCCAGTCACCACTCTTGCCATGTGTACCAGCGCCATTGTAATCTTCATCATTGTACATACAGAGATGTCCCCCCTCATCCCTCTAAGATTCTTGTGTTGTACCAATCATCATCATTATTAGCCATTGAGGCTACACTTTGAGCCTTTCTTCGCTGTGTCACGTGCATCTTCTTCTCGGCATTGTCACCTGAGTGGACAGCGTAGTTTATGCAACATTTGACAGGCACTGCTTGACAGCTGCGTGCTATCACCACTGGCGGTGAGCACGAACCACGGGCGGAGCTGCGAAACGCGCCTCCGTGACGTCGGCTTAAGGGATTCTCGCATTTGTCATCTGCTCCACTCGGGTCTCACTCTCCTTGCTGATTCTTTGCTCTTGGTTGAGATCTGATGCTTGTCCGCACCATTATTTGTGTGCACATAACTTTTTATTATAATAATAGACTTAGAATCGCATACACTAGCTCAATGCGTGAGTTAAAGCATAGTTTTGGATACTGCTACGTAAGAAACATTGCCGGCGTCACCCCTTTCTTTGCGAAGCCGGTCCTGTGCGGAGCGCGAAGAGTCGGACCTGGGCGTAAGCTTCTGTATTAAGCAATCCTTCAAACAAAGGGAAAATGGAGCTGCTAGAAAACCGACAACAGCGAAGATACAAGACAAAACAAATTTACAGGCCTTCGGAGCTGTCGGCTCTGGCAGAAGGCATTACAAATCTCAGTAATCCATATGTAAGGTAAAACAGTTTTTGCAACCTTGCTGAACGTTCGCAAGTATTGTATCACATCACTTAACGTTGTCATGGCATGAAAGTATACCGAATGCCCTAAGGGGTGCAAGTCAAGTTCCAAATATGTTGAGTTCCAAATATCCCACTGTGTGTTTAGGCACGTGCTGGTTTCATATCAGGCGTCTAACCAGTATGGAGATTTATTGAGGCAAAACGATTCACTGTCTACTGGTAAATATACAGTAACACTATGTTTTTTCAAGACCTAAAGGGATATTTCGGTACATTTCCGGTTTATCGCCGGTTTATCCCCACGCCGGTTAAACGCCGGTTTATCCCCACCAGGGTCCGTCGTATGAAGCGGACCGCGTGCTCCCGAGCGTTTTTGTTTCTATGGGGAATTTGCCGGGACCACTGGGATCCGTCATAAGAAACGGGTCATCGTAGGGCTGGGGGATGTATCAGGGGTGTTCCACTGTAGTATGAGTATAAGGAATCAGTTTTTCGCGACCCATAAAGGGTTACGATCATTATGCAAGTGGGACCATTGTGCGAGTGAAGAATGCGGTTTTGGTGTTACAACAAAGCACACTACTGCCGTCTTCATTTTTTTTACTCCTACAGAGTCACTGTGAGGTTCGCTCGACTGAGAGAAGCATCGACGAAATTCGGTGCTCCTACAAGAGCAGAGGCAAGTACAGGTAAGCCAAGCTGGTTTTACGTGGCTTTCGCCTTTCTGTGCGCTGATGTGAGGCCACAGAGAAACAAAAAATCACGCATCTCCACGAAGGGAATCATGACGAGTGGGCGAAGCACTGGGGATCGTTCTTACGTAAATCACCCATGGCATTGCCCACTCGCGCATGTAAATGAGTGACAACGCGTGTGTACAGTATATACAATTCCAATCCAATCCAATCTGATACAATTAAATTTAATCAAATCCAATCCAATCCATTTCAATCCACTCCAATCCAATGCTCCTCGTGCATGCGCAACACTGTGTACACGGACGCCAAGCCCCGGACAAAGCGAGGTCCTGTGGTGCTTCGCCCCTAAAATAGAGCATGCAGAGTGACTGCAAAACGTCGCTGCACGCATGTAAGATTGGCTGCAACCAAACTGCATTCAAAGTACAGCCTCCTCGCAGCAGTCAGGAGCTGAGGCTTTTTTTTCGAAATGAGTGAAATCCAGAAACCGAAACTAAACCATTTAAAACTGTAGTGACAAGAAAAACTTTGCAACCTTCCCCTAGAAAACAGGTTGCGACGAAATAGGTGAGACAACGCCTGGCGAACATTGACGCAGATCACATTTCGTATCGAAAATGAGCCAGATGTTGTTGTGGCATGGATCAAAATGAGCCAAATACGTTTTCCCGATGGGAGTGGAGTGCACTTTTGGGTTGGCATCATATAGCCAACATGGCAGCCTCCTTGCGAGTTCCTGTTGGACAGCTTGGACTGTCAGGCGGGATAAATAACTTTCTAGGATATCATTAAATAAGTAATTAAAATAATTAACTAATATAGTTAATTAACTACATCATTTTTGGTTACTTGTGGCTGGGAACTTCTCCTAGCGGACATGTAAAACATACCATAAAATAGCTTTGACAGCATTTCATTTAGGTGCTGTAACAAAGTTTAGCTGTTTTCTCAAATTCTGTTTGGGTGGATTTAACTCGTTTAGAAAACAAACACCTCAATTGTTCTCTGCATAGTGGTCTCATGAGTTGACAGTTAACTACAGTCAAACCCCGCGATAATGAAATTCCACGAGTACGAAATTTCTGCGGCAACGAAATATTTTCGCATCCCTAGTGAACGTCGATAGACGCCCATGTATTTCATATCTCGCGGCAATGAAATGTTTTAGAAAGCGATCCTGTGTTAACGAAATTTGCTGCGAATACGGTCGGCATTTTATCTAACCATTTGAGGCTAACAGCTTCCAAAAGGTGCTCAAATGCAAACACATAAGTAAACAAAACACAAGGCACAGTTCGTGGCAATATTCTTTTTCTCATTTGTGTTTTCCAGGACCAATCTGCCCTTGAGCAACAGCCCCGAATTCGCCGAGGCCTTTCAGTGCTCTTCCGGCAGCGAGATGAACCCTTCAAGCCAGTGCTCTGTCTGGAGCTGACCAATGATTTCATGCGGCCGCCCCAGCTCATTTTCCGTCTTTTTGTTTAGTGTAATGAAGTGTCTTTTTTTCCCTCCTAGCAGGATTTCGTCACCACTACCTGCGGGAAGCGGAACTCAGAAAATTTTTTCACGCCTGAACAGTTGTTGCTTACCATTATTCCACCGCAAACGCAGAGCAGGGAGCATGTCACATTTGGCATCAGCCAGTGAGTAGGATGAATTCACTGATACACCTACGTCCCTGTCTATTTTCGCTGTGCTTGCGTTTTTCGGAGCTTTTGATGCTGTGTGACACAATGGCACAAAAGCATTTCGTTCTTCGCGTAGTATGGTAGAATAAATGAACCAACTTGGTTTTAGGATTTGATTTGAAATTTCAGATGTTAAACTGCGATATCTGTGGGCTTAGCCTCAACCAGCTTGTTTGCTGTTGGTGTCAAAATTTAGGCAGACTTCTAGATTTCAATGTACGTTCTCATGGCAACAAATATTATCATGACAATTGAACTTGTTGCGTATTTTATATGCTTCACTGTCCTTTAACTGATTCAAAAATGTGCTCATGTTTAGTGCGAAAGAAATAATATTGACAGTACCACTTGTTTAGAACCCGAAGAAGAGAATGGAACGATTAAAATTTCTAGTGCTGTCAATAGCGTTTGTATTTGTATGTCTAACTTTTTTGTCTATTCTTCTAACATAGCCACTGTGCATGTTTAAAGTGATTTCAGTTTTCTTTCGGCAACTTTTGGTGAAGTCCGAAGTCGTTATTGATGGTACACTAATGCAGTATCTCCCACTCTTTCTATTCTATCATCTTTAATGACTTCACAAAGAAAGTAGCATTCTTGGAGGTCAGGCTAATGCTGGTGTTATAGCTTGGCCAACCTAAATATGGCTTACAATTGTATTTGCTTTCTTTGCTTCTTGCCTGTGTAGGTGTTGGTAAGGTGACATTTATGCGCTTGGTATTTATTACGCTTTTTTCAATAAAGATGATCAATTGGAAGTCAGCACTTCAGTGCTGTACTCTCTGCTTCACTCCTGTCAAAAATTGTGTGGTGTACATTCTTCAAGTTCTAGTCACCAACTAGCCCATAATGGTAAATTATTGTATGACATGTTAGAGAATACCTCAGTAACCTCCGATTTGCTGACGATGTTGCCCTGCTAAGTAACTCCGGGGACGAATTTCAAAGCATGATTACCACACTGGACAAACAGAGTAGAACCGTGCGCCAGAAAATTAATATGCAGAAAACTAAAGTAATGCTCAATATCCACGGGAGAGCACAGCGGTTTGAGATAGGCGGCGAGGCAGTGGAAGTCGTAAGGGAATATATCTACTTAGGCCCTGGATCCCAACCATGAGGCAGAGATAATTAGAAGGATAAGAATGGGCTGGAGTGCATTCGGCAGGCATTTTCAGATAATGAATGGCAGCCTACCATTGTCCCTGAAGAAGAAAGAGTATGGCAGCTGCATCTTACCGGTACTCACCTACGGGCAGAAGCTTGGGGGCTCACTAAGAGGGTTCAACTTAAATTGAGGACGTCTCAGCGAGCAATGGAACGCAAGATGATAGGTGTAACATTAAGGGACAAGAAGAGAGCGGAGTGGGTCAGGGAACAAACGCGTGTTAAAGGAGCCATGAAGAGAAAATGCAAGTTGGTTTTATTCGAAAGATTTCGTGTTTTATAGTGCCCCCAGCGCTTGTCCGGATACAAACGGTGCTTTATTCACTGAGAAATTAAACAATTTAGGTTAAAATTTTGATTTTCCCGCTCAATCGTGCGTTTTCGTGGTCCCAAGTGACATCACTGGAACCGACCGCTCTGCAGCCTAGAGTACCTTCATTCACGCATCTGCCGTACAGGGTAGAGACACGTATACGCTGGCGCCGCCATTTTCGGTTGCTCGCTCGCCGCCGAAGCAAGTCATTGTGTCAAAACCGCGCTAAAATTATCGCCGCAACGCGGTTTACTGAAGAAGTTTGAATCATATTGTCTGTTTCGCGTTGCTAGGTCTCGTGGGAAACGAAAAGAATAACGCGTTGAGCCCGTTGGCCCAATTGCGGCGGCACGGGACCGTTCCAAGGTTGTCTCCACCCTGTACAGCGGTGTTGGTTTGCTCCCGCGTTTCTTTACGTTCCGTAACCTAGATGGCGCCACCATACCGTGGCAAGCGTTTGGTTTGTTTTTGCCCGCATTTAAACCTGGCTTGTTTTTGTTCTGGGAGAAAATATTCGTTCCCTGAAACAGTGCTTGCTCGACAAATGGGGTCACGTAAAACACCGTTGCTTGCGTCAATCGGCCAGTGTCGTCTGAGACAACCCCAAGCCCTGTAGTGCTGTGCAGCTAAACAAGCATGCTGTGCGCAGTACGAACAGCAGAACGCATCAGTACTTCTATGTTTACATGTGCTTTCGTAACTTCCACTGTTTGTCCCATCATTCTTATTGCTTTGTAAAGAATGTGCCCTAAATTTAAGCGCAAATCGCTCGTTCGTCTAGTTTGTAAGTTCTACCTAATTTGCGTCTGCTTCTGCCAGCCTCCGCCAATCGCAGAGCTTAGCTCATGTGACGACATAGGTTCTGTTGCGGGAAATGAGCTGGTGGGTCGCATGACCGTTCCCGTTTTTCCTAATTATGTAGCTTATTTGAGCGAAGTTTACGTTAAAAGCGGTGTCAGTATGCTTCTAACGAGACAATATTTTGAATGAACCAAACTTGTGTTTTCTCTTCATGGCTCCTTTAAGGACACATTAGTAGAAATCAAGAATAAATGTGCGTGGGCAGGGCATATAATGCGAAGGCAAGATAACCGTTGGTCACTAAGGGTAACAGTGTGGATCCCTACAGACGGCAAGCATGGCAGAGGGCGGCATAAAGTTGGATGATCAGATGAGATCAAGAAATTTGCGGGGATAAATTGGTCGCAGTTAGCAAAGGACCTGGATAATTGGAGATCTATGCGAGAGGCCTTTGCCTGCAGTGGGCGTACATAGGCTGATGATGATGATGTTGGGCGGATTCAGCTTGGCGCACCGTGGCAATTCTACCCCTCTACCCCACTCCCCCCACGCCCTCTAGTTACACCACAGTGCGAGCCATGTGACACAATGTGATGGTGCGTGCAGAGGCGTAACTCGATAGGATGGCACCCATGGCAGATATATTTTCGTGCCCCTCATGATAATGACAGTGATTATTATAATAATAATAATAATATTATTATTATTATTATTATTATTATTATTATTATTATTATCTCGTCATCTATGTTGAAAAAAGGCCATCTGGCTGTTTTGGGAAAGTGAATGAGTGATTTTTTGATTGATTGGTCGCTGCAGTGGACTATAGCCATCTTAGCATATCTACTCATCGTACCATACGCCAGAAGTCCAGAAGGTTCAAAAGAAAAGTGACAGAAGAAATGGACCTTGTCGGTCACCGGTTCTTGTCTCACTTCACATAAAATAGTACCATGAAATGTATTTTTCAAATGATTTATTGCAAACTTCATATCTGCATACTGTGCCCAAATTTTTATTAATGCTTATGATGCGTTAAAAAACTCATACCGGCAATCCATGTTGTCTCCTCGTCGCATATCACTGCCATTTGTGATGCCAGTGCTGATGGTCATCGTCAGAAAGTTGCCAAGAAGAAAAACAAAATGGCTCCAATACACGCTGTGAAGGTGGTTGGAAAGCAAAGCCTTAAACGAAACCCACAACAATTGCCCATGCGACGTCACTTGAATTCACACACGTGGCTCTACAAAGAGTGAAACAACAAATTCTGCCACCCGTTACCTAAAATTCGCGGAGCGGCGTCACGAACGCAGCAGTGTCGGCCACAGCAGGGCTAAAGCGGCGGATGCCACCGCGGTAGCCCGGCCATGAGTCGGCGGAAAGAAAACGGCGAGGAGCGTCTTTGGAAGGGTGGGACAGCGGAACCTAGCCATCCTGATGTGCTAGCTCAGAGCTGCGGCAGGAAATAGATCGCAACCGCGCAACCTCAGGAGCGCAATGCCTTCCACTGAGCATTCGCGGCGGGTATAGGTTTTGATGAACACGACCATAATGGTTCGGTGTGGATATAAAAGAGGATCCTTAAAATCTACTGCATGTGGTTCACCTCGCTTTTAAGAATACCTGCAAAGGGTAAGGGTGCAAATTTTAAGATCGCCACCACCCCACCGCCGGCTTCTGGAATACAAACGAAAACCGAAAGCACATGCAGCACGCTCACACACTGAATATCATTTGGAGTTGTCTCCTGGACTCCCTAACTAAGTATTTACACACCGGTGGCGCCGCTTCGTGAAAAGGAAAGCAGAAAGGAAGAACCTGCTTGAACAGCCACATTGCTAACAAAAGAAGGGGGCTGAGGAAGACAAGGACGGACGGAGGGGGTCATATACGGGGCGCTATGCCGGGAGGTGCGCGGGGCGTTAGCCCCCGTGTGTGTCCCCCGACATTGCGCCCCATGTGTGACCCTCTCTTGTCCTTGTCTTCCTTAGCGCTCTTCTTTTGCTGCAACGTCGTGCCAACAAGCCATACTGGGCTCCCCTTCAACAGCGACCTTTGCGGCAATGCCGTCCCGCTGTGGTGACATGCGGTAACCCGGTGCCGCTTGTTTCCCTCGGGAGGAAACAAGGACTCGGCTGGGAGGACTCGGCTCGGCGCCCACTCCCAAGTGGCGCTCGGGGCACTTGTACCCTTTTCCCCCCCCCCCTAGGTATGCCACTGTGAGCGTGAGTAGAACAGGTGGTGTACACCAGCCACGCAGAGCCCTGCCGATTCCAGGGATGCCGTGGCGTGTGCCAGTCTAGTGGCATAAGACAAAAAAGCGAAAGTGAAAAAGCGATGCGAACACTATGACTCGCAAAAGAAGCCGGTTAGAAGTAATTCGCCCCAAAAGACAAAAACGAACGCAAAGAAAGCGGTGCAGGTACGAAAAGAGGGTTTTTAATAGCTACCGCCAATCTTACGCTTTCAAAGCACGTAGACAGACTTGAGTGGCCTGAGGAATTTTTTTTGTCAATGCTCGAGCTGTTTTCCACCAAGACCCCTTTTGCCTCCCGGGCTGAAGGATTGCCCGACGGCGGCGGTTACATTCGGCGGCACGCGCGCGCTCTCGTTCTCTCGCCACTGTGTCGGCGAAGGGGCCGGCGACACTGGCATCTCCGCTGCTGCTCCCGGCGTCAATCGTTCCTAACGCGCGATCCTCTGCAAAAGTGTTCTCTTTCCCTTTGCCAATTTTATCACCAACTCATGGCCATGGAGGTTTTCGCCCTTTTCTAGTAACGGTCGCGCCTAGCGGGAGCCAGGCTGAACTAAAGAAAACCCCTCCCCCCCCCAAAGATCTTGCAGTCGAAAAACTCGTGCACAAAACTTTGTTTTCCTCACACGACTCATTACTCTTCCTTCCACATGGCGGCCACAGAAACCCCATTTCGCACCTGCAGTGGGCGAAGGGTCTTATTCTTTCCTTTGCACTTCATGTGCCCGCAGCACAGACAGCCACTAACATGTTTGCCCCTTTCCTTTGTTAGGTTTTGGTGTCCGTGTGTACGCGGGCACAAACTCTCCACAAGCTGTGAAAAGCTGCTCTCTCAGGAGCAAGGTGAGAGTACACCTGTCTGCTTATGTTGCCCGAGGCGTTCCCTGATATGGCAGGTCGGCAGCACGCGCATGCGCAGACCTCTACTGGATAAAGGTCCATTATATGCATAGAGTTTCATATAATATATACTAGAGGAAATCTGGCGCCACTGTCTAGGGGAGCCGCGCTTCAGCGAGCGTGCCGTCATGTGCCCTGCAGGCACGTTCCACTTGTCCTTGGCATGGCTCACAAACAGGCTGGGAAAATTGGCTTGGCTGCAAAAATGCAACATTATTGCTGCAAAACATTAATCAAATTTGTTTTGTTATTATAAAATTAAAGCTCCAGAAAGATTTATTTGTCAGGGATTATTTAGAAGCTTCATGGAAGATGAACAAAAAAAAACAATGTTACCCCTTTTGGCTTCAAGACGAAAAGAAGCCATGTGGCTAACCAAGCCAAGGAGGCGAGGAACGTCGCTAGCTGCAATGGCGCCGCCCACGGCGGCCCGCGAATGCAGCGCCAGATTTCCCTCTAGTATATTTAGTATGAAACTCTATGATTATATGTTCGCTTTCCTTTTGTGGCTTGGTGTCCCTGCACTCGGTTTCTCTCACGCATGCGCTCTCTGTTCTTCGGAGAGTTTTCTGCTCGCTGGCACGCAGTTTGCCCTACTCATAGACAGCTTTGTTGAAAACATTGGAGCGAGCTTAATGCCGGGAGACATAACTGGGCGCCGTGAAGTGTGCTTGCGCACTCTGAAACGATGCTACTGCGCACGTGAGGGAAGGCAAGATGCTTTGCTCGGAAGGAAGCTTTTCCTCACAGCGTTTTCATGGGGATGAGATATTTCCCACGGCCACCCTCATCAAATCGGAGCTTCAGAAGCGTTTGGAAATACGCGAATTCGCCGCCTTGGTCAAAACTAAATTCTTGAGAAACCTACTGCGTGGAAACATGTTATTTCGTAGCAAATGCTGGTAGGGTCGCTCGCTATGATCAAAATCATCCCCATTACCAGGATCGCCATGACCACCGCTTCCTGTATTTTTTCAATGCCAAATGCGTCAGCCCCGAGCGGCCAACCAAGCCATTTCCTTTTACTCCAGCCACTCTCCCCCCACTGCTACCCTTCTCAGTGCTTTAGTCACGTGACCTGTGAATCGGTGGGCTACGCGTGGTGGGAAGAGGCAACGTAGGAAAAAATGTGCTCGGCCGCGGCGCCGAGGTTCATATATATTGCTGCCCAGAGCACCGCTACTTCGACGGTCTCTAACATCGGTTGCCTTGGCAACCAGGTACAAGCCGCTCTCGAATTCAGTTGCGCTGGGAGCCTGGGACACGCCGAGGATCCCGTTAATCCCGGGGCCTCACCTTAGGATATGTGGCGAATTAGGCGTACCACACACTCCCACTGTAAAGCGGGCGATGCGTTTGCAATTGAAAGAATACAGCAGGCGCTGCCATCACCATCATTCTGGCTTAGTTTTTTTAGGTTGGTACTACATACTATAGAGTGATTTAGAATATTCTTGTTCACTCTAGTACCACTACCGAAGATGTAGTGGAGAGTCGCTTCGGAAAGTGTGATGGTATTGGTACATCCCCAGTGACGCACATGTCATCGCCGATTGCACCCCTGCTCCATATGAAACAGGCTGCAATAACATTGCTGAAGCTGACTTCATTCGTGTATGTCTGCCCAAAGTATTTTAAATAACCTAATGACAAGTACAGTACGCCGGTCTAACAAGTTCCAGTTACTTGACAGATCGCGTCTTTATGCGACATTCTGTGCGACAATTCCAGTGCGAGATAAGACATAAAACGCACCCTGTCAAAACAGAAAGGGCCTTCCAAGTAACCTTGTTAATGTGAAAAGAACGGCTGGAAGAAGGAATAATTGCTCCGATGTTTTCAATTCACCTAACAGCAAAATGTGCGCAAAGCGAAAAGTACCGTACGGCAGCTAGCTGCCAGTACGTACTGTTCGCTTTGCGCACAGTAGCTAGCTACTTAGATACAAATCTAACTATAAGTAGATAGTTAAAAAAAATCATGGAAGCTGCACTCATGCGCGAGACTTGAATGGCGAAGCTGTTGTAGGTGATCAGTGACGACGGACACAAAGTTGAGTTTTAGTATCATTGTGGTGTCGTAGTTGACGTTGACGGCATGGCATTTCACTGACCTTATGTTGGGCAAGGCCAGAGTGAGCTCGTCATTTTGGTCGGCGTTTTCGTACGCCACCCTGCAAGCGCGACTTATCGTCTCTAGCGGATGCTTTGCACGCCGAGCCTCTCGAAGCGCGGCCTCTTCCTCGGCCGTGCGAACTACCCGGGACCGGGCCATGTGGGTACACCGGGGTTTGATACCCAACACCCCAGACAACCCCCAAAATGATTTCAGCACCCCCCCCCCCCAAAAAAAAAAAAAAGAAAAATCCACAAATTACCACGAGCATTCCACGCATACACAGCCCCCCCCCCACTCCCCCCCGGAAGCCCCCCCCCAAACGAGTACGGATTCTTGGGCAAGTTGGTGTGGCGATTTTGACGAATTCATAGTGCAAAGAGTGAGGACGTCCTCTTTCTTGTGCTCATTCTTTGTGCTATGAATTCGTCAAAATTACCCCCCCCCCCCCCCCCAAATTGAAATTCTGGGGAAACCCAGCATGCGCACGACGTCACGAGGACAAACGAAAGTGGGGCGCACGCTATGACGTGTCTTTCTCGTTCCGAGCAAGTCCTGCCACGATAGGGCATGTTGGCTTGATGAACGTGCGCTGGAGCACGCGGCCAACGCTGGAGTTTTCTTTTTTTTTTGGGGGGGGGGGTGGGCAAGGAGGAGCATATTGGCCAATCTCCCCAAGGGGGTACGCTAAGCTTGAAGAATACGTGCTCGAGGTACGCGTGAATGAGCACTCGGCATTTTCTCGGTATTGTTAACCTGCCGACACCATACACAACGATTTGCTCAACACCTTCACAGTTCAAAACGTTTTCTCTAACTCGAGGATGCTCCATGTTTATGCTCCCAGTTGCTCGTACTAAGCATCATTGCGATCATCGCTGTTAATGTAGTAATCGGTACAATTTAAGAGAACTGAACAACCTGGCCATGCTAGCCCGTTCAAAATTAGTCTTTCCCATATTCTTCTAACGATGATATTCAATCTATAACTTTCCATTTATTTATTTATTCCGTGCCGTTTTCCCCAACGTCATTTCTACAGACCGATTTTATACGCGTTTAGCACTAAAAAAAGTTACCCCTGTTTCTTGGCTAATCTCCCGCGTGGGTATGTTTCATCATGAAGGAGTAACAAAACAAGAGTCACCGTTAGCGACAAGTAAGAGAAACACTACCAGTTGAAACTTTATTGATAGTTTATCATAGCCTAACCGATCGGGTCATCATCATCGGTGCGGCACCGATTATGAGTGAGTGGCAACCGACGGTGCCATGTCATCGCGCGTGAGCAGCCCTAGCTCTAGCTGCTTCGGCTTTCTTGCATCGCCATTTTGTAAATAGAAACACCACCGTGTCACCGGGACGTCGCGGCCCTTGGTCCATTCTTTCATTTAAATACACAATCCTATTACACAAATGACTTTGTGGTTAATAATTGTAGCATATGGAATTGTTCCCTGACCCAAATACGCGGGGCGATTACACTCGAGTAGAAAGAAGACGAGCACAGCTCGCGGCATTTCCGCTGATCACGAGATCCGCGAGCAGCGCGTGCGGCGCCATTGCTGCCCCGACTTCACCTGGAACGGCCGCATTTCCTGGCACCTCCGTCTGTGAAGCCCCTTTCCTCCCTCGGAGAACCTACGCTACCCCTTGGGCGAGTCTTCGCTACTCCTTCGGTGACCTGTCGCCCCCCGTGACTTCGGTGAGCCTTCGCTACCCCTTCGGTGAGCCTAGGCCCCTCTCTCGGCGCGACCCTTCGCTACTCTCGCGGAGAGCCTTCGTCATTCCGTGAGCCCTCGTCTCGCCCAACGCCATCGGCAAGCGATGAAGGCCAGGCCGGCTACCGCAAGGGAAAAACTGGCCGCCGAGAAACGCCGGAAGTCGTCGGCTAGCTCGACCTCGAGCAAGGCCTTGTCCAACAAAGCCAGGGTGAGCAAGGCACAAGCCTGCTATAGATACGACTGGCCTGTCTACCCGCTAAATACTCCGCTAAATGCCTGAAAAACTCTATTCATTAGGGGAGTTTATAGAATACTCCCTCTTAGGAGGTGAGCTAGTAAGAAGCCTGCTAGAGACGAGTGGCCTGTCTACCCGCTAAATCATAGTTTCACACAATGCGCTAAATACTCCGCTAAATGCTGAAAAAACTCTATTCATTAGGGGAGTTTGTAGAATACTCCCCCCTAGCGGTGTAAATAACTCCGTATACGAGTGCGCTAGAGGACAAGCTATTTTACTCCCTATCCGGAGTACTTCCGTATAGTGGGAATCTTCGGCCTGGTCGTAGGCTGCGCGTTATTTTTTCCCTTTATCGCTTCGCTCGCTCGGAGCCTCGCCGCTGCGGTAGTACGTAACTAGGTGAGGCGGAAACGGCTGCTTCGCCTGCGCTTGATCGCTCGGCGCCGGCTGGGCCGTCTGTCTGTGCTACTCAGCGCAAGCGAACCATGACTAGATGAGGGTTTAACGGCTATGTCCCCGAAGCTTGATCGTTCGAGGGTTTTATCATAGCGGGTACCGTCCGCTAACGCTACAGCGGCGGGTGGTGGGGTCCGACTGGGCAGGTGCACATTCGTTCCGGTAGGATGGATTAGTTAAGCGGGCCGGCCTTCGCTATGCCCGCACATTCGCTCCGCTGAGGGGCAACCTCCTCGCCCTCCCCGAGCGCGCTTGCGTAGTCGGGTCCCGGTAACCTGCCGCCGTAGTGTGAGCCTCCGGTAGACGCTATGCTAAACTCTCTATACTATGCTAAAACGCCATCGATGGCGTGCAGGCTGGGCTGTGTAAGTGCACTTCAGTGCAAGCGAAAGGATGAATCCAATTATCCGGTACATGTAGCTATACGGAAGGCTGCGAAATCTCAAGCAAGTGTGAAATTTCACGGAAACCTAGTGTGCATAGTCTTTGCTTTCCGCTCGTGATAACTGTATCAGAGCTTTTAGCATCGCGGCTAGCGGAGGCTCACGCTATGGCGGCAGGGTACCGGGACCCCGACTGCGCAGGGCGCGCTCGCAGGGACAATGGTGCGCTGCCATTCATTATCTGAGAATGCCTGCCTGAATGCACTCCACCCAATTCTTATCCATCCTCAGCAAAACATTGGAACAGTGAAAGCGATAAATGATATGGAAGTGCAGCGATTTGCGATTTGAAGGTGACTTACCTTCTAGTCAACACAAGGCGCGCTTACATACAAAACTACATCATGTGTTGCGATGATGTCTTCGTGGATTTGTCATGCTGTTGCTGTTGGACAGCACTGTGCTAGTTGTTCCTCTGTTTGTGCCGTTCTTTCGCGCTGTTAATCTCAGAAATATGTACCACTTGGCCCGCCTACAATCCATGTTGCTGTTCGATAGCTTTATATACCCGCTCGTTGGCATTTAAACCAATGTCATTTTGGTTTCGGAAAACACCAGCCACTGATACTACAAATAGCATGCCCAAGACAGGCAGGAGCAGTCAGGCAGGTAATCAAAATAGAGTTCTTTGTACTATCTAAGATAGTTAAAAAAGTACAACCGAAACCAGCAGAAAAGCCTCAAAGGATGCTAAACTGTGGAGGACAAGTTGGTCTTTAACTGCTGAATTGTAAGGCCGTGAACAGGAACATACCAGTCGCCACTTTCTCATTTGTAAAGTAGATGTCAGGACGAACCATCAAGATATTTTGTCACCCATAATGGGTCGAATATTGCAGTAAATCACTAGTGACGTCGCTTTAAAACAGTAAAAGAAAGCTGTGGTTGATTCCTCTGTCATAGGAATCGGTAAAAAACACGAAAGTGAAATGTGCAGCGAAATCTGCAGCTGAGCATGATTTGCGGGTCGGCGGGTATCTTGTGGGTGTGCTTGGCGAGCGGCGGTCCCTGCTGGCGGGGCGCTTCGGCAAAGGGTGTACTGGCGTCATTTCCGTGGCGGATATGAACGTCAGTGAAATCTGGTGTATCCCCGGCGTAAAACTTTCCCGTTAAAATATAAAACCGAAGATTAACAACCCTAAGTATAACGTACTCGTGCTACAGGTTGCTTCTCCGCAAGAAGACTCTGTGTGCAGGGGAGCACCCTTTACAGGCCACTTGCTTCGTTGTACTGGCGTCATTTCCGTGACAGACATGACATCAGTGAAATCTTGGTGTATCCGGGAATAAAACAATTTCGTGTTTTAAAAAAATGAAGCGAGTGACCGAGGTGCTCGGCTATAAGCAGCAGTGCAGGGATATCTGGAGGATGGGACAAGCTGTACAGGAAGGTCAAGACGGCCGTTGAAGGTTTGCGTATACCCGGTTACAACAACGTAAGTTGCCACTGTGCCTCGTCACCACAGCCGGATGTTACTCCGCGCGGCGCAAGTAGTGTGTTACTGGGAATATTTGAACGCCGCAAGAGACGTTTTAGTTATTTCTTTTATTTATAATGCTTATAAACGACCTGCAGCGACGACAAACAAACTACGTGAGGAAAGGCAGACGATACCACGCATTCACAGCAGTCTCTTTTCAAAACACGCGCGCCCGTTGACATCCGGGTCCGTCGCTTAGGCGGAGTGATACCATACATGAGCTGTTGCCATTCTTAACTTGTTTCCCGAGTATAGAACCGTCAGGGTTTTAAGGCTCCACTTATATATGCAACAGGAGCCAAACATAGTTTAGAGACGGAGACTGTGAATGGACGCCTTCACATAGTCTAACAAAGGCGAAGTCGTGACCTACGGGGCTCTACGTTCAGCCAGTCTTTAAATATGCTCCCAAAGTTCATCTCCGGGTGGCGGGGCAATACGGGGCCTGCATCAATGGCCATGACTTAAGGTGTGGCGGGGGGGCGACACATTTGTTTATCATAATAATCTATCTTAATTCAAAAATCGGTTTTGGTTACAGCCGGATCAAAGGAGGGCATAGCATGGGGTCATACGGCGCCTGCGTCAAGACCACAAATTAGAATGGAGCTAGGGGCGATGGGCAATAAGGGGCACATTTCTTTATCTGTTATAACCTATCTTTATTCGAAATTGGTTTTGTTACAGCCGGCTTCCAAGGAAGCAAAGCATCGCCGAAACAAAGATACCAATGGCTCAAAGGAAGCAGAGCGTCGCCGAAACAAACATACCAAAACGAAAATCCCACGACGAGCTTCTGGAGGCGCGCAAGATGTCCACAATTGCGGACGGGACGCGGACTGCGACCTCTAGAGAGGTGAGTCTGCGCAGCCGTGTAAAACGCGATCAGTCAAGAAAGTCGAATCGGATGGCTGCTCACGTAAATTGTAAAGCTGTCATTCAACCCACCTCCCCCCGCCTCGTCGGGGCAAAATCGTACGGTGGTATTTTTCGTCAGCGAAAGAGATAAAACAACACGTATCTATTCCGGTGAACCAGCGTAATTGTAGCTGCCGTACTGATCGAGGCGGCGGCAGCCAGCAGTGTTTCATGGATGTCAGAAGCGCGAAATTTAGTCAGCAAATAGCTACGGCACTGCACAGTTGAGCTTGTGAGTGTGAGAGCTGCATCTTACCGGTACTCACCTACGGGGCAGAAACTTGGAGTCTGACTAAGAGGGTTGAACTTAAATTGAGGAATGACTCAGCGAGCAATGGAACGGAAGATAAGTGTAACATTAAAGGGACAAAAAGAGAGCGGAGTGGGTCAGGGAACAAACGTGTGTCAAGGACATATTAGTAGAAATTAGAAGAAGAAATGGGCGTGGGCAGGTCATGTAATGCGAAGGCAAGGTAACCTGTTGGTCATTAAGGGTAACGGAGTGAATCCCTAGAGAAGGCAAGCGTGGCAGGGGTCCGTCAGAAGGTTAGATGGCAGATGAGATCAAGAAGTTTGCAGGGATAAATTGGTCGTAGTTAGTACAGGACCGCGATAATTCGAGATCTATGGGAGAGGCCTTTGCCCTGCAGTGAGCGTAGATAAGCTGGTGATGATGATGATGATGATGACGTATAGGCAGGTATGAGACATCCGCACTCTGTTAATTGTGTAGGTTCCGACAACTGGATAGAGTCGATGTTAAATTAGTTTAAAAGGCCACAAATACAGCATGCAACTTGGCATCAGTGAAGGAACTGGTATGGCGCGATAACAATTCAGCAAGTTAACGCAAATTATATTTAACTAGATATTTAATCAGGCAAGATTAGAAAGTGTCTATATTCTTTGCTTGGATGTGTAACCTGCATGCGAAAAACGAAAACGCCTCTGCGGAGATTCCGGCGCGTGTTTAAGATCCCAGAAAGTTCGTAGCCACCCACTACAGCGCGCCTAGTAGCCCAGGATGTATCTCACGCGCGGTAAAACACCCAAAACTTCAATACGCAAACCCTTGCTCACTCGACGGCTTTAAAAACGGGCCGCAAGTCGTAACATTTCGGGCTTCCAACCACACATTGCGGTTGAAATTCAAAGTAGCGCAGCATTTGAAAATGATTTCGGTGTACAAACTCAGACGAAATAAGCCCTGATCTGGTAGCGAAGCTTTCTAGCAGCCATTGCAGGTGGCACCATCTGTGTCGCGCCTGTATTCAAGCGAAACTCCTTTACCCTCAATTCAGCCGCTTTCTAAGAGGAGCGGGTGGGTTTCAAGTCTGGGTGGGATTTCTAGGTCCAGTGTATCAGCCTAGCTAGATTTTTTAAGCAGTTAAACACAATTTTAACGCGTGATGCAGGCGGGTACTTCATTCATTCATTCATGAGCGGTACATCCCGTGACCATACGAGTGAGTATGGGCAGAAAACATCATCATCATCATCATAATCAACAACAGCAGCAGTAGCAGCAGCAGCAGCTACTCAGGTCCTCTTCAGGACGAAGGACTCTCCCATTGACCTCCAACCACTCATGTCCTGCGCCAGTCGAGTCCACAGTTTGCCTCCGAAGTTCCGTATTGCACCCCTCCATCGGATTAATGGCCTTCCCCTTCTTCTAAACCCATCTCTTGGCATCCACTCTGTCACCCTAATTATCCACCGGATATCGGTTCGTCTCACTACATGGCCAACCCAAGCCCATTTGTGTGCTTTATTTGAACTATGATATCTTCTACTCTAATTTGTTCCCTGATCCAGGTAGCTCGTTTCTTGTCCTTGAGTGTTCATTCCTAACATTATTCGTTCCCTGGCCCGTTGAGCCGACCTGAGTTTGCTTTCTAGTTTAGTAAGGGGCAAAGTTTCAGCTCCGTATGTCATAAGCGGCAGTATGCACTAATTGTAGATTTTTCTTTTGAGTGACAGAGGAAGCTTGCTTTTCATTATTTTGGAGTGCTTGCCGAGTACCCCTTAGCCCATACCTATTCTGCGCCGGATTTCGTTCTCGTGGTTGGGTCAGCACTAACCATCTGTCCGAGCTAGTTATATATTCTTTTACTTCTTCTAGCGTTTCGTTTCCTAAGCTGAAGAAGACGTTCTGGGCATGCTTATTCCTCTATACTTTAGATTTATTCATATTTATTTTTATCCCCACGGCCGTGCTTGCTGATTGTAGGTCCTCAGGCATTGTTTTGCACGTCTTCCGCAGTCGCACTCACACACAGGACCCCAAGAGAAGAAAGAACACGGGTGGGATTTTTAATCCACAGAGAAATAGCAGGAAACGAGGAGGAGTTTATCAGCATTAGCGAGAGAGTCCTGGCTGCTGTGATTAAACTAAACAAGCGATACAAGTTAGAGATAGTGCAGGATTGTGCGTCAGCAACCAGCTATGATGATGAAGCCGTAGACAGCTTCTGCGGGGACGCTGAATCAGCATTGAAGATAGCAACAACACAGTTCACGATTGTGATGGGAGACTTTAGCGCAAAAGGTCGGTAAGAAGCAAATGGGAGAACGGTCAGTGTGAAACTTCGGAATAGACAGTCGCAACAGTCGAGGAGATACACTGGTGGGATTTGCAGAGGGAAATAAAACTCAGGTTGATGAACAGACAATATTTCACGAACGAAAGAATAGGAAATGGACATGAAAAAGTCCCGATGGCACAAAAAAAAAAAAACGAAATTGGCTTCATTTTAAGTGGCAACCCGGGTATTCAGCAAGACGTAGAGGTGCTAAGATTCGGAGCAGTGATCTGAGGATGGTTAGGTGCAGGCTAAGGCTGAATCTCAGAAGAAACTCGGCATGCAGTCAGGGCCATATCGCAGGATTTTAAAATACTCTTCCAAACAAATTCGAGCAGAACGAGGTGAGTGTAGACAGGCCAAATGGCAACCTAACATCAGCGATGAGTGAATCAGCAGCAGCTGTGGTAGAGGCCACAGGTAGGGAACTCTGGAAAGCTAAGAAAACAAAGGAACTCATTACCAGACGTGAGAACGTGAAAGTGTCAATTACGGCGGATCGGATTGAATTAGCCGAGTTTTTGAAACTGATTAACAGAAGTAAAGCAAACGACAATCGTGCATATAACATGGTAGTAATAGAGGAAACGCTGCAATTAGCGGGAAGCTTGAGAGCAACTAAGAGAAGGCTACCCATCGGCAAAGACAGGATGTACGCACTCAGAGACGAGCTGGGTAACATATGCACAAAGAAATTTATACGCTGCACTTATTGCAGCTATTTTTGGTTTTATAACGTGTTCATACGTAAAAAAAATTCGTTGCCAAAATCAGGATTACGATCGGACAATGGAGAATATAACTGTAGCTATCTTCAGTGCAGTTTTATTTTTTTACGCAACTCAGCTGACGCACAAGAACTACCGACTTCAGCACGAAAGCTCCCAGCAAGATCCGTCGACGTCTCATTTCACAGCGCCATCTATAAAGAACAGCGGAAACTCCCGGGCGCTGACTGGACGCGGTGGTTTCGGAAAGCGGGCTTCTATCTCACAGGTGAGCGAAAACTACGGTAGATACTCTCTTTCGAGTGGTCGCTTCTGGCTCGTGTTGCCGTGCCCGCGGCTGTGTGCTGTGCTGTGAGAATGTTTGAAGCTCCCCAGGAGTTAAGTTGTCTTGGAGGTGACGTAGAAACCAACCGAGGCCCCGATTCGCAAAAATTTTCAATCAGCATAAAGAAATCAAAGACAGCATCAAAGCAATAAAAAAAAGCTGTTTGAAGACACTGAAAAAAAATTTAGCAGTGGCTTAGCTCGGCTATGCCAGGATATAAGTAGTGTGGGCTATGGTTCAGCTGGTTCTTCTTAGCTTTCCTGGCTGTCTAGGATTGGCTTGATTATCATGCTTACTGCTGCTGCAATGACACACACACGGTATATGCATTATGTGACACATGTATACTTATTTTTGCTCAACGTCTGGTTGAGCACTGCGGCTTTGGCGCAGCGTCAGACTTTGCTACTGCGCAACGGAGGCGCACAGCTGGGCACGCGCCGGCTCCAGTGTGTCTGCCGCGGCTATGACGTCACTCGTCTAGAATTCGCAGACAAGGGTGCCTGGGTGCGTGCGCCCGCCTGGCGCGCACATCCAGGCACCCTATTGCAGACGGGCGAGGCGCACCCGGTGGCGGCGGCGGCGGCTCCGGCGTGCCAGCTGTGTGCTGTGTGATATCCCTGCTCCTCGCGCATGCGCAGCACGGCTCTCCAGGAGCCACGCGAAACTGCTCAATCTCGGCCAGTGTAGCTCACGCTACAACAAAGACGAGCTTTCAAAACTTAAAAACTCACCTTGCACATTGTCTAAAAGAGGTCACTTCTATGCATAGCGAAATAGGACTGGAAGAAGAGAGTCGATGAACTTGAAAACCTAATCCTTTATGGCCTACCAGAGGTCAAAGATGAAACCAGCGAAGGTTCGACAAAATTGTGAACCAAGACATTTAAAAAACACGCTTGAGTTAGACCCGGTTGAGGTCGAACGAATCCATCGTCTGGGTAGGCGAGCTCCTGATAAAGTTCGGCCAGTCAAACTGTGAATATTATCGGGAATATTACCCCCCCCCCCCCCCCCCCAACAGGGAAATAATACACATCTCACAAGGTGTTTTGAACCAGTGCGCATTGGAAGTGTACAGCACTTCACGTGTTAACATGCCTGCATACCGTGCTGCATAATATGCTTTTGCTGCGACACTTGACTGTTTATTCTTGTTTGCTTTTGCTTTGACCTTAACTGTTTATTATTACTTTGTGTAGCAATATTTTTTCTCTTGCCATTTGATTAGGCATAACTGGCTCTGCACGCATGCTCTGTAAGGGACGCTTACATGTGGAAAATGGGCTGAGCATGACCACCCAACCGAAAACTGTACCAGCAACGCATTCGAAACTGCGTCCCCTAGCCTAATTCATACTTTGGGACGTTTTAAAAATGAAAGGAAAATCATATCTTTGAAAGTCACTGAAAACATCGCTTTTCCCCAAGCGCGCGGAAGGCACTCGAGTTTTTCGTCCAGAGCGTATGCCGTCGCAGCTCGCTGGGGGGCGGAGAGGCGTCTTGTCTCGGCAGCTGCCCAGTACTGCAGTGCAAGCACGGTCCTGCCCCCGTCTGGGTTGCCCAAAGCAGCTCAGGTCACTTCTCCACCGGCTGGGGGACCACCGGTGGTAGTGGCATTCAGCGCCACTGTTGTGAGAGTCTGCGCTCCCCAGTTCATAGGTCGACAGGCTCACTCATGAGTGCAATCACCCCACCTTTCCACTCACCACTCATGCGTGAGTAGTGAGTGAGCCTCGCCATCAGTTTGGACTGGTGAGTGTGTGTGAGTGCGAGTGAGTGCGAACTCCACGAGCAGTGAACCCCGCTCACCATTCGCGAGTGCTAGCGCGCCGCTCGCGGCGAGCCCCACTCACCACTCGCGAATGCGAGAGCAACTCGCGGGAGCCACGTTCACCACTCGCGAGTGCACTCGTGCTGCTCTCGCCATTTGCGGGGCTTACCGTGGTGAGCGCGCGTGTTGGCTTTTCGTCGCAGGAGTCGCTCGCTGTGATGGTTGTTAACGGCGGTATTGTGTTTAGCTTCGGAAATAGGTCGTCACTGAGCTCCTGCTATGGGGCACTCTAGAAGTAATGATCTGGTGGCGTGTTGATTTAGGAATAAGATTTGGATTGCCTTCTAACGCCATAATACACTAATACTGGTCGGTTTCATGACTCATGGAGGGTCTGCTGCGCCCACTCGCGTGCGAGGGGAGACGGCGAGTGGTGCGTGCAAGCGCGAGTGAGTGCCAGTGGTGACGACGAATGGTGAGCGGGAGTGAGTGCGAGTGGTGACGGCGAGCGGTGAGCGTGAACGCAAGGGAGTGCGAGTGGATGCGAGTGGTGGAGGGCGCGTAGTGAGCGTGCTTGCGTGAGTGCGAGTGGGGAGAGCGACTGGTCAGTGAGGAAAAATATATTAGGTGCGAAGTACCTTAGGACCGCACAATGTCCTTCCGCGTCCGTGCGCGCAGCATTTACTATCGCAGACAATCGCACTGGCACCGGCAGGATTCGAGCCTGTGTCTGGTAGACCAGGCAGAGTTAGTGTCTGTGGCCTTACCCATTGGGCTACGACCGTGAGTTAGCACCCGAGAGTTAAACGGCTTACTCCCTCGCCTGTAACGGTGCGGAGTACCTTAGGACCTCCCAGTGCCCGTCCGCGTCCATCCGTGCGCACACCACCATCAAGCGAAAATCAAGCGCAATTCGATTTCAGCTGTGAGTTGCAGTTTCAGTTAGGGAGCAATCAAGGTGCAACTTACGGCTAAAATCGAATAACGGTCGGGGCGCATATCGGATGCCACTCCGGGCGCAACTTGGATGTCATTTCGGGTCTCCGTACTCCGCACCCTCGCCATCATCCATGGAGTGGAGATGCTGCCATTTTTTTTCTGTGTGAGTGTGAGTGGCGCCCAGTTCTGCAGAGGTATGGTCCTGTTCTAGTGGCCCCTGAAGGCGCGGTTAGCAAGGATGTGGGAGTCGCCGGTTCTGCTTTCGCAAACACTGCGCGGCTGCAGCCACATGTGGCACGCGCCTCCAGCACTTCTAGGGGTGCACGGCGGAAGGAGCCTGATCTGGCAGATACTCGTTTGCCATCAGATGAAGAGTTGAAACTGACGAAGGCCGCACCGGCTTCACGAATGTACAAAGAGAGGCGCCAATCGCTTGAGCGCCAGTAAAAGCCCCTTCCAAGAATTCTAGCGCGCAAAAAACAAATTATACACAGAAACAAAATACAAAAGGGACATGGTGACGGTTCGCATTCGTAGTCCACTGGAGCTGTAGGGAACTTTAATGGTGTCAGACGTATTAGCCACACACTTACATGTGGCAGTAGGTGTTCAAGAAACGAAATTGGGTGTTAAAAACATACTAAATTTCAAATCTCCCGCCGCGACCGAGAACAGGCAAGCAGGCTCTCTGCTGGCGTTGCAATAATTTTTCAAAATGCCATTTCCAGCTCGAGAGCACAAACTTAAAAACGATGCTAGAAGCAGTGGCTGCCACCTTGCTTGCATTCAAAGCAAGTACAGTTTTTGTCAAAATTTTGTGGGCCACGGCGAGCGTGGCCGGAGCAGGCGCGCGGCCGAGCAGGGGCGCTGCGCTTGCCGCAGTCAGCTGGTTTCGCGGCTAAAAAGTATGAGGGGAACTTTTGCTCGTGCTTTTGTAGGGTGTCCGGCGCGACAAGAGCTACGCAAAGTGCCTGCGCTGAAGCTAAGTGCGCCTGCTCTGAGAAACTGGCCTCGCTGCACATATCGCGCTACGAAAGGAAGCGAGAAAGTTCCCCTCACTCTCTTTAGCCGCGCAACCAGCCGGCAGTGGCAAGCGCAACGCCCCTGCTCGGCTGCGCGCCTGCTCCGGCCATGGTCGCCGGGGCCCACAAGATTTTGACAAAGACTGTACATACACTGTGCTGCCTGTACTTCAAACCACACCTCACAATAACGCCGCAAGATTTAGAAGACATACCAAACCCATTACTTGAACTGTTTTAATAGTTGGCGATTTTAATGCCCCCAATTATATTTGCGGGAGGGAAAAGCTGATGCAAGAGACCAGGTTTTAGAGGATTCTGGTTCAATGTGTTTTGTGAACACCGGAATAGCCTACATACTGTTCTTAGAGCTCACGGAAAATGAGCTGCATTGATTTGTCTTTTCAGCGATTTTAAATGGGATATCGTAGACAATCCATGCGGGGGTGATCATCTACCTGTTCTTTCAGCGTGCAATCTTCAGCAACGATTATTGCAACAAACCCACGCCGGTGGAAACCTCAGTTTGCCGAATGACAACTTTTTACTTCCGAAGCAAGCTTACAAATAGCTTTTTCGGGTACCCTTAGCATTGACGAACTGAATGAAGTGTTTACATTATGCATCGTTAATGCTGCACGCGTACATATTTCGCAGTATAGGGGAGGGGTGAGGCAAAACCACAAGGTATGGTGGACACAAGAGTTGCGCTGCAAGGACCAAGAAAGCAGCAAAATAAAGCATGGGGTGTTTCGAAGGTATGCAACACAGGAAAACCTGAAAAAATTAAAAAGAAAAGAGCTGTAGCAAGGTACAGCCACTGCAAATGTCGTAAAAGCCTCATGGGAAAGTTATTTCTAGTCCATAAACAGCTCAAACCGATCAAAAGTACGAGAGCAAGTTCGTATGCTAAATGGGACATACTCACCCTACACCTTTTTCTTTTTAATTAAAAACACCGGATACACAAACATACACACTAAACTTTTTTACACCCTTTTAGCCAAAAAGGGTGTAGCATGAGTGGAAAAGGGGTGTTGGGAGGCCTTTACACCCTTTTTTTTTGAATCTCATGCAACACCCTTTTCCTAGCTCTACACCCCGTTTCTGTGAAAAAAAGGGTGTTGACCAACTTAAACACCCTTGGTTTGTCTTATCGTGTTGAAAGGGTGTGGAAAAGGTGTTCAGCTGTTCATTTAATAAGGCCATGCAAGGATGCATAATAGCACTGTAAAAAAGAAGACATCCCCTCATATACTCCTCTACTCGCAAGAAATTTTCAAACGCAAAAAAAAAAAAAATTGGTCGAATGCATTGATCGCTCGTTTCCATATGCGGTGCCATGTCTCAAGTTTAGCCTTGGCACGTGAAAAACCAATTTGAACCTTCAAAATTGAGAAGTCTATAGCCGTGTGGCGAAAAGAGTGTTTACCGACTGCAACACGCTTGGCTTTCTGAAGGTTATTGAAACGGTGTGAAATAGGTGTTCAGTTGCAAAAAAAGAACAGCGGAGCTGGGGGTCGATCTAGTTTCTTCCGGTGTTGCCAAGTTTTGTTATGTTTGCTTTTACTAAGCATTGCAATGTTCTTGCTAAGCTAGGATGACTGCTGAGGGGGAGGCCAAGTTTAACCAGATTTTACTTTTACAAGGCTGTTCCAGTGAGTGCGTCCCTACCCCCCCCCCTTTCCCCCCACTGCGGGGGGATCCAAGGGGGAAACAAGCTAGGTCGGCCCCCAGCTATGCTGTTTCTCCAGCCTTGCACCACTATTGCAAGTGCGACAATTTTTCGCCTTTCCCAGAATCTAAAAAAGACCGTACCTTGAAAAATCTAGTAGAAGTTGATTGATTGATGTAGGTTTAACGCCCGACGCAACGCAGGCGATGAGGCGCGACGTAGTGGAGTGCTCCGGATTAATTTTGACACGGGTATCTTTAACGTGCGCCGAAATCTCGTACACACGGGCGTTTTTTGCTTTTCGCCTCCATCAGAAAGAGGCCGCCGCAGCCGGGAATCGAACCCGCGACCTCGTGCTCAGCAGCGCAACGCCTTAGCCACTGAGCCACCGCGGCGGGTAATATAGTAAGAAGTGCGAATACACATACGCCCATTGTGCTCACACTCCACTTCACTGTTATAATACCCTATCTGCGGTGGTGCACCCTTTACAGGTGCCGCAGCTCTTTTTCTTTACATTTTTTTTGTGACGCCACCGAAACTAGCTCAAGCTTAACGAGCTTCACTGGTAATAAATTATGCCAATTCATATTGCTTTAAACATCGTGAGGTACAAAACACATCCCTCTTGTAGAAAATGTTCAGTAAACCTGTGTAAACGGTAAAAAATGACTCCAATGTTGGAGGTCTCTTCACCCTTTTTTTTTAGTTGGCGATGTTTTCTGACACCCTTTTATTTACGCCCTTTTTTTAGTTTCGAACACCCTAATTTGTACCTTTACACCCTTCTGGGAAAAAGGGTGTCGAAATAATGAACACCCTTTCTGAAGGGTGTTGAGGTGGCGGGGAAAATTTTTTTGGTATTTAAATAAATTGTATAAGTTATGGAACACAAAAACTACCCCGTGATTAAAACGTTTTTGCAAATCCGCGTGTTGATTTGTATATTCTCATAGTAAATCCATACTTCTAAAATGCTACGATTTAATACCGTACGAGAGGCCTTCATACACAGACAACACTGCCTTCCAGACTTTTTGGACCTAGAGAAGGCTTACGACACCACATGGACGTTTGGAATCGGGCGTGATCTGATAGAATTAGGCAACCACATAAGAATGCTCAACTGGCTGAACGACTTCATGGAAAACCGTTCCTTTCAAGTGCGCCTAGTCTCAACCCTCTCGAGGAACTTTGTACAGGGGAATGGGGTGCCTCAGGGCTGCATTCTAAGCACACACACTGTTAGTCAAAGTCGATTGTGTATTCGGTCTGTGTTGGTGATCTTCAAATAGCTTTCACACCTTCCAATGTGGCGACATGTGAGAAAGTACAGTTGAATTTACGCAGCCTACATGTAACATTAGAAGACAAATCTTTTCCTGTCTTCACCACAAAAGAGTGGTTCTTTTCTCACTCAAATGACGCTGACAGACCGACCCCACCCTACACCTTAAGGAAATCAGTTCACGTGTAAAAGAACACAAATTTCTTGGCATAACATATGACAAAGAACTAACTTTATCGCCTCAAATCAATACGCTCAAAAATAAAGTATCCCGAGCCTTAAAGATACTTAAAATCCTCTCACAAAAGTACTTGGTTGCCAACAAGGCATGACTTTCACAAATCTGTCGTTCTGTTGTACGCTCCTACTTGGACTATGGTTGCAGTGTGGATGGCTCAACCAGACAGTCCTGCCTGAAACGACTGGACCCAGTACACAATTCAGTTTGAGTCTCTCGTCTAGGGCGTACAGGTCACCACCCAGAAACGTTGAAACCAATGAATCACCACTTACAGACAGAAGAGTCATGCCGACATGCTCATAGCATCCTAAAGATCCGTTCACTTCCTAACATCTGTGTTACCCCGTAGTCCCTAATTAAATGTCTAGGACACTGTTTATTAACAAACCCCAAGCAATCAGACCACTGCTTTCTGGAGAACGAAATGCCAAGAACTGAGTATGCAGGAAACTTTACCTGAAATTGCCCAAAGACGCGACCGGCTACCACCTTGGTATCCTTTACCTCCTCTATGCGACTTTACACAAACACACATTCACAACAAGTAGACAGCGCGTGAATATATCCTAGAGGATTTTTTTGCACTAAACGAAAAACATGAAGAGTACACGGCTTCTAATACAAATAGTTCCAAGACATCACACTTTTTTTGGGGTGCAGAAGTACATGGGAAATGGGAGAAGGCGATCAGGCTACTTCAGTGCGCCTCGGTTTTCACAGCGGAATGTTATGCCGTTGCTGTGTCTGTAGAAGGAGTAATGAAGGGAAACTTTGAAAACAGTGTTGTCAAAACATACTCTCTCAGCGCTATCACAGCACTGCATTACAGGAATGCAACCCAGGCAGAATAAGAGCCTTAATACACAATGTAGTAACAGCCAAAACTCAAGGAACAAAATTACGTTTTGTTGGATTCCTAGCAATGTATAGGAATAAGTGGAAATAAGAGATGAAATGCACTAAAGTGGATGTTTGGGCTTGTTGGTTGGACATAATTTGAGGACGACAGCGCTTGCACACGGACAGAATGGAGGAGAAATAGACACACACAAGCGCTCGTGTGTGTCTAGTTCTCCTCTCCTCTGTCCGTGTGTAAGCTGCGCTTTAGTCCCCTAATAATGAAATAAGAGCCAATGTATGTGCCGCACAGGCCACTAACAGAACAATAGAGCGAGTACACATTCTCCACACTGGTTGTATGAATTTTATGCGGAGTAAAGTGATAGCCAAATGGCAGTTGTCTTGAGATAATAAAACGAACAAACTTCACCTGGTTAAACCGACCATAGCCGATAGAATGGCCGAGAATTGAGCAGACACGAAGAACGCCTCACGGAAGTATGTTTATATCGCCTTCGCATAGGACATACACATCTGACACATAACTTTCTACTTATGAGTGAAAAGATTGAAAACAGGGGGGGGGGGGGGAGATTCACATTGTTCAAATTCGGTTGAAATTGAAACACCACTGAATTCCCTGGCCTTACATGTCTCAGCCACAAAGGGTCTGCATATTTTACTCCATGTTTCCTAAATAGTTGAATGCCTAAGGCAGAAGGTAGTTTTAATCTACAGCACTTCACCAGCGTTTCCTGTTTTACGTGCAGAGCACTTTAAGCGCTCGCCTTGTCGTCATAGCTCGCTCGCTGGACCCAACTAGAGCAACAGGGCGTTCCGTTGTACCGCTGTCGTCGCGGCGTAACCCAGAGCATCGGAAGCCAATCGGTGTATGTAGTCATAAGCGTTCGAAACTCGTGAACCGACGGCGCTTGTCCTACATCTCCCCGTTGTTTAGCGCAGAGAAAACTATAGGTACATTTGAAGCAAAATATACGTAATTAACCGGCAGCGCTCGCGCTTGCTGGGTCGGTTTTTACGATAGTAAGCGAAAAAAGCGGTTGCGCGTTGGAAATAACGCAGAAAGGATCCACGCGCAAGAAGAAAATGGTGCGTTCGAAATGCCGCAGAAATGCTCCAGTCGCGCAAGAAAAATTACGCGTTCGAAATGACGCAAAACAGCTCCAGCATACGAAATTAAAGCGAGCACAAAAAGAACAGAACTCCCGCTGGCGCAGTTTCAGGCAGGAGGCGCGCGAGCACTGAGAAGGCGGGAAATTTGAATTACATGGGGTGGTAGCAGTGAGCGGATAACGGCGGTACAGTCCAGTATGGCGAATCACTGCTCTGCACTTCCGACAGCTTCCACATTGAGTGGAATGGCTTCAATTTTTTGAATATTGTTTTGACCGTTCTTGCCAGACGGCAGATGCAGCGAGAGAGTGAAAGGGAAAACCGCCTTGTATTTTCGTTCTTCGTTTTCCACGTACCCGGGGCTGTGACAGGTGCATGCATATATACAGCCCCTATATTATGAGATGGGAAGGTCAAGAGTGAGTGCACGATGTGATTGGCTCATAACGTTTTTTCAAACCGTTCCATTTGCTTTCAGAAATTGGTAATAAGTAAAGATAGGAGCAGGCATTTTGCCCCACCGTAGTTACCGTTAGACGGGTATCCGTTCCTTTCTTGTTTCTTTGTTTTTTTCAGGCGGGACAGCAGCTGGACAGGAGCTGCCAAGTGATCCTCTTCGCTTGTGTGGCTTTGGTGGCCGTCGCGGTCACCGGACTCCTGGTGCTCGTAGTACGGCTGCTGTCGGGCCCGCACGTACGCATCTGCGTCACGGAGCACTGCAAAGCGCACGCCGAAGTGCTCAGGGCCGCCATGAACAGCAGCGTTAATCCCTGCAACGACTTCTACCGGTTCACCTGCGGATCCTGGAAGCCCAAAGGGGCAGAGGCGTCTGTGATCCGTTACACGTTCGCCCAGACCGCGCAAAGGGTTATCCATGAGATGAACAACAAAGCCGGCTCACTGGTACCGGCAGCGCCCGCGTACTACCAAAGTTGCATCAATACGGCAAAAAATTCTACCCACGAGTTGGCCCTGTTCAAACGTTTCAAGCAGGGCTTGGGTCTTCTGTGGCCGGAGGCGCAACACGAGTACCATAGGAGTCCCCATCCCCTGGATGTCCTGTTGAACATGAGCATCAACTGGAACTACCATATGTTTTTCCTTTTGCGAGCTTTCCCCAAGTACAGGGAAAGACCTCCGACGCTGTACATCAGGAGGGGAAAATTGGGTCCGGAGTGGCAGAAGATAGCCCCACAAGAGTTTGAGAAGACCGTCAAGTCGCACTTGGAGGCCCTCGGAGCTAATGCGGAAGGCAGCCACGACGCCCTGTATGATGTCACTAAAAAAATGATGGACTCTTCTATCAGCATACCTCCCGGCGCCGCTCGTGAGCAGCAGATCAACCTCGACGGTCTCAACGCCTACATGCCGCAAAACTACGCCCGGCTGAGAAAAACCGTGAGCGCTATGCTTGCTCCCACGTTCAGTTGGCACGGCAACAGCCCGGTGTTTCTCGAAGACACGAGCATCCTGACGAAACTTGAAAGTCTGCTGAAGGAGTTCGAGAGCAATGTGCCGTTGCTCATGCAAGGTTTATCTTGGGTATTCATCCGAGACAACCTATGGGTTGTTGCGGGTAAGCCCGGCTTGCGTCACAGTGGCGACAAAGGCACACTGCAGGCCCACTTTGAGCGGGCCTGTTTGGGATACGTGGAGTCATCCTTCGGCTTGCTGTCCTTGCCAAGCACATCTACGCGCGTTACGACGAAGCCATGCGGCAAAAGCTTGACACTACCTTCCAATTGTCAAGGACGAGGTGAGCAGAGAGGTCGACAGTTCCTCGTGGATTGAGACGCGCATAAAACGCAAGATCGAGGACAAAATTAAAGACCTCGCACTCAACGCCCTGCCGGGAGACACATTCTTCACCGCCGAATCGCTGACCGATTTGTACAAGTCGTTCTCCAGCAGCGTCAGCGAGTCGTTCATGCAGAGCTACATCAACCTAGCCAGGGCCTACAAGAACATTCTGGGAACGGACAGCTATGTCAGCATTTACTCGAAACGCTCGGGCGGTGGCGACCCGAGCCGCTACAACTATTACTACAACATCGCGTTCCTGTCGCTGGCAGCCATGGAGCCACCAATCCTGTACTCGGGCGGTTTGCTCGCCATGACGTTTGCAAGCGTGGGAACGCTGATGGCCGAGTGCATGGTGCGCTCCTTCGACACGCAGGGAGCCAAGGTCGACGAGAAGGGAAAGGACCTGGAGTGGTGGGGCCCCGCGAAGTCCGACAAGTACAGGGAACGCGCCCAGTGCGACCTGGTCAGCGACTCGGGCGTTAAAAGTGAGCAGCGTCAGCACCTGTTGGCGACGCTGTTCCCGCTGGTGCCGGCGTTGACCGCTTCGTTCAAGGCCTTCCGCAAGGCTGTCGACGCGCAGGCGATCGAAGAGTACACCGAGGACCAGCGGTTACCTGGCCTCGAGGACTTCTCCGACCTGCAGGTGTTCTTCATGACCTACTGCCTCATGAGGTGCCGTCTGGGGAGCGACGGCAACGACTGCAACCTCCCTGTGCGCCACACGCCCAGTTTTGCCAGCGCCTTCCGTTGCAGCCAAGGATCGCCCATGAACCCTACGAAGAAGTGCCGCTTCTTGGCTTAGGCCTATTTTTATTCTGCATTCTGTGCTGTCCCCGTTCACTCGCGTAATTTCTTTACCAGGCAGCCTGCGTTCAAGATGGGGCTGTTTTGTTACTTTGTACGAACTGGGTAGTTGATTTCGGTGGAGCTCATATCGGGCTGGTGTGTTCGTTAAAACATCTCGCGGTGTGCGTGCGCCGTTAGCTGAGATGCAAGTCTTAAACTTCAGCAGAATCTTAACCTGCCGACTGACTGGTGCTGTGTCAACGTTTTTTTTTCTTTTTTTGCGGAGAACGAATGCTCGCGCGTACTCACAAGCGGGCCTACCGCTCGGCTGTTTTGTGTGCGAAGAATCTTAGCGGTGACAGCGGCGAAAGACAACTTCAGGTTGCGAGAGTATTTTGTGAGCCCACGTAAGCAGTACAGTTGTCACAGCCTGGTAATTTGTAGTGGCATGCAACGAAAGCCAAATCCAAATCTGCAGCGTTTACTCGGCAGAACTGACGAGGAAAAATGACTTTTTGACGCGCGCTTAAGAAATTCTGCGCATGCGCTGTTCATACGCTGTGCATGCGCAATCGCGGGCAGTCAGCCGATACTTCTGGGGAATAAAGGTTTAATACTCCTGGGTGAAAGGTCGCAGCCCGTCTTTTTCTTCTGCTCGGAGCGGAGGTCAGCCAGACCAGCCGCCCGACTTGCTGCGCCAGATGGAGGTGAAAGTGACATGAAAGTCCCTTACTCACGGTTAGCTAGAATGAGGTTATATAAATGTACGTTTTAAGCGGCTCGGGCTTGGGCAGTCGATTCTATAGGGTTGGTCAGGCATAACTTTCAGGCACCCACGGATTCGCGTGCAGGAACCTTTCCCCCCTTTATTGCTTTGCATTTCTTTGTATTTCTTGTATTTCTTTGTATTTCACGGGGGAATTTTTAGAACCGTGGTAATGCTTCCGCCAGTTACCTCTTTAGAAGACTGTGGCGTCAGGCAGCGTATCCGTAGCAGTAAAGCGGCTCCTAAACTGCTCCTTAGCTGCTACGTATATGACACACCTTCAGAAATGTAGTGTCCAACACTTCCCGAGCATTTTTGAGGCTTTCTGCGAAAGAGTGACGATAGCAATACTACGCGGGTGTATTGGCCAACGCTTTACCGGGATTTTCCTCACATTAGGCAAAACGCTTCGCTTCGACGGATGCAGGTTTGGTAAAAACCTAGCCACGTACAGCTTACTGAAAAGAAAACTGGCGCGAATAAACTGAGTAGCTAATAAGCAATATTGTCACATTGACAAAGACGACGCAGTTGTCTTCAAGAAAAAAAATTACACCCATCTCCCCGAAGGGAACCATGAGTAGGATGCATGCGGAGCGTCATGGGTGTTCCGTTTGCGTTTCCATTATGTTTGTTAGCCAAATTTGGTGGAAATGTAGTGAACCCCGTAATGCATATATCCTACTCGTGGTTCCCTTCGGGGAGATGGGTGTAATTTTCCTTATTGTATGCGTATATACGTGAGTGAGACGAGATTGAAGTGATATCTAAAGGTTTTATTTAGGTTTGCACGTCTCGAGTATGACAGGCTTATGTTCGCTGAAGTGCACACAGTCACTGGATCTCGTAGCAGCGGTTCTATGCAGTCGTCGCCGTTGCAGTTGGTAAAGACGAGATCGATACACGTTCCGTGGATTGTAGTTGGGTGTAATTGCTGTTAGTGTTTGCGCTGATTGTAGTTGGGTGTAATTGCTGTTAGTGTTTGCGCTGATGCTCTCACTTATTGCGTCATCGCACTCACTGACGGGGCTGTTGCTTCCATCCTACTTCATCTGAAGAATCATGGAGTCAAGCGCAAGCACAACCGGAGTTGTTGTTCCTCTTCTATGGCACGTACCCACGTGGGCGATTGGCCAAGAAACGGTGGTTTGCGGACGCCGGACCACCGCCCACGCCGTGGGACATACCCGCGAGTATAAGACGTGGGGGGATTGGCCAAGAAACGGGGGTGTGCGGACGCCGGACCACTGCCGACGCCGCAGGACATACCCCCGAGTATAAGACGCTCCGCATCTAAAACAAGTTTATTGGAGCGAACTTGTGCTCCCCTAACAACTCAAATAATACACGGGCGGTGAAGCAGCAGTCAGCAAAGTGATGTACACAAGCGAGCGTCTGCTCTGCAGGCTTTTATCTTTCGGCGCAAGTGTTTCTGGAACCATTGATTCACATCCAGAACATCGTAGATCACAAGAGATTATTCTGGCCTAGAGACGTTAGGGCGAAACAGTCTGCTTATCTGAATGTGATAGCCTGTGCGGCATACAAGTAAAGAATGGAAGACGCGCTTCGCTTGGAACGCAGAAAACACAGCCGGACGTGGCCCGGCAGTAAAAACAAACCATAAATAAACAAACCCATACCTGGTTCGCAGCATTACCCCCCCCTCTAAGAGTGCATCGACCCGATGCTAAAATAAGACAGTCCGAATGAACAACAAAAAAAGTCCGTCATTGTTAGGGGAGCACAAGTTCGCTCCAATAAACTTGTTTTTCTTGAAGACAACTGCGTCGTCTTTGGCAACGTTACATCTGGAGGAGGTGCTGGGTACTAAGCCTTTATGCTTTCTACGACATCTGGAAACCGCCAAGCCAGTCCAACCAGAGAAAGCCGCCGACTGCAAGGATTGCTACTGATTGATTGCAGGGTTTAACGCGCCGGCGCAACGCAGGCGATGAGGCGTACCGTAGTGGAGGGCTCCGGATTAATTTTGACCACCTGGGGATCTTTAACGTGCGCCGAAATCTCGTACACACGGGCGTTTTTGCTTTTTCGCCTCCATCAGAAAAGCGACCGCCGCGGCCGGGAATCGAACCCGCGACCTCGTGCTCAGCAGCGCAACGCCTTAGCCACTGAGACACCGCGGCGGGTAAGGATTGTTACCCGAGTTCGGGCTTCTGCCAGAAGGGCCAAAGAGAAGGAACGCTGCAACCAACACCATGGTGCAAGAAACAACGTCGCCAATCGTCCTGCAGCAGCCCCGGGAACCACCATCGTTCCGAGGAGCACCCGCTGAAGACCCCGAAGAATGGTTGGAGAAGCTGGAGTTTTGAAGAAAGTCATCAAAGTTTTGAAGAAACGTCATCACCATCGACATCATCGTCATAATCGCCACCACCATCATCATTGTCGTCGTCGTCGTCGTCGTCATGGAGTGCCTTAAGCACCCCCCCCCCTCCCCTTACTTTCAAAGCACGTCTAAAGCCTCTGCTAGGCCCTGAGGGTGTGAAACAGACGTGTTCACATAATAGAACCATAGGCGGACGGAGCAAGCTCCAGCATCGGACTATGTTCTCCAAGCAGCGCCGGCCGAACAGCGAGCTCGTTGCTGCAATTCCTCAAGAGGGTATTTGGAGCGCTCGGAGCTATAGCCAGGCGACACTAGAAAGTGCAGGTTGTGTGCCTATCGGGCGCAGAAATCAGCAGTGCCAATGAGTCAACGGCCGCGTTCCACGAAAACGCGTCGTCGTCGTTGCTGCTGCAGCTGTTGTCTCGTCAAGAAAATGGCGTCCGCTGTGAAGAGCCAATGAAAAAACACCTGTCATCCAATAGGATCTGAACCAGGGTTTCCACAGAAGCAGCCCAGTGCACCACCACTGCCACAAAACGAACCTATAATTCCTACTGCAAGGGCTGCAAAGTCTGCAATCATGTGACCACATCACTAGCGCAAGCAGCGCCGCGTCTAATTTCAGCTTAAAGGGGCCATGCAGACAAAACACAAGTTGGGTTGATTTGAAAGATTGCCCCGTTAGAATCACAATGACCCCACGTTTAACGTAAACTTCGCCCAAATAAGGTATATAATTAGGAAAAAGGGGAATGGCCATGCAACCCACTAGCTCATTTTCCGTAACAGAACTGTGATGTCATATGGCCAGCTGTGCGATTGGCTGTGGCCGGCAAAAGCACCCGCAAATTGCACAGGGCCTATAAGCTTGCTTAGCTAGCTATTTGCGCCTAAATTTAGGGCATTGATTCTCCCTCTTTATAGCAGAGAGAGTGGCGGGGTAAACAGTGGAAGTTAATTACACGTAAACGTAGAAGTACCGATGCGTACTGCTGTTGGTACTGCATGCACTGGGCTTGTTCCAGGTGCACAGCAGTACGACGTTTTGGGGTTGTCTCCAGACGACACTGACCGATTGGCGTAAGCGAAGGTGTCTTACGTGACCATGTTTGTCGGGAGAACACCATGTCTCACGAAACTATTATTTTTACCTCAACGAAAACACGCCAGGTTCAAATACGTTCAAAAACAAAGCAAAGGCGGTGCGGAGCAGTATAGTGGCGCCATCTAGGAGGAATGATGGTAAACAAGGCTCCGCAGTCCGCTGCTGGCATGAACAGCTCACTAGAAGTTCGCTTGAAGACCCGTCTATGGGACGTCATGACTGACGTCACAAAACACGACTTGGCGGGAATATCAAAATTTCAACTCAAATTGATTCATTTCTCAGTGACTAAAGCATAACTTGTTGCCGGGAAAGCGCTGGGGCACTATAAAACACCAAATGTTTCGAATAAACAAACTAGTATTTTGTCTGCATGGCCCCATAAAGCATGACTGCGAACTATACCTGCTACACGAGCAACGGAGCCTATCTCCTTGAGAGACATTTGTAAAATGTTGAACGTTGGTGAGAGCAAAGTGCCCTTCAGGCAACAGTTCAACAATCACAAGGCTCTTATCTCCGCACTTCCTCACCTTCCAATATCAAAGCATGCGAGTGTCACGGGCCACTCATTCGACCACATCAAAGCCACGATTCTGGAGTTCGAGCGCATCATGACAGGGAAGTCTGAGAATCTGTTTCTATATTTAAATTCAATACAATCGTACGCGGTTTGAACGAAAGTGCATGAAAACTGAATTGCTTGTATCAGTGAACGTATTCAATGTTAAGGCCCGTTTCTGTCTCTCTTGCTCTTGTGCGTGGGTATGCTTGTTATTACGGGCTTCCAATACTGCACGCGTGGGACATATTAGGTTGTATTTAAGAAAACAGATTGTTGCACAGGGCCCGCATATAATGTATTTGGATGGTTTTACTTGAATGTTATTATTTATGGCCTCCCTCACGAAAAAAAAACACAACCAACTCAAAGAGAAATGGCTGGTTCGAGCGTCCGGTGGCAGTATGTTAAAAAAAGTAGACAAAAGAAGATCCGTCAATGCACGCAGATAACGCACATCTGGCATATGCATCCGTTCCAACAGATTTAGAACCACGGGACTCAAACATGAGAGAGAGAGAGAGAGAGAGAGAGAGAGAGAGAGAGAGAGAGAGAGAGAGAGAGAGAGAGAGAGAGAGAGAGAGAGAGAGAGAAAACACTCTATTCAAAAGTTCCAAAGCCCGGTTAAGTGCGTTCGGTGACCGACACAGCCGCAGCCTGCCGGTGACCCAGCGCCTTCTCCCAGAGCTCTTCTGAGGGGATCAAGGGAAAGCGGTCTTCAGAGCATGCCCATATGAGATGTGCGACCGTGTCCTTCGCACCACACGCAGGGCAATTAGGTGACGGATATAAATTCGGGTGAATATGGTGCAGTATGGAGCGACATGGCAGCGTGTTCGTCTGTAGTAGGCGCCACAGGCGTCCTCAGGCATTAGTAAGATCTCGATGTGCGGGCGGATAGATTCGGCGGGAGAGGCGGTAGGGTACGGTGATTTCTTGATAGCTTAATCAGCTGTCTCGGGCTGATCGGGCTCCATGTCAGGGGACGAGGCTTGGTCCTGCTCGGGTCGTGAGTTCTCGAGCTGCTTGGTTGATCACCTCGTTACCCCCCCCCCCCAAACCCTGTATGGGCAGAGCCAACAATTCGAATATATTTTTATCACCTATCGGTGGCAGAATTTTTGCAGAGACAATTTCAACAAGTTCTTTATTTCGAAAGATACGGACCTAATAAGCGAGGATTTTGTCCATGGATCGAGTAAAAAAATAAAAAATGTAATAAAAGCAAGCGATTAGCAGCCTGCCAAAGTGGAGGGACTTAAAGTTGTTTAACGATCAGTTCCGCTCTTTGGAGAATTTGGCGAAGTGTTTGTGGGATGAAGCGCGATAAACGTGTTCGGGAACAATTCTGAAAATTATGATTGCAGTGCGGATGCGAGCCAGGGTGTAATAAGCTTATAAGTGTCTGCTGAGGGCGTAAGGAATAGCTCGCACTAACACCTCAATAGCATGTCCTAACTCGGTGAAGAGTTTTGTCGAGAATTTGAGTGCCGAGGGGATTTGCGAAGCTTTATGGCCGTTCACGTAGATTCAGGGGGGAGTTGCATACCGCCTTCTGCCGTTGCCGGAGTGGGTGTCAGTAGGGAAGAGGGGTGGGTCATACAGAGCCGTCACAGCATAAGCGTCGTGATTTCTGTAGTCGGCCGCGTCCACGTATACCGTGCTTGGGTTTATTGGGTATTTCTCGGTTAGAGTTCGGGCTCGTTGTTCCCTGCGCTTTTTATTGTGAGAGAGCACTCTACTTGGGTTGTGGTGTTGGGAAGAAAGTGAAGCGCACACAAAGGCAGTCAGACGGAGTTTCGAGAGGAGTGGAGCGTACATTCATATGCACAGGGTAGTAGGAAAAAAATAGCAGTGGCTTAGCTCGGCTATGCCAGGATATACGTAGCGTGAGCTAAGGTTCAGCTGGTTATTCTTAGCTTTCCTGGTTGTCCTAGGATTAGCTGATTATTATGCTTACTGCTGCTAAAACGGTTTCCAATCAATCCAATCCAATCCAATCCAATTCAGTCCAGTCCTGTCCATCCCAGTCCAGTCCAGTCCAATCTAGTCCAGTCCGGTCACGTCCAGTCCAGTCACTGCTCCTCGCCCATGCGCAGCACAGCTCTCCAGGGGCCACGCGAAAAGGATATCAAGCGGCTCCGGCGCACCGTCAGACTTGGCTGCTGAGCAACGGAGGCGCACAGCTAGGCACGCGCCGGCGCCAGTGCGTCTGCGCTGGCTATGACGTCACTCCTCTGGAATGCGCAGACCGGCGAATGTGCAGACCCAGGGCCCTATTCTCGACTGCACAAATTCCCGGGGAATTGGGAAATTTGCCGAAATGTCTTTTCTGATTGGCTTTCAGTTTTGGTCACGTGCTTTCGGTTTACAAAGCGGTTGTGTGTGGTTTCGTCATTTTGACGTTTCATGACGTTTACTGACAACAGTTGTAAAGTTTGCCTTGTTTCTCTTTACTGAAAGTGCATAATAATTCCTGGCCGACAATGAAAAACTAGAGCAAATGCACCGGACATGACAACGCAGGCCTGTCTTTGCTATTCAACAACAATACTGCTTGTAATACACGCCCTCTCTGTGATTGGCTGAGAAGGCGTGACGTAATTTAAACAGTTGGTGGGAACGATCACGTCACACATTAGCAAGTTCAGCCTGCGTAAAAGCAGAGCATTGAAGGACTCCAGTAAAAGTGACGTAATATTATGTAACAGCTTGAAAATGGTGGCTGCTTTTGCCGCGAAATAGGCGGAAATAGGGAAAAAATTTCGGAAATAGGGAAAAAATAGGCGGAAATAGGGAAAAAATTTCGCCGACCTTCGGCGCCGCGAAAAGCCCGGGAATTTGCAGCAGGCGCAGTTTCGCATGACGCGTGGTTTAAAGCATGCTTTCTACCGAAAAATAATACTTTCAACTGTTTCCAAGTCTGCGATCACGGAGCATACAAACGACGTGCAGTATTTTGCTTCTATGTTTGGCAATAAAATAAAAATCATTTGTTTTGCGTAACCGCTACATAGGAGGGCAGTACAAACCTTTCTATGACAAAGAGAACCCAATGCATGGCATTCGTCCGCACTTCTCCTAGTAAGCTGCTGGGTCACATGATCGAACTAAAGAGAAAAAGAACAAAGAAAAGTGAGTCTTTTGTTTACCCGCCGCGGTGGTTCAGTGGCTAAGGCATTGCGCTGCTGAGCACGAGGTCGCGGGTTCGATTCCCGGCCGCGGCGGTCGCTTTTCTGATGGAGGCGAAAAGCAAAAACGCCCGTGGGTTCGAGATTTCGGCGCACGTTAAAGAACCCAGGTGGTCAAAATTAATCCGGAGCCCTCCACTACGGCGCGCCTCATCGTCTGCGCTGCGTCGGCGCGTTAAACCTTACAATCAATCAATCAATCAAGTCTTTTGTTTATTACAGCGCTGATTGAAGTCGAGCTTGACGAATGAGTGAATTCGGCGACATCGGTGCGCTCCGCGGTTATCAGGCGTAGCGCTTCGCTGCTCTTATGCGTCATAGAAGCGATGGTCGCGGACGTCTTTTTCTGTGATCACGCCATAACTTGTAAGATATAAGCAGACGATAGCGAGGCGGCGGTGGCGGCCGGGAAGGTGCTAACCCAACAAAGCTAGCATTGAAGCAGAGACCCTATAGATATGTTACTAAATGCGATGGAAAGAAATAAAAGATAGGGTAAAAATATGATGTTTTTTTGCTCAACATCTGCCTTTCGGTCGCTTTTGGATCAACGTCCTTCGATCGCCTTGTGATGTTGACGCCAATTTTGACCTGCAGAAATGCGTTTATCTTTCCAGCCTCAGAAACCACCTTAATTTTTATTGTACGTTCCAAGTGTTTTGATATCTTTTATGCGCAATATTAGGATACCTTGGTTGCGATCTTTTTGAGTGAAGCCTTAAATTATACTGCGTGTCGTCATAGGCATATGTGCATCCCGTCACTGATTGCTTACGTCGTGCTTACGCAAAAAACATGGCGAAGTGCCTGGAAATTTGTGCAGTCGAGAATAGGGCCCCCAATTCTCTGTACATCCGTACTCCAATTGGATTGCGAAAAGCAAATACGCCCATGTGTAGGAGATTTCGGCGCACGTTAAAGATCCCCAGTTGGTCAAAATTAATCCGGAGCCCTCCACTACGGCGCGCCTCATCGCCTGCGTTGAGTCGGCGCGTTAAACCCTACAATCAATCATCATCCAATTGGAAATCCAATCCAATCCAATCTAATCCAATCCAATCCAATGCTCCTCGCGCTTGCCCAGCACGGCCCTTCAAGGTCCACGCGAAACTGCTCAACCTCGGCCAGTGTAGCTTACGCTAACAAACTAAAAAAAAAAGAAAAAAAAAAAAAAAAAGAAAGCACTTCCCGTGGTCGGAATTAAACTTCGATCCCTCGGATTAGGAACCCGACGTACATCCGATTGCGCAATTCGGACACAGTCGAGGCAGCTTCGCAACTTAACCCTATTTCTCTTAAGAAAGAGGCTCTGATTTTGTCATTTGGTGCGTTCCTGCTGCTTTTGCACGCGGCGATGTATTTCGCGCCGTTCATTCTTTTATTTTGTAAACAGGTCAGTTAATCAGTTCGTGCAACGCATCCCCTAAATTGTTTTCCACGAATGTTAAAGTAACCAGTAGCAGTAGTTGTGGTTTGAGGAAAAGAAGAGAAAAGGAAGTGCACCTCACATAACTGAAGTTTACCTTCTTTGGGTCCCTGGGCATGCAGGAATCACCTTTAATGAAACCGCAGATCCACTGGCAAGAGTAGCACTCTCCGGGCCTGTTGTCGATGTCATTGAGACAACTCCTTTATTAACCGCCGCAATGTTTCGTAGATTGTTGAAGCTGCAAGGGCAGCACGAGTCAGTCTTATTCTCGATGAGAGAGTTTTGTAAACTAAAATTCTCCTGGAAACCGAATTGGTGCCCCTCACGCGACCTGGAGGTGATTGTAACGAGCCTTCGATGTCATGTGCCCCAGTTGAATAGATACCTCCACAGGTCTAGTCTGGCGCAGTCTGCTATGTAAATCTACTGTAATAAAGAAGAGTCTGTCGACCACTTCCTTTTGTCCTGTCGACGATTTTCTAGCCTCAGACGTCAGCTCCTTGAGGTGCCGCTTCATAGCCTGGGATTGGCATTATCAGTGCCGGCTCTATTATCATTTGCGGCTTCAGAAACGGGATATTGCCGCCGGGATGCTTGTTCTGCTCTTCTGCGCTTCATAGAAAATTCCAAAAGATTCACAACGTAATTTGATTCTTATTCTGGCACCTCACCAATGCCCTCCAAAAGACTGACGCTCACACGCTCGGGCGAGGTGGTAGCTAATAAGATTTACGCTAACACGGCCCTAACCCCTCATGTACTACATAAATGGACCCACGGAGCCAGCTCGCACATCCACGCTGCCCGTATTGTGACGAGAAGTGTATCCCTAACCTGTACCATTTGATATGGCACTGTGAGCACTTCAAGACCGGTCGCGAGCCACTATTGGACCCTCGGTTCCCCACCCGGAGATGAAGAAGCGCACCTGCAACGCGTTCGAGAGGACCCCTCAGTGCTTGAGAAAGTTATTGAATACAAGCTGGTGTAATAACCTGGACCGACTTCTGTCATACACGTAGCACCTATCTCTTCCCGGTTTCTGCGAACTATATGTTCACGGACTTTACAATGCTATCCACCATTTCAGGTGATTGAACCTTGAACATTGTTCTTTTTTCGATTATTCCCTCCCTTCCTTCATGTCCCTTTCCTTCCCCAGCAGGGTATTCATGCCCCCTCTGATAATAAAGGTATTCCTCCTCATTTATGAATATTTTTCTTATTTTCTTTCTTGTTCTTCTTCTTCATCTTCTTCCTCTTGTTTTTTTATTTATGTACTTCTTACCCTTTTTTGTTTTATTTTAATATTGACTAATTTTCAAACTAGATTCCTCAAACACAAGAAAAAAAAAAGCTTCCACATTTTTCTAATTTTCCCCAAGTAATGTACCTTGGCAGTAATTTCTTTTGGTTTAACGACTGATGTTTGGCCGATCCCCTGATTGGGTATGCGCCATTAATTATAAGGAGTAGTAGTAGTAGTAGTAGTAAACTTTATTTGGTGAAAAGGGGTGAGGGAAAAGGGGGAGAGATCAAGGGTGGGATCCAAATTCCAGGACCCCAGAAGCTATTTGGCCATCCCTGGCCCTACTAAGCAGCGCAAGCTGCTGTGCAGGGTCCGGGCTGGACAGGGCTTCCTCCCAGGACTCTAATGAGGTTTGGTGGGGTATTTTGTCCCAAGTAATTGGCAATTCCAGACTGTGTGGAATAGATCGGCCTTCTGGTGACACTGCTTACAGTCCTCATTATACTTTTCTGGGAACATAAGTGATAGTCTGGACTTATGTAAGTAGGTGTTTGTCTGTATTTTTCTAAGATTTCTCGCTTCTTTCAGCAGTTAGGCTGGGGTGTGGCGTAGGCATTGATCTTCGGTGAAGCCTGTAGGATGCGAATTTGTCTGTGCCTTGACAGTAAGCAGGGAGGGCGTACGAATGTTCCGGGTCTCTCTGCGGTGTATGGTAGTCCTCGCAAGAGAATCGGCCGCCTCGTTTACCCTTTAGCCCCTGATGGGCGGGAGTCCAGACAAGTGTGGTGGTTCTGTTTTAGAATTTTGGGAGAAGTCTTTCAGCATTCCTTGGGACGATGCCGCAGATTGAAGTTCCTTATGGCCCTGGTCGAGTCAGTGATAATTATTGAGTCCTTATTCTTGAATTCAGCCCATCGATTGCTAGTATGACGGCAGCAGTTTCTGCTTCTTCTTGAATATTTAGTTGTTTGGTAATGATGAAATCCAGCATCTTCCCTTGTTCATTGGTAGCTACGGCTGATGCATTACCTTGCTTGTTTACGGCCGCATCGGTGTAGATTGCGTTTGGATTGTCCTGATATGTTTTTCGGATGTAGGCGAGTTCTTGCCAATCTTCTGCCCTTATTGTGAGTGGGGTCCATTTTCTTGGGGGAATTGGAGAGGTCTTGATACAGTGTCCTTTGAGCGGGTGTTAAATCAACCATCCTATTAATGAAGGCTGCATGAACCTCCTGTCCAGATCTTCTGAGAATTTCTCTGCCCGTTCTGGTTTTGAGGAGGCGTTCTTTCTGGGCATCTAATATAAGGAACAACAACAACAACAACAACATTGTTGAGCTCGGCAGATAGCTCACCGGCTACAACCCAGTGCGGGGGAAGGGCAGTACGGGGGGAATTGAGGATAGGGCACGGTGTTAAGGTGATAGAGAAAGATAGAAGAAATAATATAAGGTGGGCACATTGTTTTTGCTTAAATAGCCACGTTGTATTTTGTCAACTGAGTATTTTTTCTTTGTTTCTGGAAATTGTTGAGCCTGCTGCTTCCACAATTTTCCCACTTCGAATTTCACTTAGTTTTAATTAATTGTCTTCTACAGTGATATCTTAGACTGATCAAGAGGACTGTGATTTGGGGGAGTTGGTGAACGTTCATGATTGAAAATCAAACGCAAAAAAAAGCCCGAAAAAAAAGGGAACGAGAAGTAGACAGTACACCGCTGCACTCACAACTGGTTTATTTTGAAGAAATCACTAGTAATATACATCAATCAGTCTCCCACGTGGCGGTAAATTATTACAACGCATAAAGAGAAACCAAAATGATGGCACAAAAATTATGCTGCCACTTCGGTGTGGACATATATACGTCGGGCAACCGGGGAGGTGCCTGAACACCAGGTTGTCGGAACACCAGCGTTCATTAAAATGGAATCCGCACAGTCACCTAGAAAAATACTGCAGCTCACACGGCTGTGTGCCGGTCCTTAAAAAAACCACCGTGTTGTCGAAACACAGAGATAAAACAACAAAAGAGAAATTATCGGGGCCTTTCAAATCAGACGATCTGCCGACCGATGTATACGTATGCCCTCAGTAGGGCTGCATGACCGGGAATACGCTTATCTGAGTGACACCCTTGCATGACCACGCAAACCAATACACTTGTGCAGACCTATGAGTGGTTGCGTTTTTAGTTGCGACGCTGAGAGGAGCATCTCTTGCCGGCGGCCCTGTCCTGCGTGCGTCCGTCGTCCGCGCCCGCACAGCTGCGTCTCTCCTCCGCTCGCCTCCCCTCCTCTCTCCGATAGCGAAAACTCTCTCCCAACATCTGCGGTCGTGCTGCGCACGGCGCCGCGCGCGGCTGTGCACTGTGCGCATGTGCAGTACTCTCTCTCTCTCCGCGGTCTCCTCTCCTTCGGGCGCGCTGCGCATAGAAGCGGAGTGTCGCGCTCCGGCCGGCCTCTCAGTCGACGGTCGTCCGCGCTTGCGCTTGCTCTCTTGCCGTACCCGACGATTGCTTGATGCGACGCCAATGGAACCCCCTTCAGCGTCGCATCACACCAGGGTTCCCGCGAGGGGAGGTGGGCGTAATTTTTTTTTCTGTTTATTCGTTGTAATAATTTACCGCCACGTGGAAGGCTGATTTATGTATATTACTAGTGATTTCTTCAAAATAAACCAGTTGTGAGTGCAGCGCTGTCCTGTCTATTTCTCGTTCCCTTTTTTTTCGTGCTTTGTTTTTTCCGCGCTGATTTTCACTTATGAATCTTATGACGTATTCGGTTGGCTGCTCCGGTCCTCTGGCTCACATTCGCCAGATGCCAAGGCGGCTCGCAATCAGAGCGCGAGAGGCAGCGTACCGTCCTCCCCGACCAGATTGCGCCACGCTCTCACTTCGAAGTCAGAGCGGTCTGGAGCGCTCCGAGTCGGAGGCTGACGCTCCGAAAGAACCAACCGAAGGTAGTTCGAGCGCTCGAATTCTACCAACCGAAGGCGCGGCCGCTTTTCAGAGCACTCCAGAGCGCTCGTAAACGCCCAACCAAATACGCCATTAGACTGAGCTTGCCAATCCCCCAGAGTGGGCACGCGCTGGTGTTTTCTCCAACCACCAGCCAATGCGCGAGCACCCTAGGGGAGAAGAAGAGGAAGCAAAAGCCGAGGACGCTCGAGAGCGCGCTCCGCGCGGGGCCGGGCGTTCTGTCGCCTCCGTAGGCAACCGAGGACACCATGGGGGACGGGTCTCCCACCGAACCCGGCTCAGCCCTCCAGAAGCCCCTGGTGTTCAACCGCCTGCTGCCTTACAGGGAGCGGATCGAGGACGAGGCGGCCGCGCTCCTCGACGAGATCAAGACGAACCTGGGGCGCTCGGTGCTGCTGCGCCAAGTCAAGCCCGCCGCCGAATTCTGGGCCGGCCACCTGAGCAAGTGAGCGCGTCCACCCGCAACTCATGGCGTCCCGTGTAGTCATTGAGTCTGCAGTGCCTCTTCGCTGACCCCACGAGGTCTTCGGTCGTTCCGTCGGGCATTTATAACTCGGGGACAACTTTCTGCGGCAATGCAGTCAAGGCTACGAAGCCGAACTACTTCTTTCGCTGCGCACCTGGAAGCAGTTCAACAAAAATAATTGGCTGGCGGTAACCTCAGCAAATCAAGAATATATAGTTCTGATGGTTTGAGTTAGATTGATAATGCCACTAAGTTGCTAGCCAGAATATGTACAACAGAGAGCATTTTTTCACATTTTCAGAATTTTTTGGTTACGGCTGTCGCCGATGGCGGCAGTGTTCCATTCCGAAAAAAAAAAAAAAAAAAAAAACGTGGCGTTTTTGTTGACGGTTATCGGCAGCTCGCCACTTCATTCTCTTCGTAGGATTTTTAAGAAGGTTGTCTAAACAAACGAAGCGAGTGGTTTGCAAAGTGTACGCCCAAGTGAGACTGCTGCAACGGGCCCGCTCCGCCGTTTCCGCAATGCTTTCGGTTAGCCAGTTTGCCGGCGTAAGCGAGCTTGTGCGTAAGCATGTGTGCACGTTGCTCTTTGGGTGTACCGCGCCCGCGCTATCTAAGAACGCTAAGTACGCTGCACATGCCGGTGCTGCTGCCCTGTTTTGAGGTCCAGAAGAGTTTACAAATCGGTGGATTCTGTCAAAACTTCAGCGCTTACAAAATTCACTTCTGCTCTCAACGATACTGAGTTGGGCGGTTTAGTCCACGCCGTATGGTCGGTCGAGTTCCCCTGTTCAAGGCCGCTCGGGCGGCCGTGACCAGTCAAAGCGTTGGATTGTGTTTACAAACAAATGAAGCGTGTGGAAGGAGACGCCAATATGCCTGCATGCTCGGTGGTCGTGGTTCAGCGTTCAGCGCACTCAACCATGTAGCTCATGTGAAAAATTAGCAGTGGCTTAGCTCGGCTATGCCAGGATATACGTAGCGGGAGCTAAAGTTCAGCTGGTTATTCTTAGCTTTCCTGGTTGTCTAGGATTAGCTTATCATGCTTACTGCTGCTTCAACGACACACACGCGGTATACGCATTGTGTGACATGCATATTTATCAAGCGGCTCCGGCGTAGCGTACCGATCTCCCCAGAGATAAGCTGGTTCCAAAGGCGCACGCCGGTGTTGCTGCGACACGCGAGCCATTGGTTGCACACCCGGCCACCCCTCGCATGATCACCAAGTGGACCGGGCCGCCACGTGCGGAACGGAGGTCAGCGAGAAGCTGGGCGCGTGGGGTGTGTGAGAGATGTCGGGCAGCCAGCAACGTTCTATGCGCCGTGTGACGTCCCTGGTCCTCGCGCATGTGCAGCACGGCTCTCCAGGAGCCACGCGAAACTGCTCAACCTCTGCCAGTTCAGCTCACGCTACAAAAATAAACTGTATCAAATGCGTAACTGTGACGCCGAAACTGAAACCGAAACCAGTTTATTGGGAACTACTTCGCGCAGTAACACAGAGCAGTTAGCTTCCCCTTCCCCCCTCCACCCGTAGCTTTCGCTCCATTGCCACAGAAAGTTTTCCTCGAGCTTTTTTTTTTATAGATGGTCGTCTGAAACCGCTTAACGTTCTTTGTGATGCTGTGACAACCAAGTTCTTTTCGGTGCCGTCACATTTTAACGGTGCCTACTTCCAACTTTCCCAACACGCATCATTGTATTAAATCGCCAAATCATCTGTTCTAGCCTCATATTTTAACGGCTTTTTTTGCGCTGCGATCAGCAGCGAAGGCGACATCAAAGATGGCGCGAGAAAACATGGCCGCTGGTGAACAGGGTACAGGAATAATGTGGAAACCTCGTAACCTAATTAGGTTGGCTAATAGCTATACTTTATAAATATTGTGAGTATCGAACGCACACCCTTGGGCTCAGCAGCACAACGCCATAGCCACTTTTTGGTCCAATGAATCCAACATGCACGCATGTGAATGACGAGCGTCTTAAGGAGAACATGCAACGAAATATGCAGAAACACTACGTGGGAACACATGAACAGCTATAAAGTCGGTTTAATCACAGGGACACCCACAATCCACGGCACGTGCCAGTCCTTGGTGCAACGTGGTTGGTCGGGACCGCTGGCTACGCGGGACGTCGAACTTCTCTGATGGGTTGTCGTGGATGGGGACGCGCGTCTGAATGGCAATGCGGCAGTGCCTATTCCTCGGAGCAGCAGACCACAATATAATGCATGGAGCACTATTTTGTGTACGGAACCACAGGGTAAATCTTCGGTCCTATTCTGTGGACCGTACCACAGTATAGTTGGGCCTTATCATCTACAACGACCTGATAGATGCCAGGCTGCCCTTATCTACCAAAATAATGGGCGGAATTAACCTAACAGAACATTTTACAAGACATTTCCCTTTGTAAAATCTTTCCACGTGCTGTGGTTCGAGACCAGTCGTTAGGTGGAAAGCACGTGATTCTACCCCGCTACACGGAGGTTGCGAAGCGGGGTCATTTCAGCAATATTTACAAAGTGAAATCTCCCATGGTATTGTCCGCAGAATAAAGGTGAAGATTATTCTGTGGTCTGGTCCACGGAATAGATAGTGCGTGGCAATGCGGCATAAGGTGGACGTCACTGTTTCTGTTGTCGCGCAAGGCTGCGAGCTCTGCCACTCGAACTCGGCCCTCGCAGCTGAGGCTTTGTGCAGGCCGCTTCTGCGGCGTGGGGACGCTTGCGAGACTAGCCTGGGTCGTACAGGGCGTTCAGCACAGGTACGGTTTGCTGGCGTAGGTGACGACGACTGGGATGCCCTGGATGAATTTAGCTTGTACCCACAAATGGGCATTGTCCAGAGCCAAAATGCCGAGTGGGTTCAGGTTACAGCTAGTAGGCGAAATATAATTTATTTTCCGAAATTAAACACGCGATTAAATATAAGGAAAAGAACATAGGTAAAGAAAATTAGAAACTGAAATAGGTACATTGTTACAGCCACCTGAGTTACCCGAATAAAGCATTTGTAGCAATTCAAGTAGCATCTGGAAAGAAGATAAGCATGAATAAATGCACTAATCTTCCCATTCACCTAAGCTTTGCGGCCACAGAAGAGAAAACATATGACGTGGAGAGGGTAAGTTCAATGCAGTAAATCGGTTCCACCAAAAGCAAGAGTGCAACCCCGAGAAGCGGCGGCAATAGATGACGAAAAAAAATGGTAGACTGATTTCCGGATTTGACGTCAAAGTTTAGTTCTAGAAAGCTCTGATCTGGAGAGAAAAAAAGCCAGAGAACAAGGTATTGGAACTTAGTGAAGACTGCCTCACATTGCCTCGAAGCCGAAAGACACAGTAAAAACCCGTTGATATCGTTATCGGTTCGTGCGATTTCCCTGTTAGTCCGCTCTCAATTGTGAACATTAAAAATTCCCCGTAGTACGTTTCTCCCTCGTGTTGCTTTAAACGTATCAACGAAGTTCTACTGAATTCCAACCAAGTATAAAATTGAAGGCAAGGTCTCATCTTGACGAGTTTGAAGCCGAAATTTCAGCCTCGGGGGTGCCAAAAATGAGAATTGAAATGCTGAGATGTTCTAGACCATCCGCCTTCCGTTTTCCCCTGAAGTCGCAAGCCCCGGATTTCATGCCAAATGTACCTCTTTCACAAATTTCCGGGGTGAAAAAAAGAAAAGAAATGTAAGGTCCAGCAGAGACCCCGAAGAAGCGTGTGGTTCCGAAATAACTAACATTAATTATGATAGCGTCAGATAACGTTTTGCACAAAGTGAGTTCAACCGCTAAGAAATCTGCCATACAACAGCTGCGTACTCTGGAATTCGCAATGATACAGCCCAGTCTGAAGAATATGGTGGAGATATAGCCGTAGTTTTCTTATTGCGTTGGGGCACATCCGCGTATACTGTGAAAGGCGCAGGGTACTCCGATATACGCTCATTCGAAATGAGGTGAATGAGGTCGTGTGAGAAGCTTCGGAAATGCTTTATGCCGTTCAGCTCGTGTGATTTCATGACATTGTATGCAAACGAAGTTAAGGCGGTGGTTCTGTATAGCTCGGGCATATTCAACGGAATTCAAAACAGCGCTAACAAACCAGACAAGGAAAGGCGTCACGCGGCGCTGACTGCCAATATTGCGCGGGACGCCTATGATTCATAATCTTGCCACCTCAACCTCCTCGATATTTTTGACACATGTTTGATTTTTACATCTATCTAGCGCTCACCTTGATAAGGTTACCGTTCTGGGCACGTCGGTACTCGATAATTACGAAAACTAGCCCAGAAAAGGTGGTACGGACAAAGTGAGGACACACATACACACAGCGCGAACTTCCTAATACATTTTATTTATTCCATTGTGCGAAACTTGTGTAAGTTTCGCACTGTTGGTTTGGGAAACTTGTTTAGCGGAATGGCACAATAAAATGTAGTTGGGAATTGCGCTCTGTAGGTTGTCCTCTTCTTCCGTGCCCGTCTTTTTTTAGAATTTCTTTTAATTCTAGCGCTCACCCCGTGTTTATTGCCACATGTAGTGTTCCTTTATATTTGAATTGTGTGGTTTATTCTCTCCTCTCTCCGTCATCTTCCATCCGTATATTTCGCAGCCCGCGGAATAACCCACCAGTTTCCCGTCGTGTTGTCTTTTCTTGCTCCGTTTGTTAGCGCTGTTTTGAATTCCGTCTGGACGCATTGTGATTGGCGCAGCTACCTACGGCTGTACGGCTTCCACTTCAGCAAGGCGGACCACGTGGACCTTGTGCGACTGCTCCTCGAGCTCGTGGTCGTCCGCGACCTGGAGCTGCGCATCGTCCAGAAACTGGCCGAAACGATCACCCAGCTTCTCAGGTGAGCTCAGCATTCCTCCAATATCTGCGTCTCGACTGAGCGGCACCTCGCTTACTACAAACCTACGTCTCATAGGCACAATGGCGCTTGCGTACGAAACGCTAGTTGCAAAAAATATCGGTTAGCGTCTAAAAGAGTGGTCGTCTACGTTAATGTACTGAGAGCCTTCAAGATAGCAGCCACTGGAAAACTGTAAACATTTCGGCGGCTCTTGACTACCCTTCCTTTCCTTTCGTTTACAAACACGCAACACATGGGCACGACAGTACAGAGGCTTGCAATCGAGTACGATTGAGCGAACAAGAGACATTACGTGGGAGGCATGGACGTGCACACGGCATGCCGATCATAATCTCCCAGGCTATCTCAGCGATAAAAATTTTGTTTTAAATGATTTCATGGTTAATGACGACTTCTTGTTTGAGGATATGCATAGGCCGTACAGGTAGCCAAACCATGCATGCAGTGCTCTGGCCATCCAAAACATAGACCAGAAATTACGAAAAAACGTATCGTTGCTGAGATTATATACGAATACCTTTTTAACCAACCTTCCCTGGTTATGCAGCTGCGTTTGGTTCATGTACGTTTACTAATTTCGTTCATTACCTTTTATATGGAGTGGGATCCGGTAGATCAAAGTGGCCTATCAGTTGCTGCTAGGTTCAATCGGTGGCAACTTGCTTTCTTGCACTTCATGAACCACGTTTTTTTATGTTCTACCTTATCTCAGTTGAGGCTCAGGTCGTTTGCAAAGCTCTTTACCTGAACCATCTTTTCGCGTCGAACGTTTGGCAAACGATACACAAATTTTGCTTTGCTGTATGGCTCGCAAATTCTTTCGACCTTCTCTACGCAGTCGGTATAGCCAGCACCCAATCTTAGCTGGGGCTGTGAGCCTTATCATTGCGAAAAAAGGTTAGCGGGTAATTTGAAATGAGCCTTTTTATTCGCTAATTGCTCAGCGGTGACAGCAGTATTGCGGTTCATACCGAATAATTATAGGCACATGAAAGGCCGAATCTTTCCAGCGAAGCGCACCTGCATGTTGCGTTTATAGTCCCGTTCAGCAGCCATTTTTTTTTAATATGACAGGGCAACCTAGCGTGTATTACAAGACAGCGCCCTCTATAGTCTCCCACACTTTCCGACTGTTGTATATGTACCGTCAAAGGTTATTGTAATCGCTCTTCTGATTACAGTATTTTGTTATCTTTCTGAGTGAACCGCTGTTTCGCTGTTACGCTGATTTTCTTTCAATGTTCTCTGTACGCCCGCAACTTGAAACTTTTTTTATTCTCTCGCAGCGTGCATCAATGAAAATAATTCCCCTATTAAATGAACCCTGCAAGCATGTGAGGCTATGAGAATTGGGCATCTTACATTCTATACAGGTTATGTGTCGTATAAATACGAGTTGTGCAGAAAAATACAGGAAAGAAGTTATAGATGTGGTCATGTAGGAGTTATATGCTTTCCGAAGCCATATAGTGCAGGCTATCTTCTGTAAAGCTGGCTTTTGGTGGTGCATAGATGATTTGTGTGATAGCTGCTTTGCGCGCGCTTTCTGCCAGTACGCAACCCTAGTGTGGTAGCCTTGCACGACAACACAGCCCACGTACACGTAGAATAGTACAAAGAAACACATTGCAGCTTATTTATTCCGATAGTTGAGCCCGTTGTATTGGCTTCCGCACTGCAAGCTATCATGAATGTATAGAATGCCGCGCATGTAAAAAAAAAACAAGGTCGTAATTAAGCACTGTTGTCTTGCGTGCGCAAATGATGACTCCACATATAGGCTTTGCTGCATAAAATGTCAAACAAGTAAAACTTTGCAACATTTATTCGTTGGAAGTAGGCTATCGGCTGTAACTACAAAAAAAGGGATCGCGATAGGCAAAAAACAATCGCATCATAGTAAGGTAGCGCAAGCGAAAACTGGAAAGTCTGCACGTTCTTCAACGTTCTATTTGTTACATTATGTGGTTATCGTTTACAGTGGTATCCATGGGATTGCTAAAAGATATTCATCAGCAGAATTCAGTCAGTGAAAGTTTTGTAGTCACAGTCCACACCCCCCCCCACCACCGGAACTCATTCGTCTTCTGCTGTAATCCCCTTTCGATGCAATAAATCATGTTTAGCCTGGTTCTCGCGGGTTTGAACAAACCCTTATCTTGGTTCTGCACGAAAAGTTCGTTTCCCCGAAAGGAAGCGAAGCTGCTGTGGGAGGACCTGTTCGATCGCGGAGCCCCTGTACGAGCTCTACGAGCGGTATCTACTCTTTGGCGCTGGGGTGCTCAGACTTCCCTGCGTGAGTCTCAGATTGCTCCACCTTCTTCCGTTCCAGCTGCGGGACTAGGTGCTTGTCTATACGCGGGGACATCGGTGGGGATGTACAGGGTCCCCAGCAAACATAGAAAGTATAAAATTAGTATAACAAGATTGCACTTATGTAACTAGTTTCTGGCGTAATGAATAACATGACTGATTGTGATTGAATTCATGTAACTGTAATGTAATTAATTACTCGCCACGGTAATTATATACAGTACTAATATATTACTTCTGAAATTACTCATACAAACACGCCTCATGGCCATTCCCTCTGATAAGTGGGCACTACTGCTATATTTAGTTTAACCTCATTTACACAAACGGGGTAGAAAGGACAAGATTGGAGGCATCCTGACACGAACACTGGTGTGCGTGTGTTTGAAGAGGGGGATCACTTTTCACACTCGCGAGCAAGGTCGCATCTCAAGGCCGGCTTTGACGGACGGGTCAGGCAGAGCCTCAAAATCAACTCTTCCTAGAGTTTACACAGTCAAAACAAACTCTCCCTCGACTCAGGGTAGTCAAAATTAACTCTCCCTCGACTCCACATAGAACCTTAAGTGAAATCGAAAGCGCACTCATCTCAGTTTTTAATGCAAGACTCGTTCATTTAAGCTCTTACCTGCACGCAAGGTGGCAATTATCGCGGCAACACTACGTAGTAAACAGAAACGTTAAACCACCAGGTCAAAAAGTCTGCAGTGGTGGCTACAACGCTGGGGCTCACCCATGTGACGGCCCTGATGTAACTGTAAACGGGTTGCAAGTTGGGCTAGTTAGGATGTACTATTCCGTAATAACATCACAAAACATTGTAATCTCATAACAAGATAGATAAAAATTAAGTAACAGACAAGTAATCAATATAAATAATCGCAATCTAATAATGAACAATAATTAATACTAACAAAAAAACATCGATAAAACACTGATACGAACGCAGCGCTAGTTTTCACTGTGTTCCAGCTCTGCCTAGCGTGGGCGTTGTTGTTTTTATGACGGCCTGAGTAAGCCTTCAAAAGGCCCTTCAAGAAACAGCCTAAGGATTTGCACTCGATCGGTTTCACGACCCCGGGCACGTTGTCCTCCGATGTGCAGATGGTGCTGTAGGGCGGTTCCCGGACACTACTTGGGGGTTTGTTTTATTCTAAGGTCATCTCCAGATGACCACTACTAAGCTTATGCTGTTCTCCAAGCAGTCAGTTGGCACCGAACAAAGCTTTATTTGCGAATGATGAATACGTTTTATCACCAGGCATGCATCATTTGTTCCCTTTTCCCCGCTGAGGCCTGTGAAGAGAGGCGGTTTGTTAGCAAGCAAAGACTTTTTCTCTGGAAGTCCGCATCCACTTTCAAACGAGCGCCTTTAAGCTCGCTATCCACGCCTTAGGCTTATGTTCTGACTACCGACGCAAAAGCCATATCGTGATCTATGGACGTAAAAAAGGGCGTGTCACGTGATTCGGTTGGCTGATACGTGAAATGACGTCATTTTTTAAAGTTATTACGACAATTGCGGCAACTGAACCCGGCCTTACGAATGGTTGTCCTCATGATGCCATCAGCCTTCATCCGTGCCCAGGTTCGTGTGTTGTAGTCCGCACGGCGCCCAAACTCATGCAATGTCAAGGGCGCGAGGAATCTTAACAATTATCTTCCCCACGTATACGCATATTCTCAGTTAAGCCTTTCCGTCCGTACTTTTCCACCACTTGCCTGACATCTACAAGAGGTTTTCCCCGTCAAACTGTAAACTGAATTGTAAGGAAGTAGAATGAGTTGAATGGTAACTAGAATTGAAATTTCCTCGCTGACGTTTGTGGCCTGCTTGTTCGTGGACTGACAGGAGTGAGTACCAGATGCCTTCAAGGGGTAAAACCAGTGTTCATACCAGTTGCACAGAGTTAGACATCTGTATCGCAGCTTTGAAGCACTGCTAGCGGTGTTCTTTTCCTCGTCTAGTGACCAAGAACGGGGCGTTTATGGGCTTTGGACTGATCAGAGGTGTAACTGCTAGTGGGCAGTTGTGTGAAGGTTGAGGGTACGTGAACGAAAAAGTTGCCAAGATGCCTTGATCCCGCTTTTCAAAAGCGTGACATAACCGTTTTATAGCGAACTGGTTTTTCTTACTTTTCTTTTCATTCAGTTCCAGGTCAAGTTGAGCATGGTAAAAACACCGTTTTGTGGAAGTTTCAGTGCGCTCAAAATATCGGTTAGGTTTTGGTTTACACTTGGTGGTTTCTCGTTCGATCCTCTGTTTGAATTAGCAAAGACATTTTTATTACCAACAGTCGTTCATAGTTAAATATATGCCGTGTTTTTTATTTACCCCCTCCCCCATTCAGCTCACCTAATGCTGGAATGACGGATGGGAACTTAAAAGTGAAAACGCTGTTTTTGCTCTACAACGGCGTGTGGTCTTACTACAACTTTGTGTTTTCTTCGTCTGTGGATACCTGTTCAGGCGGACTCTATGTTGCAGATATCACATTGAAAAAAAAAAAAATTGGTTCAGGTTACACACTGTAATCTTAGTAACCGCGAGCGGTCTGTTTGGCTCGGTTTTGCAGGCCATGTACACGGTGTTTACTGGAAGTTGGGCTACTTGATGATTGGATTCAGCCTGTCGCTGGCGCTGAAGCGCCCCACAAACGGCCCAGCCGGAGCGCCAGTGGATGACATTGCGTGACGTCACATCTGCCATACTTCCGCTTCGGCGGCTCAAGGTCATTGCGACGCGATCAATGACCTTGAGAGACATGGCGTAGTCGAGCGTTCCCTATAAAACAAGCGAGATTGCGAAGTCGGGTGTCTCACGTGTGGCCGTCGTGAAAGCTGGTATATATTCTCTGGGATGGTTGTCCGCGGATGCAGGAACATGGAGGCCAGCCTGAAGGTGATGATCCGCAGCTGCCGGGCGTACTTCTCGGCCTCGTCGACGCAGGAGATGCTCGACGAATGGGAGCCCCTGCTGTGTCCCTTCGACGCGAGCATGAAGAAGGGCATGGTCTACCTCCAGCTCTTCCTGCCCACCCTGCTGCCGCCGGAGCACCACGAGCGGGGATTCAAGTGCGTCCACCCACGCCACACTCCTGATCTCTTCTAGACTGAAACTTCAAATACAACTGAGGCCACATTTCACACAATCATTGGAAATAAGCGCGAACTCAGAGAGGGACAAGAAAGGGAAATGACACCAGCTCTTACTATCAACCAGAGGCATAGCCAGGGGTCTCGTTTCGGTGTCAGAACAGCTCCCAAAATTATCGATGTGGCGCATCCTCTCCCCCCCCCTCTTCCTTTTGGCCTTTTTGCTTCCCATGCTGTTTAGACACGTCTTATGTAAATTTAAATTTAGAAACGAGAACCAAATAACGAAACGAAAGTAAGATTGTGTGGGCGCAGTCTGTTTTTTTTTTAAATTTGCCGGGATGGTATAACACCCTCCGAAAAATGTTTATCACTACGCCACTGATACCAACTGACGGCATTACTCGAAAATGTTACTAAACAAAAAGCGCACGCGGCGCCCCTTTGTGGCGGTGTTCTGAGTTGAAAAAGTATCAAAAGGTTTCAGTAGATTGCGCTAGCAGTGGAACACGGCAAACATGAATTAGCGCGAACAGCAATCAACCTCCTGGCGCGAGCAGCAATCGATCTCCTGAGATGGATGGATCTTGGGGAGGAGGGAACGACTGGCGAGGGAATTGGTATGGATGAGTTGTCATAGGCGTTCCTTAGCGTTGGTGTGTGATGGGTGGAAAGGGGGATGGGGGCGTGGCAGAGACGATATTTCTCCATGACTTCTTCGTGCGTAGCAGTCCATCGCGGGCCGACCGAACATCATTGTTGGGAGCGGGAGCGAGCCCAGCACGGCTACTAAGTTCTCCTGTTGTTTTGTGGGCCGCCTCGTTGCCTCACACCTCAGTGTGGGCCGGGTTCCAGATGAGGTCGTCTGGTTAAGGAGCACGATTTTGAAAGAAAAAAAAAAACTGATTGCCGTAACCGAAACGTTAAAAAAAAATCCCATAATTGGCAAAGTTAACAAATGGACAATTGTCATAATGGTTCAATGAAGAACGAAGGCATCTCCCATTGACCTCCGACAGCTCCTGTCCTGCGCGTCTCGAGTGCATAGTTTACCCCCGAGTTTCTCTATTATATCCCTCCATTGGGTTAATGGCCTTCCCCTCCTTCTAGACCCATCTTTGGTATCCATCCATCTGTTACCCTAATTGTCCACCGGTTGGCGGTTCAGCACTCGGCCAGCCCAAGTCACATTTCTTTTTCTTTATTTGAACTATATCTTCCACTATAGTTTATTCCTTGATCCAGATAGTTCATTTCCATGTCTCTGACTGTTATTACACTAACATTATTGGTTCCGTGGCCTGTTGAGGCGACCAAAGTTTACTTTCTGGTTGTTTCTCAAGGTTCCAAGTTTTAGCTCCGGATGCCATCACCGGCAGTATGCACTGATTGTAGATTGTTATTTTCAGGGACAGAGGTAGCTTACCTTTGATTTGGGAGGGCTTGCCGAGCTCCCCATACCTTTTATGCTCCGAATTTCTCTCCGGGGTTGGGTCAGAACTAACCATCTTGCGCGGTGTTATATTCTTTTACTTCTTCTACGTTTCGTTTCCTAAACTGAAGAGGCGTTTTGAGTATGCTTATTCCTATTACTTAGATTTATTCATATTTTTTATACCTATGCCTGTGATTTCTATTTTTAGTTCCTCAAGGATTGTGTGCATGTGTTCTTCCGCCTCACTCAGAAAGACTATGTTGTCCGCAAACCCAAAGTGGCTTAATTATTCCCCGTTTATCCTAAATGTATGTTTTCAAGTCAAGCTTTCTAAAACCCCCTCCAAGCGTGCTGTGAACTTTTGGCGAGAAGGCATCTACCTGTCTTACTTCCTTTCGGCGGGAATTTATCGCTTTGTTGTGGAAAGGTTACCGGCTCCTTGCACTCCTTATATATGTCTTATTGAATTTATTAAGTAAATCTGTGTTCTCTGGGTCCTTCAGTTGGTGCTAGCACAGCTGCTGTGATTCGTGTTTAATAACAGCTTACTTAATTAGACAGCCATGTAATTTTAGTGTGCACTGCAGATTTTTCTACCTGAGGACACATATGGATACATTGGCTGAGTGCCCTTTCCTAAACCCACCAGTGCTCTTTTGGGTTTTGGGAATTAAGCTGTCACCTAGTCAGCGCATATATAACCCGGTAACAGCTTGTAATAAGGAGTACTGATGCGGTTGTAATTCTGAGGCTTTGCCTCGCTTGACGAGGTCGCTGGCGTTGATTCCGGCTAGCGGCACGCCGCTTTTTTAATGGATTCCGAAAAGCAAAGCTGTGTACAGATTCTCCTCCGCTCCTAAAGATCCATTTGGTCAGGTTCAACCGGAGCTCAATACGCGCCCTCATGCCTGCGTTGCTTTCGAAGCGTTAACCCCTATAATCAGTTCAATTTAAGGAGTTAGGCAGGTCGAGGGCTGCAACAGTCGTACTTTCTTTTCGAAGTCGTGGCATGCTGAAGCACTTGTGTAGACACCCCTTCTCTCTCTTACTTCTTGTTGATGATTGTGCGCTCACTTGTTACCCGCTCCTCTGAGTACGTCATCCTGTCGTGCCGATCGCTAGCTTTCTCTAGTGTTTAAGCTCCAACCCATGAACTCACCGAACTCCACGATGGGGAGATTGTTTGTTTTTTCTGTATCGTTGACAGCTCGGTAATAGTCTACGCCGTGCTTGCACCGTTGAATGTAATAAGGAACGTTTGGTACCCCTTAAAGTATCCTTCGTTTTTCTGAATGTTATCCAGGTTGGTGTCCATACAAAGTTGTTTACCACACTACTGCAATTCACTGGAAGTGCCAGTTGAGGTTCATTTCCACGTAACGGCGGCGTTCAAGCACGTTCGAAGCGTAAATTTGTCACTGAATTCAATTTAAACTTCCGCCTGATCCTACTCAGTCGGGCAAGATGTCATGACCTGTCCTCCTTAATCAGCTAAGTCTGCACTAATCTACGAAAGTCTAAATTGACACCCGAAATTACCGGCAAGTGGCAGTGGCATTTTTCGGAATTTATTCGTGAAGACGGAGCCCAACGTATGCGGCATCATTCGAAGTGCAGTTGGGGATGATTGTGTTCGTTACTCTTACTTAGATTACAACAGCTACTAGACTAAATTATTTGTACTGTTGCCTAGTTATTACAAGCTCTGTACAGGAGGCTTATGAACATTCCGATAGTCGATTGCATAGTCCCTACAGAACCAGTGCGATTGCTGACGTACTTTATTCTTTTTATTGTTAGAGCTTGTAATTTAGGTTTTGAGGCTGTGCTCCTGTATGCGGGCGCCAATACGCAGATGAATTGATATTAACGTCAAGCACATCGCGAAAAATAATACTGTTTTTAGCGTGAAAGCTCTACTAAGCGTTGTGTCGCAAGGTCATTCATCGCGTCGCAATGGCCTTGGGCCATATATGAGCGCAATTGACGCAGGTGTGAGGTTACACCACGTGGTCTGCCCCGGAAAGGCGTCGTAGCTGCTCTAGGTCGGAACCTCGCCCCCGTGGTGCCATGTGACTGGGCGAGGGTTTAATGGCTGCGTAGCTGGCGCTTAGTCTCTCAGTCTCGCCATAGGTGGCATACCCGCCATGCCGTTTCAGCATGCTCTTCACCTTTCAGTTGTGATAACTAGGTTTACAACTGTTGAACCTTGCCGAAACAGTGCACCGCAGCATGGTAAGGTTATTTTTTATTTTCAGACTTTGGTTTGAGAAGGTTATCACCCTTTGGCAAAACAGCACCAACTCGCCCACCTGGGAAGTGGTAAGCGCATACGTTTGTATTAGAGCCGCGTTATATTTGTAGTAAGTGGCCGTGGACTAGGTGTGCTGTGGCCTCTTACAACGCGTAGGAGGGCGGTCGTGTTCCATCTCTGACCTGGCGCGTGGCACCGCTTGGGATCAAAGAAGTATGCGGATGATGATAATACGGGCGCTAAAGCGAATAATGTTAATGCCGCTACATATTGCTTCTTGCATTATATTTTTCCGATGGCGTCATAGTTTTGCAACCTGTAGGTTTCCAAACACTTTTTTAACAACGAATATTTTAGGTATTTACGTTCTACGGACTAAAGCTACACCGGCGTTATGAGGCTCGCCGAACGGGCGTGCTCCGGATTAATTTAGACAACCCGGAATTCATTACCGCGGGGCAAAATCTGGACGCACGGACGTTATCGCTTCTCTCCGTCTGTAGAAAAACGGCCGCCACTGCGGGATGAAAATCGCGTCCATGTGTTCCAAAGCACGACGCCTTAGCCACTGAGCCACGGCGGCCGTAACGCAATAAATACTTGAATACTCCACAAAGAGACACCAGTGCAACTCAACGCTGGGTTTGCCAATGAAACGGTTTACCGTAAACAATTTAACGAAAGTCTTCAAAATCGTATGTGTTTCTAAAAATAATCTTACTTCTCAGCTGAATTTTACATGTATAGAAAAAAAATAAAAAATGAACTTTATTGCCATGCGTTATTAGGGATAGCTAGAAGTTTCAAGCGATTTCTCGGGCGAGTGAAACCAGAACAGCGTTTGTAGATTCTGGGATGAGTTGTTACTCTCTAGGGAACGCAGAAACAGGATGACAGTGAAGTTTATACACGAAGCGAAACGAAGCGAAAACTTAAAACACCATTTGCATTTGCATTTGCACTAAACAGAGAGCAAATAATTTCAGATTTTAACGAAGTATCCCTGATAACGAAGCCAGTTTTCTGTACCGAGGGATTTGTAATAGCGAAGGTTTAGTGTACTCTTTCATTTCCATCTGAGCGGTGGCTTTCTAAACGCATTTTGGACGCTGTCCTTGAAGGGACCCCGCAAAACTTCTGTCAACTTTTCTATAAATCTTACAAGCTTCCAGGCTGCAGCCAAGAAACATATCCACTACTTAGAATAGGGGGTCACGAAGTACCTCAGCAGAAATCACTGCTCAATGCCTATCAGGAAACGTAAAAACTGGCTCAAAAGGTTCTTCCCTCTTTCCCGGAATTGGCATTCTTCGAGCGCTTGAATGACGTCATTAGAGCGGCGTAGTGACTAGTAGACGGCTTATTTTCAGTTGCAGCAATAAACGCATTCGGTAGCCACTTTGAAAAAACCGCCATAAAAGCAAGGCCGAAAAGAGAAGGGGATCTGCGGCGACGAGCAAATAACGCAGTGCCACTTTGTTCTGGAGATAACTGAAGCTTTCACAGTGCTTACAGACCTGAAGGAAAGAGTGAAAGCGCTTATCGGAAGTGTTGCACAGTCCCTTTAATATGGCTGGCAAGCCAGAACCCGCTGAGTCCTCCTCTTTAGACGCGAATGGTTGTGACATTCGAGGGAGTATTTTGAGTCGCCGAAACATCGAAAATATTCAAGTTCACCGGTGGCCATTGGCGAGCCTCAAATACTGACTCCGATCTCGGAAGTGGTGGTGGTGCGCTGTCAGAAGCAAGAGCAAGAAAGCCCTCTTTATTAAGTTTCAGAACTGTCACGTCACTGACGAGCTGCCCTTTCACGGCTTGCACTGCATGTATTACACGCGCCACACACAGCGCCACTTTTCGTTGTTCTGGATGCATTGTAACCAATCCCAGGCGGCTCAGTGATTGGTTGCGTCTTTGCGCCAACCCGAACACGCTCATCACTAGCGGTTTGTTGGACGTGAAACAAATCTTCTGAGTACAATAACACCGATATCTTGTAACAGCCACTTCTGACTGAGTAGTCGCAATTTGTGTCTCCGTTTTCTCGGTCATTGTACAGAACCTCGTGTGGCTGTTCTCAAGGCTAGCCCTGAACAACGTCGGCTACGTCGACTGGGAGCCGTACCTGCCCACGGTGAGCGTTCCATCGTTTCGTCATTTCATACCCGGGATATCTAATTTATTGTAAACTGATTTATTTAGGAAGCTTCTATTTTATTTGTATGTACGATATAATATCTGGTTTATATTCAGACTTTATGGACAGATTTGGAGGCACGTGCGGTTACTGCATATAATGGAAGATGTTATTTCTCCGCCCCGCAGATGTTCACGCGCTTCCTGCAGAGCTTCAGCCTACCGACAGCATTGGGTCACGCCCCAGCGAACCGACATGCCACTGCGTACGAAACTGGCGCCGTTGTCGGCTGGATTACAGCTCTTCTGGTAAGGATAGGAAGAACGATTACCTTTCGCTGAGATATTTTTCGGTGCACTTAGTGAATATCACTTATCAAATGAAAAAAAAAAAGGTTTTCCTAGTTACTGGATTTGCAGCGTTAGAAAGACTGAGATAACTAGATTGGCGAGTCCCTTAAGCGTATGTCACCACCTTTTAAAAGACGTTTTTCTTTAAAAATACCACTTTCTTGTTACATTTTCAGAACCCCCAAACATTCGAAAATGTTGTGCAGAATCAATCATGTTCTTATCTTAACTTAATTAGTTAAAAAGTTATAGCCAATTTTCTAACAGCTGGTGAATGGTTCTGAAACCGAAACTAAAGGGGTGCGGTGACAAACTGATAACGCAGCGAATATCAGCAGCGTATATTAAACATTTTATGGTATTTTTTATTCTGATCCGTAAAAAAATTATTCATAAAATTTTTATATAATTTATACAATTATTCATACAAGTCTTTCCTTTTCTTAATATTGCTCTACATTTCCGTAAGGCGGTTGCGTGGCCCCACACGCGCTTCTGTTGTTTACTTTGCGCACGCTTTATGCGCCTGCTGTGAATGCTATCAGGCTCGTGCTTTTATATGTATTATTATTATTATTAGAAACAGGAATAACATAGACTAGATGTTTTAATAAAAAGACGTAGTCAAGTCCAGGCTAACAAGGCGACAGAAGCAAAAGTTTTGTAACAATCGGTACCCAATGTATGCTCCAACCGAAGACCATGTGGACGTGAACGTATCGGTTAGTGGTGCAACGTTTGGGATCTTGGAGAAAAATTTGTGAGGTGCCATTGCGAGAATTTGTACTGCAAGCCAATAGCATTACACGTATGCAGAGCCTAACGTCTCTTTTTGCACAACTGGCCTGAGTTGCCCAAGACGTCCACACGAGCCTGCACATAGTACTTTTTGGTATATTATGCCGTGTGACGCTTCGTCGATAGTAACAGAAGTACAGCGGATTTTTGAGGGAAGTGATCATCGAACCTGGCCACCGCTCTCCCGTAGCATATTGTACCAGTCACCAGTATCGAGAGGAGGGTGAGCGTTAATCAAAGGGTGAGACAAAACATCTCCGCAAAAAAATGCGGGCAGCAACAAAAGCCAAAAATGAGCTCTTGGCAGCAAAGGGGAGCCCTAGCTATAAAGATTATCTCGTTTATACACTGAGAAAACAACTTTATTCTTATTGTTCTCAAAACAATTTTTTGCACTTTCTCATCGCGCGAACACTTGTTACTTCAAAAGGAATAATTATTTTTGAATGAAACTTTGCAGCCTTATTTATTTACTACGATACTGTGCAATGAACTATGATTTTTCAAAACGGATGGTAAATTTTGATGTAATCATATTTATTTCAAGGAATGCAGAGCAAAATGACCCATTTTTCTGTTTTCTTTGATATTTTCACTATATCTTGATTCGAAAATGTTGGATGGCATAGATCCTAGTTTGTTGCACCGTACGGGTAGTTGGCTACATCTGTGCCAAAAATTTTGCAATTCTGCAATCCATTCATTACTTATGAATGTTCCCGTAACGGACAAGTTTGGGGCATTTTTTTGTGAATAACAAGCATCAAAAATATTACTTTTTACTATTTCTAAATTTTAAATATTATAAAAGACGGTACTTTATAAGGTACATGGAAAATAAAAATTTACCGGTAGAAATTTTAAAAAATTTTGGGGGAAGGTAGAGACACATTAAGCGTAGATCATTCGCGATAACCACCTTTTCCCCCTTTAAGGCAAGCCCCTCATCTAGGGTTATCAAACTAAGGGCGAAGAAAACATCAAATCTATTCCCAAGCCGTGCAGCAGCCGAACATACAAAACAGAGCGCTTGGTTGTGTTTAGAAATTGAAGTATTCCTATTATTCGAACCGGATCAGAACATGAATTCGCCTCTTGGTATGAAACAGGGTCCAGGAAGTTCGTGCCAGACGTACCTGAGCCGGCTATTCAAAACGACAGAGTCCTTCTATCACCCGTCTAACACTGGCCCGTGGACGGTGAGTGCGTTACGTTTACACACTGGCTGCACCAGTTAAAATGCCCTAATAGTCAATTACTTCCAGAATTCTGGACATAAGATTTGTGTGGGGAGAAGGTTTGGTTGATAGATAGGCCTCTGATGTCATTTAGAGAGAGAGAGAGAGAGAGAGAGAGAGAGAGAGAGAGAGAGAGAGAGAGAGAGAGAGAGAGAGAGAGAGAGAGAGAGAGAGAGAGAGAGAGAGAGAGAGAGAGAGAGCACTTTATTGGCTGAAGAAGCGACCGAGGAGAATTGAAGTCCTTATGTTGGCGGTGGGTAAGGGCTGAACGTCCACCCCACCAGGACGTCTTCTCCTCGAGTTAGGTAGGCGCGTTCGTGGTGACCGCAGGCCGGTGCCTTTCGGCGACCTCTTCTGCCCTCTTGAACAGGCGTACCTGTAGGTCCGGGTCGGGGCTGCGAAGTGAGGCCTCCTACCTCTCCTCAGAAGGGATTTCGGGGAAAGGGTCCTGCGGGCATGTCCAGATGTGGGCCAGGTTGGTGTGGGTGCCACACAAGGGGCACGCCAAGGTGGGGTAAAGGCTGGGGTGGATATGCGTCATAATGGCCGGCTTGGGGAAGACTCCCGTCTGGAGTTGGCGCCAGACGTGACTTTGTTCTAATGTGAGAGAATTTGCTGCCTGAGGGTAGATCCGGTGGGAGATAAGGTAATAGGTGGTGATGTCGTGGTAACCGATCAGACGGTCCCGCGCGGACCTGGCTCGTGGTAGGGATTAGAGACGCAGCGAGAAATTTTTAGCATTTGCGGAGTGCATGTGAACGGTGGAGCGAACGTGAAACTTAATATGAGCGGACATTTCGGCTTGAGGCAGCTGAATATTGCCTTCTTGCTGCGTTATTACATTCCTTCTTGCGTATGTAATGGTACATCCTAAAAGCCATCTTAGCGGGGAAAATGTCAAAGTTGTAAACAACTTCAGTAAGTGCAACCATTGTACGAACGGTTTAAGCATTTTTCCCCAAGTGCTAATTCATAACTTACGATTGGAGGCCTTAACACACGCTGTTGTGCACGCTTTTTGCAGCGGAGACTTCAGAGCTTCCTGTACGAGCTGCCTACAGAAGTGGTCCACAGGGTGTGGTGGTTAGTCCCTCTTTGTTCCTTTCAAGCTCAGTACATCATGCTGTTGGTGTACCATTCGCCAAAACGACGTTGACAGATTTATTTTTTGAGCGATAAGAAACAGCGTGCAAGAGCAGCAAATATATCGGCATGTCGTGAGGAGAGGCACGATATATGAATGTATATATGGGTACTGCGAACATACTGCTGTGGCGGAGCTGGGAGCAGTTTGCAGAAGTCTGGCGGCGACGGTATTCTTGCTCGGTTTTTTTACGTTCTGTCCATGTTGGCCATGTCCTGAAGCGTATGCGTCTGAAGTCACACTCAACTGCAAAACTGCCATAGTGGCGGAAATGATTCCAAGGGAGAGCAGGGCAGAAGAGAAAGCAAACTTATCTAGGGAGCCTGCACCCAAATTATAGGCAGAGAAACAATGATGAGCAAGAAGTGAGGACGAAAACAAGAGAAAGACAGAACCAACCAACGCAGTATTCCTTTCTCTGTCTATCATCAACTAAGTAGCCAGCAACCAAGTCCAATTAGTCTAAAGTGTTGCTCCCAAAAATCACACAATTTAGCACCATTGGTAATAAAAGCGCCCTTCATGTGGTGTTCCTACCTGCGAAAGATTCAAGTGTCTACCAGATATGCATTTAGTATCTCTGCACTGTTTTAGTGAATGGCCCGAGCAGGGCTGCAGCCTGTCTCCTTCACCCACGCACGCGGTTGTTGAAACGTGCAGGGAGCGCTACCGCGAGCCCTCTTGGGAGCCCTGCGTGCCGGAGTCGCACCGCCTGTCGGACGACGACCTGACCACCTTCGTGGAGACCGTGCTCCCCGTCGTGCTGGTGGGCATGTACGCGCCGGGGGGAAGCGCGAAATCCTCCGAGGCGCTCAAGAACCTGGCCATGCTCCGGCCGCAGCTCGTCATCCCGCCCCTCATAGAAAGGTACACGCCTGGCATGTGCCCTCTGAGAAATCGCCGCAAGGTGGGCTTCACCCCAACACTTCTGAGTGACCAATCAGCGTGACCAAATGTATTTATTTTTTTAACACAGTACATGGCTCAGTGCAAATTTTGCCGGGAGTTGGATACCCCACAACATATGCTCCTGGAATGCGCACACAGCCTAGGCCTAGCAGCCCTGTCCCCCTCTTCACCCCTTGAGCTGTGGGAAACACTGTTGACCAGCTAGCGACCGGAGGACCAGATGCTCCTGGGGAGACGGGCATAGACCGCTAGGGAAACACAGGGATTCCCGAACTAGGGTTCCACTCCCACTTTCGAGATTATTAAACATTTTCTCTTCCCCTCTCACATTTCGGACTGAAACTAGGAAGACTTCTGTTGTGGATGTTTCAGCATAATTAGTTAGTTGGTTGGCTGTTTGTCTTGTGCGGTAGCCAGGTCGCCCATGTTCGTCGTCCTCTTCTCGTTGACACAGGCTGCAGTCATCTCTCGACATGGTCACGGAGCCGCACCGTTTCATAACTGCTATGCACGGGGTGGTGGCCGTGTCCCGTACTCTAGTTCGGGGCAATCCCTCGTTCCTCGAGGGTCCCTCGCACGTGTTGCCACTGCTCAACGGCTGCCTGCCCGGCATCGATGCGAACGACATTGGCAAGTGCACGGTGAGTAGTAAAAAGTACCATGATGAAAATAGTAATAAAAGTAACTTGCAGCCACAATCCCTGTGGGACAGTTTAATCTTTTCCGCGTGCTTTCCTGTGCATCTGTTCCTGGTATGTGCGTCCCTTTGGCTGCTTTTGCTATAGTTTTTTTGTAACTCCTTTGGGAGTGTACGAAAACAGAGTTGAGAATTACCAATGAATTCTAAGCACGCAATGGTTGCAAGAGGGTTAGGAACAGTTTGGTGGTAATACTTTTAATTAACGCGGGGGTGTGGGCGGCAGCATTACGATTCTGATCTTGATAATGTGAATCAATTTCACCCTTTCCGTTCACTGCCTCCCACCACTTTTCCACCTCCGCCCTCCCTTATGCTTTGCCCTCCGCTGTACTTTCGCTCACGCTTAAAGCCGGTGAGACCGACGTACGATACCTGTTTCTTGCGACATGTCAATTCTAGTACTAGTGCAGTAGAAATGAGTCACATTTTTGCGGCCAATGACCTGCGCAGTGACTCCACACCCGTCAGTGCGACCCTATACAAAAAAATACCCGTGTTTTTTAGCCTGTAGCTTTCATGTGTTGCTGTGCGTTCTACATGACCGTATACGCTTTTTCTTTACGAAATGGTCGAGAACTACCCCTGTGGAACCAGACGTAAACACAGTGACAAGACCGCGCGTTGCGCGTAAAACGACGTAAATATTTTAAGTGCCTCCTCAAAACAGAGTTACACGTAGTCCACGGGGACATTTTTTTACAGCGAAGTAGTTTTTTCCAACGAATAAATTTACATGGCAAGAACGTTTGTGAACAGCGAATTGGGGTGTCTACTCATGTTATAACGAATTTAAACTGACGTTTCACCGAAATTAAATTACTGATGAATGAATTTGTTAAAATTGTTCATAAAATAGCTGCTTCATTGAGCTTTGGTAAATTTACGTTTGTTGAACCCAGTTGAATAGCCTTGAAAACGAATGCGGGCATTATTCCAAAGTTTCGCATGGCCAGCTTAATTAACCAGTGTTTTAAGGTAATGGATATTGAACAAAGAACAACGGTGGCGCTCGCCAAATGTCTTTCATCATTGCATTTGGGCATGTTAGGGAAGCCGGCTTGAACGCTGCTTGAGGGCAAGGGTTTATGGTGACACATAGGATCTCGTGGAGGTTTTAGAAGTCCTAGGGGAATTGTGCTTTCACGCAGTACCGCTTAGACTGCCGCCCCCCCTCCCCCCCCCGAAAACCTTCTCGGCAATGCACTTGCGCACTGTTATGAAGCTGACTTTAATGCGCTTAATGAGCAGCAGAGCGGCTTGAAAGAATTCTCACGCATCAACCTTGAAATCACACGGGAGTATCTGAAAATGTTAAGGGGTGGTGCGGCCGTGCAGGTGACGTCCCTGCTGGTTACCACGTTGACCACGCTCGTTCCGCTGGTGGACTGCTCCAAGGCGGCCGATGTACGCTCCGACCTCTCGGACATCGAGCGCCAGTTGTGCCTAGCCACGGCGGGCTTCGAGGACTTCGTCGTGCAGCTCATGAGCCGGTGCGCAGTTTTTCACTCCAGCCACTAAGCTGTATAGCTGCAGACGAGATGTGACGCGGAAGAAAACAGGAAAGGAGCAAACTGCGTTAGAACGGTGGCTGGAGCTACCTGGTGCGTAGGTAACTGAATTAAATTCAACGGCTAAAGGCGGGACGAGGAACGACAACACAAGGCGCTGATTAGCAACCGGTTGTTTATTGCGAGGCCTGAGAGATATACCGAAACAGAAGAAAGGAAGGCGAGAGGGAATCATGATAGGTACTTTATTACAACAAGCAATTAAAAAAAAAGTAACTTTACAAGTGCAATGACCACTCGGTGAGCACTGCAGATACCGCGTGACAATCAAACGCGAGGCAAGAGGTGAAGGGCAAGGCAAGGCGAACAGAGGGGCTTCGTTTTTTCGCGTTTTAATGAATCCAGATAGTTAACATAGAGGAACCTAGAAACCTTGCTAATGCAATCATCACCTGCCTTGTAAATGAGCTACACCTTTCACATTTCACGCTCGCGCTGCCCTTTAAATGACCTTGCGACCAGCGTGTCGTGGAATCTTGCGGAGGAAACCATGGTTAGGACAATTAGCGGCAAGATTGCTGCCAGTGCCGCTTGTTAGCGTGTTCGAAAGCTCTCGAAGCCCACCATTCAAACAGCGCCGGGTCATGCCAATATGTGGCTTTCTATACCACAGCGGAAGTTCACACACGACACAGCACCTATATTATCACGAAGCCAAAGACGACGCAGTTGTCTTGAAGGAAAAACAAGTTTATTGGAGCGAACCTGTGCTCCCCTAACAACTCAAAAATACAGATGCGGCGAAGCAGCAGTCTACTAAGTGACGTGCGGAGGCGAGTGTCGACGAATCGAATGCCGCGGCATCTGCTCTGTGGGCATTTATCTCTCAGCACGAGTGTTTCTTGAACCGTCCATTTCATCCAGAACAATGTAGATCAATTATTATTAGTTTTAGCTAACCGTTTTCGGCGGTACGCTCCGGTATTGTGGCACCCTCAGTGCAACCGGAGCCAATTCCGTTTGCGGCCAAGCGCGCCACGCATGCGCAATAAGGCTCCCGCTTGCTATCGGAGCGGAGCGGACCGTGAAAAAGTCAGGTAAAACTCGGTATTCTAGGCTGTTGGCGTTAGTTAGAAACGCTCTCCCTATCAAAGGAGATAACACGTGCGGCATAAAAATAAAGAATGGAGCACGGGCTTCACTTGGCACACGGATAACGCAGATAACGCAGCCCGGCGCAGTCGGTCGGCAAAATCAACACATAAACAAACCCAATGCATGGTTCGCGGCATTACCCCCATCTAAGAGTGCATCGATCCGATGCTAAAAAAGACAGTTTGAACAAACAAAACAAGTCCGTCATCTTGTGTAGTAAGGTATCAGCCGAACCACGTGGACGATTTCGGGCAGCGTACGTCGTCGTGATGTTCCGGAATCACCATCGGGGATCACCTCGTAGGTAAGTTGGCCAACACGTTGTAGAATCTGGTAGGGTCCGAAATACCGTCGCAGAAGCTTCTGAGTCCGCGTCGTCGGATGGGAGTTTGAACCCAAACACAATCCCCTGGGCGGTACTCGGCGTCTCGGCGTCGGAGGTTGTAGCGCCCGGCATCCACCAGCTGCTGGTCCGTTTTACGAACTCGAGCGAGGTGGCGGGCCTCCTCCGCACGCTGAAGGTGTCCTTGGACGTTGGCGTTGAGGTCGTCGTCTTCTACATGCGGAAGCATGTCCAGCATCGTAGTCGGTCGTCTTCCGTAGACAATCTCGAACGGTGTCGTCTGCGTAGTTTCCTGGATAGCCGTGTTGTACGCAGACGCGACATACGGGAGCACTTCGTCCCAAGTCATGTTCGACGTCGATGTACATTGACAACATATACGCGATCGTCTTGTTCAGACGTTCCGTTAATCCGTTCGTTTGGGGGTGGTACGCCGTCGTTCTTCGGTTATCCGTGGTGCTGTAGCGTAAGATTCCTTGCATAAGCTCCTGCAGTGAATGCCGTTCCGCGGTCCGTGATTAGGACTTCAGGGGCTCCATGCCGCAGCACATCTTGGTGCAGCAGTGAGCGGATAACGGCGCTGTAGCCCACTATGCCGAATCACTGCCTCTGCACTTCCAACAGCTTTCACATTGAGTGGAACGGCTTTAATTTGATGTTCTCTGCCCCGCCAGATTCTTCTCCCTGGTGGAGAGCAGCCACCTGGAGGGTCCTTCGCACACCGACCGGGAGACCGAAGCGGCGAATGCGGAGGAGGTCCTCACTGAGTTGGGCGTCTCGGCTACCATGAGCACGGTGTTCGAGCAGTGCTCGCCCGCCATCTTTGAGGTCAGCCCCTGCTTGTGTTTTCTTAAAGAGCAATGGGAAATTATTCGTGCTGTCTGTCCGGACGCTGCCAGGGAGACGAACACTAAGCAAAATATTGAAAGTGTAGTAAAACGCGACAGGTTCTTCGACGTGCCGAACACTAGCGGAGGGCCGCATTTATTCTACATAAAATATAGCTATTTGGCAAGAACATTCAAGTGGTGACCTCACCCAGCAGGTAACTCTCAGGAAGGTGTTATAAGTATTTTTTGAAACACTTGCCAGACTATGCATTGAATGTAGAACATGTATGTTGGGAAATAAACAAATGCGCCTGATTCCACAAAAATGTGTCACTTCTCACTTTATTTGTTCATGCTTGTGTTGGCTACGTTCTTCCATAAAGTGCTGCAGGCAAGGAAATAAAAATGTTTAGGGAAAGTGCAAATGACAATTGCTAAATTAATCAGCAATACTATCAAATAAACATAAATCAAATGAATAAATAAATCATAAGTAAATGAGTTTTTGACATTTATTACCCACTCATGCATGCGTTTCTCACCTTAATGCATGAGTTACTACTTAATTAAGCTTAATTCCGGTTTATTTAAATACTTCAGGTTCAGATCTATGGGCCTGGGAAGCTATGGCATTAAAGAGTTGTTCCTGATTCTGGTCCATTATTAACAACTAACGAGATATTAAGAAACTGTGAAGAGTCGACCCCCACAATTCAGAATTTTCTACGTCACGAACTTGTTTGCGATGGCGCCTATACTCGTTGGGCGTGCGCCATCATTCAGGCACTGCCGTCTGCTATCAGGCTCGAGAAGACACATTGAACGCTGAATAATTAGGATATGTTGAGGACGTACAATTATAAGGAGTAGACTTTTGTACTGCCTCCAAATCACCATAGAAATTTGCTCCAACGGCCCAATTAATTTCACGGTGGTCTACACACGTTGGGTCGTGAGGCATTAGCCGGAAATTTCTTACCGACAAATTACGGGAGCTCTTTACAGCCAAATGTTTCTTGGCCTAAAAATTTCCCGAACCAAGCTGGATTTAAAAACAAACTAAATTGCGGATATGGTGTGAAACGATGCCTTCTTCGCTCTAATGAAGGCTGTTTCTCCCACGCCCCTCATGTGTCATTCCTTTGAGACTAATTACTTGTTATAATTTTCATTACTTCCAGTTCAATGGTTATCCAGAATATGGGCCCCTTGCGGAAGGACGCTTCTAGTGGCTTAAAGGGTTTTTAGCCAACTGATTCTTTCGGACGTCCAGCTTTTGTTTCTCGATGCTGCACTTTCTTGTTGGGCGTGCAAAGCTCTTTCTTCACGCGGCACTTCTATCAGTTTTGCTCTCAGTGCAGTGCCGAGAAGACACATTGAAAGCTGAATTAATTATGTATATGTTTCGAGGATAAGTCATGAATTATAAGGATGTAGGACTTTTAGTTACCTGCCTCCAAATCACCATAGAAAGTTTGCATCTACAACGGGCCCAAATATAATTTCACGGGTGGTCTCACGCACACGTTGGGCTACGTGAGGCATGTCACGCCGGAAATTTTGCCGCTTTTACTCTACAAATTACGGGATGCTCTTCCTCTTCTCACGAGCCAAATGTTTCTTGGGTGCCGTAAAGAACTTGCCCAGAGAACCGAAGAACACTGGCATTTAAATCAACAAACAAAATCAAAAATTCGCCGGATAACTGGTGGTCGACAAACGATAGCCTTCTTCCGCCTCTGCCACATGAAGGCCTGTCTTCTCCCCCGCCCCACCACTCATGCTCTTCCATTCCTTTCGAACATCTCACAATAAGCAGAGGAGGTTTCTAGAGCCAATCAATTTTCCCGCGTTCCAATGCTCGGCCGCCTATACTCGAATATTTTGCTACTGTTTCACTTGCAGCACCGCTCGAGACTCGCGCGAGTGCTTTTTGAATTTTCCGTAAAAACATTGTCTTGAACGCGCATCTTTTATGTGCCATCGCAAAAATCAAGCAGTTTATTTTAAATAACACTTACGTATTAAAGTTTTGGAGCAATTATGCCTGCGGTTTTTTTTTCTGCCTAAAATTGACAACTATGCATTGTGTTTTCGGATTTAGGATTGAGAGAGAATAAAAGTTATTTAGTTTCCAACTGGAGTTCTGGGCGACGGCCTGGAGGTCCTGGGCTCTGACCAAAATCGCGTTCATCCCCAAACCGAGAAAAAATGCTTTGAACATTTCCGACCGATATTACATATTTCGAGATTTGGAAAAGTTTTGCGGTTGTAAACCTGTTGTTCAAGTATAGAACGTTTGGACGGAAGGTTGTATGGAGAGGCGGACGGAAGAGACGGACGGACAGACAAATATTTTCAGGTTTAGGTAGCACACAAGGGCATTGCCTTGAAAAAGCGAGTCGAAAAGCAGCTTCTTGTGTAATAAAGGAAAACCACAGGCATGACAGATTTGCTTTTTTTCTCCAACAGGTAGCGCTGCAGAAGCTGCACTCGTTCGCCGCCGGCCGCATCCTGGAGACGAGGGTTTCCGGTTGTTATGTCGCCAGCATCTTCCGTTCTGCGGCCAGAGTGAGTCATGTCGCCACAATCACAGGACGGCTGACTTGTAGATGACACATGTGCGTTATGGGAAGGTGTGCGCGTACTTTATGGCATCAACACGAGAAAAAGATTACGCCAGGAACTGCAAATGAGAATGTAATGTGGAGGTGCAAGTTACGGGATGCAAAACAAGGGACATTAAAGTGGGATGTTTTCAAATCGACCGCAGCTTGCGTTGTCTGCGTTGTCTTTTTGCCGCTTTTGCCACTGTTAAAATATTCTGCTTCGATGTATCGAAACGCCAAAAGGCTGAAGGGTCGATTGAATAAAACTAGTTGGCATCATGATGGACTAGAAATAACGACTACATTTGAGAAAATTACTTCGGATTGTCTTGAATGGAATTGGTTTGGAGTAGGGCGCGTAGTGCAAATACCAAGGCAAATTCTAATTTCGGCACGAAATATAGTAGCCGCGTAGTGATTTGCGAACGTTCCCCGAAAGCAGCACCCCTACATTGGAATCCTTTTTTTTTTGTACGAGTGCGTTGCTTGTCGATTGCCTCTTCGGAGAATTTGGCGATTTCTGTGAGAGCACTCGTTCAGATCTGTTCACCTGTGTAGGCCAACCCCAGGCTGACTCTGGACACGGTCGTTCCGCACTACGTCAAGCTGGTTCTGGCCCTCACCGAATCGGAAGACGTGGCCAAAGAACACCTGCTGGACGATGAGCTGCTCTTCGGCCTTCTCATACTCTCCGAGGTAAGCTTCGAAAGAAATGTTGAGACGTACCTACGAAAAAACTACCGTATAAACCAATTTATACGTCGTGTAGATCGATTCCTTAACTAAAGGCGAAGAAAACGCTGGCAAATTCCTGCGATATAAGACCAGAGGGGACTTTCTAAACACTTTTCTGAGAAAGATCTCTAATTTTACTCTAGTTTGTGCCTTAATAAGCTCTGAGGGTGTTACGCCATGAAATAAGCGCCTTCAAAAGTTCTGCTGAGAAAACCGCTTCTCTTGCGCTGAAACTTTACACGTCGCGTTTCGTAGTCCGTTATTGAACACCAAGCATGGCGACGGCACTTGCCTACTTATTTACAAAACAAAAAAAAACGGTGTTTTTAACGGAATGGCCGCCCTGTGACCGCGGCGTCCGGAGAAATGCTGGAGAAATATTTTGTTCCGGACACTCACCAGGGGTATACACAACAAAATACACGACACTCCGCGAACCAGTATCGCATATTCTGTTCCTCTTGACGGGTAGGAGTCTGATGACTGCCCTTATTATAGAGTTTTAGCATAGCGGCTAGCGTATACGCTACACGCCATAGGGCATGTGCACATTTTTTCTGGTTCGGGGGGCTCCCCTCGCCGTGTCTGCGCGGGCATGCGGAGTCAGGGTTCAAGTACCCGCCGACCTTAGCGTAGTGTACGCTATCCGCTATGCTAAAATCTCTACTGATAGGCATAGGGACACGTAGTCGGCCACGACGAGGGGAGAGCCGTGAATCATTTGCTCAAGACTGCGTATAATCACTCCTCACAGGCAGTTGAGGTGCGGGCTGAAGATCATCCCGAACCAGCTAGTGACCGGGGAAGCTGATTCACCCGCACCTGCAGGCCCCACGTGACCAGGTGGATGTCCTGAATGGTGGATGCAATGACTCGTTGGATGTACTTACCTTAAGCGCTGACACTGCCCAACGCACGCAGATGTGCATCTAGAATGTTGGCTATGGAAGGCAGAGGTACCACAAGTGGCTTCATGTCTGTTTTCATTTTTTTAGAGGGGGGGGGGGGGGGGGGAGGGAGGGGACGGGGGTTCACAGCACACAGTAACAAGGCTTATTTATTCCCGCTACCCCCGACAGACGGTGGAGTGTGATGGCCGGGCGTTGCTGCCGCACGTGCCAGCCCTGCGGCAGGTGCTGGAGCGGACGCTGCACCTTTCGTCGCGGCGCGGCTACCAGCTGGCCGGCAGCCTCCTGGCGAATGTGCTCAAGGCATGCACCACTGTCCTCCCCTTGGACGCTCGCAGCACGGGCCTGTCCTGGGAGCAGTACCTCGACTTCGCCAACTACCTTCCCATCCGGGTACGAGCCCTTTCGACAGGCCGCCTCCTATACTACATACCTCTGCCATTGCTTCCGACGTTCGACACTGTTTAGTACTTTTATTCTACCACAGAAAACAGTTATAAAGGAAGGTACAAAGGAAGATTTGGGTTTAGGACGTATCGAGTGTAAGTTATTGTAGGACGTTGCGTATCTGTAGTGTGGTTCAGTCTTACTACTTTGCTTTCACCAGTAGAAAACCAGGTTGATTTCGAGAATGAGATTTTATATTAAACGTAAGAGCACAGTGGAATGCTTAAATATCATCGTTACTGAACAGAATCAACAATTGCAGTTCGTAACCTCGAATCATCGTAACATCCACTTGTAGAACACACGGAGCGCATGCTTGTTATAAATAGCCCTATAGGCACACGTCGTGTTTGCAACTGAGGCGCCTCTAGGGCGAAGGGAGAAGCGTGGATGCGAACATACTAGCACCTAGCCTAACGGAATCCTCCGATTTTTAACTAGGTATTTATGTATTACGCATGGTCCACATAAACGTGGACAGAACTCACTCCAAAGGCCGTATTTTACGCATTCGTTTGCTGTTTACCACCCAATGACAATTTAAGGTACGGATTCTCCTTCACCGAGGGTCAGAATTTCAGCGCAAATTTTCATGCACGTGGATGTACTGCGGGTCATTCGGAGGACGGCGCCGGCCAAAGGAAGCTGGGCACTGGTTTCTTTACTATACACTACAGGGGAAGAAGTCTCGTGGCCCTTGCTCTTATTTTTTTCTTGTTCTGTGTTTTGCGAACTTCTCATGGGAAAACTCCTCCAAATTTTTACTCTTCTAGGGACTACCATAACAGAATACTATCTGCCAAAACATTGCATACGACGGAAGCAAAGTCCGCACCTGCTTCCAGTAAAAGAATCGCCAATCTTTTCTACGTACAGCCCTCTCATCACAGCCAGCACCAGCGCAAAACTATATTTTCTCCACGTGTGACTCGCGAGTATAGCTTCCTTGGTGCTCGTACGGTATGGAATTTCTGTGGCCACCATAGTCACCACCACCATCAGTCTCTACGCCGCGCACCCAACGTCTGTCCGATTCACTTTGGTGTACCGAGCGTGCTCTGGAAACGTGAACGTGACTATCTCGCGGCAGGACTGGGGCCAAGGAGGAGACATCGAGCAGCTCGGCATCCGCTGGCACCTTCCTTCGGCCGAGGAGCTCGAGTGCGTGCGGGAGCTGCTCGAGGCCTTCCTGTGTCCCGAGTTGGAAGTGCTGGGCCTCTGGTGTCGCGGGGAGCGCGACCTGTCCAGGTGAGCATTGCTGCGCCTTTAGCTGAAGCGGTCGCAAAAGCAAAATAAGTTTGGTGAAGCGGTCGCAAAAGCAAAATAAGTTTGGTTTTATAAAAAGTAATGTCTTCTCCCGATAACGATAATGGCAATTTTCTAGCAAGCTTCAAACAGGTAGTAGAGATTAAGGCAAACATCAAGCAGCGGTGACCTCTCAGCCACTTTTCTGCGACGTCTGTGTGACGTCAGAGAATTTTGTTGGCACAGTTCTGTGACGTCAGAGAATTTCGTTTGCAGAACTGGCAGCTGCCGACCGAAGCCACCGCCCGGAATAGCGACTCTGTGATTGTAAAGGGGCCAGTGTTTCCGTTTGATCGTGTCGCTTGGATGCCAACATGGAGTTAACGCACTGACAACAATGTGTTTAATGCTGCCCCATATATATGACGTCTATATGTCCATAATACACCACTAGAGCACAAATTTTGAAGGGTTGAAATATATCTTGCATTCTTTGCGCAATAAGGCAAGACATATACGGATATATTCGCGCAAGATATATATATTCTATCTATTTGCGTGGTTTGCAGAGAAGAGGTGCTGCGGAGCCTCAACGTGGTCTTGGAATGCCTCCTTGGTGCCTCCACGGTCCTTCCCATGTGGCCTGGCGAGCCTGTGAACTTGTGAGCGTTGCAATAGCGCTCAGAAGCAGCCCTCCCTCTTGCAGTAACGTATGTAGTACGATGTACGACGATGGACGACGAAAACGACGAGTGATACATAAATGTGAAATAAAGATCCCTCATTAAAGAGTAATCGGACAAGTCAGCCGATGCGCCATCAATACGTACAATTCCGGCACTGTTTCGCGTCAAGCAATCCTGCTATTCGTTTGGGAAAGTGCTGAAAGAACGCTGCAGTTCTGCCACAGCAGCCTAGACGTAGAATTGCGAATTTTATTTCCAACAGTCTGGGTTCGAGTCCCAGCAATGCAAATTCTTTCTCCAAGATTCTTGCTAAATTATACGCATTCTTTTTGGAAACAAAGGAGACGTAGTATCTTGGGGGAAAATCACGGGGCGATGTGCTGAATATAAACACGGTTAACGTTCTGTGTCAAGCCGGAAGTGTGTGGCGTGTGCCTATCTGGTAGCTCAATATCGCTCGCCGATACCCAACCATAGAAGGGATCGACACTTTTTGTTAGCCAATAAAAGAGCTAATTATGGAGAATGTATCACTGCACAGAAAAGTACTTCTTGGGGTGTTTCTGAACGTTTGTCTTTGAAATACAAATAAATTTTGTCTTTGAAACACAAATCTTGAAACACAAACAAGCCACTTTCACGACTAGCACTTAAATCTTCATAGACACTTGTTTGTACGATTGGTGGTCATCAGCGAAGCTACCAATAAAAAAACATAGCTGCGCGATTTAGGGTGCGTGCACTTCCGCTGGATTGTCCTATTTAATACTAACAGGAAGTTACCCACTGATTACTCACTTATGATTAATACCCTTATTACGTCACTGCTGACGTCGCGCTATTGTAAAATTTGAAGGTTTGTTTCTCAACTTTTTGAGAGGACAATGTCTTTCAAGGCCAGAATGGAGTTATCTGAAATTTTTTAACAGCGAAAGTGTTTAGTAAATCGTTTGTGTGTGGTGTCCGCAGTTTTTAACATAACCAGGAAATGCCGAGCTCACGTGCACGCGTGCCTTCAGCGCACGTTCGCCAAGCCAAGCATACCCACGTAGGGAGATTGGCCAACATTTGCCACAAAACTCCAGCGCGCCATATCGTGTCAACACTTTCTCGGAACGAGGACACGTAATAGCGTGCGCCCCTCGTTCGTTCGTCCTCGTATCATCGTGCGCATGCGCTGTGTACCGTAGAAGAGCCGCGACTTGAATGTCGATGCTTCTGTAGGTGACCATTGGCTCCACATAGCGCCGTGGCGGATAGTTGGTGAGGCCGAGGAAGATGCCGCCCTTCGAGAGGCCCAGCGTGCAAAGCATCTGCTAGAGACGCTAAGTCGCGCTTGCACAGTGGCGTACGAAAACTACTTTCAAAACGACGAGCTCACTCTGGCCTCGCTTAAGAATGCCATGCCACCAACGTCAAGCACGACACCGCAATGATTCTAAAGCTCAACTTTGTGTCCATCAATGATCTCTTACAGCAGCTTCGCCATTTTTTAACCGTTTCTTGATAATGCCACGCAGGACGCCGAACTTTTGCCTAACAGGGTTTGTAATAGCACCTGTGGTACTAAGTTAATTAGATATTAGAGGGTTGTGAAATAATTCATACCTCCCGAGATACAGTCGAACACGGATATATCGAACTCCAAGGGGATCGCGAATTAGTTCGATATATGAAAAATTCGATATAAAAATATGGGCTCTGAGACCTCACCTATGGCGGACGATCACTTACCGATCGTCGCATTCAAGAATGACAACTAATTCCGCACTCACGACGCAACAGGACGCTTTATTTCTGTGGAAAAAAAAATCGCTGATCTTGGCCTGCTTCTTCGTCCTGGAAATGAAATGAAAGACGCTGGTCTCGATCTTCTCGAGGCTGCACAACTGAAAAATTCCAGCAGTACGCTGTGCCTTCGCACACCATGCACAACACGCACGCAAAGAAGAACAGCGCGCACGTACCACAAGAACTTTGAAGGTAACAATTCCAAGGCTCTCTGAACGGACTCCAACAAAGCGCTCGCGATGGTCATCTCCGAGAGAAACAGTGATCTCCGAAAGGTGCCGGACAACTCGCCAAACAGCAGCAACAGCAGCAAAATGCAAAAAAAGGAGGAGGCCGCCAGCGCCTTCGTTCCCTCTTCCCTTTCCCGAGACGACATCGGGGGAAGACAGACCCAGAGAGAGAGAGAAAAAAACTCTTTTTCGGCAAAGCCGAGGAACGTACGCAGCCGCAAAAAAAAAGAAAAAAAAGGCGTGCGCAGTCGGGGCATCCCTATCTCGCACTGTCACATTTTCCGAGCGTTCCGGCTTGGGTGCCTAGAGAGATTTAGCATACCGGGCTCCCTCCGCTAACGCTACGGCGGCCGATAGCGGGGCCCGACTGAGCAAGCGCAAATACGTTCCGGTCGGGGGGATTAGTTCCGCGAGCCAGTCTTCGCCATGCCCGCGCATTCCTCTACATCCTCCCCAACCTCAATGGGGGGTGCAGCGACCGCCGAAGAGCACCTTCCAGCTCGCGCGGCGTTCGATATACCCAATGTCGGGAAAAACACGGTTCGATATAAACGTACGAATTCCTATACTTTTACACAGAATTTTCAAGGGATAATTTATGAGTTCGATATAGACAATAATTCGATATACCCGTTTCGATATATCCGTGTTCGACTGTATTTAACCTTCCCCGAGAAAACGAGCTCCGGGGCCGGGGGCCGAACCAGCGTTTTTGTGGGCAGGAGCCATTGCGTTGGCCACTGAGCCAAGCCGGCGGGTAACTTTCACTTCCCAGGTATTAGTGAAATGCAACAAGTGGACAGTTTTAAAAGCCCTGGCCATTGCGCACTCCAACGCAAAGTAAGGCGGCTAGGACCAATCCCAGTAGTTCCCCTTACCGGCCCTTTTCCACCGCCGCGCCTTTCGGAGAACGCCCTGGCGAGCTCCGGCGGGAAAACGAGCTTCCTTTGTCCCAAAGAGATGGCTTTGGCGCCCGCACTCAAGCCAACTTGGAATCAGGACGCCTCCCCGAAGTTTTTAAACTAAGCCAACCCATTTTGAATTCAATAAACGTTTCCACTCTTTCTTGGTGTTTTCCAACCTGACTGCCCCTGAATACAGACGGAGCGAGGGAAGAGCACAGCCTCTGCTTCCGCGACCAGCAGCAACATAGCGGTACAACATTGGTGCGCACAGATTTTCCCTTTGTTGCGATTGATCCGGTTGATTGATTGATTGATCTGGTGCGAATGGTGCGATTGATCGGAAAGGAAAGTGTGTGGGAAGATTAGGTGAAGAAATGATACTCATCGCGCATCATCCAAAACGGATGGTTGAGCCATTTCGTCGTGAGCCAGTAACTGTTATTTATTTTAGGACTAAAGCCTTATGGGCCGCATGAGGTGGAAAATCTGGCGTGGTGAGCAGCGGATTCCACGCGAGCGCGCGAAATACGGCTTTAGGATGGAAGGGTGCCAAGGCAAGAATTTTAAAGGCAAACACAAAACGTTGGCGAGCTTTTCCGGCTCCACGAGCGCGCCGCGCGACTCGTGGTTCCATGGAATGCCAGGAGGAAGGCTTGAGTCAGCCTTATGTTTGTCTGAGCTACCGGAGTTACTCGCGCGCTGTTTAGTTGATGGAAAGTGCCCCTACGCAAAGGGTACGGCTAGTGTTGAACGCGGCAGACCATGCAAGCACGCCAACGTGGCCGTTGCGCAGAAACCGTACAATGCACGCGTGAACCGCATTACCTTCGCATTCAGGCCACGTAGGTCAGACTGAAGTGCGCTGAGGAGTTTTTATATTTCGGTCAGTTGCGGTTCCAGTTAAGCGTGCTCCAAAAATACAGGTTCGATTTTTGGATCTTGTTCGGTTCCGCTTCAACCCTCTGGTTCATACATATTGTACCTGCTTAGCTTAGGCAGAATTTGGCCAGGCTTTATGCGCGCATACTGACGGTTTATTCAATACCTTGTTACACCGGCAAACTTACTGCTCATGAAACTGTTAAAAGCATGGACCTGAAAGAATGAAAAAAAAATAGCGTGTGCTGCACACTTATACGTTGTTCAAGGATGAGGAAATGAACAAACTATACGCCGGTGCGGAAACTTTCAACTATAGTTATTCAAAGCGACTGCCTTATCAAACGTATGCTGGTTTTATTTCCTCGCTCTTGTTCCTTTTATAATAATCAGCGCACGAAAATCTTATCACGTACGGCTTCAGTGCGAAGGACAACATTAACTTCAAAAACAGCATGCGTTCAGAATATCCTCTTCGGCTAAACGAAACAGCATAAAGAATAGAAAGAATTAGTCTCAAATATGACCCTTAGAGATATAGAATAGAAGTTCAATTGCTTGAGCTGGATTACAATGCACCAAATTTTCTCAGCACTGCTGATTGAAGGTCAGGATCTGAGGTAATTTATTTGGCCCTTGAATGAGGGGAAGGCGTTAGAAAGGAACAAGGTTTTTTTAGCGAAGCACGAGCAGTTTCGGTATGATCCCTTTGGGACCATCAAGGACGTGCCCTTTCAGCGCCGGTTCAGTGTGTCGTATGATCAAGTAGAGTAGCTCAAGCCTTAGAAAGGTCAAGTACTTCCCCTGATAATGTCTTCCTTTTTTACTCCTCCAGATGTGGTGCTGGCTGGGTATCACACCCGGCGTGCATGATACGGCTTGGGGTCCCAGGTAAGAGGCATGTTTTCCGAGTTTTCGCCGCCAAATCATCGCTCATTTCCTAGAATACCTGGCCCTATAGGGGCTTGGTAATCACTTTATCTCTCGAGAATGGGCCAGTCTTGGATTTTAAATGCAATTATAATCACAAGGCCTCAACATTATCAAACCTCATGGTCTTTAAAGGCTTCCGTCTATCCGTGCAAGCCGCACTTTGACATGGATATGCAATACACAAAAGTGCATGCGCCTTTTCCTTTCAAATCGCCTAGATCAAATACGTGTGGTTTGCATTCAGTTTGGTGTGCTTATAATATGGCGATCTTCAGGCGGAAACGAAGTTCAACGTTTACTCCAGCGCAATTTAGACCACGTGTACGTCAGTCTGTGGTGTCATTTCCCCTCGCAGGTACTAAAAGCGGTTAGCTATGGCACCAGAAAACCGGAAATATTAAATGAATACCTAAATAAAAAAGGTGGTCAACATTTGGTATAGTTCAGCCAATGTGCAGCAGGAAAGAATTATTTTAAGATGTGAGAGGCTAACGACGGGAAATCTTACGCCTCGTGAACGCTCACTGTGCAATTTCCAGCTGTTGACTTCATGTCGGGGCAGAACGTGCGGAAGGTGGTGGCCGGCACGGTGCGCCAGGTTATGGGTAAGTGCAAGATCGCCAACAGCTTGCGTCTGGGCTAGTCTGTTGACTTCGCAATGTAGCGATCGACTAGGTCAGAAGCATGGGGAATTTGAAAAAAAACATAAAGGACATCAAAGCACTAACGACAAGTCTGACGGTAGAAGCTGAGGCTAGACATTGTCTGCAAATTTAAATCAGAGTAATCGGCAAGCTTTATTGAATTACTGATTATGCCGTTGTGTCAGCTTATAAAAAGAAGCATCGGTGTTTAGACAACTTTTTTTACTATCTCGTGACCCACACGGTCAAGTAGTCATTTAAAACACAATAATAGCGAGCTTTTCCAACTCTGCAAGTACTAGCAACTCTGCTCACATTTTTCAGGCAGCAGTATGTTTCATAGGCCTGGTAAAAAAACAGTGGAGATGTTGTGAACAGATAATCGAAAGGCGCAGGTATGGCCGGAGCGGTAGTCACAGCTTTTATTGCTCGCCTGTACATTCCCAGAATAATAGAGCGGGGTTCCTCGCTAATCGTAATGTGCTCGAATAACGTCCGGTTACTTAACTAAGAGTTAGTTAAAAACTCCAGTGTGATATGACTGCCTGATTGCCATCATTAACCGAATATTTATGCAAGAAAACGGTCATTTCCGCGTAATTTTCTGCTCCCATTATGCTGTTTTCATTTCTTAAATTATTGTGCAGTTTTCCAATCGTTTTCATTTGCAAGTGCGGTGCTTTACTTAAACTGGAATTCATTCTCGACAAAACCACCCATAAATATAAGGCAGCAATCCTGGTTTATTTTACTCACGTGAATAACGAATTGTCTGATTAATATTCATTGAAATGAGGGCATTACCCTATTATAGAATTCTATTTAATCAATCAAACAACGGATGAGCTCCATGCAACGGTAAGAACGACAATGATTGAAAAGTTTGTTTTCCTCTATTGTTTCAAGCTGGCATTTAAGCGACCTTGATGCCCTCTTAGGTCCATTTTATGCAAAGTTTGAAGAAGGTGTGGCAGGTATGCTGAAAAAAAAACAGTGTCTGTGACCTAGAGTGGCCGCTGTATTGGCGGGACATGACCGCAACAATGCCCGTTTCAGTGCGTATTTCTGATGGTCGTGACGTCCCTGTGTATATGATGGTGGGAGTTCAATTGTAGAATAATTCCCAAAACCCGACCACTGTATACACACCACCCACAACGCTCTCTTGAAGTAGCGTTCAAAAAGGCGCCACTTTGTAGCACCAGGAAATATGAGCGCTTCGAATGAGCTTCTTGACGGAATAGAAGCTAATTAAGAGCTTCTGCATAAGCACGACAGAGCATATATTCGCCGTTTTTGGGAACGACGTCTGTTTGCTATGATCGTGAAAAACCGTGTAAACGCACAAACGGTGGCTTGTAAACACTAAGGCTAGACGTCGCTTAAGTACATTAACCGGCATAACTATCCAGCGTTTATCTATTAATTGATCGAATACTCAGTTTCGTCGACTGATTGAAACATCTCAAAACAAGATTTTCTGTTGGTAGCCGTTTTAACTATGCCTTGCCGTTCACACGACAAAGTTGAAATCATCTCAGGTATTTCCCGATAGTAGCCAAGAGAGGCAAGAGGAGTTGGTTCCCATTTTGTTGCTGTACCAGCATGGTTTTACACCTGTTAACTGTCATTCATGATGCGCCTCACAAATCACATGGAGTTCGAGGGGCCATGCAGAGAAAACACAAGTTTGGTTCATTTGAAAGACTGCTTTGTTAGAATCGTACTGACACCACCTTTAACGAAACTTCGCTCAAATGAGTAATATCATTAGGAAAAAAAGGGAATGGCCATGTGGCCTACTAGCTCCTTTTCCACCACAGAACTTATGATGTCATATGACCAGCTGTGCGATTTGCTGATATCGGCAAAAGCAAACGGATATTAGACAGGGCTTATAAGCTTGCCGAACGAGCCATTTGCGCCTAAATGTAATGTATATTCATTTTACAGCAGCAAGATCGGTGCCGGTAAACAGTGAAAGTTACGAAAATATACGTAAACACAGATGCGCACTGCCGTTGGTACTGGGCGCACTATGCTTGTTTTAGCTGCACAGCACAACGCCGCTTAGATGTTGCCTTGCACGACACTGGCCGACTGGCGTACGCGACGTTGTCTTACGTGATCCTGTTTGGCCAGCGTACCCCGTGTTTTACGAAGCGGTTGCAAAAACAAGCCAGGTGCAAATACGGTTAAAGGCAAAGTAACGGAGAACAACGATCTGTAACTGAGTATGGTAGCGCCATCTGGTAGGACTGACGACAAGCAAGGCTGCAGAGCCGAATTACGCAGGGGAAGTTTCTTTGTATACGCGCCCTTGTGACTTCATTGCAGACGTCCGGCAAACACACGATGTATGACGGGAGAATTTGCTGCCGGAAAAGCGCTGGGAGCACTATAGGACACTAAATCTTTCGAATAAAACAAACTTGTATTTTGTCTTCATGGACTCTCTAAAGGAAACCATAAGGGTCATAGCCGTTTTTGCAGTAGTCTGTACGTACAAAAGTAACCAGCCGCACGACGGCAACTGGTTCAAGGGCAACATTGCAGTCTGTTACAGTAACTCAATACTGCTTATATGAGTGTTTTGCGCACTGCTGAAGACGTCCTTACACTGATATATATAAATAAAACTTAATCCCCCTTCTCGTCTTTTGTCGCTCCCTTTCCATTATCTTTGTTTTTTTTTCACTATAATCTTCGACAACGCTTCATCGTTTGCAGTTGCATTGCAAAAGAAGGGATTAAAAAAAAAACTAACAAACATGCCCTTACAAAATTTCTGGATTCCACAGATACATTAATTAGCTTACGTGAGTTCACAAAATTAAATAGTAGAAATAAGTATCGTTTAAAAATGATTATCGAGTAATTGGTAGGTCGATCGACCAATAATTCAACGCTAGTTTTAAAGCTTGGAAAGTCGTCTACACCAGCATGCAAAGCCGGAATCAGATGTCTGGATTAGCAGAATAATGTGAAAAGTCGGGGTTGCATTTTTTTTTCAGGTCGTGTTCTCCAAACCCAAGAGGACGACGTTAAGTCTCTTAGTCTGATAATCAAGGTACGACTTACTCCAGGCCCGCACGCGCAAAGCCTTCATACTAAGCTCTAAGCTCTAAGCTCGGTACCTTTATTTCAGATCTACCATGACCTTCTATTCACCTGGGGAGTTTCCAAGGAAGGATTCGAGGGACGTTGGGAAGGGTTCCAACTTGTTAAGAAAACTCTGGAGAACCGGGTATGTGTATGCACAAATAAGGTATAAACTAAACGTGCCATTTTTAAGAGGTAACTATAAACTGTGGACCTCGCCGATTAAACAAACAGCCTTTGGAACAGTCGGGAACAGATATGCATAGAGCGTACTCGGTGGCCGCCGAATGATCCACTGTGATGGACAATCAAAGAAAACCACCACCACTTACACCACATTGAAAGACGCAGGCCTCTCCCAAGAAAGATGCCTGAATTCATTCTTTGCATCGAGTTCTCCTATTTCACCCCTTCACCTTCATCTAGTACCGTCTCTTGGTAACCACTCTATACTCAGAATGCTCCATCTACTGTCATATATTCGCATGACATGCTCTGCTCAAGCTCACATTTTTTTTCAAAATCTGAAATAATTCCTTCCAACGCATTTTTTCTCTAATACGGGACACTCACTCCCTATACCTAATCGTCACTCTATCATCTTTCTTTCCAAGTGGCGAGTAGGGCTGACCTAAGTTTTTTCCCAAGGCATGCAGTAACGCGGCAAGTTCCTGGGTCATAAGCCATCACCGGCACCATGCATTAATTGTATGTCATTCCTTTACATTACAGCAGTAGCCCGGTGTTTATTATTTGTAAGCGCTCACCGAATGTACCCCCTCCCGTAATAATTATACCCCGAATTTTGTTTCACGTGGTTTGAACGAGTGCTACCACATTGTACAAGTCAATTTGCAGCCCTCAAGCACTCCACTATCTAGGCTAAAGTTGAAGGCTTTTTGTGTGACTCGGTGACATCACTTTTCTTCTATTGCTATTTTTCTTCAGCGCTATGACGGAGATGTGTGAGCTTGAGCCTAGGGAAAATAAGGAAACTTAGTTAAGCAATGAGATGGGAACCTATGGTTTGGGAATGCCATTCAGTTGAATCTGTGACAACACTTTCTTTACCAGTGCTCGCGTACGCTTGCTTGCGTACTTGCGTGGACACCTTCCACACAAACCTGAAAGCAGAAATGATTCTACGTCCTGATGCGAGTCCTGTTGGTAGAATCCAGGTCAACTGCTTTCCAAGCGAGAATCGACAGCTACCCTGTCAACATATTATCTAAAGTCACCTACGGATTATGCACAACCTTCTCAAACTCGAATGCCGAATTCACAGTCGCGAAATGTGAACCCTTCAACTGTTTGCATGTCAACAGTCCGCATGACAAGCATTACGCAGATGAAGCAACTGTGGAGTCTCCTTTTCAGGGCACCCACTCTTGCCCCAACGGCACTTCGTTGGTGAGAGGGTAAAACAGTGGTGTTCCGTGTGTAAGCCTTATGGCCTGGTATCAGCTCCATTTGGCGGAACAGACATTCAACATGGCTGCCATATTTTACCGCCGCGGGAAAGAGCTGTAATAAGAAATGCGCTCGCTTCCATAGATACTTACCCAAATAGGTCACATGACAGGGGCTCATGCAGGTGATAAGCCGTCAATGGCAAGGGCTATACGTTGCTTGTCATATTTTGTTGCCAAAAATGGTCGGCATGGCGTGGAAGGGTGAAAGAACAGGCTGGAAAAGTGCCTGTACTGTTTTTTTGTGAAAGTATTTGCCTTCAGATTAATTGCGACGTGCTCAAGTAAATTTTTCCAGCGACGCAACTTAGTAGATGTAGGACATTGTGATATTGCAGAGCGTATACCGTCATGGCAAGTTTAAGCGTATATTGCAACTGCAGCCACATTCTATAGATACTTGCGCAGAGAAGATTACTAAAATGATTAGTCGTTCGGAGTTTGTGCTCAAGTACACTGATTGACCAAGGGGATTTTAACAGGAAATTATGAACCAGAATGCACGAGTTGAGCCATTTTGTTCTCATGCAGTTCAAATCATGTCGTAACTAAGTTACAACGAAGAAAGAGGGTGGTAATTGAGTTTCTCAGCACACCCGAACCGCTATCTTCTATTTAGCGGTTGTGTTTCAAATTTTTCTGTTTCCTGTTTCACTAGTTCATAGCAGTATACAGCTGCCTGTACTGACGTAGTATAATTGTGCTATACAGACAGATACAATAAAACTGAGACGTTTGTAGATCGTGGATTGTATTTATCAATGGTTACTCTAATGTAACGAAAATTCCTTCGTTCAAAACAGCTCGCCAGGAACAAGGACCACGTCCGGTCAATGCTCGTGGAGCGAGCTGTACTTCAACACGAGGTAAGAAAATTGCCTTAATATCCAGGGATTGTATGGTACCGAAAGCGGCCTGCATATAATCAAAAATGTGTGGTGTGAAGTTCAGTAGTAACATTACTGGAGAAACCACTACCCATGCTCGTACGCAATACGAAAAGTTCGCAGTGTTATGTGCAGAAAGTACACTTGGACCATGAGCACGGACTACAAACTGTCGAAAGCCTTGTGTATCATTGGAAGGTGACGTTGAATGATCTTGGTGTAGCCAGGACCGGTACAAGAACTACTAAACTGGTACCAAAAATCATGCGACTTAACGAAGGCAAAAGCGATCGAAAGCATGCCAGCCGTGCACAACAGCTGATTAATGGTTACTAAATTTAATAATTAGTCATTGGTGCGAATTATTAGTAAGTTGAATTAATGTTAAATTAGGTTATGTGGTTAGATGTAATGTTATAATGAATTAAGATGGAAAAATAGGAATCACGTTGGAGTAACTTGTATTAATGATTAGTATTGGGTGCAAAGGCGATTAAGCTGGACTGATGTAGAAGGAGTGGGGATGGTAAAATAGCGGTCTTGCTATTTAGAAGGCTGGTTGTGTATAAAAGCGGCGCATGGTGGCTCAGATTTTCTCGGTGTTATGCTTTCGCTGAATTCTGTTTGCTACGTGGTTGGAAGGTTATATAAAAGGTATCCGTCAGAATAGTACACCAGGCGTTCGCCTTCAAAGCCACCAAGAAGACTTAAGTGCCCCGGTAAATTTTTTTGGATCACCTTCAGAGTCTGTAACGTACGCGGAAACCTCAACACCCAAGAATTCTTGTCACCTGAGCAAGAAGTCTCTACTTCGCCCTCAGAAGCGCAACGTAGTAGCCACCTGGGCGGCTGCAGCGCACATCGCCACGGATCCCTGGGCTAGTCCATCACAAGAGGTCCTTCCAAGAGCCGCTCAGGGAAGGCGAAACGTATATCGTCGTTATCATTGGAGACAATTCGCCGTTAGGGATCATTAAATTTTATCCTTTCCAATAGTGAGCCTATAGGTATGGCTGGCCTTTTAGCGAGCCTTTTGGGCACCACTGATCTTCATAAATCGGTGTAGGTGTAAATAGGAAGGGGCGTTCGTCGCGGAGAAACACTGTGTACCAAAGTGAGTAACGTCATTTTTGTGGCGGTAAGGTTAAGCAAATGTTTTAGCGTACGCTTTAAGATGTCGTGAGATAGGAAGTGTGAATCGCCGTTAATAAATATCATCCGTGCGTTCTTACGTTCCACCAGGAAAATAGAAACACACCGCGCATTTTTTCAGCGAGACCGGAAGGGAAGCATGTTGTGCACTACAAGCCTCATCCGTGCGTGCGCGCGCATCAAAACACACACATACACCTACTCAGTCGGCCTCTCACGAACGACACGCCGTTGTACCCTCGACATGATGTGGACCTTGATCTTTCTCTTCAAAAGTGACAAAGGCGTCGCATTGTACCGTTACGGACAAATGAAACCTAAAAGCGTGAGGGTTCCGGCTAGTTGGTAATCAATGAGCAACACAGCGCGAAAAAACACCAGGGAGTCCCTAGTCTTTTTTCGCGCTGTGTTGCTCGTGCACAAATGAAAGGCGAATACAAAAACATGAACCAGAACATGCCAAATAGAAGAATATGATTCGTGGTTGTGGTACGTTTAGAAAATCACATTTCCAAACTTGGTTGCAGTTATGAGGCCACGTGACATTTTAACTTGCATATCAAGGAACAACTTTATTTGTGTGTTCCAATTCATATTTTCGCTTTCGCATTTCAGTTTGTCTACAACTGTACGCTGTTCTCTACGAGTGCAGCCCCCTCTCTTATGTGAATCGTGCTATTGTGCGCCCACTGATAAGCCTCCTTGTCTCGCGAGGGGAATTTATGCGGGGAGAATCTCTGGGATAGTGAGAAGCGTGCCTTTGGGATGATGATTTGTGACATGCGTGTGCCCAAACGGGGAAAAAGCCGGGTCCTATAGCCGGGTCCTAACACCATGTTACTATGATGCATCAAGTGTCAGCCAGTTGTCAGGATGAAACAGCACACAGGCTTCGCATTCTGTGCGGAATATTAGTTGCTTTAAAGGGAGGGGTCTATATTTTTATTCGTTTATTTTTCTTGGTCATCTTCGGTTTTTTATGACCAAGATAAGATGTGTGCATTTTATGCCTCTTGCAGTTAAATGATGGCCTTGTCCCGCGATGTCTCACACCAATCTGAATGTTCCTAAATCTTTGGTCCTTGGAAGTAGAAAGCCCTTGGAAGCAGAAAGCTCCACCATCCCCTTAACATCAAAGTGTCCGTAGCAAAGGTAGACAGGGTTTTAAGGGGGATAACGGTTCCTTTTTCCAAGAATATAAATAATTTTTTCAAGAAGCAGATCTCTTCACCATCCCCGGGAGCGTAAAACGCGTACAGTTGAAAAGAACAAGTTCTTTGCAAAAAGCAAAACAAATGCAACACACTTTTAGTTTTAAAAGAATACTCATTTATTCAGTGTACCACCTTGTGTAAATATAGCAAGAACTGATGAACATTGTTTTTTTTATGTCAAAAGGTGGCCCTTTTTTTACCGATTTCATATATTGACGCACTTGACGAAGCAGTACTTTGTAAAGTTTCTTTCTAGAGCAATGCGCAGGGTACGAAGTGTTCAGCAGGTCCTGGTAAAGAAGGCTACAAAAATAGACGGCTTAGCTTTCAGGCCGATGTATTAAATTTTTGTTTTAAAAAGTGCCACTTTGAACGACATTGCTCTCGCTACTAACTTACAAATACTTTCTCAAATATAAAAATGATGAAGTCAATTCTTTGAATCCAGCAGCAAAGTTACCAATATTTCTTCAAAAAATTACGGAGATTTAGAAGAATCGGCGCTTTGTTTTGCAGATACCCAAAGTTGCCACATCATTCAATGTGGAAAGTAGCCCTGCCCGATCTTGTCTTAAAATAATTTTTACAATGCCATCTATTGCTGTTTCTCACTAAAATAATGCCAGTCCAATGGTGAGGATACCGTTTTGCACAGAATATAAAATTTCACCTCGAAACAAAAAATGGTCACGGCGCCATTTTGGCTCTCCTTCTCTGAAGACACCCCCGCATTGTAATGCCGTTTAGCGACTTTCTCGCACTCAGGTCCGCCGTATTCCTTTTTATCTTACAGATTCGCGTCCTGTGCCGCCACATGGGCGTATTCACGGAGACGCACAGAGACCTGATGATGGACCTGTTTCGCCTCTCCACGAGCCACTACAGCGAGGCAAGATCTCAAGTCTTCAATTGCTCGCGGCTCGCCAGTGACTGTATTCGAAATTCTTGCGTTTATCTATGATTTGTGACATGCTTTGTAATAATATCTGCGTCCTTTTGGCTATGTAGCCCCATTTTTAATCAAATACGATTCATTTGTCTGTTGTACCCGTTGACTACAGGGGTTTAGTTGCCGTTTCTGACCCGGGCTCCTAAACACGTCCGCCCTCGTGTTCGAGCTAGAAACAGTGTTCGCGTTAACTGTAGCAATGTCCGGCCTCTCCCAACCCCGGTCTCCCTCTCAAGCGCGAAACGTCCTACCGGCAATCATGTCTGTTACTTGGACTCAGGAAATATCTGGCTGTTTCTAGTTCCGCACATCTGTCTCCAAGTTGATAAAGGTTACGTTAGGGTTAACCATTTATTCATATATGGAATTCGCGTTGCCCCTCTGCCTGAAAAATGCAGCAATGAGTTCAGGAGTCATCGTAGGAATGTTTCGCATGTTTTTGGCAGAAAGCTAGCAGTTTTCGTCGTTTTTCGCAGTTTTTCTCCAGATCGTCAAAGAATGAAGCTTGTTTATAACCTCGTAAAGCAATTTGAAATGCTATCCTTCTCCGCTGAGTTCTCCTTAAATTACCCAAGACACTCGTACCTTGCAATGCCGAATGCGCTAAACACAGCCCACGTTGCTCTCTCTGAGCTTCGGTCACTGACGGAGTGAAATTTCCAATTTTTTTTACCTTTCAGACCACATTCGCGATCCTTGTTCAGAATCTACAGAATCTATGAACTCACAACCTGGCCACAACCTGAGTTCTGTCACACACTGCACTACAGCCTACGTTGACGTACGCACTAGCAACCAAGCGTCAGCAAGCGTGCTGTTGGTTTTCTCCCAGATCCGCATACTCGCCCAGGACGTGTTGGCACAGTGCGTGGGCAGCTTCCGGGGCTCGCACACGCTGCTACTGGACGAACTGGTACGACCTACTGACACCCGCACGGGCCGACGTCACCCATGAGCAGTTCAAGGGCGCCCTGTACATGCTGCTCTCCCACCACGGCCACCTCTTGGTCGTGGGTGACTGGAGCTTTCTGGGCCGCCTGTGGCCCGCGCTAGTTGGGTCGAGGGACTCAGAGAAACCGTCCATTGTCGGCCTTCTGGACTCTATTGTGAGGACCTTGATGAACCGCCTCGAGACCACCAGCTCACGCTCAAGGTATTATGGGGAACGCTTCCGAATTCAGTAAGGCTGCATGTTGGGCATACTTGGTATCGGTATTATTATTAATACCCTCAGGGTACACTGAAGTACATTTAGAGGGGAGGGGCAAGATATAATAAATATACACATAAGGTACACAAGGAAGCAGATGCAAAAAAAAAAATCGATCACAGCAGAGAAGGAAAAGTACATGATACATGAAACAACTAAACCAGGGTTGATAATGCATTTTGTATTAGTTGTTAGGGTGGCTGGTCGACAATTCACTCATTACTGGTTTGGAGAAAGGACTGTTGGTACGCTGATATGTTACAGCGAGAGCACGTTGACCTTTTGTGAATGATCGCGACGAGATATGAATCGCGCAGGTTCAATCCAAAGCGAGCGCAAAGAACGATTGTGGATAGAAAATCTTGTGGAAAAGAATTTAGAGACTGCTTCCGGCGGGTATCAAGCAATGGAAGATGTATAACGTCGCTTTATGACAGTTAAGACTAGTTGTACGATGACAGTTCAGTTTGCCAAATGATGAAAGGAGCTGAACGGTTTTGTATGGCTTCGAGTGCGTGTGTTAGTGTAGCATGGCCTGGATCCCATATTGCAAATGCGTACTCACTATGGGGGAACGTGCGTGGTGTACAGCAGTAACTTTAATGACGACGGAGCTAAGTAAAATACTTTTGCAGGTAACGTAAAGTGCGATTAGCCTTGGCCGTTATGTATTTTACATGTGGTTTTCATGAAAGGGTGTTAGTAATGTGGATGCCCAGGCAACGGTAAGAATTGACTGACTCTAGCAATTGTTGATGTAATACCTTCGCGCACTCTAAGTTGTACGGGAAACACGCATGGATTTACACTTGTTAGTATTGAGGTCCATTTTCCATATGCGGCACCACTGGGGAAATGCTTTGAGGTCTTCTTGGATAGGTAAGGTGTCGGTATCATTTGGAAACTTTACGGTAATCACGCAGTCGTCAGCAAAAGGGCATATATGAGAGGATATGTTGTTAGGCAGGTCATTCACGTAATTAAAACAATAAGGGACCCAAGACCGATCCTTGGGGGACGCCAGGATCAACTGGAATCAGAGGCGTGTCAATGTCATTTGCAATAACGAATTGAACGCGTGGTGTGAGAAAGTGCGCGTCAAATTCAGCAGTGTGAGCTCAATATTTAGCGCACTCATTTTGCAAAGAAATGAGTGGTTAACTTTATTGATGGCCTTGGTAGAATCGAGAAATATACAATCAACCGAGTAACCAGAGTCGAGGCAAACATGTAAGTCATTAGTAAGTCTTAGGAGTGGCGTCTCACAGGAGAAACCCTGTCAAAATACGTGCTGATATAAACAAAACGAAGAATTTTCTTCGAGAAAGTTTAACTAGATGTGAGAAAATGACGTGTTTCCTTATTTTGCTCGGGACAGAGGTTATTATTGGTCTGTAATTTTTTGGGTTATTAGCATCGCCGGATTTGGGAAGAGGTACAATTTTTCTTCGTCTTCGGGAAAGTACCAGAATTATAGGATTGAGAAAATAAGCATTGTAAAATTATGGAACAATATGCACTGGTATTTCTTAAGAACGTGTTAATTCCGTCATCTTCAATAGGCGCAAAAAAGACACAGACGAAGAACTGAGGTAAACACAAACAGGGCGCCACTCACAACTAAAATTATTTTGAAAGAAAGAACATATATACACACCACCGGTGCATGTTACACACTGCTACTATGAATTGCATCACATGTTATCTAGATATACTACTTCTTGCGGCGATAGTCCTAGGTACGGCTGGCTGACACATTTGTCGCCTCGTTTTTGATTACGTGGGCTTCGAGTATCTTCCTGGTTGTTTAACAAGTATGCTTGTACAAGCACGTGGTAGCCCCATACTTTGCCGTGCATCCGCACTCATCGCAATGCGTTGCCAACTGTGATAGTTTGTCTTTGTTGTTAATGGCCCGTTCATGTTCCTTAAGTCTTACATTTACGCACCTTCCCGTTTGTCCGACATAGCTCGCTCGACATGATAATCCGACATCGTAAACTACCCCTGTGGTACATCTTACATGCTGGGACCGATGTTTCGCGCCACAGCCTTGGCTTCGCGTGGCGCCCTTTCTTTCCACTTTCTTTTTATGGCTGGGCTATACCTCCCAACTTCCTTGGTGCCTTAAACATCACCCTTACCCCATACCTAGCCGCCACATTCTTCAGCCCGTGGGAAAGTTTGTGCATACGGAATCGAGACGTGCGCCCGGTTCTTTTCTTTTTCCTGATCGGGGCTTGACGTTCCTGCACTTGCTTTCACCCATCTGGCCGTCTTTTCGCAGGCTGGCGTGAGTACGTGTTCTGGATAACCAGCTCCACTCAAACGCGCCATCTGCTCTGTAAGGCTGGCCACCATGGCGTACCGGCATGACTTGGTCACCGCTGCCTTTACACAGGACAGCGCTATGCCATCTTTGATTACTTTTGAATGACCAGACTTCCAATTCAGCAAGGGCTTGGTGATTCTAGGGTGGTACCTCCATCACACATGATGCGGCTCAATCCGCAGCAGCACATCTAGGAATTGTAATTTTCCCTCCCTTGGGCGTTCACCGGTGGAGCGAAGACCATGACCGCACTCTTCAAAACACCTCGTGATTTCCGCCACTGCATTGTCGCTATTGCGTTTTTCTACGAACACAAGGTAGTCGTCGACATAGCGAACACACTTCTTAATCGCCCCAGCAGCCGCCTCTACTCCGGGTATCTACCATGCCAAATCGGGTTTCTGTTGTCAAAAGGGGTACTTGTAAATCTCAAAAAAGGAACGGTTCTACGTCAGACAATACACGCCTCGATCATGAAGGAGTACAACAGCATATATTTATCTCGTAAACCACGTACCGGTATGCATTTAGGTCATTTGTAGATTTGTTTGCTTAGTGCGCGTGAAATCGTCGCACGCGTTCGTTCTTCCTTAGCGATTTGACTCTTAAAAGCTTCGACGATCGCTTGGGCGCACCTTCAGGGAAAGTTGGACGCACTTGTAGCTTCTGCACTCCCCTTAACTTTATTTAGGAAGGGAAGGTAAATTTTTTCTTCCGTACATTAAACTCGCTCACCCTTCGAGTCTATTCCCGGCTTGCCCTTCTCGAACCCGTCTGTAATGTGTCAGCATAAGGTCCTCTTTTACAGAGTGTGACAAACATGCGGGCGCCCTTAGGGGGATCTTGTAAGCTACAGGAAGGGGATTTAGAATGGTACACAAGTCGTTCTAGCTTTGCGATATTTCCAAACGCTGGTATAAGGTACCCTGGCGTTTCTTCGTTCTACACTTTAGGGCAGCGTGTATCCTGTAAAAATAATGTATCTCAGCAGGACTTCACGGGACAAGAAAAAAACTCCCCCCACCTCCCCGAAGGGGATCGTGCGGAAATGCGAATGCATTGGGTGCACCGATGAGTGCGCTGCGGCAAGCAGTAACGGAGAGAGAGCGTGCGCTCCACTGCATTTATATACATTTTCCGAGCGCAGCGAGCGGAGAGAGGGTACGCGGAGAGGAGAGACCCGCGCAACACGCCCGCCCCACGCGCGAGCTCTCTCCGCCGAGCTCCGTGATGCGAGCGCCCTCGCGCACCGAGCGCGCTCCTCCTCTCCACTCACTCTCCGCTACTCCGCCCGAGCTCCGCGATGCGAGCGCCCTCACACGCCGAGGGGCGTCTCCTCTCCCCTTGCCCTCCGCTACTCCGCCCAGCTACCACCGCTAAGAAATGCATTCGCATTTAAAAAGACTGTAGCGGCGCGGGTCCGCCGCGCCGAGACGACGACGACGACGACGAAGGCAGAACTACGAGGCGCGCGCTCACGTGCGCTCGCGCTGGAGGAATGCAGGCGCACGCCGACGGAGCACGACAACCCCCGACTAAGAAATGCATTCGCATTTAAAAACAGTAACACTGCTCTGGAGGTTATCTTGCGCAGACACGTATTGCGCGTTACCGTAAAGAGAAACGGCGTTGAAGAGGTTACAGAAGCGACATGAATAAATTCTCATGTTAGGCTCCTCTCCTTGCTGCAGACACAATTTAGTGAACTCGTGGTGATATCGAACTTTCCAAGCGCAGATTAAAAGGATTTAGTCGCTATCGGCACTTGTATAGCGGTGTGTTTGAGCTCCCTCCTGGTGATGTTTCGAATTCTGACTGGATGAACAACACCGAAGTGTTGGTGCCGGCCGAGAGGGGATTCCTTGTGACACCTGTATACTACAAATTAGCCGCCCAGGCAGCTAGCTAATGCTTCTTGGCCGACTTATTGATAATATCTTCGTCCTGTATACGAATACAAAGAGTCTTAATTTGGACATATGTTACATGGCTTCTTACCTGACGATGCAGCATAGTGGAAGTTGCTGGGGGATCCCCCCAAAAAGAGTGGAAAAAATCCCGTATGTTCACTGGCTCTCTCATGGTATCAAGAGAGTGGGTTCCCGATACGGCGTGAACGTTGTGTTTTCTGCCGATAAAAAAGTAGGCCAGATATGCTCTGCCGTTGGCAGACGCATTGATACGCCGGGCCGGCACAAAATAGAAGCGCGTGACGGCGATGGCACGGCCGAGAAGAAAGGCGATCATGCGACAACCTCGCTCCAGGCGCATGCTCACCTTTGCGCATGGTCAATACTTGATGCACAACCTCGACGTTGTTAGCTGCGGACATCACATCGAGACACTTATCTTCAACCTCTCAGAAAAGAAAGATATGTAAATGTTTCGACGAGCGAAACGAAGACCAAACCCGGGAGAAGAGCGAATGAACACGAACGCGGCGGGGTCTCCGCAGCCGACAGAGCTTTCGCAAAGAAACTTGTCGCCACTCTTCTAATCAATCTGATCGCGAAATGACTGACTGACTGCAACGGCTTACTTGCACGAATGCTTTGCTCTGTGGACAGCCAATGCACTCGCCATTTGTACAAGTGTGGCACGCACACACGCAGCTGGCTGGCGCCGCATCTTGTCAAAGTTCTACGAGGTTGTGCCGCGCCTCCGCCAGATGGCGCCAAGGGTCCCGCGACCGAGAGAAGACGCAGTGAAACATCCCTCTCGCGAGGGGCACGATCAAATGCAGAGCATTTCCGGGGGCGCACGACGTTAAGGAGTTTGCGTTACGTTAATGTTGTTGCACTTGTGGCAACTGCTGACGAGAGGGCGCTCGTCAGCAGTAATTTGAATGAGTCAACGATATAAGGCGCGTTCGTAGCGTTCCATTCTGTGTCGGCTTTGTGGCGCAGTGGGTAGAGCACCATGTACATTGCGTTCCGCCCGCAGGGTCGAGGGATCGAAACCGGGCGCCGGATAGTATTTTTTTTATATATAGTAGGGAGGGGATGGTGTGGACTACGGACGTCCACGTGGGTGACATCGTAAGTTACTGAAATGCTTTGCATTTAAAACGGAAGAGTGGCATCTTTTCACGCGATTGCTCTTCGCTTTGTGCACGCAGCTTCCCGCGTCTTGCATCAGCGCGGCCCAGGTGTTTGTTCCCGCCATAGGCGCTGACCAAATGTCTGGAGTCTTGGAGGCCGAAGAACAATCCAACAGCTCCTCATTGAGGTCAGTCTCATTAGCCGCTGAATGCTTCACGTTGCACATGCGCCATGCTGCAGTATGATTTAAAGAAATCTAAGGATAAATTAGAGCCACTTTCATTTAGTGCTTCTTATCCAAATAAGTGATTTTGATTAAAGGAAAGAGGTCCATTATGGTAACAGCATTGTCTTCTTGCAAGAAATTTTCTCCAATCTTGCGGCCCGCAGGCCGCAGTAACACAAACCAAATAATTTCCAGTTAATAACTGTGCAGAAACCTTTGTGACTTGTGAAGTGATCTTCACAGAATCCTTTTTTTTTGTGTGGAATACGTGGGAACGAAAATTTCGGTATCTGTTGACGCTACATCTGTCAAGGTTTGACTTGATATAGACATCAATCCAGGCCTTCAGTGCTAGCCTGACTGTTCGGTAGTATTTTCGATTATGAAACTTAGAGCTCTTTTCTACTGCAGGAAATACAACGACCTCGTGTGCACGCTTGCAACCCAAGTTGAGAGCGGCAACCTGTGAGTTATACACCGAACAACCGCCCATGGTGATAAATGTCTGATCTGCATGAGGTGTGGGATTGTGTGAGGCTCCTTTAAAGGAGAAAAAAATGGTGTTTTTTGAACGTTCAAGGTGAAGTGGTAAATGGCTTCTTGCTTTTGGGGTTGAGAGCTGGACCAGTTGGAATATATAATAATGACAGAACAGCGCAAAATTGATGGGACAAAGAGAAAATTGCAACACATGCGCTGTATTGTCTTCTCTTCGTCCCGTCAAGTTTGTGCTGTTTTAAAATTACTTCTGTTTTTATGGGGTAAGAAAAACAATTATTTTCTGAATTGCCATCTCCAATTTGCGTTTTATTTTGTTTAGGCGGCTCAAAAGCTTCCGCCAGAAAGTGTAGACATTTTTTGTTCGTTCTCCGCAGAAACGAAATTTACACAGTCTAAAAAGTAGCAGGTGTATTGAAAATACCTCAAAGTATAAATATGTTGCTCGTAGTGGTATTACCTGTTGTATTACGCCTTTACTGCGACAAATTTTAAATCTCAGAGAAAAAACTACAATATTCCCATAAAGAGGCACTGAAGTCAATTATGACATGACCAAATGACGTTACTGGAATAAAAACTACTTGACTGGCGTAGTATAGGTTCTTTCCACCATGTTACACAAGTATCTGCACCAGTAAGCTGCGTTCAAAAGTTCCGATTTTCTCGCGCCGTCCTTTCGGCTGATCATGTGCTGAGTCGTGACAGGCCCGCTCGTAAGTCTGCAGGGCGAAATATAAAATATAGGGGTCATGTCGAACTTGTATGACGTCATTTTCATTGCAACCTTTCCCTTTGCACGCCGTCATTGTAATGCTTTGCCTCGCGTTGCTCGAATAGCGCGCAAAAGTTATTTTGTTGGCTGCAGCCACCTTTGATTGTTTCGACCTGATCCATTTTCGGACCCTTCTTCAGTTTCCTTTTCCGGGACGGTGATGATTTTGTGTGCGATTCCGTGTACCTCAGAAACGATTTTTTTTTACTCCATGCGCTTCCGATAACATAGATGCCTAATGATTTCACCTTGAAAGTGTGGCCCTGAATATTTCCATAAAGCGGGGGTACGCGTGACGTTGTGCTCAGTAATGTCTTGCTTATACCGACCACTATCTGCCGGCTCGTGACACGAACTGCTGCAGCCACTGGCGCCACTGCCGAATGGCCCTGGTGATGATTCGGCTGCTCATCCGGAGCGACGTGCATCTTCCCGCTCCAGCGGTGCGCGTCCTGGTTCAACACCTCACGCACGACATGCTCGCTCTGCGAAAGGTGAGCATCTGCTAGAATGTCGACTGTGGTAGCTGCATAGGAACGTGCAACTTGACCCTTGCACTTACCGTCTAGCTGCTGGTGAAGGAATTGACCAATCCGCTCCAGTTTTTTTCGTCTCTGCGATGCGCCTTTGATGGAACGCGTGCCTCACCTGTTCTTAATCGCAAAATCGCAGTGGCAAAACTGGGTACGCTACTCTCTGCTTATAAGCACGGTGGAACACCTCATACAAACAGTTCAAGTTAGAGCTCCGTGCTAAGCTTGCACAATTAGACAATGTAAAGCCCTGTGCAAATGAAGGGCGTTAACCTAAGTTTGCAGCCGTAATCAAACTTGCCCTCTTTACACCATCGTTATGCACACACTGAGCAAAGCCATTCCCTAAATATAAAAAAGCGCACTTGAACTGTGTCTGTAAACCTGAACGGGAGCACCATTGGTCCCCATCTTAGACACTGCCTACAATACATATCGAGAGATTGATCTTCAAACCTCAGGCATTCCACAGAGTCGCGAACTAGAATTCCACATCTCGTTTTCTGTGCCTGACCTCGCCTAACTTTCTTTTTGCGGAACTATTTTGTGCAATTTCCGCTTTCTCACCATGTCCTGCTCAGTCATTCATAGAGCTTTAGCCACAGCCCCCGTACTGTGCCTGTACATTAGTACATGGTAGGCCCATTTTGCAGGTGGCCATCCAAGGAGTGCGTCTAGTCTTGAGACAGTTAAAACCTTCCCACCCAAAGCGCGAGGCCTTGGAACAGGGCCCGGACACTCTGGAGCTCAGCCCGACGCTGGCGACCCTTGTGGAAAGGGCCGGAGGACGGCGTCCCAGGAACCTCTGGCTCCAGTACAACAGCGCCCGGCTGCCAATTACAAGGGACCAGTGGGACAAGATGCAGTTCATGCATAAGACCTACATCGGCTTCTACCGCCTACCGCGACCCTTGCTCGTCTATGCGCCAGAGAGCGAGCAGCCGCCACCGGAGCGCGCTCCGGAGGACATGTCACCAGTAAGGCGTCACCAAAGCTGGCGTTTCTCCCTCTGTTACCTCTATCATCCGAGTAGGTAGGATTCACGGAAACAAGTACACAACACTTACCACGAACGTGTCAAATAACTAAGCCTGAACAAGACGAGAACAACGTCCGTCATGAGTCAACCCGACCGCAGTGCTCATGAGTGTCACTCACTACAACCAGTTTTCGCCATGGAAAGCATGCTCACCATTCTCTATTCCTTCCCGTTTTCAATGACTTATGTCCGTGCTACAGAGGAGCTTTCAAATGACAATTGGACCGTGGCCCACAACTGCGCCCTGTGTACTCGATAGACAAATGGTTCAACGGCATTCGGAAAGTCTTGGAAGCAGCCGTGTAGCACAGCCATTGGTCAGCCGTTGGCGGACAGCAACACATCGCCCAAATCGCGAGTGTCCGGGCGGATAATTTAATGTTTTTTGAGTTTCTGCACTTGGGTGGAGTTAAGTGTTTTCGTCGCTGATTCAAACGACAGAGATGCTCGCTGTGGAAGAGTACCGATTCGGGTGTTAAGACTTTACTTCGGAAAGAGGATGGCTGTATTCAACTTTGCATTTTCTTGAGTCCTGGGAGTTGCATTGCTTACAAATGTTTTAGTAGTGAAAGTTCTATTCTAGAGCTGATTTGTTGTACTCTTGTTTAACGTATATTACATGATGTACATTCACATTCGAGTACTGTTTGGGGAAGCCAGCCTAAAGGAATGCAAACCAGGTGTTCGTAAAAAGTATTTCGCTGTCTGTGTTCATGTAAAAGTCTGCACTGACGTGGGCCACTCACGCTGTACTCGTAGTGCGGGCCTCAAATTCGGTTAGCATTTTAAAGGATTACAACCCTTCTGCCTCTAATACAACTAGGGTTGCTTGTATGTTTCAGTCGGAAGCAGCCATATTTGAGGCCTTTCGCTCGGAGCCCTTTGTGAAGCAGCTGGTGGCGTACTTGTCACTCGAAGAAAAGAAGGGAGTCGACCGCTTCGACGTCGACCGCTACTACATGTTCAAGGTACGTCACAGTCAGTTTTTAAACCTCTTCCGCCCGAAGAGATGGGCTGAATTGTAGGTGTACACTGAGAAACACACATCTGCATCGATGTACCTTGCCCTAATACATCTCAGTGTTTATCGACCTTTAAAGAGCTTTGGTGAGGCTGTATTGGCACTCCCAGTAGTTTTTATTTCCGCAACCAGCATTCCTCTGCGTGTTACCAGAGTGTTTAACATGTTGGCTGAGCAGCAGGGTCAGCACATGCCAAATGTTTAACGCGTTACTCTCGACCTTTTCCAATTTAAACAGAAGGTCGTGGCTTTTCAGAGCGACACAGAGATCTTTCCCATAAGTATGTTTCCTTGAAAAAAAAAAACACTACGCGCAAACGTTGAGCATTCAGAAAAAGGAAAAGTGCCATTTTGGAACTTATATAAAACTAGGTTAGCTATGCAACGCGTCTCGCAATTTTATGGCGAATTCAAGGCTGTTGTTCTTGCTTTTCGTCCTCCATACCCGACCTTCACGCTCATGAAATATAGTTCTAAGCTGTGTAATTTGCGGAAATCACATCAAGTGAACAGTTGGGTGAAGGTGTGCGCAGATAGGTAATGAACAGTCGACGTAGCCCGAACTAAATCGCATTACTTTTCAGGTCACCCTAATTAGTGAAAAACAATGTGATGTTCATTGGCTTAGACAATACCTGGTGCGTTCGATATCCCTGTAGTTGCGAGGCCGACCCGTTAATCATTACCCCCTTCCCGGAGCGAGCAGTGTGTTCAAGGTGGAACACTGTTGCACCGACTTACGGCGACCATTAACAATGCAGGGGACTGGGCTGGTAGAGACCTCTCTGACGTGGAAAGTTAATTAAAGATGGTGTTCTGTGCAATCAAATCATCCGCATTTTAATTTACAACTGTGAAAGTATTCACGGCCGTGGAAACCCGATCTGCAGCAATTGCGCAACCCTGGTATGCTTTCCCTGAAGCTCTAACGCTGTCCGTAGTTTGAAGCGCTGCTTAGGTGTTTACAGGATACGAAAAAGCCGTGTCGAGCTTTCTTGGGCCTAATCTTGAGCGCAGCTCCCTTCAGAGACACAATGGTTGCCGCAAACAAACCATTGAGGCACTAGGGCCTTATTATCCACTTCAGAATTTCTTTTGGCGATTCGTTAATTTGGTTTACGTAAGCGATGGCTGACGTATGTGCTATAAGGTACACAGAACACCGTGGCGCGTAGCTTATAAATATCACTGAGCGGATATTGCGCACAAAGAAACACTTGGTACGGATTCTGCAGAAACTGAGGTAATGCTAGCAAGGTAGTCCTAATTCTCTAGTTCAAGTTAGAGCTAATGCCACAAGGAGATCTGGCAACGCCGGTACAAAGTCGAGCGAACGGCGCATTGAACCGGAGATTATCACGCAATCACCGAATCTTTTTTTAACGCCAAGGTTTCTATGCCTCGCTGATGGCGATGTAGATAGCCGCACTGCAGGGTTGCCAACTTCGCTGCAGGAAAGCCAGCTTTAAACAATGGTTTTCCACACAGGGCACATCAATCACACACCGCATAAAGAGCAAGATGTCTTTACGGGTTGCATTGTGCAGACGAGTGCAGTTAGTTTATTGCCATGCGGCTGAGCAATGACGATGATGATAGCGAAATGCTCTACAGGTCAACAGATGGCAAGCTGACCAGCCACACGCTTAACCAATGGGAAGCCCAAATAAACGACAACGCAGACCTAACCGAATCACATATCATATCCGGTTAGCTAATCTTAGCGGCAGATTTAAACTGGGCTGATTGAATAGGGAACTTTGCATTTGTATCGGAGAAAGCTTCGCGTTTCAGCCATCTTTGTTCCAAAAAAAGACGACGACTTTTTTGTACCTAAATATTTGTTTCTTCAGCTGTTAGTTAACATAGCTTAGCGGTAATGGTGTTATCACGATCATGTGCATCACAGTTGTCCTGCAGTCGTCTGCAAACAACTTCGGCAGGCAGAAAACAACACCACAACGCTCAACGTGTAATGCTAGTGTATTTCAGCCTGCCCTGCCATTCCTGTAATTTGTTCGAACTGCGGTCGTGTTTGCTGCAATAATAGAGACAGGAGGCCTGTTCCACTTCGCGATAAAGCATTCGCCGTAATACTGCGCAGGAACAGTAGACAAGCTTACGAAAGGAAACTACAGCAAAAAAAAAAAGGATCGCAGACCTTTTTCATTTGAATTATGTCAGAAGTATAGAAAATCCACATCACATATTTCTGTCACTGCTCATAGAGACGGCGAGTTAATGCCGTGTTCGCACTCAAGACAAAAGAGGGTGACATCACATTGACGACCTCTGTCTTGTGTTTGCAGGGCCTGTTCCGCAACTTCGGCGCCTCCGTGCTGCCGCTCTTCCAGGATCTCGCCCTCCCCAAGCTCAACAGCAGCCAGGAGAGCGAGCAGCGCTGCGCGCTCGAAGTGCTCGCTGGCCTCCTGCGCGGAAGCAAGCACTGGGGCTTCGAGAAGGTATACCCGCTGCTGAAGGCTCAAATAAATGCGTGTACATTCTTTACGAAGGATTGAGAGCTGTCATGCACACAAAGACATAGGCGATACGAGGTATCTATTTTGTTTTTCCGATGATGCACATGTCCCTTCGATAAAGTAGCGCCATCAACCGAAGAAAATAATGGCCGCATGTTTCCGAGAGAAACTGACGAATGTTTTCACTGGGCTCCGTTTGGCGAACGCACCCTTTTTGGGCTGCCCGTCATGACCTCAGAGCCTTATATACGTACATGTATTGGCGTACAGGGTTTGTTCATTATGTACTTTAATTACGGCCATTACGTAATTGCCCTCCCGGTACAAGTGAAGACAACACACGGGGCTGTTTCGAATTGCTTACGCCCCATTTTTCGCACCCCTTTTACAACGCCTCTTCGGTACATTGCGGGAATAAGGCGCAGTCTGTCTTCCTTCTCATGGCGTTGTTTTGTTTTGATAAGTGACTAATTGTACCCGTCAGCGTCTACTGCTTGTGCTGCGTGCGAGTTACGCAGTGTTTTTGTTTGCCAATACTAAATAGTGCATCATCTTAACGCATCGAAAAACGTGCAGAAGTGCATAACGACATATATTTGCCCAGAATTGTTGCAGCAGCCCGTTAATATTAAAGCAATAAACACATTGCAAAAAGTTCCTTAGTGTGCAAATGCAGGAACATGATAAACAAATGAGGATGAGCTAAAGTCGCCACGGCGCATACGAGGTTTTGAAAACAAGACTTTTGTAAGAGGAACAGGTGGTTCTTAGTCCACCATTATGTATTCTCTAAGGCGACGTGTATAGGTTCGTTTGCCTTCTTTTGATACAGTGGTATTTAGCGAATGTTCGGACGCTTGAATGGCAAACTTCTTGGTGGCTGTGTGCAAGAAACGACCAGTACGTCTTCTGGAGGTGTGTTGTTGGTATTCACCAATTAATGACGTTCGACATCCCCAATCTTAGACCAAGGTTGAGTAAATTCCGAGAGGCACATGACGTAGTAGTCGAGGCGAGTCATGGATGTACCGCGGTACTGTCGCGTATCGCAAGACCTGCCAACATCAACAAATATAACACATCATAGAAGTTCTCCACCACGTTACGGTCTACGAAAAATGTTCCGTCGCTTTATCTCCTGCACCCGGCAAACAGTTTACTACGGACAGTAGGTATGAGCCCCTTATGTCCCCTTATGTAATGCCCTGGGTTTTTAAAGGGTCAATCAATGAAATATCCACTTATATGCCTATTCCTCGCTGCTGTACACTTTTGGAAGCAGTAATAATAGACCCCAAAGGTACAGGTAGCTTTATGGGCGGGCGCAGCAAATACGATGATGGGATACGTCCTATATGTATAATGATATACTTTGGTGATTCTCGTAATTATATATGCGTGGAGATTATTGTTGCACGTAGCTGGCGAAACTCCGGTGTCCATGTCAGAATGTCCATCCGAATCTTCGGCAACACTTCGGCAACAGCATTTTTTCCGGTTTGCGAAGGACACAAAACTTTGAAGACCCCTAGTGGTGAGCTTCCAGTAGTATTGAAAATGTGTTGCTCGAACCTTGTAAGGCTAGGTTTGCTTGTTCCCGTACAACTCTTTTTCTCAAGCTCTTTACGCTTCAAACACAAACGCGAGCTGGGTTTCCTTCCAGATGCAGGAACTACGAGCAGTGGTGGAGCCAGCCTTGCTGCTCGGCCTGGCGGCGATTCAGCCGGAAACCTTGGGTGACTGGGGAACGTGCATGGCCACCGCCTCGGTGAGAAAAATACCAGTGTCCAATCGTTGAAAATAAAAGATAACGGAGGATCACAATTTTTTCTGCCTTACCGCAGATTCGGCAACTGTATATCTTAATATTTCAACCTTTGAAGCCTCAATCTCATTGTTCAGATGAAGCTTCAGAATCCGCACATAGTCGCTTGTTTCTTAACAACCTACTATATATTTTTAAAACGTTACATTTAAGCATATAAATGCTATGAGCCACGTAGGAACAAAAAAATTACATATATAATGAGGCCTGTATACTCACGGGAAAATTAAAAAATATTTTAAGAAAAGTTATTATTTCTTTAGGAGCTTGTTGTTTCGGGACAAGGGAGGCCCCCGTGGATATCAATCCAAGAGATCAGTGTCCACTAAATATTAATTTTCCGTACTTTTACAAGGCGACTGTGGATATGGTTGGACAGGGCGCTGGGTCACTCAAGCAATATATAAACAGAACTTGTATTAAACAGAATTGTTGCTGGGACAATATCCGAGAACAGTATTTCGGGGCACGCTGAAACCCTGAAAGGCGGTAAGAACGCTGAAAGCCATAAAAATCAAAGCACGGGAAAAGAGCAGTGCAGCGTCTGGCAAACATTTTACGTGAAATACAATGGTTTAGCGATTTACAACAATGGTTTTGTCTTCTGGAAAACTACAAACGAAACATAGTGGTCAAGAAAAAGCAGGTTGATACCTCGGCAAAACTGGACACCACTCACTCACACTCACTAAAAAACAATTTTCCTCGCGTAATCCCTCGCAATCACGATCACCACTCATCCGCACCACTCGCACTCACTCGCGCTCGCGCTCAGCGCTCGTTGTCACCACTCGCACGCGAGTGTGCGCAGCAGTCCTTCCATGAGCCAGGACAAAGAAAAGTATCAGAGCATTACGGTGTCAGAAGTTCATCCAAACCGTATTTCTAAATCAACCCGCCACTAGAGAACATATTCCACAGTGCCCAATAGCAGGAGTACAGTGACGACATATTCCCGAAGCTAAATCCAATCGCGCAATTAACAACCATTACAGTGAGCGGCCCCTGCGAAGAATAGCCAGCTGCGTCTACAAGCGCAAGAGTGCCGCTCAGTGCGGTAAGCCCCACAAATCGCGCGAGTGCACTCGTCCCTCGTGAGTGGTGAGCGAGGCTCAGCGCTCGCGAGTGGTGAGCGCACTTGCATTCGTGAGTGGTGAGGGGGGCTCGCCGCTAATGGGGCTCGCACTCACTGAACTCGCCAACCCGAAACAATGAAAGGCTCACTCGCCACGCACTCGTGAGTGGGGAGTGGGGTGTGTGTGTGTCTGAGTGCACTCGTGAGTCAGCCTGCCTACCCATGAGCAGGGAACATGGCCAGGCAGTTTGTGCGGGGAGAGTTCTCTGGCAATTGTGCGTCATCACCAGTCATGTCAGCTGTGACTATCGCGACGCCGCAGTACGGCCGAGATCCGAACAAGTACCACTGGCTGCTCGAGCTCCTCGTCGAGGAACCGGTGAACACCGAGGAGGGCTCGTTCCAGCAGGCGAGCAGGTTGCATGTGCAGGCCTCGGCCTTGGTGCAGCAGGAGTGGCGCATCTGCGAGCTGCTCGAGAAGGAACTCGAGCGCCTCAAGCCACGGCTCACGCACGCCTACCAGGACGTCCGCGAGAAGATGGGCTGGTACGTTGCACGGAGATACCGTCGCCGTCGGCGTAGCTGCCTGCGCTACTTTGTAGTACAATCTGCAACCACACTGTTTGAAATCCCGGGACCTGCGGATGTGTCGTGATGAAAGCGGTCGTTTACATAGAGGCGTATTTCGAGGAGTTAAGGATGGCGCCTATGTAGAAGCCAAACAGATATGAGGCGGATAAGGACCCTGCTAGTGCGGTTGAGAAAAACGGAGGAGGATTATTGTGGCTACGCGGCTTTATCGTTTTATCACAAGACGCTCCGTAACGCTTATAGCACAGGAATGTTTCCCGAGCCGAACGCGGTAACACTGGCCCGGTGAAGAATTCTGTAACCTAGTGCGACAAGGACGGGATTTTTTTTCGATGTTAATTCAAGGCAGCCCCGGTACAAATCTGGCCGTTGTATGTCGTAATTAAGGCGTAACCTAAACCGTAGGCTGTTTCGACAAAAGGAGGCTAATTTTTATATTTCGGAATCTCACAACTGAGTTTGTATTAAGCTTAACATCCTGCTCTAATAAAGCTCTAAAATATTGCGGAAATTTTAAGTAAAATGCTTCATTGAAAGGTTCACGGGTTGTCACCTAATTATAAACTGTGGATTTCAATCTACACCCAAGCCCAAAGTGACAGGCGATGCAGTAGGTGGCCCTAACGTTGCGATTTCGGCGTGCTTTCTCTTATCGCAGCCTCCTCCACCGCATCTTCAAGTACGACGTGCAGCTGGCCATGTTCGAGCCCTGCGTGTCTCTTGTGCCTCGGAGGTCTCGCTTCGTGGAATACGTGATGCCGCTCCTGACGCCTCTTGCCGACGCAGCCACCACCAGGTCGTCGTCTCCTTCCAAGGCCGCTCCCTCCTCCGACGACAGCACCACCGGCAGCGCCCCGCAGGACGCCACACCCGAGTGCAAGGCCGCTTCTAGCCTTCTCCAGACACGTGCGTTCATCCCCGATGCCAGATGTAACGTTGTATACGTGCATGATTGTAATTTCGCACCATTCAGGCCTTGTGTAAGAAGTCAATCTGTCCTAATTAGTAAGTGGCACTTTGCACTGCGGTGTCCGTGGCTTTGCTCAGCAGCTTTGCAACAGTAGCTTTAGATTAGTAACAGTAGTTCGAGCTATTAGCTCAGGCATTAGTTGAGCTTTGGTTTGGTGCAACAGTAGCTAAAAGTAGTCGTAGTTCAGCAACTTTGCAATAAAAAAGGAGAAATGGGCATTTAGCACGCACCTGATCAGAGCTGTAGGAAGTAGTACATGCAGAAGCTGATGGCGCCTCAGCTAATACATGTTTGTTCGTCAGTAAAAGCGAAATCCTGCTCAGAGAACACATGGTGAAGGCTTTCCTTGGTTCTTTTCGCAGTGTGCAAGTGGATCCAGACCAGCGCGACCTACTCGATGTCTGTCTTTCCACCGGAGATGTTCAGGCTGGTTCCCTTGGTGAGTGCATTTTTTTCACAACGTGGTGGTTCCACAATTGACGTTTTTTTCCCTTCTGCGATGTCTAAATTGTTGTTGTCACATTCGTGCTACACGCCGTTATTTCGTATAACATAAGTTAACGTGTACAGCACACCATTGAATGCGACATGGCTGACGCTCTGGTATGATTTCTGACTAGCTTTGTGTTCACATGGCTATGAGAATTATTACGTAGAAGATCGCAAAAACCAATTTTTGACATTATTGTTTTCGCGCAAATGCTTGCCAAATGAAACTGAAATGCTTTCTGCAATTTTTTAAGAATAGGAGTTGAGAATACAGAGTACGAGTTGAATACGAGTTGAGGCAGACACTAGGCTGTATCCGCTCTGGTAGAGCAAGTTGTTGAGGACATGTGAGCTTGTATTGACAAAAACTGAAGCCTCACCAAACCAAATTCCTCTGGCATCTTGGTGAATGCATCACTGAATGAATTGACCATACTTTTTGCAGCTATGCCTAATGCACAGTGACAAGACGGACCAGGAGCTGCAGAAGGACTGTGCGGTTGCTCTTGGCATGCTGGGAAATGTGCTTCTGCGACCCGAAAGCATTCAAGCCGCTCTAGACACTATAAGCGAGGTACGCGGTTACTCCGACTCTCCTGGCATTGAGGGTCTCTGGAGTTTGGGACGGGAAGTTTGTGGGAAGAGTTCATACTTTGGAAGCCTATTGAATCAATACTAATCACCGAAAAACTATTTTATGTTCAGGGTTAGTGGCAGTTCTGTTTTGTTTAAGTTCGGTACTTTGTTGCATAAACGCAAGTCTACACTGACGAAAAAGCATGTTTTTATGTGATCACGGTGGGAAACAAGTTGGTAATCGACAGGCTCGAGGCATATCTCACAAAGTCACTGAGTCTGGGGCTATTTCTCTCCCCACCTACCAAGAAGTCTGTCAATACTACCAAACCACGAGACAGACGTTCTCCAGTCCTGACATATCTTTGACTAAAGGCCAAGAAATCACACTCAAATTCAAAGAGGCACTTTTCCTCACCCATTCGTATGCATTTACTCTTTCCTACGCAGTACTCTGATAAGTGTAAACTCTACCAGGAACGCTGACACACATATTATTCGGCTGCATAAAAGCTCAGGCCTTCCGCCCTTGAACCCGTACCCTTCCCCTGAGCAGTGGGAGTGTCCAGCTGTCGACCAGCTCCTGCTTGTGACCAGGGCTACGGCAGCCTGGACAGCGCATGGGCTCCTAGACTGAAGAACCGCTCTCACGTCATTGCTTAATAAAGTTGTCTCTCTCTCTCTCTCTCTCTCTCTCTCTCTCTCTCTCTCTCTCTCTCTCTCTCTCTCTCTCTCTCTCTCTCTCTTGCTACACCACGAAAGGCACCAAATATTTGGGTTGGTTCTCCAGATCCGGACACTGTCTGTGGCTCGCATCGAGGAAATGCTTCTTTGCTTCTTTTCGGGCCGATGCTCCTTGGATTCCCGTGCTTCCTCCTACACGCGAACGACGCGCTTCCGGTCCATAGCCAGTTAAAACCTGGAATGCCTTGAGCTTTAGTCTAGCAGACAAACATGTCGCTCTCCGTTTCCCTCCCCCGTTGTAGTGATCTTACTCTCTGTGCAACGCAGCAACCTAGACCCAAACAGCTCGATTACGGACAACAGCGGACAGGGCGCTCTGAGTCATGAGACTTCCCTTTTAAATAACCCACCAGCAAAACGGGGATATCGGTAGCGGCATGAAACCCAGCTGTGCACGCACGCCACACTCCTTCCGCCCCCACGTGTGCACGCATATATTCCGGCCGGCAACCGGTGATGGAGGCATAGTAAGTCGTGGATATGCAACGGTGAAGATGCCGCTCGGAAAGGCTTTCGAGGTGAAGAAACATTTGGGCTCACGCTGGCGTTCCAACCGACCAAGTTGCCCTTCAACTGGGCGGGGTTCGGGCCGGTCGGTGATGTGGAATTTGAGGCCGCAACAGCGGTGGCTGCGTGCTCGGCATCTTTAGCTCGTTTATACGCCGATGTGCGCTTCTGTTGATTGTCCGCAGTGACCTGATAACGGCGCTACCGCCGTTGTCATCCGATTGCACAACTTGTGAAAGAGGCATCGATGGTGGTGAGCGGAATAAATAAAAGTTGTGAAAGAGGGATCAGCGGCGGCGCGGAGGAGCCCCGGAGCGGCGCTGAGTGAATCGGCTTCACCGGAATGAAAACTGGCGGGGTTAGACATATACTACTTCGCAGTAATCAAGCAAAGAAATTTGAAAAGTTGTGGTTGCTACTCCTTTCTTCGTAGCACGTGCCCACTTGGGTGACCGGACCACAATTGGCCTCAATTGGCTTCGAGGAGCTAACGTGCCCGGTCTTCAGAATTCACGAAACTGTAAATTATAAAAGCAAAAGTCGTAAAATAGTGCGTGCCGCATGATACCTTAATGTTATGGCACGTGAGTAGGACAGGTGCACACAGCCACGCAGAACCCCGATTCTAGGCAGGCTGTGGCGGGTGCCATTGTTCTTGCAGACGAAATTCACAAAGAAATGAAAGAAGTAATTGACGCATATCCGTTATAGCAGTAAAGAAGCCTGTCGAAGTAATTAATGACAAGACAAAGAATTGAGTAAGTTAATGCAGATTATAAAGACCTTCACACACCGTGAAATGAGATTTTATTTCAATATTTTTAATAGCTACCGTGGCATCAGCAGTGTTACAACAACCGTTACTAAAAATAGTTTAGCAAATATCGCCCACTCATACTGAGCTGCAGGTTCCCCATTTATTAGCTTTTCTCTAGTGTTTTTTGCTCGCACGCATGCGCTACGTCAGTATGATAGCTTCGAGAAGAGAGGTAATGTGACCGTACTAGTTGCGAAACGGTAATCCCGTGTGCGTCACCGGTTGGATCGAATGTAGATAGTTGACGATCTAAAGCCTAACAACCCGTGGGTATGCAAGCTAATCTCTTGACTGTAAGTGTTTTCGTTTTACAGTTACTTACCAAGAAAAAGAAAAAGTATGATGGCTTTCTTAATGCGCTCTATACAAAGCGCTCCTTATCCCGGTAGCACTGGTTTTGTCTAAGGGCCGAACACCAGTGTTCTGCCTATTGAAATTGTGTGCCCTCCAACAACGTGTCTTGCTTCACAACATTGGCATTCTGCTCCTAATTTTTTTGGGCATCGACATACTAAAATGTGAAATGAAAATTTGTCAGGGCCATTAAGTCTGCTTACGTTCTTTGAAGGCGAAAGCTTCGATTCATCTATTTCCGGTTATAATTTGGGTAATAACATGGGCTTTAACTGTATATTTTACAGTTTTATGTTTTAGAAATTGGAATATTAAAAGGCAATTTGGTGCAGCGGTAAAAATGAGTAGAATAATTTAGTTTCACTCCCATATCTCATGCCGAAATCACTTAACATATGTGGTTTAAGAAGAGTCTACGCTCGTGCACACAGCACAATTTCTAAGAATTTTTACAAAATCAGCCAGTGAGGCTTCCAACACTATGTTGAACTTCTCTGGCGGAACTGAAACACAGATTTGAATGAACTCCATTCCAAGGCAAGGCGCCAGGTTCCTATAAATGATAAAGCAATTTCGTTTAGCAAAACTTATGACTGTCCACAATGTAGCCTTTGCTTCCTTACAGACCCCACTGTGCCCTCTAAAATTACCAATTAGTTCAGGGTACAAAGAGGTTACTGCACCACTGGCTTGTAAATAAGTTGGCCGCTTGAAGTGCCAACGCAATAACTGGCCTAGAAGAGCTGCGTTAAGAAATTAATGCAAAACGCCAGAAATCACGTTTGCGCCACTAACGTACGCGAAACGTCGTGCCCGCGGGCGTCGTCGGACTGCAGTGTGCACAACGAATGCAGTAGCCCAACCAGGAATCGACCTGACAACCTTTGCGCTCCGCAGCAAATAGTCTAGCCCAATTCAGTCCCGTTTCTGTACGCAGCGTTTGAGTGCGGAGTTTTATTTATTTATTTATTTATTTATTTATTTAAAGAACATACTGCAGGCCATGCAGGCCCAAGTAGTAGAGTTAAGAGAACGTTGAGGGGTATTTTTCTAATATATAATTTTGCTGGTAAAAAATTAAAGCAGGTTTGTAGACGCGAACATTGGGGTTAAGGACAGAAAATGGAAATGACCAGTACGGCGAGTAGCAAGGGGTTTCAATAAGGGACCCAGTCCCATGCAGGTTTCCGGTGATAAAATAAATACAACAGTTTCAGGCGGAGAAACTGTGTTATGCACTCCAGCTTGCTACAGCTTGGACCATTTATCATGCTACAGCCAAGCCTACTCTATGGCCGTTTCTCTTCGCAGGTGATGAGGAGCCCGCTGTGGCACTCCCGGGTGGCCGCGTGCAGTCTGATGAGGCTCGTGGTCTTCACGAACCTGTTCACTGTGCACAGCTGCCCGGAGTGGAGGGACGCCGTCGTGGGGAACACGCTCGCTCTGCTCAAGGACGAACGGCTCGAGGTCAGTTCGGTCCGGACACGCGGAAAAACACTCAATCATGATCACTGTAGGATCCGGCCACTTTACGGGCTCGGGAGAGCAATACTATAGTGGCTGCTTTCCCCTCTCCTCTGGTGTATCAAGACCTTTGCTAGGCTAATCTCACAAGCATGTGCGTGTTATTAACGCTTTATTCTCACACAGACTTACTTTGTTATCCAGGTAGCATTTATCGTGCACAGATGATCACGTTATTCAACTGTTGCAATGGGACCCGCCGTGGTGGCTCAATGGCTATGGCGTTGCGCTGCTGAGCACGAGGTCGCGGGTTCGATTCCGGCCGCGGCGGCCGCTTTTCTGATGGAGGCGAAAAGCAAAAACGTCCGTGTGCACGAGATTGCGGTGCACGTTAAAGATCCCCTGGTGGTCAAAATTAATCCGGAGCCCTCCACTACGGCGCGCCTCATCGCCTACGTTGCGTCGGCGCGTTAAACCCTACAATCAATAAATCCACTTGCAAGGGGTGACACACATTGTTATTGGCTTTACAGCGGCCAGCTTTGATCACATCATTCGGCCTATTTTTCGTAACCATTATCTGACAGGCGCCACTGTGCGTTGAGAGCGCAGGTATTGTCCCCGCCCTCTCTTAGCACTGTCTTCAGTAGGTTTGTTTGGACGCGTCAGACATCCGAAACACTACCTCAGAGACGTGCTTGTGCTGAAATGAACTAAGCCCTCTTCCTTACTCTAAACGTTGTCCTGCCACATTATCCGAAGAAGCACTGTTTATAACGTGCATAAAACATCAGTGAGGTTTCGGGCCCCTTCAATATTTTTATTTCCTAGCAACCTGCTTACCGAGTTCTCAGCGCACTTCTACCTGTAGGTTCTTCATGGAGCCCCTGAACCTCGTTCTTCAGTGAGTGAATTCAGTGCCCGTTTGACGGAAAATCTCTACGCAGGTGCGCGAGACGGCCGGTGAGACACTGAGCGGGCTTTTACACTGCGAGTTCCTCAAGGTCACCAGCGATCTGCTTGTAAGTGATCCCCCGATTTTATTTACTTGTGGCAGTGTGTACATCCTATGTTCTCCTCATTTACAATCGGTTACACTTTTTGCTCGGAGTAGTCATTACATTTGATTCCAGAGATGAAATACTTGATTTATTCTCATTTCAACTTACTCGAAATTCACAGCGTAGACTTGAGTGGCATGCATATTCGCCAGTGCAACAATTATACCGCGCTATCCTTTTTCGCCGTACAATGTCTTTCGTACAAGATTTTATCTCACGTTTAGTATTTTTGGTTCGGTTATCGAGCCGTTGCAGATAGCTGTCATACTCCCCGAAGTGCAACTTTCTGCACATGGAAGCGTCCAGCTTTGAAGTACGCAGTTTGGATTGAACGTGGGGATACTGGGTGAGGGCCAGGGATGAATTTAAGCCACCTTAGGCGACAGCGCTCTTGTTGTTTTGTTCTTGCCTTCATACTTGTTGTTCTGCGCTGTAAACGTTTGTTGAGCCACTTGCGGATGTTTACTGCGGGTAAAAACATCGTATACGAGGTCAATTTCCAGCGTCGCCTGTAATAGATGCCAAATGTTGTTCATCACGCCCATGAACTACATGCGCCGCCTCCTTATCCTGTACTTAATTTTCCCGGGTTTTAATTTGAGTGACGTAATATCACCTCCCGTACGGCAGCCGAACTGTTTCTGACGACATGTACATCGGCGGTTCGTTATGTCCGCGCCAATTTGATGCGTATAAGTCGGAGCCCGCATTTAAAGAGAGCTCCAAAACAACTAGGTTCATGGTTCGGTGAAGGCGGCATTATGCTGAGAGGTGCTCTGAATCACACACACAAAAAAATCCGTCCAGTTTTGTGCCTCGCGCCAGTTTTGAACACTGCCCCTGCTAATGCGCTCGTAAAATAGAAATCATAGTTATCTGAATTACATATCGCGAAATTTTACAAAAATAAATAAGTTACTTTCACATGTCAATACAAAGTGCACGCCGATTTATTTGGTGGCACTTTCGCCGGTTGGTCTGAGCGAACATCAGCGTAAATTCATTTTTGTTTTCAGTCCAATTCCCGACACGTCGTGCTCCGAAAAAGTAATCACTGTAACTGAATTGGTGGGCTCACAATCACAAAATAGCTTATTTCGTCAACGGTGTTTCTGAGAAAAAGCAAAAGGCGGAAGCTCGCATGGGAAATATGCAGTTGTGGTATATAAAAAAAAAACCTCGGCAATAATCCTTCATGGTACGCCAACCTCAGAACCAAGTTGCTAGTTATCCGGGCCCAAGATTGAAACTGCTCTTCTGTTAGCCTGCGGTGGACGCTGGGGGCTGCCTCCAATGCAGAGATGCATTGATGTACGAGCTAGCTAACATCGCTGCGCAGAGGCCAGGCAGGTAAGTACATAATAAAGCTTCACTGGTGTGCGTATCTTTGCAGGCCCGATTCCGGGCGCAGTGCGCCCGCAAGAAACGCTGCAGCCGCGGTGGTGGCCGAGGAGCGACGCCGAAGCCCCCGGAAGCGCCGAGCGAGCTGATTGAGCGGCACGCGGGCATCGTGGGTCTGTGCGCGTGCATCAACGCCTTCCCGTACGACGTGCCCGACTTCGTGCCCGACATCCTCGTGCTGCTCGGCGAACACCTGGACGAGCCGCCACCCATACCGGTCAGTGGCGCCCTCTCCCGGTTGCTCACTACGCCAACTGTTCTCCCCTAATTACCGGAATTGCGGAGAGGGCGCAGAGTTGCATACCAATATATCATAGAGGGAAATCTGTCGCTGCAATTGCATGCGTTCCTCTCGTGCTAGGCGTGGCTTTGCTAGCCACCTGGCTGATTTATTGTGAAGTTCAACACTCCGAAGCGACGCCTTGATTATGAGGCGTGCCACAGTGGAAAGCTGCGGATCACTTTTGACCACCTGGAGATCTTTACGCTAACCAAACTCTCGACCCACGGGTTTTTTTCGCTTTTCGCCTCCATCAGAAAGACAGCCACTGTTTTTGGGATCTCACCCGCATCCTTGGGCTCAGCAGCACAACGACATAGCCACTGAGCCACCGCGGTGGGTGCTGACGACATGGCTTCTCGTGATTAAAGCGAAAACCAACAAAAGCGGCAACATTTTATCTTGTTGATCTAGCGGGAAGCTTCTTAATGATCCCTGACACATAAATCTTACATAGCTCAATTTTTATTAATAAAACAACCTAATCTTTTACAAGAAAATGGCTGCTTTTTGGCAGCCACCGGCAACTTTTCAGCCTGTTCATGAGCCTTGTCAAAGACAAGTGGAATGTTCCTACCCGGTACATGAAGGAACGCTCTTTGAAGAGCGCCTCGCCTATACAGTGGAGCCAGATTTTCTTCCAGTATATATTAGTGTGAAACTCGGTGGTATACAGGAGCGGCGTTAACTCCACCTTGAACGTCAACGTATTTGCGATTTCTTGCAACATTCGGATGTCGAGGGAGGGAGGTGCTTTCCGTAATTACGAAGGCGGAAATCATCATCATCATCATCATCATCATCATCAACAACAACAACAACAGCCTGCTCAGGTCCACTGCAGGGTAAAGGCCTCTCCCATTGTCTTCCAACAGCTCCTGTCCTGCGCCGCTCGAGTAACAGTTAGCCCCCGAATTCCCGTATTTCATTCCTCCATCGAGTTATTTGCCTTTCCCCTCTTCTAGACCCATCTCTTGGTATCCACTCTGTTACCCTAATTGTCCACCGGTTGTCGGTTCGTCTCACTACATGGCCAGCCCAACTTCATTTATTTTTCGTTACTTCAACATTGATATCATCTACTCGAGTTTGTACCCTCATCCAGGAAGCTCGTTTCAGCTCCGTATGTCATCACCGGCAGTATGCACTGGTCGTATATTTTCTTTTGAGTGTTAGAATAGCCTATTTTCAATTATTTGGAGTGCTTGCCGAGTGCTCCCTAACCCATACCTATTCTGCGCCGGATTTCTCTCTCGTGGTTGGGGTCAGCGCTAACCATCTGTCCGAGGCTAGTTAATGTTCCTTTAATTCTTGTAGCGTTTCGTTTCCAAAGCTCAAGAGGAAAGTTTTTCTCATGCTTGTTCCTCATTACTTTCGATTTATTCATATTTATTCTTATCCCCTACGGCCGTGCTTTCTGATCGTGGACGCCCCGCGTTCTCTTACGGCTGACGCATTGCTAATTACGACATTTCCTAGTGGGTAAGAAGGAACTAGAGGAGTCACGCTGTGCATCCCCTGCCCAAACCTAACAATCTTGTTTCAGATTACGGGGTTTTGTGCCAAAGGACGTGATGCGACAGTTTATGACACTGCACACACGAGTAGGCCCTATCACTGTTATCGCACAAAAGCATGTTGTAACTGCAGGTCCTTCATTGGAGGAGGAGGTTAAGCCCACCTGGCAAAGAGGAAACGAGGCGTGTTGACGCCGGAAACAAACCAAGTATATTCACGAGACAAATAGACAACAAATATAGGTGCAGTCCTAAGACAAAAGTCCAACCCACAAAAGTTGGGCTTACGTTCGGTGGTCGGTGTCGTCGGTGAGCTGGAGCGGTATGCTGGTGGCCGTTGGCGTGGTCGATTGATGACGGGGCATTCCGGCCCGTACTCTTGCTGTTTGAGAAAAACTACTGCGTTGCCGAAGCTGACAAATTGTCGCCAGTCTTGTAGGCCAGGAGAAGGATGTGGATCGACGTCGTTGAGGTCCCCTGAACGTTCACGCACAGCCGAGAGGCTCATCAATTACCGTGTCCCATTCGCGCTGGCACCTCTGTTCTGCTGCTCGGCTTCCGCGAATCCAAACAGTATTGAAGGCGAAAAGGAAGGTGTGATTTCGACGTTAGGTCTCCTGGAAGCTCGTGTCCAGCAGAGAGCTCGCCGAGAACAGTGTAGCTCCTGCTTTTTCCTTCACCTCCTTCGGCGTATTGCCACTTCATCTTTTTATTTCAATTTTTGTGCCACGTGACCTTTACCGACATTGGCTCGCATGTTTCTTCTTCTTCTTCACTTATTTTGCATCTCAAACGCACCTCCTTACTCATGTGTACACATGCTATGGTGGACATCGATTTGATCCCGTGTGCTTTGTCTCTTTTCTGCACGTTCACTAGGCGACCATCAAGAAGGCGCTGTCGAACTTCCGGCGCACCCACCAGGACAGCTGGAGAGACCACAAGGACAAGTTCACCGACGACCAGCTGCTCGTCATCACCGACCTCCTGGTCTCGCCCAGCTACTATGCGTAGGCAGACGACGCCCGGCCCGCCTGCAACTAATCAACAAGCCCGGCCCGCACGCGGTCATAACGTGCTTGAATGGAGCTTAGCGCTTTGTCCCATGGCCAGGACATGGACAGTTATGTTCTGCTAGTACTATTTGAGTACTGAAATTTCGCGTCATTTACTGACGCACATATTGTTGAAAATCCTCAATTATATAGGGTATCATAAATGTGACTAAATGTAATTTAAAGATGGGTGGTGATAAGTTTCCTTTACACTCATTTTTAGCGTCGATACTTTGTTTATTCATCTAGGGCGTTCGAAAAATGTTTGAGCAGTAATATGATACATCCTTTAAAAAATACCGTGCGATTTTAATAATTTGCGATCACAAATCGCAATAATAGATCACGTAGTTGTCGTCTGTTTTTTTTTTTACATTCTTTCAATGGCACAAGGGATGCATATTTCTACGCGGCTTATTATTTTTTTTGTACTGTAGAACACTGTTGTACGCTGGTGCCAAAACGGGGGCCCGCAGCTCCGTCAAGCTGTCCTTGAGATGGCTTTTTCTGCCGGCCTCCGGCATTGTGTACTACGTCAATTAAGTTCATGATGTCAATTAAGTTGATTGTTCATTGTTCATTGTAGTGCTGCTCGGGCCCATTATAGTGGCAGTGTTTTCTGGAATCTCCTGCTCAGAGAAAACAAGCATAACAAGCATGCGGCGTTTCTGGGTCGGGATTGATATGAGTTTGAGATTGCTGGGGTGCTCGTCAAGTTCACTTATCACGGGACACATTGTAGACTAACTCGCTCTGTGCCCCTGGCAACGTGCTGGGTGGTACAGTACTCGGTACCCAATCTTCGCACCAGGTTCAATGCCCCTACGAATCCAAACGTTTTTTTCCTGTCATTTTCTCTTTGGTCGGTGAGATTTTTTGAGCCATGAGCATGAACGATCCACGGGCGGGTAGCCTCGTCGCCGTAAAGGGCACTGAACATTTCCGTGTCATTTTGCCGCAACTATTGTTGTCCAAACAGCACAGCACTGAATGTTTGCTGCGCGTATGCGCCAGTATTTATGATTGACTATGCATTAAACCAGGCAATGTCATCACAAACAGGGTTGAAATAGTCAAAGTAGCCGAGGGGTTCTATAAAGGTCTGTACAGTTGCCAGGAATCCAGGATAATGTCGAAAGAGAAAGTAGTTAAGAGGAGATAGACATCCCACCAGTAACGACAGAATGCTTTTAAAGAAATGAAAGGGGGCAAAGCACCTGGTGAAGATCAGATAACAGCAGACCTTTTGAAGGATGGCGGAAACATTGTACTTGAAAAACTGGCAAACCTGTATACGCAATGCCTGATGACTGCGAGTGTACCAGAATCTTGGAAAAACGTGAGCATCATACTAATCTATAAGAAAGGTGACATGAAGGACTTTAAAAATTACAGGCCGATCAGCTTACTGTCAGTCGTCTTTAATGTACTTACCAAGGTAATCGCTAACATAATTTCTGCCACCTTAGGTGTCAGTCAACCTAAAGAACAAGCAGGGTTTCGTAAAGGCTTTCAACAATGGACATATTCCCACGGTCAATCATGGTGATAGAGAAGTACGCGGAGTATACCGAACCCGTATATGTAGCCTTCATAGATTATGAGAAAGCATTTGACTCGGTCGAAGCCTCAGCAGTCATTCAGGCATTACGGAACCAGGGTGTAGACGAGCATTATGTAAGAATACTAGAGGATATTTACAGTGGGTCCACAGCTACCATAATCCTCCATAAGGAGAGCAGTAAAATACCTATAAGGAAGGGCGTCAGGCAAGGAGACACGATCTCTCCAATGGTTATTCACAGCATGTTTACAAGAAGTATTCAGGAACATTGGATTTGGAAACAGGTGGAGTAAGGGTTAATGGAGAATACCTCAGTAACCTCAGATTTTGCTGATGACGTTTGCCTTGCTAAGTAACTCGGGGGACGAATTGCAAACCGCTGCTTACCGCACTGGAAAAAAAGATAGAGCCGTGGGCCTGAAAATTAATATGCAGAAAACCAAAGTAATGATCAATTACCTTGGGGTAGCACAGCGGTTTGAGGTAGGTGGCGAGGCCGTGGAAGTTGTAAGCGAATATATCTACTTAGGCCAAGTTGTGACCCCAGTCCCAACCATGAGCAGGGATAATTCGATAGGATAAGAATGGGGTGGAGTGCATTTGGCAGACCTTCTCAGATAATGAATGGCAGCGTACCATGCCCTTAAGAAGAAACTGTATGACAGTTGCATCTTACCGGTACTCACCTCATTGGCAGAAACTTGGAGGCTCACTAAGAGGGTTCAACTTAAATTGAGGACCGACACAGCGCGCAATGGAAATGGAAGATGATGGGTGTAACATTAAGGACAAGTAGAGAGCGGAGTGGGTCAGGGAACAACGTGTGCTAGACATACTCGTAGAATTAGGAAAGAAACTGGACGTGGGCAGGGCATGTAATGCCAAGGCAACGTAACCGTTGGTCATTAAGGATAAAGAGTGGATCCCTAAAGAAGGCAAGCGTGGCAGGGGGCGGCAGAAAGTTAGATGAGCAGATGAGATCAAGAAGTTTGCGGTGATAAATTGGTCACAGTTAGCGCAAGACCGGGGTAATTGGAGATTAATGGGAGAAACCTTTGCCCTGCAGTGGGCGTAGATAGGCTGGTGGTGATAATGATGATGATGATGATGATGATGAGCATTAACGCAAATACAAAGAGCTGTTGTTATTGGACGAGAGTTGCAGAGCCGCAGTTGCAAAAAAAAAAAAAAAACGCACATGGGGGTTCCAGGAGTGTGCAAACTTCACCCAGTTTCCTCTATGCGTCCTAAAATGTCCTTTTCTGCGCGTGCATGCTTCTGATACGCGAAAGTTTACGTTGCTTCTAGCTTCATATAAGAGACGTATCTCTCAAAATGTCTGCGTTAGGGGTAACACGGAAGGTAAAAAATGGAAATGCAAAGAAAGGGGCTCCATTGCATGTGGATTTGGCGCGGTCATTTATTAGAAGCCTGAGGTGGAGAGGTCTGAGTACGCGGCGCTCATGTGCCCGTGGTTGCGCACCAAAGTTTCTCCCGGTCGATCACCGGGGCATTTTTTCTATGGACGCCCGAGCTTCGGTAATCCCTTGTCTTGAATCCTGGTTCGGCTCCCCCTTCCATCATAGACATGGCAGCTATACGGAAGAAAACATAACAACGAAGTGAAAAATCACATGTAAAACGATTCTCCAAGATATTTTAGTTACGTCAGCTATTAGTTACGGGAATAATGATTACTGGTAATTTCGTGGCTACAAACTGATATTTTTCGAAACGAGACCCAGAATAAAGCCATTTCTTGTCAATGGTGTAGCTCACTTTCATTTGACGTGCAAATCAACTTTTGGATCATGTTCGCGTTATCAAAATATTCACGTTCTGTACGCATCATAACTATACGTCATCTCGTAACATTTCATAGAGAGCATCTGATTGTTTAAAAAAAACATTGTCTTAAAAAGCATACGAACGCCTAACATGCAAATTCCATCTTTTCCGAATTCTACATTTGCATAAAATTACGCTCCAAAAACGGCGTACCTTGGGGTTCCGGCAACCACAGAAGACGCGAAGTAGCCAACACGTTATCCAACCCAAAATGCGTAAAAAACTACGCCTACGCCTCAAGCACTGAATTTGGAGCATAACTGCCTTTAGAGCCAACACATTTTCTCCCAGGCAATAGCCGCAGAGTCGTAATACCTACGATGGTACTTACGTCTGCACGAGTACAAGCGCTCAAACGTTCTCCGGCGGAAAGCCGAATGCGTTTATCGTCGCTTGCTCCTGGCAGTACCCGCCAACATTATGCAAACCACACGTGGAATTGTTTCAGCGCCCCCCGCCGAAGCTAGGAGTCAGCAGTTTCCGCTACGCCTTGTCCTCTGAATTGCAGGTAGGGGATGTCCAAGTAGAGACTTTCCGGCAGGAGCGAGTCACGATCGCGCAGTAATTTTGCTACAAGTTCAGCTTCATTCTAGCTCTGTGTCAAGACTTGGGTACACAAAAAAAAAAAATAGAAAACAAGCCCTTGGATGTAACAGTGTTAAATTCCGCTCGCCCACTCCCCAAACGCCCCTTCCGGCCTCAGTACCAAAAAAATTTCATCCGAGATTAAACCCGAAAAATCACTTGGTCACGTGTCTGCCGGTCTCGTAGACTTACACGCAGAAATAGGTATTTGTGTCGCGTGATTCACAATATATCTTGTGAATTACGCCCTAAATTTCCAGCCAGCCATGATAGCTAACGAGACAAAATATCCAGCTGAGCATCCACTCTTTTATTGATTTTGTCCCCCTTACCTGTTAGCAGGTACAATATGATCCTGTAGAAATATTGGGTAGATCAATCGGTGGTTCAAAAAAGTTGTGGTCGGAGCGAGTGCGAGCCGGTTAGCGCGAACTCTGAATTCACACCAGTATAGGGAAACAGCAGAGCCAATAGAAGTCACCTATAGAGGTGAATTCGGTACCTACGAGGGCGAACAGAATATTCCTGGGGATGGCGAGTGAGTGGAATCTTCGGAGGATGCTGTCTAGGAGCCTAGCCAAGCGGCGATGGATACTTCACCTTAAATTCGGCCTTCGCATTTCTGGAAAGTTCTAAGCATTCCCCGGATACCTAATGTATTGTTTAGTTTTAAAGTTTGACTTCAACCAGCAGCAATTGGCGCTGCTATATGGCAGTAATTTCCTTCTGTAATGTGAATGTACTCCAAGATTGCATTTGAACGTGTCAATAATGTGTGTATGAGAGCAACGTACCGGATTTTGGAAGGCTACGTGTAGTACAATTACTCTTCCATTTTATTTGTAGGCAACTGTTACATCTGCCGCCATGTATTTTCATTGTCATTTTACAAAAGATCTGAACGCCCAATCACTTTTTACCTCCCGTGAAACAGCTCTCCTCCTATTGTTATTTTCACCCAACGCACGACAGGCAGCCGCACAGCAGGCTTTACAGGAAGAAAGTAAAAATGCTGATGTATTCGAGGGAGCATGAATAAATGAATGGATGGCAAAAAAATTTGCCACGTATCTGCTCATTTCACTCCTAATGTTGTCGAAAGGCGATAGTGTTTGCCGCATCAGCTACGTAAATGTTTCTCCTTTCTTTCGCGGCTGCCTCTCACACTCTTCCTCTCCCACTCACTCTTCCAACGATAAACAGGGTAAAAGGTCGTTTCAAGTCAATTCAATTTTTGCGCGTTCCGCTGCTCGCGCTATATATTAGTGGTACCTTTCGTTACTGTTGAACTTAAAACGTTGTCACGAAGTACAGGCATGCCAGCGAGCTCTTTTTGTATTTCCGGGTCAAAAAATTGTTTTCAACGCATATTTTTTAAACAAACATCAAACACACACTTAGCGTCAATTAAACAAGCTTACTGCCAGCCCCAATTTTGTATTGATGCTCCTCAGCAAACATTCCTAATGTTTCTTTTCGCGGTTTGGAAACGTTTTGCCTAAGTAGGCTTCTCGCTCAAGAATTTATTTTTGGCCGTGCCTGAATCGACGGACGACGACGGACGACAGAGACGGAGACGGACGGGGACGGACGGACGGACAGACACAAATTTTCGGGTTAAAGTAGCCCAAGAACTGCAATCGTCCTTAAAAACGGTAGATTGTTTGCAACGCCGCCCATGCTTATGTCGCGAAGAAGCGGCATATATTCCTGCTTACATCACTACGGGTATTGGACACCACCTCCTTATTCTTTAAAATTAATGTACGTGATCAGGCGATGAGGGGTGGAGAGGAGAGGCTGTCTGCCCAAAGTTTTCAACCAAAAACATTTCAAAACCGATATTACTTCGTTGGTCTCAGCTTGTTCAGGCACAGCGGTCTTCTATACACGTGGCTTTCGCAGCGGACGCCCTGGCTTGGGTAAATTCGCGTGCTTCTTCTTTTTTTTTCATCAGTAGACGGCGTGCCAATAGACGGTGACCGCAAGACATTTGGCGGAAGAGCACCACAATCTGGGTCGTTAGTTTCTGAAGTTAGAAGTACGCAGAACACTGAGTTTACTTTCCTCAGTGCCGGGATGTCACATCCATATCCTGCCAGTCAGAACTAGCCTAAATTTGCTAATTCCGCATTCCAAGAAAAGTAGCTACACCTTACGCTTGCGCAACAATGTAGGTACGCACCCAAATTTTCGCTCGAACAAAACTTGCAGTTTTAGGGGGAAACATCAAGCTCCTGTCTTGTGAACGTGTCTTCTCTCCAAACAAACAAAACAAAAAACCCGCGCCTAATACAAAACTGCGAGGCGTTGTGCATTGTAAATAAAATTCCTTCGGACTTTTTTGCTGCACGGCATGCTAATTTAATTCCTTTTTCCACACTAACGAGCGGAAAAACAACCGTACTTGCTCACCATCAAGAAACGTAAACTTCGTTTGCTGCGAAAAATGAACCGCACCACGCCACACGATTTCACCTCGAGGCGTCGAAGCAGCGGCGACCAGAAAAGCGCCTTTCGACTGAGGCAACAGAGCGGGCACGTGCACGAACGTTCATGGTAAGACAAAGGCAAAAAGTGGAGACGTTAAAGTAAGAACGATGCGTAGAAGCTGCGTCATGCGCATTGAATAAAACTCGCAAGAAGATAACGGCACGGGCAATAACTGAATGAAGCCCGAAATTGTCCGCATGCATGATGGCAAAAAAAAAAAAAAATGCAGCGGACGCCAAAGGAACGTGTAGCGCACTGTGCAGCCTAATGACCTCGTAAAACAACAACGCCCTTATCCGCCGTGCGTTACGAGTTGGGCCGGGCAGCGAGCGGTGAGACGATGCGGAGAAGCATTTGCGCTGAGCAACTGAAAAGTAAGCCATAGCAAGAAAAAAAAAAAAAAAAAAAAACGGAAACAGCGAAGGCGGGGAACAAAACTGCTGCAAGGAACAAACATGCCGTGCACATTGGACAGCCGTACACGAGGTTTTCCGGCAAGAGTTGAAAAAGTCTGCCTTAAGAAACGCGGAGTCATTCCTGGCCGAGATTTCGCGATAAAAACATAAGGAGCCCAGTGGTATGAAATGAAAAAGAGCCCGCAGTTTGTCGTATTTACACTGATACAAAGAATAGCCAGGTTCCACTCCCTCAAAACCCAGCAAACAAAGTTGAAGTCTTTAACTTGCTTCTGGGACTTTGCGCGGAGAAGGTGCCCATTGGTACTGGAGGTGAAACCTCCCAAGAGGTTCGTGGGTTAACTTAAAAGCGCGTAAAATAGCTTCTCGGGAAACGAACGGTGCTTAACCAGGCTCTTTTGGTTTCCATCTGCATTCAGAATTACACCCACCAAGGCCAAGGTTGGAACCAGCGATATCTTGGGCAGCTGCTCAAAGCGTTATCTGCTGAGCCCAAACAAACAAGGTCGAAGAAAAGATTTACTCACTGCGCATGCGTGACTGCGGGGTATCTTGAAAGGAAGGCTCCCAATTCAGTCGCTAAAATAAAAGAGGTGTGGGAAAGGCACAAAGATAGGAATTTGCGGGTGGGGTGAAACGCGCGAAGATCATCGTCTAGATAACCAGAGGTAGATCGCGAGGATAGTGAATACTGCGTTGCTAGGAAATACTTGGCTTTAAATCGGCCGAGCGATTAATGGCACGCACACATTGGCCCCTGAGCGTTGCATGAATGCCTCATGATTATAGCGTAACGTTTCGGCACTCAGACAAGATCAGAGGGGTCTCAATGCGGGTGCGTTTATAATAATTGGGGATATTACTCTCGAAAGCGTGTTTAGAACTTTGTTTATTGCATCGTGGGAGACGCTAAGACGTTCACTGAGGGAATTCAACTTCTTCTCTCTTTCCCACCCAACACAGGCAGCAGAAATGCCCCCCTATTTCAAAGCAAAGCGGGGCCGCTGAGGAATAAATCAAACATGGATAAAAGAGGCGAAGAGTAGGGGACCTCTTCTCTGCAATGACGTCTCCAAGATGGAGCGGCCGACTGGACCGCTCAATGCCCGTTCCTATCGTCACGCACATCAATCGAGGCCGATTTGTGCCGCCTGCCGCGTTGACAGATACCCCACACGCCGCAAAACGTCCCCGCCTACGCCTTTTGGACCATCAACGGTTTCTTCGCCTCACTGCGCCGCGTTTCAACGCAGACCCAGACTCCGCGCGTTTTCCTTTTTATTTCGATAGCGTTGAATGGCCCAATGAACGAAAAAGCCAGCGCCTGCGTTTGTAGCAGGACGAGCAAAGGCTACGTCCTCTGGCGATGCCTCTGCACAAAAGTTCTGTTCAAAAATTTTCTTGCCCGAGTGCAGCACAAGTGCTTAGATATCTACCGTACTTGCTTTTAAAAATTGAATTCAGAGTAACTGAAATCACTGACGTCTTCATTGATATTCAGGCGGGGCTATGTATTGGCTGACTTGAGCCGCCTGTGGTGGCGTGCCCCGATACGCCTATGCTGCAAAAACAACTTTACCCCGTGCTCTTAATGATGATGATGATGATGCCCTCTGAAGTGTTTGCCACGTACCCCTCGGACGACTGGCCACAGATGAAAATGAATAAAACTTTATTGCTGACTTAGGGGGATTTTCAGCCTAGTTATGGAAGAGGGAAAGAAGGAAAGGGGAGTGGGATGGCCGTCATGCGCGCTCCAACAAAGGAAAGATTCTGCGTGCACGTTGACCGTTTTGAGGTTGACTTGAACGTTGAAAGTGTTGACTGCGCCCCAATTCGAGCTTATAGATAGATTGTTGAATCTCGTCGTTCCAGGCTAGTGGGGGCGCGCGCGTGCACAGGTGTCGCGCTATATAACGCCACGATGGGAGTCCATCAGCGTCGTCGCCCGCATCATGTACATCGCAGGTTCGGTCACTTGCTCTCTTCGGGCCGTTCACCTTCTAGCGCGGCATAAGTAGGCCGCGCGTCGTTTGCTCCGCGGAAGAGCGGGCAGCCATTGAAGAACGCAAACGTTCCCGACAATAGCCGAAAATTATATTTGGGTTGGGATAAGGCTCAGCTTAAAGGGTATCGTTTTGGTCCCTCAATGGTTTAGCGTTTTTATTTCTGACATTCTGTTTTGATATTGGCAGACATATTTTATTTTTGTTTTGTGGTCATCGCGGTATAGCTTTGGTCGTTTTAATTTTCGCTGAGGTCAAGATTCGCGTGCACCCCTGTTTCCCGAGGGAAGGGGTTCGTTAATTTTTTAAAAGCGAATGTTTTCTTAGGAGGTCCGATCCCGTTTTGTCAAAAAGCTACATGTGTTTCCTCATAGACCGGTTGGTCGTCCGAAAGGTCTTATAAGATCTCTGAACACACTGCGCATGCGTAAAATCGGGCTTCTATTGTGTCAGAATGATTACTCTAAAATGGCGAAAAATGAGAGGTTCTAGATAAGACCATACACGCATCGATCATTAAGAAGGAATTAAAACCACGTATCGGTGTACATGTGGATCGTTCGAAGATGCGTTTACTAGTGCGGGAAAATATCGTCGCAATGGGTTATTTTCCGCTTGCGAGTTTGGTCTTCGAGGGTTTGACGACCAATAGGGCGCACTTTTATTTAGCTTTCGCGCTTCTCTCAACTTTCTTTGCAAGGGATGGCAAAATTTGTTCTACTTTGGAATAATAAAACATAAAATTCGAAGTTTTCTTGGTTACTATGCTTTGTAGGGATTGCAGCGCGTGCGTGTTGTGGATCCCGCACGCAAATGAACAGGGAAGTGAGCGCGCGATTAACACAGTTAAGGACGTAAACTCTCTACGCCTCATGCGCGGGATTCTGACGGTGCGCAGAGAGCGAGCAGTGAACACGAGTGTAGTGCGCATCAAGCCCTGCGCATGCGCGTAGCCACGGACTGTCGCATACAAGTATCCCTCATAAGTGCATGCAGCCGAGAGAAGACGGAAGAAGACAGGAAAGCAACTTGCTGCAGCAGAATGGCGAGTTGGGCTATTTGGTGAATTTGCATGTCGAAACCTTCAAAAAGCGCGACACTGAAAACTGAAAAGCGCGATACTGATTAAACTTCAGTTGAGAGTAAGCGCTCGTCTTGTGGTTCTTTCGTTAAAAAAACCACAAGATGAGCGCTTACTCTCAACTGAAGCTTAATAAGGAAACACGAAGAACATGTGAGACCTCCCTGTCCCCAGACCACGCACGCTTCAGCAAAAACAAACAAAAAACTCCCACCTCCCTCGCGGGAACCCCTGTGTAGATGCGACGCATAGGCGGAGCGGCGAAGGGACCGCGTTTTATAGCGCGCATAACGTTGAGGGGACTGCGTAAGCCGGTCCCAGTCGATGACGACGTTGGCGTACTTGTAAAGCGGCGTGGACTCTAGGTGTTTGAGCCAAGCGTGGATGTTGCTTCGCCGGAGAACGGCACACCGGTTATATGCGCAGCGCGCCCGAAGGAGAGGAAACCGCGGAAGAGAGAGTACTGCACATGCGCCGGCCCCAGCGCGCTGCCGCGGCTATGACGCAACACAATCCACTTTAATCCAATCCAATCTAAATCCAATCCAATCCAATCCAAATCCAAGCCAAGCCAAGCCAAGCCAAGCCAAGCCAATCGAATCCAATCCAATGCCCCTCGCGAGAGAGTGTTCGCTATCGGAGAGGAGAGGGGGTGAGTGGCGGAGAGCGCAGCTGGCGCGGCGAGGAGAATGGGGGAGGGGTGGACAACGCGCCGCCGCGACGACGACGACAACGACGACGACGCCGGAGGGACAAGGCGAGTGAATCAGATGCTCTGCATCTAAAACCCCACAAAAAACAAAACAACTACCACAAGGTGTCCCTCTGCCGAGGTATGCAATCTCTTTCGCGTGTAAGGAAACAGATGCCTGGCTGACACATTTTATCACCTCTCTCGCTATCTGGTTACAGGCCGATTTTCTGTGACACAAAGATTGTGTCCAAGTATGCAGGCCAGATGACGAGGGCAATAGCTGGGGCGTTCCAGATAAGCCAGAGAGGTTGCGATTATGTCAGTGAGGCAGCTGCTTCCTTACACGCGAAAGAGATTGCATATCTCGGCAGCTAGTGAGTTGCACACCCTTGTAGTAGTTGTTTTCGGCCTTTTTTGTGAATTTTTTTTTCTTTTTTTCTTGGGCTGTTATGTTTTTTTTTGTTGCTGTTGACGCGTGCGTGGTCTCATGAGTGGGAAGTCATATGTTCTTCGTGTTTCCTGATTAAACTTCAGTTTAGAGTAAGCGCTCGTTCGGTGGTTCTTGAAGGCTTTTTGAAGGTTTCGACATACAAAAGAGTAAGCTCGTAACAGACGGCCAGGTCTTAAAGGGGCCATGAAGACAAAATACAAGTTTGTTTTATTCGAAAGATTTCGTGTTTTATAGTGGCCCCAGAGCGTCTCCGGATGAAAAGGATGTTTATTCACTGAGAAGTTAATCAATTTAAGTTGAAAGTTCGATTTTCCCGCTAAATCGTTTGTTTTCGTGGTCTGCAATGACATCACAGGAACCGACCGCTCTGCAGCCGATTCCAAAACCTTGTTTGCCCCTAGTGAACCTAGATGGCGCCACTATACCATGGGAAGCAGTTTTCTGCCTTTGGTTTGTTTTTGACCGTATTTAAACCTGGCTTGTTTTTGTTCAGAGAGAAAATATTCGTTTCGTGAAACATAGTGCTCGCTCGACAAATATGGTCACGTAAGACACCGTTGCTTGCGTCAATTCGGCAGTGTCGTCTGAGACAAACCTCAAAGTCTCCCGCAGTCGTGCGCAGCTAAACCGGCCTAAACAGCAGCAGTGCGCGCAGTACCAACAACAGTATGCATCGGCGCTTTTATGTTTACGTGTGCTTTCGTAACTTCCACTGTTTGTCCCACATTATTACTGCTATAAAAGAATGTGCCCTAAAATTTAAGCGCAAATAGCTTGTTCGGCAAGCTTACAAGTTCTGCCTAATCTGCGTTTGCTTTTGCCTACCTCCGCACTGGAGAGCTAGCTGGTATGACATCATAGGTTCTGTTGCGGGAAATGAGCTAGTGGCGTGGAATGGCTATTCTCTTTTTTCCTATTATATAGCCTATTTGAACGAAGCGTGTGCGTTAAAGTGGTGTCAGTATGATTCGTAACGAGGCAATCTTTTGAATTGAACCAACTTGTGTTCTGTCTTCATGGCCCTCTAAACAGTAAGGGGCAGTCGACCACAACCCCCACCTTCTGCCAGCGTAGAGTAGCCAGCACCTGTGGTAGACCCACACGGCGCGGCTTTAGACAATTGAATCGGACATCGTTGTGAGGGTCAGGGCTAGCTCCGCCTTGTGTTGTGCACTAGCGCTTTAGGGCGTATTTACTGTCGCGTTCGCTACAAGGCCATTTCAAACTCCACCATGTGTTTTTTCACGTGTCATTTTTTGTCTCCCCGGAATAAACTATTGATTTACCTTTCTTGCGTGTCGCCGTTGTTTCGTCGGGTGGGATAAGGCTCGTGAACCCTTCACGTATGAAAGAAGTTCGTCCAAGTTGCATTCTTATACTCGGTGACAACTTAAGAACGGCACCGGAAGTTGCCGTTGTGCCTTATCACCGTAGCCGGATGTTTCTCCGCGCGGCGCAAGTAGGGCGTTACGGGGAATATTTTGAACATGGCGTGAGCCGTTCCCATGATTTTTTGGACTTAATATGCTTATAAACGACTCCAGTGACGACAAACAAACTGCGGGAGACAAGGCAGACGATATGACGCATTCATAGCAAACACCTTTCAAAACGCGCGCGCACTGACGTCACGGGTCCGGCGCTTTGGCGGAGTGATACACTACATGAAATGGTGCCGTTTTTGAGTTGTAACCGAGTATAGAAAACTACTGTCGCCAATAAAAATTTGTAATTGCGATGGTTGTGCTTTGCGGTCCTTACAGTAGCCGATCATTCCTCTTTTCTTAACACCGAAAAAGTACCCAGAAGTCTTTTTCTCTAGGAGGAGCTGCGAGTTTTCATTTATTTAGTCCGTATGTATAAGTAGTTCACTCTACACACCCCTATAGGGGTGTAAAGTTCGTACGTAAACACGACCACGGCTCTGAGTGAAAGAAAGAAAGACCACGGGTCGACGTGAAGAAAGAAGAAATAGCGCAATGAACGATGTTTTGTATGCATAAGTATACAAAGGGCTTAAAGGGCTGGCCACGCTAGAATAATGCACGCGATTCTATAGAACCACGAGCATTAGAATTATGCATGCGCGCCGCGTTCTTTCGGCGCAACCCAGTTTTCTTTACGCACCTTTGAGTGAAGAGAAGGCCCCTGCATTACGTCCTTTTTTGCTGTTTTTGTGGTGTACCGTGTCTTAGTCCAAATATGACTTTTTTTAGAAAACCCTCGTACAACGGTGAGTGAATATAAAGAGCGGCTGTTGTTGATAGCTTAGTGATATTATTTTTAACGGCTTATTATATCGGTGGTGTTTACAGTGCTCCCAGAGGAGGCCCGCGCTAGGAAACCTTCGTGGGGCGCAGGCCCTGAATAGACTAGTACCTTTTTTTTGAAAAAAATACTGATCACACAATTCCAAAAAGGCTGCGCCTGAAAAGTTTTGCCGAACTTGTCTGTCTAGACTCGCTAAAGGCAAGGCTGGGCCAAACTCGAACCGCGGAAAGAATTGCTAATGTCGAAGGTTCGTGTGGAAAAAGATGTGCAGACTGAGATTTTTCAGTGCACTCGCGTACTGAGATGTGGGCACCTAAAGTGTAAGTATGAAAGAAAGGGAACACCCGACATCAAAATCAATCAAGCGTGAATCCCAAACTAAAGTGCGAGGTATACCGGTGGACGGTGACTTCAAAGCAATCCTCCATCTTTACCGTGTCTAGAAGTGCAAGGGTGCACTCAACACTAGTTTACTGTGATTGTTTGGTCCTTCGGAAGAGCCCTTCTTGCAAGGAATCTAGTAGTTTTATTGAAGGGTGGAAGTGCCTGGTCCTTCCCGTCCTTTGCATCCCGTAACTGGTCGCTGATGTTGGCTGGCTTGTTTCCCAAATGCGGCATTTTCTTTGAAAAAGAGCATAAGAAATAGGCCGGAGAAAGCAGAAGAATAAGCTGTGCTGTTTATTCTGTCGATTTTATTCTTGTCTGTTCCTCGTATGTCTTTTGACCCGCCGCGGTGGTTCAGTGGCTAAGGCGTTGCGCTGCTGAGCACGAGGTCGCGGGTTTGATTCCCGGCCGCGGTGGCCGCTTTTCTGATGGAGGCGAAAAGCGAAAACGCCCTGTGTACGAGATTTCGGCGCACGTTAAAGATCTCCATGTGGTCGAAATTAATCCGGAGCCCTCCACTACGGCGCGCCTCATCGCCTGCGTTGCGTCGGCGCGTTGAACCCTACAATCAATCTATCAATCATCGTATGTCTTGTGTATATTTCTCGTGCTATTTTTTAAAGAATGATGAACCAACTCACCCAACTTCAGGCTTTATTGATGGGACATGTGTCGTCCTTATTTGTTTTGTATTTAGCCAAGGAAGCTCGTAAATTGCCGTGACCTTACGGATTCGGTTTTACCACTTTTTGCGCTTTACCTGCAGCGCCTCTTAGGTAGCTCAGAGTCGTTAATTGCCATGCTACTGCTTTTTCAGTTCCCTACTGCTTCACCGGTAGTCGGCTTCCAACGCGATAGAGAGCAATGTCAGGCCTCCGAAGAATGCTTCCAAAGAAAATGCACCGCCTCTTTTGTATTTACAACCTATTTTATTTGCCCCTTTCGATTTATTTCGAACACTTTTTATTTACAGGCGTTGCGCTGCTGCGCATGAGGTCGCGGGTTCGATTCCCGGCTGTGGGAGCCGTTTTTCTGATGGAGGCGAAAAGCAAAAAGCCCGTGTATTCGAGGCTTCGGCGCACGTTAAAGATTTCCAGGTGGTCGAAATTAATCCGGAGCCGTCCATTACGATGCGTCTCATCGCCTAAGTTTCGTCGGCGCGTTAAACCCTGCAATCATCAATCAACTTTTTATTCACATACCACGCCAGGTGCCAAGTCAATGTATGCCTTTATCCCTACAGCCACAAGGCCCTTGGTGGAATCTGAGTGCCTTCGCCTTGAAATGCGATTGGGATAATAAACTAAATTAAATGAATATATTTCTGCCGGCTCCGCAGAGTAAAACATACTGAACCCGGTCTGAGTTAAGCAGTACCTGAGGTCACATTACATTCTTATTTCCAATATTAACGCACTCGGGACCCAACTTTCCAATTCACTACCGAGGTTCATCGTAATCTTGCCTCTCCACTTCAAGCTGGCGTCATCGATCTGTACTTCTCTAAAGCATGTGATCGTGTTCCCTATCAGCTTTTATTAGCCAAACCTTCTAGCCTTAGCCAGGAACCCTTAATACTTGCATGGATTCACACTTGCATTAATCCCTCCCAGTTCACCGTAATCGAATCCCACCACTCAGCCTCCACCACAGTTATTTACGGTATCTTTCAAGGCTCTCTACTATCTTCACTGCTTTTCTTAATCTTTATAAACGACCTACCTACAGAATTTATCGTCTAACCCCCTCTCCGCAGGTGACGGCGTCTTCTATCGCCGCATAGAATTTAACAGCGATTATCAACTACTGCAGGTGATCTTAACAAAATAGAAAGCTGGTGTTCCGAAAATGTAACGAAACTAAACTTCAATAATGGCAAACTCATGCAAATAACTCAAAACGTTCCAGTGTTGATAATTCAGATACCTTAAACTCTTCAATCCTTTCTTAAACTTATTCTTACCGTTATCTGGGAGTTCTCATCACAAAAAAAAATTATCATGGTTCGAACATACTGAAAATTTTCCGCTTACGCATCCAAATCCCTCGGTTTAACCAAAAGATTCCTTGCTTCGTGCCTTTCATCTGCCAGAAAACTCGCTTACGACACCTTTGTTATAAGTAAATTCGAATACGCCATGGAACCCTCACCAAACGTACCTAATCAATTCTCTCGAAGCCGTACAGAACCACGCCGCTCGCATTAGTAACATCAAGGCATCTTATGTAAACCCCCCCCCACGCTAATACGTCGCCGCAAAAGCGCTCGATTTTGTCTTTTCCATTCGCATTTCTTTAATTTCCCGGACCCGCACGCCACATTTATACCCATTCGTCACGCCGCCTTTTAGATGCGACGCATCTCTTGCTCTCGGGTTTGTCCCTCCAGCGTCGTTGTCGCGGCGTCCGCACACCACCTGCGCATGCGCAAACTCTCCTCCGTTCTTCTCGCCAACAGCTGTGTGCAACGCGCTCTCTCTGTCTCATTATCATAACAGCTGCGCGTGCTTCGCTGACGCTTCTCTCTCGCATTTGCTCTCGCTGCGCATGCGCAACTCTCCTCCGTTCGTCTCCTCTCCTTCAAGTGCTGAATATAAAGCGGTGAGCGCGCTGCGCCGGTTCAGTCAAGTGCGTTCGCTTGACTGCGCTTGACTTTGCTTGTGCTTCGCTTGACGACGACGACTCCGTTGCTTCTTCCGATGTAGTGCGAGGGAAAAGCAACAGTCCCGTCAGCGAGTGGTTTGACACAATCGAGTACCAGCGTCAATCCAAACGCTGATGGCAACTCTCTCATGTCGCGTATGCATGTGCATGAAAAGTAAAATTACGCCCATCTTCCCGCGTATGAGAACACCCGCATGTGATGGAATGCATCATACGCGTTCACAACACGTTTCACGCGATTTAGAGAATCAACCCAATGGAAACGCCAATTGAACCCCCCGATGCGTCGCATCACATCAGGGTTCCCTCGCGGGAAGATGGGCGTAATTTTTAACTCCCGCCGCCTTCAGCGCGTACATGGCTCCACTAATTAATAAATCATTCTGGCCTTCTGCAATCGAAGTTTGGCATAACCTACCCGAAGCAGTTGTCCATGTGCGCGATTCGAAATAGTTCCGGCAGCAATTAACAGCGCATTTATAAAAACACATTGTTCCTCCATTTTTTTCAACGTGGCCGCTTATGACCATCACTATGTGCTTTTCTTTTTTAGTTCTGCTGTGTTGACCATAAGGTCTCCTTTTTGTAACAAATATTACAATTGTAAAACTGTGCATTTTGGGCCATTGGTTGAAAACCATGTGTTCTTTATTTTATAGCCATGCTTAATTATATTTTTTGTTGACCACCCCCCCCCTCCCCACCCCTAATGTAATACCCAGAAGAAAAATAAATTAGGATGATTATAGTATTGTAAAGCCCGAACCTTCAGGCGTCGCAATAAAGATGGCAACGCGCTTTTTCACGAGAAGTGCTCGCTGAGTTTGCATGAAAAGTTCAAGATTAGCGTCTTACGATTCGCAAGCTTGTCATCGTGCGTTCCAGATAAAATAAAAGCTGCCCTGTCTGATTTTACTCATCTCACTTTAGCTAGGCTCATACATGTTCAGCAACTGCTAAACAAAAACAGAGATCGATATAATGCATTTATACCGCGTGGATGCGCATGGCGGTGAACGAGCGGCACTATCGGGAAGCGGGCCCTGGAGGGCGACTACAAATATGGGAAACACAAACATCCGAATTCACTTGTAATAATACTCCTCGAAAAGATGCATGTAGAGTCTCTGCGCCGATCGCACTGCGCACTGAGTGCGGGGCACGGTAGAGTGTCAGGTGCCCGGAATGGCCCCAGGAAGGCCCTCCGGCGAATATCCCCTAGAGACCAATCGTTCGGAAAAAGAATACAAGGATGAATGAATTGGAAAAAGCGCGTTTTATTGTGCTTTTATTTGTATTGCTTTCTCTCGATGATGTCGCTTGAAGGAGTATTTATAGGAACTGTTTTTTTTTTCGAGTTCGAATTGCCCTTTCGCTCTATGCTTACAGCAGGGCTTTGTTCAATGGGCCTGTGCCAGGTTCGTTCGGTGTGATACAAAGGCAGGCGTACTTTCGCCTTGCTCTAACTTTTTCCTGCTCTGTTGCAATCTGGGCCGTGTTTAATGACGTTCTTTCTTTTATTAATTTGACAAACATGACGGAAGCATTGATATCAGTAATTTTAAGATTAAATGATGAGAAGGCCTTACTTCTTGCGTGAGAGGTACAACACCAGCAATCGACGCGCCCTGAACATTGAATGCAGGACTCTTCAGAGAGTTGCATTAGTTGCGGATATAGTCGTTATGGTTGCGCTTATCTCTACTCATATGGGGCGAAAATGCCAGAAAGACTTCTCCAAGATCTGCTGTGGTTAGGCGAGAATGACACGCCTGGCATACCTTGTTTCGAATATAACAGAAAAGTGTTCGCGAATGCTGCTTTGAGTGGAGGCCGCACGCCTGGAGAAGAGGAAAAGATGTTACGAGGGGTAGTAGGTAGACGGGAACTACAGGAGAAGGGGAGGGGGAGCGTACGTGGTATTTTTATGCGTGATGCTGGTTTCCCCATGTCTGCCCGGTCTGGCCAGTTCGTTCTGGATATGGACGTTCAACGAAACTGACATGGTATGCCATTCGGGGTGGGCTGGCACATTGCTCGGCATAAGCGGGATGGAAAACTTAGCCCTAGGTCTCTCCTTTGTTTCAAGTCCCCCATCTCGCCCCCTCCTTTGTCATCCCCTTGCCTAGTTCAATAGATGGGCACGAGGTCGCGGGTTCGATTCCCGGCGCGGCGGCCGCTTTTCTGACGGAGGCGAAAAGCAAAAACCCCGTGTGTACGAGATTTCGGTGCACGTTAAAGATCCCCAGGTGGTCAAAATTAATCCGGAGCCCTCCCCTTCGGCGCGTTAAACCCAACAATCAATCAGTTCAATAGACGGAAAACGGCAGGCAGCGAATGGCTGCTTCCCCTAATCTATTCGTATCGTATTTTGGGGACACATCCACCCAAGTTTTCTCTGACCATTACACTGAAGTTAGCTTTAGGTGTATCTGCAAATATGTGAGGTTTTCCGCCCGGCAGTGGGCGCAACCAGGCTGATAATGATGATGGCGACAACGATGATGATACGGCGACGACGATGATGGTGATCAGATAATGCTGCAAATGTTTTTGGTGGTGATGTTGATGTCGGTGTTGTTGTTGATGATGATGATGAAGATGAGATAAAGAGGGTTATTCACAGCTGCAGGAAAGACCAGTGCGTTTTCCAGCGATCGACTCCCTAAGCGTCTGCGATAAGGATAAATAGCCGGATTACCCACTGGCTCCGGATGACACTTCTGTGTGCTTCGCTCGTCGCCGGAGGAATGGATACTGCTTTTAATGCAACTCTTTAAATTTGTAAAGACGCGTGGGGCTGTTGTACATCTGATTCACATTAATCATTCGCGAGTGCACTCCCGCCACCGGTATCGTCTTTCTCTCTTATCTACTTTAGAAAAAAAAGTGTACGAGCGTTAAGCACATACTTACAGAATACTGGGTTGGTAACATTAGAGCTGCTAGTGACGCATTGAGCTTTGACGTTCAGGTGAAGATTTCTCAGAAACCAGTTCGTGCGAGGAGCGATCCTGTTCGAACTAATCGTTGTGCGTGATAAACGTTCGAATCGAGGGGGCCTACCAGCCATGGTGGCGCAGTGGCTAACTCCTTGTTACACTGAACCTGCGGACGCGGGTTCGATTCCGGCCACGGTGGCTTGTCTTTCGATGGAAGCGGAAAGCGAAGAACGCCCGTGTGTAGGGATTTCGGCGCACGTTAACAATCCCCATGTGGTCATAATTAATCCTGAGCCTTCCACTACGGCACGCCTTATAGCCCAGGTGTGTTTTCGGCGCGTTAAACCAAACTTTAGAATTTGAATTGAGGGAACCCTCTCCTTATTTAAATACACGTCACAGGACTGATGGACCAGTTCGATTTAGCCATTAGTTCATTGGTTCCACTGGTTTCGTTGGTTCCATTGTCGCGTGCGTGCGAGTGCGGTGCGAGGGGTGGTGCGTCCATGTGCGTACGTGCGCTCATGTGCGTGCCTGACGCTTTAGTTAAGGCGCATTTCAGAATTGAAAATTTCAAAGCGTAGAAAGCCCCTTTTTCTTAACAGCCGTCATTTCGCGCGCTACTTCCATTCTTTGTGCGGCTATTTCCCTTGAACGGCAATGCTAGACGTAGTGTAAGCGCCCAGGAGTGCTCGATGCTGCTACGGGATGCAATACCCTAACTTAACGGCGTTGCCTGCTACAGATGGGGACGTCGTTTAAGAAGAAAAACGTATCACATCCGCCTGGCCCCCTCGAGCGCATCGTGTTTACTTCGGGGCGTTGTTTGTTGCCCGCGCGTTCGTCCGTCGGGCGTCCGCCCTCGCAGATGGAGGGATATAAATTTTGTCGCAGATGTTCCTAACCACGTTCTGCTGCTTTTTAAATTCCTGCACCCGCTGTTCTTCCAGTTTTCGGAAGCTTGATTCTTTTTCGAGCTTTGTATTGTGTTTTTGTTCTGTCCTTTTTTTTTCTAGCGTAACTGGGGCCGCTATATTGCTGCCCTTGTAGTTTTTGCTGTCGAGGCGTGCCAATGCAAAAATGTTGGCTCCGCCTACGCTCAAGGCACCGGTCAGAAACGGCCAAATCGGGCGACGCGCTTTCCCTATAACTGCGTTGATGAGCAAGGTTCTGGGTGTGCTTAGGCTCAACAGATTAATTAAAGAGTTCATGGAGACAGCACAAGCGCTGTTTTAATTGATGTACCCACCCTTTTATACGCCACTCTCAACTTCATTCTGGCCTCCGTGAACGTTGCTTCCATACACACACACACACACACCACACACACACACACCCCCACACACCACACCACACACACACACACAACACACACACCACACCACACACACACACACACACACACCACACGCACACACACACACAACCAAACACACAAATCACACACATCACATAACACGCAACACGCATCACTACATTGGAATACCAAATATGATCACTATCATTACTCAACTTTTAATTAAAATTGAAGCTACGCAACGTCGGGAGTCACGTAATAGATGGAATAAAAAAAAACAGCAATCTAATTTTATGCTACCATTTGAGCGGCGCAAATAAACGGGTCAGGAAGGTCGCTACAACAGAATATTTGCGCCTATTGCAGCTGACATTCTTTGCCAGCCGCCCGTAACAAAAGCTGGTTCCTTGACGTCATAAGGGGAGCGCCGAAAAGTGGCAGGTGAAGCGCTACTCCTTCAGCTGTTTTGAGTCGGAAGTACTGCAATTAACTCGGCAAGTCGAAAATCTTTCGCCGTGGCCAGGAGATGACCACAAATAGGCCTAATAGGTTTCAAAAAAGAGGAAGTTATGAGGTCGCCTAAGCACTTAGCATGATGTAGTGAGAGCGAAAGTATTGGAGTCCAATGACCGAACGGGTTTTCTCATGGTAGGGCTCATCAATTTTTCTCGTCGTGCTCCTCCATCGCCCCATCTACCCAACCTTTTATCCTTCCTCCCTTTTTACCACTTAATAGGTCATCCTTTTTTCTGATCAAGATGTATCAATTCAATTCAACTTTCGCGCTTTAGCAGTACTCCTGTGCCATCGGTTGTCACAACGCGAGTCCGTTTCTTTATCTTTGCTTTTCCCGTGTGCTTGTAGACGCTCGAGCCGACATATTTTGTTTTTGTGTTTGCTTTAATTTCCCACTTTTTAGACACCGATTTTCCCCGGCGCTTTCTTTTCTGTCCTTTTGTTACCGCAAAAACCAATCGCATTGCTATTCTAGTTGCAAGAACGATGGTTAAACGTATACCAGGCGGAGATAACCTGATCTGGAAGGTTTAAAGCACCCGAACGTAGTTGTTGGTGTCGCTGGCGCCAACAGCGCGGGTCAGCGCCCTTTCTTGCTCTTTTGCTGCACTTGGCGCTGCGTGAGCCGGCATCTTTTGCTTATGTTGTGCTTCTATTTCGACATCTATAAGGGATTACGTGCAGGATGACACTTCACAAGCAAAGCGACTAATTCCCGATCCAAAAGTGGGTAAGACAGGGAGACACCATCTCGCCAAAACTGTTCATAGCATGTCTGGAGGGGGTATTCAGAAAGCTTGACTAATACCCCGGCTACACTAGGGTCCGAATGTCATTTTAACTAAATGTCATTTGACTCAAATGGGGTGCTTCGAATGCCATTCAGAATCCGCCGTGCTACACTACAATTTCGACGGCATTTGAAAGCTTTCACAGTTGCTCGCCGTGCTGTAGTGGCGCTGTTGTCGCCCCGTTCCGTTTTCGTACCGTAATACAACAATCAAATTTAGGAGCAGTCTAAGGCAGTAAAATGATATCAAATTAGAAGAGACACCAGTTTTGACTCTAATGTGGTGGCTGTCTTGCGTAGTTTTATTTTTTCCAGCGATCGACTCCCTAAGCGTCTGCGATAAGGATAAATAGCCGGATTACCCACTGGCTCCGGATGACACTTCTGTGTGCTTCGCTCGTGGCCGGAGGAATCGATACTGCTTTTAATGCAACTCTTTAAATTTGTAAAGACGCGTGAGGCTGTTGTACGTCTGATTCACATTAATCATTTGCGAGTGCACTCCCGCCACCGGTATCGTCTTTCTCTCTTATCTACTTTAGAAAAAAAAGTGTACGAGCAGTAAGCACATACTTACAGAATTCTCGGTTGGCGACATTAGAGCTGCTAGTGACGCATTGAGCTTTGACGTTCAGCTCAAGATTTCTCAGACACCAATTCGTGCGAGGAGCGATCTTGTTCGAACAAATCGTTGTGCGTGATAAACGTTCGAATCTAGGGGCCTACCAGCCGTGGTTGCGCAGTGGCTAAGTCCTTGGGACACTGAACCTGCAGACGCGGGTTCGATTTCGTCCGCGGTGGCTTGTCTTTCGATGGAGGCGGAAAGCGAAGAACGCCCGTGTGTAGGGATTTCGGCGCACGTTAACAATCCCCATGTGGTCATAATTAATCCTGAGCCTTCCACTACGGCACGCCTTATAGCCCAGGTGTGTTGTTCGGCGCGTTAAACCACTAATACTTGAATCTGAATTTGAATTGAGGGAACCCTCTCCTTATTTAAATACACGTCACAGGACTGATGGATCAGTTCGATTTAGCTATTAGTTCATTGGTTCCACTGGTTTCGTTGTTTCCATTGTCGCGTGCGTGCGAGTGCGCGTGCGAGGGCGCGTCCATGTGTGTACGTGCGTCCATGTGCGTACGTGCGCTCATGTGCGTGCCTGACGCTTTAGTTAAGGCGCATTTCAGAATTGAAAATTTGAAAGCGTAGAAAGCCCCTTTTTCCTAACAGCCGTCATTTCGCGCGCTTCTTCCATTCTTTGTGTGGCTATTTCCCTTGAACGGCAATGCTAGACGTACTGTAAGCGCCCAGGCGTGCTCGATGCTGTTACGGGATGCAATACCCTAACTTAACGGCGTTGCCTGCTACAGATGGGGACGTCGTTTAAGAAGAAAAACGTACCACATCCGCCTCGCCCCCTCGAGCGCATCGTGTTTACTTCGGGGCGTTGTTTGTTGCCCGCGCGTTCGTCCGTCGGGCGTCCGCCCTCGCAGATGGAGGGATATAAATTTTGTCGCAGATGTTCCTAACCACGTTCTGCTGCTTTTGAAATTCCTGCACCCGCTGTTCTTCCAGTTTTCGGAAGCTAGATTCTTTTTCGAGGTTTGTATTGTGTTTTTCTTCTGTCCTTTTTCTTTTCTAGCGTAACTGGGGCCGTTATATTGCTGCCCCTGCAGTTTTTGCTGTCGAGGCGTGCCAATGCAAAAATGTTGGCTCCGCCTACGCTCAAGGCACCGGTCAGAAACGGCCAAATCGGGCGACGCGCTTTCCCTATAACTGCGTTGATGAAGCAAGGTTCTGGGTGTGCTTAGGCTCAACAGATTAATTAAAGAGTTCATGGAGACAGCACAAGCGCTGTTTTAATTGATGTACCCACCCTTTTATACGCCACTCTCAACTTCATTCTGGCCTCCGTGAACGTTGCTTCCACACACACACCACGCACACGCACACGACACGCACACGACACACACACACACACACGCACACGACACACACACACACACACACACACACACACACACACACACACACACACACTCACACACACACACGCAAACACACTCACACACACACACACACACGCAAACACACTCACACATTGGAATACCAAATATGATCACTATCATTAATCAACTTTTCATTAAAATTGAAGCTACGCAACGTCGGCAGTCACGTAATAGATGGAATAAAAAAAAACAGCAATCTAACTTTATGTTACCATTAAACGGTGTCAGGAAATAAACGGGTCAGGAAGGTCGCTACAACGTAATATTTGCGCCTATTCCAGGTGACATTCTTTTCCAGCCGACATACAAAAGCTGTTCCTTTGACGTCATAGGGGGAGCGCCAAAAAGTGGCAGGTGAAGCTCTACTGTTTCAGCTGTTTTGAGTGGGAAGTACTGCAATTCACTCGGCAAGTCGAAAAATCATTCGCCGTGGCCAGGAGATGACCACAAATAGGCCTAATAGGTTTAAAAAAGAGAAAGTTATGAGGTCGCCTAGCACTTAGCATGAGGTAGTGAGAGCGAAAGTATTGGGTCCAATGACCGAACGGGTTTCTCATGGTAGGGCTCATCAATTTTTCTCGTCGTGCTCCTCCATCGCCCCTCTACCCAACCTTTTATCCTTCCTCCCTTTTTACCACTTATAGGTCATCCTTTTTTCTGATCAAGATATATCAATTCATTCAACTTTCGCGCTTTAGCAGTACTCCTGTGCCATCGGTTGTCACAACGCGAGTCCGTTTCTTTATCTATTGCTTTTCCCGTGTGCTTGTAGACGCTCGAGCCGACATATTTTGTTTTTGTGTTTGCTTTAATTGTCCTTTCTTAGACACCGATTTTCCCCGGAGCTTTCTTTTCTGTCCTTTTGTTACCGCAAAAACTAATCGCATTGCTATTCCTAGTTGCAAGAACGATGGTTAAACGGTATACCAGGCGGAGATAACCTGATCTGGAAGGTTTAAAGCACCCGAAACGTAGTTGTTGGTGTCGCTGGCGCCAACAGCGCGGGCCAGCGCCCTTTCTTGCTCTTTTGCTGCACTTGGCGCTGCGTGAGCCGGCATCTTTTGCTTATGTTGTGCTTCTATTTCCACATCTATAAGGGATTTACGTGCAGGATGACACTTCACAAGCAAAGCGACTAATTCCCGATCCAAAACTGGGTAAGACCGGGAGACACCATCTCGCCAAAACTGTTCATAACATATCTGGAGGGGGTATTCATAAAGCTTGACTAATACCCCGGCTACACCAGGGTCCCTAATGTCATTTAACTAAATGCTATTTGACTCAAATTGGAGTGCCTTCGAAATGCCAGTCCGAGAATTCCGCCGTGCTACACTACAATTTCGACGGCAATTTGAAAGCTTTGCACAGTTGTTCGCATGCTGTAGTGGCGCTGTTGTCAGCTCCGTTCCGTTTTCGTACCGTAATACAACAATGTCAAATTTAGGAGCAGTCTAAGGCAGTAAATTGATATCGAATTAGAAGAGGCACCAGTTTTGACTCTAATGGGGTGGCTGTCTTGCATGGTTTTTAAAAATTTTTTTTTGCGACTGACCCACTGGTTTTGAGAGTATGCAAATTAAATATGTTGATTTCATATTTTAAGTAAATTAACAAGTGAACAAAGTTGCCACAAACGAAAATATTTTAGTTTGTTTTTACGTGCGGAAGTATATTTTTTATTGCCGATCGAAGATGCTGCGTGCGCGATCGCTAGAAATGAAATTTTAAATCCCAAATGTCTCTCTCGGTGCTCATTTGGCTCGAATGTCATTTGAGCCGAATCGCATGTCAAAACCTAGTGTAGCACCACAACTTGGCATTTGAGTCAAATGACATTTGGTGCAAATGACATTCGGACGCTAGTGCAGCAGGAGTATAATAAAGCACAGGATTAAGGATACACTGTGAATACTTGAGCCATTTGAGGTTTGCAGACGATATAATAGTGCTGATTGAGAATGCAGAACACCTGCACAAAATGTTGGAGGAACAACGATCATAAATCATGGTCGTGGGGTTGAAAATGAATATGAATAATCCTAAATTAATGGCTATTAAGCATGCTGAAAGCGCCATCTTCACCATAGGAAACGAAGCGCTAGAAGAAGTAAAAGAATATAACTACTTCGGACAAATGGTTAGCTCTGACCCCAACCACGAGAGAGAGAAACCCCGAGCAGAATAGGAATGGGCTGGGCAAGCACACGTAAATAATGATAGTAAGCTACCTCCATCACTTAAAAGAAAAAAAAACACAACCAGTACATACTGCCAGTGATTACATATGGAGCTGTAACTTGGAGCCTTACTAACTAGAAGACAAAATTTATATCTGCTCAACCGACCAGGTAACGAATAATGTTAGGAATAACATTCAGGGATAGAAAACGAGCTACCTGGATCAGAGAACAAACTAGAGTAGAAGATATCATAGTTCAAGTAAAGAAAAGAAATGGTCTTGTGCTGTCCATGTATTGAGAGGAACCGACAGCCGGTGGACAATTAGGTTAACAGACTGGATACCAAGACATGGGTCTAGAAGAAGGGGACGGACAAGTACACGATGGAGGGATGAAATACAGAAATTCGGTGGCCACCACAGGACTCCAGCGGCGCAGAACAGGAGCTGTTGGGAGTTAACGGGAGAGGCCTCCGCCCTGCCTCTCCCATTATTAACTGCATGAATAGGCTGTTAATCGTGAGGAGGCAGTGCTCGGTACAAAAACACTGCTTACTTTTCTTGCGGAAACAGGGCTGGAAGAGGTTCTGTGAACTCTCTGAGCATGTACAATTTGTATATGTGTGCATTTCTCCTCTTACTCCCCTTTCTTTCTTTCCTTTTCTTTTTCTGTCTATTTTTCGCTGTCACCTCACTTTATTCACCCCATCTGGAGTAGCAAGCCCTACCGTTAGTGGGGCTGACCTCTTCAGCTTTCATTAAAGGCTTTCTCTCTCTCTCTCTCTCTGTTGATGGTAATGATGATGATGATGGTTTGGTTTGCTTCCGGTCAACGCCGTTTTCACGCTTTGATGTTCTGCGTTCGTCTTAGTAAACACCAATCGAAGATGTCTTTTTAATTATCGGTTATGAAAGAAATATGCGAAGCCTTTTTCTTTGCGTTTGCACTGGAGCAGGCACAAGGTACACTTCGCAAATAGAAGACTATAAAATATGCCGCAAACGTACCTCTAGGAACAGTAAAAACTGTTTAGAAGCCTGAACGCAGTGGCTTCACAAGGTCCGTCTACGTTTCTTTCCCCACGTAATAGCTGTTACCCATCTCAGAAAAATTCCCCGCATTTCCCCGAGGGGAAGAATGTGAAAAGTGCGAATGCACGAGTTGAATTTGCGCGGTTCGGTAATGTTCGCGAAAGAGAGATCCCACACACACACACAACTACAAAGAAAGAAAGATGCATTTATTCACAGACACCTATTTGTGTTGTCGTTGTACTTGATTGCTAGAGCGGATCTCAGCTTTGAAATTTCGTGTCAGTACTCCTTTAAGCAGGTTCATTAGCCCTTCTCACGCCCGATTCTTGGCCAATCCCCCAAGTGGGTATGTGCCATATCAGCGGCCAGGCAGCGCGTGCCCATCTCCCCCCGTTGCCAAGGAAGACGAGGAGATTCCGGGCCAATCCCCCACGTGGGTATGTGCCATGTCAGCGGCCAGGCTGCGCGCGCCCATCTCCACGTGCGCGGACATCGCCGGTGGATGCAGGTTCAGGGTCGCTTAAGAAGTGCATTGCACTTAAAAACGCCGTTTTTAGCTTCGAAAGAACTGAAACATGATGGAAATTTGCAAACTGGTATCAAATGAAACCATTCACAGGTACATTTGTGTTCTCAGGGCTCGACAGAATAAAGATTTGTCAGGTTTTCGAAGCGAGGCATTTCGAATTCCGCATTGAAAGATTAGTTGAGACGAGCTGACTACGAAACTCCTTACTGGAAACGAGGAATGTATATTGGAAAACGTCGAACGCAGTACGTTAAACTAGGAGGCGCCTTCCTGAGGGGGGGTGCATAACATATGACGATGAGGAACGAGTGTGCGCCTGTACACTGAGCAGTCACGCTGTTTAATCTTCTGTTATAAGGTTATTGTTATAACGCTGATATCTTGTCTCGAATAATAAAACTCAGTTGGAAGTTAGCGCCTATCCCTGTCCTTCGAATCCTTCGTTTGAATTTTTCTGCGCTTAAACGTCCGCATCATGAAGCCCCGATTAGCTAGAACCCGGACTTTGTTAAATGCATTCCGTTTAATTTTCAACGTCATGTATAGGGTTGTTGCATCGTATGCCAGGCAAATTCTTCCACGAGAACGTATTTCTCGAAGACGTTTATACATACTGCGGGCCTATAAAAATAGATACAGAGAAGAAAGCCCGAATTGGCTAACGCTTGGGAAAACGGAAGATTGATGACGTAACGAGCCTCATCCGCAGACAACACCGTGAGGTCTCCTGGGATCTTCAGCATGTCTCTTTGCGCTAGTTTGCTTATTTCGTCGTGCCATCTAGGTTTGTTGCTTTATTCGGGGTCAACGCATAGTAGCCGTCTACCAGAACGGCCCTCCCGAAGCTTTAATCTCTCGGTCCCTGCGTGCTCCCACGAATACCGCACAAGTTATGCGTGCGTTGTAGGCGTTTTTTTTTTCCGACGATCGATTTTCATTACTTTACGACCAGGCTATGTTTACGATGATACTACATGGGGAGTCTGAAAAAAAAAAAAAAGATAGCAATGCAGTACCTGAAATAATTTAAAAAATCAAAATAAAAAGGTAAGAAACAACAACCACAAAATGTGCGTTGAGAAATCTCTTTGTCGAGAACAGACTTGATTGGTGCCTTCTTTTTGAGACACTCTTGAAGGAATCCTTAATAGGCCTTAGCAATAGTGAAGACGTCTCGAGGTATTTTTATGCAATAAAAGTAAAGTACGGCTTTTAGTATTTTAGTATATTTCGATGCACCTTCGCCGACAGCATGTAAACGCGCAGCGAGTTTTTCAGCACTGAACGGAAATGTTTGTACCTTTTGAAGGACAACTTATAAAAAAACAATTGCTGCCTACTTTGCGACACGAAATGTGTTTTCAGATGCGTGGGGTAAGCGCTTTTCTTTCGTACGAAATGAGGCACAAGGAACAGTCGGTTAAGTGTGCAGTGTGTATGTGTGTGGCGGGTGCGGGTGGGTGTGGTGCGTGTGGGTGCGGTGTGCCGTGGCGGTTTGCGTGCGCTCGTGCGGCGTTTGTGTGTGCGTTGTGCGTTCGTGCGTGCGTCGGCGTGTTGCGTGTGTGCTGCGTGCGTGTGCTGTGTGCGGTGTGCGGGTGTGTGTGTGCGTGTGTGCGTGTGTGTGTGTGTGTGTGTGTGTGTTGTGTGTTGTGTGTGAGTGTGTTTACAATACAATTTTTGACTTGACTTTCCCGGGCACGCTTCAGAACGTTCTCCTTGACTAGGTTGTATCTACATCAGAGCCTGGATGTAACGGTGAGAAGTACACGTTTATGATTGCTGCTGCAGTTTCCATCCTTTGTTCGGCCCCCTCTAGTCCTAGGGAAAAGTTTTTTTTTTTCCTCGGGGTTCTTTCTTTCTCCTCTGTTCCAAATTAGTGTTTGCCACCGACGTTATGTGTTGTAACACAGAGCGTGTCCATACGCGCGTGTCCATGAGAAATTTGAGGGAGTAAGATCGTCACGTTCTGGCGCTGTACACATTGGGAAAAAGAACACGTACGATGATACCTCCTACATGATTTCGAGCATAGAATCAAATGGTTTACGAACCGATACTCTGCCCAGTGAGGTACGAAGAGAAGGTGTTTGCGAGAGGGCAGAGGCGGTGGTCCGTACCGCCGTACCTTATACGACGTGACATGACGTGATACGCCTAATACCCCATCCGTGTTCTCATGACCCCTATATCCACAAAAGGTAAAAAACGAATCACACGGAAAGGAGGCTTGTTGACACAAACAAGAGATCACTGTAAGACAGCCCTTTATCATCAAGAGGAGGAGACACCTGTGCGGCTGGTTCCTCCTCTCCCTCAGCGCAGGGGGCGCAACCTGTCGGCCTGCATGCTAAGCTTGATGGTTGGTCTTTTGTCGTACGTGACACCTGTAAAGAAGGGTACAGTCGGCAGCAAAGGTCTGGCTTCCGGTACAATTCGATCTTTCTGCGGAATAAGCGCGGACTACGAACAAAGAAGCTATAAAAATGAACTGAGAAAATTTAAACAATATGTACCTTATAGGCCGCCTCAACAACAAGCAAGTCGAAATACGAATAAGAAAATCGTGAGACCAGTCGTGAAACCGGACCAATCCCGTAACCCGCTCCATTTCCACAAAAATGCATAACATGCAAACTTGCCCCACTTAATCGTTAGACATGGCGGTAAATGGTCGAACGAAGCTTAAAGAAACAAAACGCACCAAAACCAAAAAAGAGAAAATTGTAAAGATGAATTAACTAAATCACATTATGTATCCGTATACACCGCCTTAAAGAACAAGGGCACCCGCTGTGGTGGCTCAGCGGCTAAGGCGTTGTGGGGGTGAACACGAGAACGCGGGTTTCATTCCCGACCTCGGCGGCCGCTTTCTGTTGGAGGCGAAAAGCAAAACGCCACGATGTGTACAAGGATTTTGGACGCACGTATAAGATCCCTCAAGATTGGTCAAAATTAATATCCGGAGAGCCCCCCACTACGGCACGCCTTATCGCCTTGTGAAGCCGTGCGGGTGCTCTCATCTCTCAATCTCTAATCAACTCATCAATCAATCAATCAATCAATCAATCATCAATCAATCAATCAATCAATCAATCAATCAATCAATCAATCAATCAATCAATCAATCAATCAATCAGTCAATCAATCAATCAATCAATCAAAATAGAAATGGAAGAACACCAAAAGAACAAATAAAAATACGAATAAAATATCGGACCCTGGACTAACCATGTGGCACCCTGCGTTTGCATACAACTGCACAACGTCGAAGTACACTTAAACGCTATAATAGTAAGAATAATAATACAGAAGTAAACAAATTCGGAACCCATGACACTCATGTGGCACTCTTGTTATGCATACAGCTCACCAAGCGTCAAGTTAAGGCTACATTAAACGCTATTATAGTTAACAACCGCAAAAATAAACAAAGTAAAACCATAAAACAACACAATATCTCAACGTTCGGACTACTTGTAGCCAAAATAGACTAATAGCAGTCACACTGAGGTGAAAAAAAGCTGAAAAAGTGTAAAAAATAAAACTGTAATATTTTAAATGTAAAATATGTAAAACTGCTGTAAAAATGCTGGCGGATTAGAAGACAATTATCTGAATTTCCGCACATTTTTATTTGCAAGTTTCACGCATTTGGCTTCTGTAACGTAATCTTAAACACGGAGTTTTGCAAGCTGGTTCTGCTAAGTAAGTTTTTACCGTGTACTACTAACACTTGTCAATACCTTCGCTTAGGTTGGGGCCTTGTCATGTGGCAATTTTTTTGCTTTGGCAAAGGTACAAGCTTGTTTTTGTCTTCGTTATCTTTTCCCAAATGTATCAAGTGGTCTGAGTGGATTTAAGTAATAAAGCTGCTCATTCACCCCTATTGGTTTAAATACCCTATGAAGACAAAACACAAGTTCTGTTTATTCAAAATACAACGTTGTCCCAATAACACTGATGTCGATTTTAGTGCACGACTTGAAAAATTAAGCTTGATGAGGAGGAAGACGGCTGAAAAATACCGAGAAAAAGGGGTGGGTTATAGACCAAGTTTTCCCCAGCCTTCATGGAGTCACAGGCTTTGTTCGATTGGCAGCAGCAAACCAAGCCAAGAAATATGACCATGTCTTGCAGTAGCTGTTAAAATTCTTTATGACTATATCACTTTAATACTAATACGAATTTAACATGCTGGTAACACGTTATTTTTGTGTTTCCACTGTTACGGTACTTTTCACTTGTTTGGCACGAAATTTCAAAGTTGTTTAATATTTGCCCCTTCTGCGTCTAAAGCGTCCTTTGGTGCCCGGAATGAAGTCTAGGGGGTCACGAAGGGGTACTTCTTTCAAACAAAACAAGGTAGCGTTTTGTATTCGTGGTTTCATTAAGGACACTAGATTCATAGCTTGCAAAATAAAACATACTTGATTTGATTAGGAGTACAGCCGAGAAAACATAACCTGGGATTGAGGGAGAGATAGGTACAAATAAAAGAGAGGGGTGGGAGGGTGCTGGTTGCCCTTCTGTCTCTGACTTGGAGCGCACAAAGAGGAAGTAGTAATTGGAACTTTGATTTATTAAGGTATGCTTTATCTTTTGAACGCCACCGCTCAGACAGCAGCAAAACATGCCGACGCAGAAAAAAAAAAAAACTTCCTAACTTGAGTTCTCAGAAGCGCGAAATGTTTCTCTCATAAAACTGCGTTAAACGTGTGTCAGAACCTTCGATAAAAGTGCATCCAACCTTCGCTGAATGTGCGTACAATCGATCGTCAAACCTTCCAAGACCCAGAACGATCCCATGCGACGATTTCTCGCGCACTAAGTAAACGCATCTACGAACGATCTAAATGTATACCGATGCGTGGTCTATGAGATGAAGTTACACTAGCGTACTCCCCCTTCGTCTCCGATGCATGTATTGTCTCATTTAAAAACGTTCCCTTTTTGCGATTTTTAAGTAACCGCTTTGACATTATGGAAGCCCAGTTCAACGCATGTGCCGTATGTCCGTATATCTTATCAGAGCTTCTTTGTCGACTAACCGGTCTATGGTGAAATGCATTAGTTTTTTTGACACAGTCATCTATCCCACTAAGAAAGGTTTACTTTAAAACTAGGGGGCTGTTCTGTTGAGAGGCAACCAAAATAAGCAGGCCCGAATACAATGTTAACAACCAATCACATGCTGGCAATGATATGGTAGTTGTAAGGCCTCATTATAGCGGTGCTGTTTTACCCACGTCCTTAGTGCTGTTCTCTCGAAATTTATTTTTCTTGATACTAGCGTCAGTGGGCCATTACTGTTGAATGCACACAGGGCTGTAAACTGGATGTTTTCCTGGCCATCCTCATCTTCTGTATAATATCGGTGCACAGAGGAACGCCTCCTGAAAGATCCGCACGCAGAGAAAAGAGGTTGGCTGTTTGCGCACTGCCCTATCCAGAAGACACCACTTAGGTTACAACACCGTGTTTACCTCCATATACTTCTATTTATTTATCTCCTGTCTGGATCGGGCTTGTTTCGAGCCATTTCCGTCTATTTTCTTTCTGGCCCGTCTCGGTGTTGTTTTCGTAGGCGTTTCTGCTACTCGCTTAAAGAAAACGCGGGCAGTTCCATCGATGTACGAGTCACTGGACATTACTTTGAGAGCCCCTGGCTTTGTGCAGTTCTGGAGGCGCTTGTTCCAGGCTGGGCGCTTCCCCCTTCGGGGTGTCATTGCCACCGCCGGAAGTAGTCTCTGAGCGGCTCTGACTGTCCTAAGACAATGGGGATCCCTTGTTTGTACCGTTCTTCTCTCGCATATAACGAACAGTACCGAGGAGACGTACGAGCGCTGTCGGCTCTTGCGAGTGCAATCTCGGGTGGGATGAGTATAGGAACCCGGAAACGAACGCTAACCATTTTTATTGCGCCGGCAAGTGTACGTCCTTTGGACGCGGCATTATTGTCATTTTGTATTATGTCCGCGTAGGAATGAACTGCTACAATCGGACTTTCAATGGCGGACTCTCGGCAAGCACAGAAAAAGCCTTTCTAGGGAATCAGTGGGCTTTTTGGAGACCAAGAGCAGTTTATCCACAAATGGGCAATGAATTCATATTTACTTCTTTTGTTTTTATTACCGTCCGGTTTCTACTGTCGACATTGTCGGTTTTTTACCTGGGTTAACAATGCAAAGCGTTTAAAAAATTGACTCCAATCCACGCTGCGAAGGTGGTTGGAAAGCAAAGCTTTAAACGACGCCCACAACGACTGCCCATGCGACGTCACGTAAATTCACACACGTGGCTCTACAAAGAGTGAAACGAGAGATTCTACCAGCCGTTATTAGATGTGACTGCATCTCATTCACTCGCCTTGTCCATGCAGCGTCGTCGGCGTTGTTGTCGTCCGCCCCTGCCCCATTCTCCTCGCCGCGCGAGCTGCGCTCACCGCCGCTCACCCCCTCTCCTCTCGGATGCGAGGGGCATTGGATTGGATTCGAATGGATTGGCTTGGCTTGGCTTGGCTTGGCTTGGCTTGGATTGGATTGGATTGAATTGAATTGAATTGATTTGAATTGTATTTGGATTGGATTGGATTAAAGTGGATTGTGTTGGATTGTGTTGCGTCATAGCCGCTGCAGACGCACTGGCGCCGGCGCATGCGCAGTACTCTCATCTTCCGCGGTCTCCTCTCCTTCGGCGCGCGGCGCATATAACCGCTGTGCCGCTTCCGGCGGCCTTCGTCGACGGTTGCCTCTCCGCTTGCGCTTGAACCCCCCCCTCAAGCGTCGCCATCACACCAGGGTTCCCGCGAGGGGAGGTGGGCGTAATTTTTTGAAATTCGCGGGGGCGGGTCTCTCGAACGCAGCAGCAGCGTCGGCTACGGCCGGGCTAGACCGGCGGACGCCGCCGCTGTAGCCCGGCCTTGCGTCGAAAGAAAGAAAGCGGAGACGAGCGTGTTTCGAAGGGTGAGACAGCGGAACCTAGCCATCCTGATGTGCTAGCTCGGGGATACACCAGTGCGCGACACAAGCGAAGACACCGAAGCAATTCGGCATGTGAGCTTAGCGATTCCCATTTATACCGATTTAAACGTTAGTTTAGTAAGTTGGAGAATTGCGAGAAAGCTGAGGGTACTTTTATAATCGCTATTCATCAGGACCAGTTGCTACTTTCGCTTTTTGTAATACCTGTTAAAACACAACCCAATTGCTATTCCCCAAATTAGAAAACAGACTCCCATTCCTGGCAAGCAGTGCCCAAAAGGTAGCATTTCTGTAGCGGCCAGATGTCTGTATGTGGTTTGCACATTTTGTTTTCCTGCCCTGCAAACCAATCCTTAACGTATGTTTGCCGTACGATCACTTGGTTCCGTCGGGTGCTGGTTGCCCTGGAGGTGCTGTCGAACAAGTTAATCAAGCCGTGCGAAGGCACCGCGCAATGAACGCGAAGCTGCACCAAAACAGGCCCAAAAGAACCGTCGCTAAAGCAGACGGCAAAGCCGTACCGCCGACACCGGCGAGCAGGCACTTCCGCGCGGGAAACGCTGGGTAAATTCGCAGCGCCATCTCTAGTGTACTCCGTGAGTGGCCAACTGGCATAAGCGACATTGCCACTTACGTGGCCCTGTTTGTCGAGCATATGCTGATGCAGCACTGAAACTTACTGAAACTGAAGCTTACAAATCGAGAATAACGGTACTTTGGCTCCTGAAAGGTCATTCTTCTGTCTGCTTTCTTGTACCTCGGAAAGCACCTATTGTTCTTCATAAAACACTTTATTAACATGAGGAAGTTGCCCTAACGGTGCCTTGCGCGTAGTTCCGGGGGTCACCCGTCACCCTCAAAGTAGGGATTTTAAAACCCCACAGCAACGTATTAAAATTAAACACCAGTTAAAACTGAAATTAAAATTAAAGCCACTCGTAGACGTGACGCCATTTCACAATTCCGTGGGCAGTTTAGGAGGTCTCGGTTAACAGGGCGTTCGCACAGCGCCAGAGACAGCGTTCGAGGGGGAAGCCTTTCTCTCAGGCGCCGGCTGCTTCGCCCAGATAAGCAACAGGCGAAAGGCTGCGTGAGCAGCGGTAGAGGAGCCGGAAAATGTCCTCCAGGAATGCCAATGCACAACGTTGGATGCCGGCAGGTGCACTGCTGCTCATTGTGCGCAATTTCATTTTCCGACTGCATGTTCCTGCTCACCTAACCTATATCGTGTGCTTTGCTTACATGCGTCGTCTGGCACTGTGTTGCTCCACTGTTTTTTTCGTCCGTTTCGCTACCCACCGCCGGCGTATAAGCTTGGGAAACATATGTTGCACGAGTGAGTCATTAGAGTTGGACTCAACGCCACTATTACAGTGAAGTTGTTTAGCAAATTGTATTTTTTTTGTGTCCGCAGTTAAAAGAATAACAGGAAATTGCCGAGCGCGTGCTCGTGAGCCCGGGCCTCGCGGCGACCACCCCACAGTTACAAAGCCAAGAAAATGCCTAGCGGTCCTCTATCTATCAGAGGCAAACTGCCTATCAGAGGCACATTGCTGTCCCCAGAAGAGCGGAACCGTGGAGGGTCGTGGCCTACTTGCCGTCATGTTGTAAACAAAGAGATACGAAAGTTGATCCGCGTGCGTACGCTATTTTGCTGCAGTAGCGACCGCTCGCCTTCCGTCTGCTAAACGCAAAACTGCCGTAGCGTACGGCGCATGAGCAGTGCAAGGAACGCAAAGAAATAGCGCCCGATAACTCTGCGTACGGCTTCGTACCCTATTCTAGAACTCTGTTATTGAACTATAACCCGTAATATACGTGTAAATGCGGCATCCGCATGCGAGTTACAGCTTCACCGGTTAACTATCTGTGAGGGTGGCATGGGATCGTTTTTTTTTTTATCTTACAAATTTTCGAGTTTGTTTCACACTTTAGTCGGAACAACTGCTCTACGGCAACTGTGTCGCTGCAGCGATGGCCAAAACTCTAGCGGATGGACCGAGAGCTTGGGATGGGCTCGCAACCGACTGTGCAGGATACTAAAGCAGCGTTCTACTGAACCCAATGAAATCAAATGTCTGAGTTCAGGGGTCGCTATCGATGGCTGGCGCTGGTGCATCTTCGAACTGGAGTGGAGGAAACAAAAAATCGCTGTGGTGTGTGGGTCACGTTCAACGGCCGCAGTAATGAAGGAGAAAAGGAACCTCTGTTCGACAAAAGCAGTGCAGTTCCGTGCAGCTGAGGTCGTGTGGCATGGACGCCCGCCTAACTGATACAAATACAAGTGAACTGTTGACTGCGCTGGCAGCGGTAAATTGCATTAAGCGGTTCCGTCGCAGGAGCAACCGATATCCACGAAGGATAAGTGGGTTAATTCGCCTGCATGTGACTCCGGTCGTTGCGGTTGTCGTTATCGTTGATGACGATCATGGTGACGACGATGGATGCGGTGATTATGAAGATGATGCGATGATGATGACGATATTGTTGATGCACTGTTGCTTTTTTCCTACCGTATCAGTGTTGTCGGCGTCAATTTCTTTGCAGTGATGCGCTGTTGTTCCGTGGCTTGTAAAAAAGCAGAAAGTGCCCATCGCTTACCCCCTGTTTTCGGTCTCTAACCAGCTTTTGGACCGCTCACTGCTTGCGTATCGCTTTATAAATGTTATTTTAGAACAAGTACTTGCACAAAAGAAATTGTGGAAGCTTAAATACCTTCTTCGACATGTATGCGCACCAATCTTTTAGAAAGTCGTGCTGACCCTTTGTGTGTTCCCAGTCCTACACAGCGCCCTTGCGAAATGCCTATGGAGTCAGAAAAAATGGTCACCCACGTAAAACATACAACAGTCGCAGTGTGTTAAGTAGTCGATGCGTAATAAATGCCAATTTGGCGAGCTAGTTGTTGAGAATTTGAGGTACAAGGGGTGAGAGATAATCTAGCTTCGTCAGCGCTGCAACGCTTACAAAGCCATCCTCGATTAAACCCACTACGGTTGTGAGACCCCTTGTTTTGTTGCAAACTAGCCAAGGATTTTGTTTGGATGTGGCGTTCACGCTCATTCTTTGATCCTAGTTAGGCAAGTAGTCCGCCGATTCGGCTGTACGCTTGTTGTCCCGTTCAAACTTAGCAACACTTAGCGTGTTTTCTATGCATGAGTGTGTTGTCGAGTGTGCACGACATCTCCAATCCACGAGCGTGCTTAGGCATCTCCTTAAAGGGGCCATGAAGACAAAATGCAAGTTTGGATTATTCAAATGATTGCCTTGTTACAATCATGCTGACGCCACTTTAAAGTAAACCTCGCTCAAATGAGCTGTATAATTAGGAAAAAAAGGGAATGGCCATACGACCCACTAGAACATTTTCTGCAATAGAAGCTACGATGTCATACTAGCCAGCTCTGCGATTGGCGGAGGCCGGAAAAAGCAAACGCAAATTAGGCAGAACTTATAAGCTTGCCAAACGAGCTATCTGCGCTCAAATTTAGGGCACATTCTTTTTGTCAGTAAGAGTGGGTGGGACAAACAGAGGAGGTTATGAAAGCACACGTAAACATAGAAGTACCGTGCGTACTGCTGTTGGTACTGGCGCACTATGCTTCGTTTAGATGCACAGCACTGCGGCGCTTTGTGGTTGTCTCAGACGACACTAACCGATTGACGCAAGCGACAGTGTCTCACGTGACCATATTTGTCGAGCGAGCATCATGTTTCATGAAACGATTATTTTCTCCATAAACAAAAACAAGCCAGATTAAAATACGGTCACAAAGAAACCAAAGGCAGAAAACGGCTTGCCATGGTGTGGTGCCGCCATCTAGTTTGACTAACAGTAAGCAAGTCTTTGCTTCACACCAAGTTTAGCTGAAAGACCAGTTCTTACGATGTCATTGAAAACGTGTTTCAAACGCACGTTTTCACGCTAAAATAAAAAAAAATTAGCTTAAATTGATTAATTTCGCTGTGACTAAAGCATCGTTTGCTTCTGGACAGGCGCTGGGGGCACTATAGAACACGAAATTTTTTGAATAAAAGAAACTTGTATTTTGTCTTCATGGCTCGTTCCTTTAAGAGACTTGTTGGCCCGTGGCCAACTTTAGGAGCAGCACATAGCGCTACAAAACCGGTGTTAACATTTCTTCGATACACTGAGCTAGACAGAACACTGAAGTTCTTGGTCACAAGATTCTTTCGCCAAATTGTGTGAGCACGTGCCGCGGGTGTTTATATTTGTGCATTAATTAAGTGGGTGTGAACATTAAATTTTCATGTCACCTTCACCAACTCCTGGCGTAGCAAGTCGGGCTGATAGTCTGGCTGTCCTCGCAAGCTTGTTCATTAGTTTTTTACCTTTCTTCACAAAAGCTGCCACAACGCGATTCTGGGAATCCGCTATGGCGGCAGAGTGTGGCTGTGTTAGTTACTGTATACTTTCTTGGAAAGACTTTGGTGTGAAGAAAGAGGGGGCCGAATATGATCAGTTGTGCTAATCCAAACCAAGAGAGAAAAATATTGGCTCGGCATTGATGGGGGCTAGGTTTCGCTCACGCATCACTATCGAATAAGGACCGGCAGAATACTTCTCTCGTTAAAAATAATGTTATGCGAACAATACGTTTCACGGTGATTACATATGGGGCGGAGACTAAACGCCTCACTAAAAGTAGCTGGAAAGAAAACTTAGGTCGGCCAGATGAAACATGGATCACAAGGTGATAGTGCATGGTTTACTGTGAAGAAAACCAGAGTTTTCTATCACTGGGGACAAACTTGGGCAGAAGACAGCATATCTCACATTAAGATGCAGTGGAGGGTGGCTGGGGATGAAATGAAACAAGATAGCAACTGGCGCACCACGAGGGCAGCAATGTGGATATCGAGAGAGAGGTCCAGAAGAAGGGTAAGAACATTAACTCAATAGAGTAAAGAAACTGAAAAAAAATTGGGGAAAAAGAATTTATTCGGGCAGCCCAGGACAGGGTCCGTTAGAGGCCTTCGTCCTGCAGTGGACATAGATCGTATGACTATGATGATTGTAATGAGTATGATTTCTTGTGCTCTTTTAGTCTAGTGTCCACTGACATTCTTATCAGTCTTATATACGTAATACAAACACCGAACCACACGGTATAAGCACGTTCCGCCGATGTTTGCCGCACAAGCAGCAGCGCCATTTCCCATATCCTCGGTGTTAAGGCCGTCATTTATATTGTGAAAGATGCCATATTTATCAGAACCTCTGCTCATACCATTCAGTGAGAGTAGGCGTCGCCGCCCTGACCGAGGTAGCAACAGCCATGATTATCACGAGTTAATCGACGGGCGCTTACAAGGCCCTTGGTAATGCGGTAACAAATCTAAGGACGAACGAACAGTTTAAGTGGCGCAAGTGACAAGACGTCAGTCGGTGATATTGTTTCCGACCAATCAGGTTGAAGGTAATGAAGAAGGCAAGGAGGAATCGATGCATTCACCACGGCTGTCTTTCTTTACGCTTTGTCTCAGTGTCAGCCCCGTAGACCGCTGGCACTGCACTCTGCCGGTGGTGGGTGACAGCGGGTGGAGAAATCCCCAATTTTTGTCGATGACCTAGCGTGCGCTGCAGGCGACTTTATTAGGAAAAGTGCTGCGCTCACAGCGGCCTCTGTCTCGTGAAGGGTGCCTTTACTTGTCTAACAACCCCACTTTACATTGCATTAAGCAGGAAGCAACTTCTTTCAGTAAACATATGCACTGGAGTAAATTCGCGTTCCGCAATAAACTAGAAGAAAACACAAAAATTGAAAAGCAGACAACAGAGCAGCGTGCGCAGTTGAGCACCGGCCAACAAAATTCCGTGGAGTTTGCCCTAAAGTGCTGTCCGTCCCAAGAACATCCAACTAGACCTGGCACATTGTACACCAACCACGAACTGTTAAGGTTAGTGGCAAGTGGGCTGCATTCTTCCGCTATCAAACAAGATTGCCGGGGCGCTGTATAAGACAGAAGATGGAAACACGCGCACATCTTTAAACGAGGGATAAGGCAGCCGGGCTGCGCCAGTAACAAAGCATAAACAAACAAGGGTCATTGTTCGCGATGTACCTTCTTTATTCGTTTAACGGTACAGGTGCCGTCATAAGTAATTGGAACATGGTCTCGAAAATTTACAACAATTTCTTCTTCCGGATCCTACCTGGCTGCATTGAATGTGCGTTTAAAGGAGTCCTCACTAATAGAAAAAGCTTCCTGTAAACCCGTAAAGGCTGTCTCAAAGCCAACAAGCCAACTATTTTGTGATATTCACTAATCCTTGTTCCCATTACTTATGATGACACCTGTACTACGCACGTACGTACGCGCAGATACCCATGCTCATGTATGTTCATGCCTTTATCTGTTGGTACGTACGCTGCAGATAACCGTGTGGGTTCATACACCACATACAATAAATATGTACATGTTGATATGAACACCGGAGCTGGGTAGATCTTGTATATGTATTAATACACGTGCAATAGACCCTCGTTATCATGAATTCTCTTTATACGAAAAATCGTTTTATTCAGTTTTCATGGCCCTCACTGCTGTTCACGGCGAGTGAATCATTTCCAATTTTAATGAAGTATTGGTTTTAACGAAGTCACTTTGCTCCCCCAAGAACTTCAATATAGCAAAGGTTTACGTTATTTGCGATGGACATGCCGATGCAAATGGATTGCATACACGGTTGTACATATGTGTATTGACATTGTCCGTGCGCAGGTTATTTCATACGTGCATGCGCACGCGCCAATGAACAATGGCGTGGATGAAACGTACACACAACCCAACGTGCGAATCTGTTCGCACGTCAGTTTGTACGCACTTACGTATAAACGGCGTTCGATCATGCGTTCTCACAGAGCGTGATTTTCGCAATGCCTTCGAGAGAGTTCCGAAAAAAAAATGTGGTTGATTCCTCAGCCATAGGAATCGGTAAAACACGAAAGTGCAATGTGCAGCAAATTTTGCAGCTGAGCATGATTAGCGGGGAGGCGGCTGTCTTGTTGGTGTGCTTGGCAAGCGACGTCCTGCAGGCGGTTCGCTTCAGCAAAGGTGTACGGGTGTCATTTCTGTGATGGATATGACGTCAGTGAAATCTTGGTGTATTCCGGCGTAAAACACTTTCACGTTAAAATATAAAACTAGAAAACGAACAGCCCTGAGAATAACGTACTCTTTAGTACTAAAGGTTGCTTCCCCGCAAGAAGATTCTGTGTGTAGGGATGCACCCTTTACAGGCTGCTTGCTACGTTGTATAATGGCGTCACTTCAGTGACGGATATGACGTCAGCGAAATCTTTGTGTATCCGAGAATAAAACACTTTCATGTTATAATTACCTCGAGATTTCTCACACTGCTATTCTTTTTACGTCGGTTAAAATGCGTTATGCGTCTTTCCATCGGCCAATAAGCGTCCTTTCCTAGCCTTATAGATTTTACGAGATGCCCCTTTCTTGCACTGCATTGTCTTTATCTGGCCAGTCTCCCTCCACCCACGTTCCCTTTCCCGCATACTGCTCCACACAAAAGGAAGGCCTCAGCCTAGCATGGTTCACGGCTTCGTCCCCCTCTCTCTCACCCCTCCCCCTCTCGCTCACCACCGCGGCGTATTTCCTGCGAGAAGGCCACGCGAGACGCTTTCACGCCTCGGCGGCTTTTCTTCGGAGAGATTTATTCCCGTACGAAATGGCTGGCCGTCGAAAACGTGCTGATGCGGGGCTTATCGGGCGAGCAGTATTGAGTAACCCCGGGGCGCGGGAAATATAAACTCCAAGGGGAAAAGAAAGGGAGAGCGTACAAAAAAAGTCGCGGAAGGGCTGTCTTTCTTTTCTTTGCGTGCTTTTCGTAAGCCCTTTACTCAGTCGGCCGGCTCAAGTTCTCTCTTTTTTTCATTTCGTTACTCTTTGGGGGGCGGGCGTTAACGGGTGAAGGCGGAAGCGGTGTTCGACCCCCCGCTACGTCGGTTGTCGCGGGACGTGGTAACAGCGACAAGATAAGGAGGCCGATGAACTGGAAACCAGGAAATAGAGGGAGTGGGAGTACTTTTTATTAAAAATAGAGTTTTCCCGCGTTTACAATCTTTTGCGTGCTTTTTTGCTGGGTTGAGAGGAATCGGGAAAAGTTGCCTTAGAAACAAGTGGCTGAAGAAAGTAAAGAAAGAAGTTGGTATGACCATGATGTACACAGGGAAACAGGGATAAATAGTTTATTTGCCTCAAGACAACGTACGGTATTATAGAGGACGGAAGGAAAAGAGCCTCTAAATTTAACTGGAGGACTCAGTTCACACACAATATCGAATGTGCAGCAAATTTATGTATTTATTTAATAATAAATTATTGCAATAAAAATGCGATGCGATGATATTTACAGACTGTAAACAATTACTGTATTGGAAGACGTGAAAATGAACATTCTGGATAGTTGCCCATTAATACATACGCCTTCCTCCCCTCTTTTTTTTTTCTTTGTGCAGGTCAAGCAGGCAAGAAATTGCAGGAAAAAGCTTGTTCATGCAAGCTGTTCATATTGCATTCCAGAACTGCTGTTCCGGCTGCAAGCTACACACCCATTTCATCAACTTTTTCCTAAAAACCAACAATACCGACTAAAAAGCTTCTTAAAAGATGTTTGAATGTCGCACGAGCGATAGTGCTGTTTAATGACGGAGTCTATGAAATGCAGTGACAGAAATAAAGGTGAGGTTCGTGACGCACGAGCTGGAACTTTGCGTCATGCTACAGAACTTTCGTAAATGCAGCACAGCCTAAACACGCCCAAAATGATTCCCACCAAAATACTGAATTTCGTGAATTATTATACGATGTTGTCATTCATGGGTACATTGGTGATGGGTATTACTGCTCGCTTCTGAGTAACAACGGGAGTTGTTTGTTAAGCTGTGTCGTCGATCACCAAGACCTAAAGGCTAACATGTTTCCGAGCATGTGCAGCCCTAAATACGGCCAGTATCAGCCAGACAAAAGATAAAATTTTAAAAACTAACGCTGCTGATGATTTTAGGGGCCAAGCCCCTTAGGGGCTGGGGCTGTTGGCGTCTCCTGTCGTCGTCGTAATCGTCGTCTCATGTATTCACGGTACTAAAACACCGGGAAACTCGTTTGCGCCTCGCGCTAGAGCGTAACGCGTACTAAAAAAAAACACCGGGACACTCGTTTACGCCTCGCGCTGGAGCTCTTCGTAACGCGTACTAAGAAACACGGGACAGTCGCCTCTCGCCTCGCGCTACACGCTTCGTGCTTCAAGCGCGAGACTTTCGCTAAGCGTATACCTGTACCCCCCAACGGTTTCGTTTCCGTTGGTAAGAAACGCTGCAAGGCGGCCAGTAGATGCACTTATGCACTGCATGCTTCGCTCCTCCCCAGGTTCACGCTTGTGAGATGGCCGGGGATTTTTACAATGAGTTGTTCTTGACATGGGCGCTTAATGTCTGAAGAAAAGCTGATTTTGGTGTAATGCAGACAGAACATTTTAATAAAATGTTTTTCGCTCTCTCTACTGGGGAACAACTGCCACGGTCGGGACTTGTAAGTCCAACGTAGAAGGAGTTACTGCTGGTTTAGGCTGCGTTGAAATTTGAGCGATGGCGCACAGTAGTAAGCAGTCAACGAAATGCAGAGAGTGTTGATTTAAACTTTGGGCATACCATACAAAAGTTACTGGTTAGTATGCAGGCTGCACCGTATTGAGTATCGTTCAATTACAGCTGAGACACGGCAGCACGCCACTACTAAAGCGCCTTGTGTTTTGTGAACAGCGTGATTCGACACCTTAGGCAAAGGAGGCAAATTCAGCATCTTTTCCCTGCATTGTGGCGTGGTGAAGATAGAGATATAAGGGGCCGCGGTGTGACGGAAGGAAAACTCTAAACTTTTGCGCGGGATTTGCAGAGATGGCTAGGACTCAGTGAATATAGATTATCGGAACAGTGACATGAAACATAGGACGCAGGACATAGAACAACTAACTTTACGCTTGCATAGAGCTCGGACGTTACCGCGGATATTGCGGGTTATAGACGAAATGATCGCATATTCTGGACTGTGGCCAACACAGTCCAGAATAAACGCCTTGCTGGGATACGCTGCCTTTGCTTAAAAAATGGCTTTTTATGGTCCCATACACTCCATACATGCCGCCGAGCTTGATTTAAATGTTTTCTTACCCTAGGGGTCAATTTCTTGAGGTTTTACTATGGGTGCGGTGCCCAAAACAAAGTGTTCAGAGATCCATGGAGGGAAATATAGCATTGCTGGGGTCGGTTTGGAGGAGATGAACACGGTCGATTACTTCGGTAAATCCAGGACTGCACTTCTTGTGAGTGTTTCAGCGTGGAAGGTGCTTTCTGCCGTTAAGCCGCTGACGAAAGTCCCCTGGAAAAGGTAAGAAGATTATTCGTCTAAATAAAAACATACATGTGCATATCCAGCCAGCATAAGCCCTGATGCTTGTGTGCTGGGTTGGGCAGTCTCGGTTGGAAGCAGTTAAGCCAAAAGCCAGATGATCAACTGACAAGGAATACAACCTACAACATAAGCATACAAGTACAAAAACCGGAGAACCAAAAGACAAGAAACACAACCTAGAACATACGCATACAAATACAGCCTAGAAAGGGGAGAGTTCTTTATTTCAGAGAAGACACAGTCAATAGTAAACTACAATCTGATCTTATACAGGAGATAACAAATCACTGATATTAAAAGGAGCAACCAATTTTAAAACTACAGGCCATACAGTCATCCTCCTTTCAAGCTAGTCACACATTTTCTTAGATATTTTTTTATGTACGGAAATGACGTGAGGCTATCATCTGTGTGTATTTTATTGAAGAAAAGTGGGACGTAGTAATATCGAGTTCTTTTACCGTAGTTCGTATATATTCTCGGGACATTAAATCGGTAATGCCTAAAGTCAAGAAGCGGTAACGCCTAAAGTCAAAAGTACGGTAATGCCTAAAGTCAAGAAGCTAAAGACGCACTTTGATGTCGGTTCTGACGTTGGAAGACCCAACCTGTTCCTTGCTGTTTGTTTCTTGCCGGGCCGGGGGTTTTGTTTGTAGTCGGGGGTAATGCTAACGTCCAGTTTGCGCTCGCAACCTGGCGCCTATACCACGAAAACTGAGTTTCAAGTCAAGTTGTTTTCCTTTCTCTGACGCGCCGCTGGAGAAATTTTCGAATTGCGTAGTTATAATGCCACCAGAGCAGGGCCCGGAAATGACGAAGTGGACGCCTACGGAGATATTTTGCGTGCCCTTTGCACGGCCATCCAGATGAAAAGAGCGAGGTAGGAGTACAAGTTTTACTAGTTTCTTCGAATTTGAGACAAGAGGTCTCAGACGCATCAATCCGTTTCGTATAGTATACGAAATCGAAAGCACCTAGCGCCAACTACTTATTTGCTTTCAGCACTATCAAAATTGTTTTGATTAATTGTTAGATATACTCTGAAACACTTTCGATAAGCGCTTTCACTCTTTCCTTCGCGTCTGAAAGCACTGCGAAAGCAACAGTTATCGCCAGCACGGAGCGGCACTGCATGATTTGGTCATCGCGCCAGATACGCCTTCCGTTTCTGCTTTGTTTTTGTGGCTTTATTTTTAAAGTTGCTATCGAAAAGCGTTCGTCGCTGCGACTGAAGGAAAACCGGCTAACAGCCGCTACATGGACTCAGCGACGTAATTCCGGCCGTCGAAGAACGTCAAGACCGGGAAAGAGAGAAAAATCGTTCGATCGAGTTTCCAAGTTATCTGATGAGCATAGAGCAGAGATTTTTGGCTGAAGTACTTTGCGACCCTCTGGTCTAAGTACTGGGTGTGTTGGGTGACTACGTTCTGCACGTATTTAGGATCTCAAAAAAAGCTGAAAAAAGTGTTGCAGGGTCCCATTAAGGTAGGCCCGCCATTGGATATATGCGGCTTCGAGGTAGAGTCTCTCGTTCCTTCTGTAACGGTCTGTTTCCGGCCCCCGCAGCCTTGCGTGCGTGCTTTTCTTTTTAAGGTCAAGTGAATTTCGCGCAAAAATGCTCTGAGTCGTTACTTGTACCCACTTTTTGCAAATAACAGTGGTTGGGTATGTTTCAGAATGCTTTAGGCAGTCTGAAGCCTATCATTGTGTTCAGTTGATGTTTCGTGCCGTGCAGACGAAGTGAACAGCGGTCGGATAGCTTTAGGGTTAGCAGCTTGAAATAGCAAATAGGTGGGCGTGAATTGGGTAATTTGCCAAACCATTTGGCTCTAGATGACTACCCCTCGCCATTACACAGTGTGGTTTTGTGAAATAAATAACTAAATGAAATTCATTCTCCTTGAAATCATTCCTACCACGCGTAGTAATCGGTTTGGTTCACCGTCGTGTGTCTCATGTGCCTGGAATTATTTCGTTTCAGTGCCAGATGTTTGTTCGAAATGACGCATGGGAGGTAAATACTTGTAGCCGAGTGCAACCACGAGTCCAAACAGTCGCTATTTGGAGAGCTGTGAACGAATAATTGAGTCAGAAAGGGAAACGACAGCACCAAGCGTTATTGCAGTCGATAGTTTTCCTTCAGCTACATAAACGCGAAAATTTTGGTCTGTCTGTCTGTCTGTCTGTCTGTCTGTCTGTCTGTCTGTCTGTCTGTCTGTCTGTCTGTCTGTGTCTGTCTGTCTGTCTGTCTGTCTGTCTGTTAAGCGTTTCGGCAAACAACTTTAAAAAATTCGGCAAAATGAAGTACGTAGGGGCAGAACTGTTCAAAACTGCTAAAACTGCTGGTGTAAGTCACACATATTCACATTATTTAGCGCGAACGAACGAAACCTCAGGCATGTTCGAGGCTAATTGTAAGTACATAAGCGGGAGACTCCGCGTCTTTTAGTCAAGAATACACGTTGAGTCGGTTTTTACGGTTAGAAGGGTGGAAAATAACGCGTGAAAAACGCTGCAGCAGATAGGCTCAAGCTCGTACGAGATAAAAGCAAGCACAAAAAGAACAGATCTCCCGTTCGTGCTCTTCAACTCGGAACAAAAAAATAAACAAATGCGCGCTGTCTCAACAGAGCCAGCAGTGCAAAGGTAAAAAAACTGAATTGCATGAAAAACACCTGACCCCGCATCTGCCTCCTTCGCTGCAAATGTCGTCGAAAGACGGTAGTCTTCTGCCGGCTCAGCTACGTAGTCTTCGTATCTTTCTTGCGTTTTCTGGGTCTGCGTTCGCGTCTAGACTTACACTTCACGACCACTGCCATCATCACTGTAAGGTGGAAAACCGAGTGACGTGGCTCCGTCCTTTCCTAAGCTTTGTGCACTCCGCACACAATGTATACACTACTGTACGACTGCATACAATAATGTCGGCGCTGACAGTCGCTGAGAAAGAAAATACGAATTGTATTGCGCTCCACCGAAGATTCTTCTGCCGCCACCCGTAGATCAACGGTGTTCTGCGCGTTTTTTCTGGTGGCTGTAACATTTCACTTGCTGCCGCATTAATGAAGCATCCATGTATTTTAACATGTTTTCTTCCAGGATACATGAAGGTTTCGCTGACGTCATATCCGTCACGGAAGTGAAGCCAGCACAACGAAGCAAGCGGCCTGTAAAGGGTGCACCCTGCACACAGGGTCTTCTTGCGGGGAAGCAACCTTTGGTACTAAAGAGTACGTTATACCTAGGGTTGTTCGGTTTTCAGGTTTTATATTCTAACATGAAAGTGTTTTATGCCGCGATATCCCAAGATTTCACTGACGTCATATCCGTCACGGACATGACGCCAGTACACCTTTGCCGAAGCGACCTGCCAGCAGGACGTCGCTCACCAAGCACATCCACAAGACAGCCACCTACCCGCAAATCAAGCTCAGCTGCGGATTTCGCTGCACATTTTATTTTCGTCTTTTACTATGACAGTGGAATCAACCACAGTTTTTAAAGAAAGGAACACTACTACAATCACTTATGTATTGTTGTTTTGCCTCATATATGAGTTACCTTTTGTTTTCACTCAGCAATGTTAACAAGTATGAGCATTGCCACCATATTTAGATGTTTAGAAATTGCTTTGCGCATATAAATGTCTCGTTGAAAAACTGCTTTAACTTTGTTCGGGCGGCTGAATCGACAGACAGACAGACAGACGGACAGACAGACAGACAGAGACAGACAGACAGACAGACAGACAGACCAAAATTTCTGTTTTCAAGTGGCCCAAGGAAGACTATAGTCTTTGAAAACCTCCTTTCAGTTCATCACGGCAGGAGCTAGAGGGGAGAGAAGAGCGCAGGGGGTGGGAGCAGACAGCGGGGAAAAAGTCACGTGACAGGGGCGGCAGACTATTATCCGCAGACTACGACATTTGCGGCAAGATACATGGTCAAGTTTTTTAACTGAGCTCAACTTGAGTGCGCGCTGTTCGATTTCGCGCGGCGCTTTTATATAATGCGTAGCATTCTTTGCAAAGTACCCCTCCCCCTCCATGCCCCCATCCCCCCTCCCCCATCCCGGACCGTGTGACGCCCCGCATTTCCACAAAAATGCAGGTATGGAGGAAGTTCCACCTGTAATCGCTATAATGGAGTGAATGGAGATAACTGGTCGGACAAAATTTTGAAAAACTAAAAAATAACAAAAATATTTAAAAAATACGGAAAATGGTGAAACGTGTAACGCCCTGCATTTCCACAATAACGCAGATTTCGCGAAAGTTACAAATGTAATCGTTTAATAACGTCAATGGAGATAATTGTCTAGCGAAATTTGAAAAATAAAAAATACTAAAAATATAAAATAATACGAAAAATGGCGAACCTGTAACACCCTGCATTTCCACAATAATGACGATTTCGCAAAGTTGTACCTGTAATAGTTATAATAGCGTAATTGGAGATAATTGGTCGTACAGGACTTAGAAGAAGACTCACACTCAAGACAGGCGGCACAAGAATGCTACGCATTAGTAGATAATTCTCTGAATTTCTGCAGGATTTTTACATTTACTTTGGAAGACTCCCTTAACTACGCATTTTTCTGTTATTCCGCTCTATTTCTCCATTGTTAGTGCGCTCCATTTTCTCAGCCCATTCACAGCACGCACAGCGGTGGAAACACTATTCTATTTCTTTGAACTTGAGATGTTTTGAAACTGCAGAACTAGACGCTATCGATGCGAATATTGAACGTTAAAACAAAAGACGGCAACAAGGTTAGGTAAGCATGCGCTATCGTAAATTTATCTTTTTTCCTAAAGGAGCTTCGAAACAGCGGTTGTAAGATGTTGCGAAACAGCGGCTCTGTGTCCCAGCTGAAGCAATTGCGTTTCGGACGCCAGCTTGTGCGAACCGGGTTTCCTACTAACCATGCCTTTGTTTCCCAATACGTGTTTTGCTTTTCCGAAAGCGTTCACGGTAGCGGCACAAAACCTAAACTTGTTACATTGTGAAAGCGCGAGACATTTTGTACGAGAGCCAAGTAACATACCGTTTTTCTGAAATCTGTTGGCGTGGCTAGAAATGGGACTGGTCATTTTATCTGATCACCGCTTTGAAATGGCCGTTTGGTACGCGCACGTTATTGCAACAATTCCCGTCTCTGGTTTTTCTCCCAACTGCAGTGTGGACAAAAGGAGGCAACAAAAGGCTCACATGTGCAACTATGCTGGGTAGGAAGCGTGCTTAGGCATGGCGAAATACCAACTGTAACAATAACAGTACGCAGCGGAAAGGCGATACTATTGTGGAGCAGACGCAGATTTAGCGAAATCTGAAGGGCCACAGTTCGAACTCCAGAGATTGCATTGCCACACGAGCGAAAAAGGGACCGATGAATCTTAAAACCGGTTTTGTTTTATTCAGATCGTGATAGCAGATTTTGCAAGTCTGCTGCTACTATTACTGGTGCATTGCTGCGTGCAATTTTTCTCGCCTCAGTCTCGAAATAAAAGCCGACTTCAGACTGTCTATTTTTATTTTTTTAGAAAAAATGAAGTGTTCCAACTCTCCGTTATTTAACAAAATGGCTGAAATCTGACCTAAAAGAAACGTGGGAAAATTAAGGCGTGAAACAGGTCACTCAATTTACGAAAGTGCCCTACCGCTTCGTTTTAAACAGTTAGTTAATCAATAATTCGTACAGTAAACCCAAACCTGGTTGCTTATGTGCAAGCACATTCAAACCGTCTTAATACTTCCGCTTCAGTTATGTTATGCGAGCCCGCGAAAAGCATGCTCCCATGCGTGCTTTGTCGAAAACTCTAGCAGAAGCCCTAGAGCTATCTCTTGGAAAAGGAGAGCAACTCTGCAGTTGGAGTCCGATTACCGACAGCTCACAGTGGAAATCTTTGCCTTCATCACAGTGTTTTCCGGAGCTCCATGAATCATTTTCGGCATCTACGTGCTCATGTGCAACAAAAGTTGCGTTAGCTTCATAAGGGACCACAAGACATGCGTTCGGGGCAGATTTTAGGAAGTACTCCTTGATGTGGCACCTTAGTGTGCTCCCACGAACCATGATCATGGCACTGCCACTCGCAGATATTGCCCCAAAGCCTACAAAGTCACTGAACAGCTTGAAAGAATAGTTACCCCTGCTTAAGCCTGCGTAAGAGATCCCGCCCCCCCCCCCCCCCCCCACCCAAAAAAAAAAAAAAAAATAAAAACCATCTCTTGCGGGCGAGGGGTTCGGGGACAACAAAAATGGCTTTGCGGAGCCCGGGGGTCAGCGGACGACCATTTGAGAAACCATTTGAGAACCGCTTATCTACAAGACAGTTCCTCCTACTTTCTCCCTTTCGCATCAACACTCGATCCACTCGCCCCAGTGAATCGAATACAGACCAGTGTTTTCAAGATCTCGAAAGGTGCGTCTCAGTCGGCGCCCGAAGATGGCGCCTGGGTGGAAGTGTCGACGGCAAGATTTTCCCCTGTCGTTTCCGGTGCGGGCCCACAACATCAGCGCACGTACCACTTTCGAATTCCACCCCCCACCAAGACCTCCTTAGCCACATCCTGGACTTTGCAGTCACCCGAATGCCAGCTGTCGCGCCGATAACGCGTTTTCCAAAGCCCACTTCGTTAGTGCACACTTGCAGCGAAAAATATCCGGTAAACCGACTGCAACCGGCGGCGTCGACTCTGCACATCCGCTACTTTACATTCCATTTTGAGGCCCAGGGCATGGCATAGTAATCACACGTACCGTCCGAAATTAAATTTGTGTCATAACGCGCCATTGGCATGTCATCACTAAAAAACCGAAATGCAGCTCTCCCCCGGTCCTCTCCAACTGATGTTCCGAACTTCTGCAAAATTAACTCAGCTCATCGAAATACCGCGCTCTTAGCTGCAAGTACCCGAGAAGTGGACACTCGCTAGACTGCGACTACGTCCCGGTACTTGAGACGAGCTTTCCGTCGCGCAGGGCGCTTGGCGTATAGATAAACTCCTTTGAGACGCTCGTTCACACGGAGGCCACGTTTAGAGCGGTCCAATGACATCCAAATGCATTAGCAGGCCTTTGTCTGGAGTGAACCAGCGTCTTTCACTGAATGGTGTATAGACACAGCCTTTGCAGCAATCGCTGCCGCGAGTGGGGGCGGAATTCTAATTATGAGTTCTTGAACGGGTGAATCCATGCTCTATGTCCTATACATTGCGGTGAGAAAAGTCGACATCCCTCGCTAACGCTTTGCCATACCGCCATGTAGTGCTCCATTCCCGGACAAACCCGCATTCCTTGGATGAGCCATGAAGACAAAATACAAGTTTGTTTTATTCGAAAGAATTCCTGTTTTATAGTGTCCCCAGCGCTTCCGCGGCAGCAAATGATGCCGTATTCACTGAAAAATGAGCCAATTCAGGTTAAAATTTTGATTCTCCCGCCAAATAATGTGTTTGGTGACGTCTACAATGAAGTCATAACGGCTCGTATACTAAAGAACTTCCACTGCGCCATTTGGCTTTGCAGCCTTGCTTGCCGTCAAACCTCCCAGATGGCGCTAGCATACTCTGCACTCCGCCGTTGCTCTGTTTTTGACCGTATTTACACCTGGATTCTTTTTGTTACGATAGAAAGTAATCGTTTCGTGAAGCAGGGGTACGCTTGACAAACAAGGTCACGTAAGGCGACGTCGCTTACGCCAATCGGCCAGCGTCGTATAAGACAACTCCAAAGCGTCGGACTGCTCTGCAGCTAAAACAAGCATAGTGCGCCCAGAACCAACACCAGTGCGCATCGGTACTTCTATGTTGACGTGTATTTTCTTAACTTTCAGTGCTTACCGCACCATTGTTGCTGCTGTAAATTGGATATGCATTACATTTAGGCGCGAATAGCTCATTCGACAAGCTTATAAGCTGTGCCTAATTCGCGTTTGCTTTTGCCGGCCTCCACCCATCGCAGAGCTGTCTGGTATGCCATAATAGATTCTGCTGCGGGAAATGAGCTAGTGGGTCCCATGGCCATTCCTTTTTCTCCTAATTATATAGCTTATTTGAGCGAAGTTTACGTTAAAAGTGGTGTCAGTATGATTCTAACGAGGCAATCTTTTGAATAAACCAAACTTGTGTTTTGTCTTCATGGCTCCTTTAACGCGTGTCTTGGACGTCGCTTCCGAACAGCACCATTAACTTACCGTTTGGTACGCAGTCACACGGCGCCATTTCTCAAAACTTCTCAGCCACTTATGCAAAATACTTGCCAAGATCGAGTGTACAGATCAGGTGGATTACCTAAATTGCACCCAGCTTTTGGTTAATAGCGTTCAATTTGAAGAAGGCAGCTTTCACCTGGCTATTTTAAAGGCGTTTAATTTTCTTACAAAAAGGAAAGCTTACAATAAGCTGTGGCTTGGCCTATAAAGGTATTCCCAGCTAGATGATGAAACATTTCCTGCGAGAAAAAAGGTGAAGAGTGTACTACTAACTAGTGTTTTCAACTTCGGCTTAAACCTGTTGGCTCCCACACAGGGCCCCTTCTCCACAACAATAAAAAAGTAACCTGCAACACTACAAATGTCTTACCACAATATTTCTTCTATAAAAGTCTGGAATACAGTCTGATAAACTGGCCAATAAAAGTAATTTACTTGCCTATGTAAGTTTTGTAAATGCAAAAATGTACCATTGAAAAGTATTAAGTGAGCCAGTTTAGTAATGGCCGATTGAAAGACAACATTGATTTGCTTCCATATATGCACTATAATCTCCACCCACCTCCCCCATTGCAGCCAGGCCTGGTTAATGGAAACGGAAGCGCGTTCGCTAAAACATAGAGGTGTAAAGGTTGCGCTCATGCCGCACTGGGACAATGCGTGCTCAGCGCGCGTTGTCTGGAATCTACACCTGTGATGCGCTCGTTCATTTAGAGCTGCTGCCGAGTGAACTTCAGGCCCTACCCCAGGGTTACACCAGTGCGCTTGCTAAATGTCTTCAGTGTCGCTGTTTTGCCATGCCCCACGGGGAGGGGCACAGTCTGAAAAAAGGCATGACACATTAATAAGGCGAAAACACCGAATAATGAATTCATCTGGAAAGTCAAACGGTTCATTGAAAAAATGCCTTGCCCTGACAACAACGACACCAATTTTATCGCATACTTCAAACAATTGAGATATTAGGAAAAAGTTGGTGAAGCAGTGGCGGCTCACCAGCCACTTTGTGACGTCACCAGAGTCTTTATGACGTCACAAGGTCTTGTTTGCGGAATTTACGATAGCTGACTAAAGACACCCCAAGGAAAATGATTAGGAAATTGCTATGGTGCTTCTAGTTCCATCGAATCGATTACAAGATAACTTCGATTAGAAGCTAACCTCACTTGGAAGCTAACCTCGTCACTGCTGCCGCACTATAGCGCGAAATTCGAACGCTTTGCAACATTTCTCGAGTTTTATCGGTTCAAAAAACGTGTTCCGTAGGTGGAATGCGGCTAAGATGATTAGCCACAAGCTAGGCCTTTCAGATTAAACCAGGTTGTATTTTGCTCTCACATCACCTTCACCTTACCAATCCTAGGAACACACGGATCTCACCACAACACAACTATCTGCTTCCGAGAGTGCGCACAAACTATGGAAAATCAAATCGGTGGAATTCGCTGCTATAAGGAACTGGAACAGCTTCCTCCTTGAACCTAAAGATCTGTGACCTCCTTCCTCATTTAAACACTCACTTAGGACATTTTTATCTCGCTAATTCTTGTGCTCTATTTTTTACTGTGATTACCTAGAAAATTCATTATTACACCTATGTTTCCCATGACCACTCTGGAAACACGTTGCACTGTATAATTATGTATTCTGTCTTTGAAAATATTTTTGTCGCACAAACGTATACTATTTATTAGCCTTGTTTTTCGAATTTTAACCTTTGCTACTGTACGCGCGACTGCATTTTCTGCTCCTTTTTATATCAGTCGTCGCGTTTACAAACAAGAGGTCCCACTACAGTGTTTACTTTGGGACCTCTTTCTGTATATTGTGTTGTATGACATTCACCAGGATCCAATAAACCTCTTTTCAATTAAAAAAAAAAACCACCATAGCGGCCCTTTGTAGCCGCTCAATGACTGCAACAGCCACAGCTCCTGAGGCAGTGGCGGAAGGCGGTGGTGAGAGCCGTATCCCATGGTGCACTTCACCTCTGTGCCCTATCCGGTTTTCAGGAGGCACCGAAAGGGCGACCGCTGCCACATCTCGGAGTCCCCCATTCACGCAGGGCACGAGCCCGTCCATCACAGAAGGCACCGGCTGTCGCCTAAGCCTGCGCGGCTCCGCGCACGTCGAACGTCGCGGACCCAATCTTATTCTCGTTGAAGACGTTTCGGCTCCCGCATGCCCCTTCACTTCTGGCCCTCTCTACCCCTCCCATTGGGCGAGTTTCGCTCACAGGAACAAAAGCTTGTCAGGGCAGCCTTGTTATATTATTCGATCGAATGGGCCGCTGTCTTTTTCCTATCCCGGCCGGCATGTGTCGCTCGAATGGTGTTTTGTGGCATAGCGTCTTAGGAGGAACAGAAAACATGAGGTCATGAGAAAGCAAAAAGTAACAACAAAAATAGAAAAGGAAATAAAATAAAAAAAATTACACAAAAAATAGATGACACATTACAGATAACTTTGGGATGGTGTGAGCCCGTTTACATAATCTTGCATTTATTTTTGTTTGTTTTGATTCCTGTTGAGGGGTATTGCCAAATGCCTCAAAATTGAAGTGACAACATACGTCGAAGTCGCATAAGCTTGGTGTGGAGCCGGTGATGTAAACATTAGTATCGGTAGCCGTTATTTGATGATATGCAGAGTTAATGACCTCGCCACCTCCCATGGTTTGCAATCCTGCATAAGTCTCGCAAGCCATCCTATACGCGTACCACAGTGGTGCGAACTAGTTAACCAGAGGCTCGCACTGAATTCTAACGAACATTTGAGAGCCCCCCGGTAGTTCACCCTCCAGCGTCTGCTATCGCAGGCCCAGCATCTTCATAAGTAGAAACATTGCAATGGGCTAACCTTATTTCCACAGCGAACATCAACGATGACACTGGCGTTTGCCAGGCAGAGTAAAGGCAGCGTGAAGTTTTCTGCCTTAGCTTTCGTGCTGAAACCTGCGTTTAGGTATGCGCTCAAGCAATTTTCTGATATTTATGCGCGGTTTTCTTCGTCAAAAAACAGATTCCTGGCGGCTGGATTAGCTAGGTTGTTGTGAACTCATCATTAAGAAAACAAACAGGGCGGGGCTGCAGTTACGTCAGCGCGTACTAAAACGCAAATGCCCCAGCTTAACTCAATTGCTGAATCGGGCATCTTCCTTCTTAGGAATGTACGGCAAAGTCCGCAGAGCACCAAGTAAAAAGTATTTGTGACGCGATTGCTCTTTTCCAGTAGGGATCCTTTGGGGTGTGAACTGGAACATGCCACGTTATTTTGCGTATAAATTGGTTGTGCAGGATCGCTTGATGTTACGCGAGTTGGTTCATGATCACTAGTAAGTTGGAACGTGAACGTAAAAAATTGTGGTTGATTCCTCTGTCATAGGGATCGGTAAAACACGAAAGTGAAATGTGCAGCTCAATTCGCAGCTGAGCATGATTTGCTGGTCGTCGGCGTCTTGTGGGTGTACTTGGCGAGCGACGCCCTGCTGGCGGGTCGCTTCGGCACATCATTTCCGTGATGGATATGACGTTAGTGAAATCATCGGGGATCGCGGCATAAAACACGTTCGTGTTAAAATATTAAACACGAAAATGAACAACCCCAAGTATAACGTACTCTTTAGTACAAAAGATTGCTTCCCTGTCAGAAGACCCTGTGTGCAGGGGTGCACATTTTACAGGCCGCTTGCTCCCTTGTACTGGCGTCATTTCCGTGACGGATATGACGTCACTCAAATGTGTGTGTGTGTATCCCGGAATAAAACACTTTAGTGTTAAAAGCAACAGATGGTCAGAAAAGAGAACGCACAGGACAGAGAATCCCCAACATGCATTCTTCGCGAATGTTCTTTGTTTATTATGTTCAATCTTAAATGTAACTTTTGCATTTGAGCGAGCGGGAATTTATTAGATTTGTATGAGCTTAAATAGTAACCATCAATTTTTCATTTCTTTTAGCTACTAAAATAGGGGGATCTTTATGACGCCGCCTTGCACAAAACTACCCGCTTCTTCGGGCGGGGAATTTAAGAGCTCCAAGAAAAGGCGTTCGTAACGTTGCCCAGAGCACGCAGTGTGCTCGCTCTTCAAAGCGCTACGGTTCCTTATCCATGCGTGTTCTTTTTCGGTTGATTTTTTATTCGAAGTAATTTGGTCCCTGGCCACGATCCCTTTCAGGTCTGTCTCTCCCCAAGGCTGCGTGGCGCCCCGTCGTGATGCCCATCAGATATGGATGGTGTTGTTTTACGAGGTCATTAGGTGCACCGCGCTCCGAGTTGTTCCACGTGCCGCACACTTCTGTTTTTATGTTCTTTATGGCGTTGCATCCCTCTGCCCGGTGCGCGCTGCCAAGCTTCAAAAACCGCTTCAGGTTATTTCTTTATGCGCTTTAAGTTTTGCACACACAGCGGCTGTGTGTGCATTTTCACAGAGCCACGATCGGCAGTGCGAGGCCTTAATGTCCTGAAATCACGTTTTTTCATTCGAATCTGTGCTCATGAACCCTATTTTAACTATAACTGCGGAGAACACGAGGTAGCACTTTTGAAGAAAAATTACCCGGAGCAGGTAGCTGACGATAACACGATTTCTCGAGCTTACGAACAGAGCGGAGCTCAAATTGTAAGCTCGTTGTCATTACGAACAGTGTGTGGTCGTTACCAGGGTCATTGTGCCGGGGTCATCAGAGAGAAAGGGAGAAGAGAGAAAGAGAGAGTAATATTATTCAACTTAGAAATATGGAGTACATCAGGAGGTAACAAGCTTGTGGTTACAGCTGCTCTAAGGGAGAGAAGAGAAGGGAAGAGAAGAGAGAGAGAGAGAGAGGAGAGAGAGAGAAAGAAAGAAAGAGAAAGTAAACTTTATTGGAGCAATCAATTGTTCATTACGGCGAGGGGTGGGCCAGCATTTCAATTTCGAGGGTGGCCAGTGATTTGACCTTCTCGTGCAGCGAACGCGCCTCTAGTGCTCCTCAGAAGATATGAGAGGGAATGAGTTGTAAGGGCATTGCCAAATGATATGAGAGACTGCTTCGGGGCTCCGCCGTCGGGCCGTTGTAGAGTAGGGAAAGGGTATGTGTGCTACTCAACAAATACGTTATCCTGCAAACCCCAGACATTCGCAAAACGCATGTGGGAGGTCTGTCGGGAACGAACCTATGCCACACCGAAAAAGGGAGCCGAGACAGAAATAAGACTTGTGTGGCTGGTTTTTTCGGGGTGGTGTTGTATGGGTGAATCTATGATTATCATCGTCCCTTCCGTGTATGATCGAACGCCTCAAACGCCTGTGCGCGGGTGTTCTGCGCCCACGTTAGGCAAAGCTAGTGCACTGGGTTCAGGATACTGAGGGCGCACAGACGCGAGGCCACCTTCGTTTTGTGTTCCCGACGCCTTGTTGGCTCCGGGTTCTGGTATTACTGTGGACGAAGCATGCGCTGCTTCGTTTGCGCTTTGCAAGAGCACATGTTTGATCTATGGGAGACGTAGTGCCACTGTGGAGGGAAAATAAGGATCCTAGGTGTGTTGGAGGGGAAGGAGGATCAGAGGGGAGACGAAGAGAAATAGACAGGTGGGATCAATTCAGTGGAAGTAACGGCGGGAGGAGAGAGTGACCCAGGACAGTTGAGCAAAAGGAAGAAGAGCAGAGGGGTAATAGCGTGATGAATGTAGAGAGAAGGAGGAGGTAGGTGTTATGTTGTAGAATTGGCCGAAACGATACCTTCTTCTGATGTCATTTGCCGCGAAGCAAACAGATACGCGGGCACTTTATTCGATACAATATTAAAAGCAAGGAACTGTAAAGCGTGCTTTGCCGCAAGCGAGGGTGCGTTAGAAGAAGGTGACTTCAGAAAAACTCATTTAAGGTGTATGTGGGGTGAAACCTTGTCAGATCGTTGACATTTTCAAATTACCTGCGGGTAAGAAAACGGTCCGATGATTTATTCTGCTGCGGTCGTTGCTTTTAAATATCGCTTACAAATTGGTCCAAGCAAATAGCTTTCCTGTTCCTACCTGGCTGTTCCTACCAAGTTAGCAATGTAGCAGCAAAATACACGCAACACAGCGGAGTAATAACAATTATTCACGGCTATGCATTAATATTAACAGTTTGATAAGATAAATAATATCGAGCAAACGTTTATCCAAATGAATGAATTTTAAAGTACGATTTATCTGCTTCTTTTTGGGTGTAAACCTTATGCTCCGAAAATTGACGATAGCAGAGATACCCAATAAAGCAGTGCGGCAGATTCCAGACCTGAGCGGACGAATTTCGGTGCCATGGTAAGTCATGAGGTCCCACAACGAAAGATAAGCGCGGTATTTCGGAGAATCTCTGTGAGATAGCGCCAGCAAAAGGCGACAATGCCCGCGTGCATGCGACTACGTTGAGCGCCGACATGTGGAGAAGAAAAGCTTGGGGAAGGCCTCTAAATATTCTAGCGCATCGGAAGAGCTCTGGTGAGAGGGATCTTATTTTGGACGGCCAGCGTGAAGCCACAGTCGCCGCGTCGTAGTGACGTCGCCGAAGAGCTGACCTGCAATGCCCGCCACCCCGACTCGGCCTGGGCAGTACCAATGGTTAGCAACAGGCCGAAAGCAAAAAGGGCCATTCAAGTAGCCGCGAAAAGAGGGCTCCTTAAGAGTTCTGTTTGGAGTTACTGTGACTCTCTTTTTTTTAGAACAATTGGGTCGTTTGTGTGACACGCATAATTAACCCTGTATTATGGTAGCGAAATGTCTCCATGGTAATGCAAGGTACATACTTACCAAATGCCTCCCATATTTATTAATAAGCTTACTTGACCCTGATGTATTTTTCCATCGTCCCAACGTACGAGCAGTGGGCGGACCAGCTGCCCAGCTCCGACCTCTCAGTCCAGCGTAGCCTGGTGGAGAGGGCTAAGGCAGTCAGTGCAGACCTGGGCTTCCCAGACTAGAGGAGGGCCCCCAACGGGCGGGCGCCCAGGCATCAGCGCCTGAAGATCGTCTACATAATAAGTTTCTTCACTCACTCACTCACTCACTCACTCACTCACTCCACTCACTCACTCACTCACTCACTCACTCACTCACTCACTCACTCACTCACTCACTCACTCACTCACTCACTCACTCACTCACTCACTCACTCACTCACTCACTCACTCACTCACTCACTCACTCACTCACTCCATCGTCTCGTCACGTTTGTGTGACATGCATTCTTGGGTCCTTGGCAGGGGAAGGCGCACCTTACGGCGATCACTTTTCTGGGTGCCGCTAAAAAGCCCGACGGCTGATGCGTTTTCGTTACAGCGACTAAACAAAGTGCCACAGAGGCGGGATTAATCCGCACTCGATGACTTTGTGGGAGGCAGTTCGCTACCATCAGATACCCGTGGTTAAAGAGGCACAAGCATGCCTGGTCAAATGCGGGCCTTGAAAGCTAATTGCAAGCTTGGCAGATGCTGCCTTTACGCAATCTTTTCGGGCTCCAACCTGCTGAAAATCTGGCTGAGGGCCTTCCCTGGAAGAAGGCAACGGAACGCAATATAACGACCTTTCCGTCTCATACACAAAACAGCGGAAGCAGGCGAGAAGACAAACACTTTGCTTGTGAAAGGTGGCAAGACCACTCCGCCCGCTTTCGGCGAAAGTTTTCAAAAGAATCAACCCGAAGAATTTTAGGGCCTAAGCCTATCCCAAACAGCCCCCTAATTTCTTTGCCCACCGGAAAACTCTTTGCCCCAGGTAAGACTTATTGCGTATATTCTCTTCTCTCTCTCCCTGGCCTGGCGACACTGGGGCTTTGTCATGACGTCTTCATGTACATACAATATTGAAGGAAAAGTACATGCGATTGATTGCATAATTGCAGGTGGTGTTCTCTCACACATGGTAGCAATCCTTTTTACTTCCAAGGACTTCGTAGATGCGTATTTGGTTGGCAGACGAGCGACTTAGCAACTGCAGCTTCTATTTTCATAATTATGAACTACTGCCTACGGGGCACTTGTTCAGCCCACAAAATGGCCGCAGTCAAAATATTTTCTCCAGACTTGCTTCACTGAGACTTATTGTAATGTGTATGAAATGGCGGAGACAACACGTAAATATCGTGCCGTGGCAAGGAAAAAACAAAAGAGCAAAGGCTCAAGGCCCGCGACGCCAAGATCACTTATTACTGGCGACTGCGTTGAGCGGCTCCAGAGATGGCACGAGCTTGTGCAAGGCGCCGGCTAACGCGAGCTGCCAGCCACAGAGGCCCGGCCGCCAAGGATGTCCCTGGGGGATGAAGGAAGAGAAATCAGTGTCGAGAAACTCCTCTCCCAGTTTTTTCTCTCTCATCAATTAACCTGTCAGGTGTGCCATGACAATGTTGCTCAAAACAGGGGCAATGCATTAGCCTACACATCCTCCTTTCTTTTGGATGTACACCCAACAATCCCACTGGACGTATGTTGATTTTAGCTAGAGCCCCAGTAAATCCTGAAAATCCTGAAAAGAAATGCCGCATTAATTCTGAAACGGTGCTGGACCAAACGCAAAATGGCATCTTAAACATGGTTAGCATCAGGTCACGCTCCAAGGAATAGACAGGTCTTTAACATCGACAGAGAAGGAATTAAACCCTATTTCAAATTCTCTCTCAGAAAGTCAACCTTCTGTTCCGAATTCCTTGCACCAAAGGGTCATCTACACTCAACACATTCAAGTTACACTGCAGAAAACCGGGTACACATTTCTGCCACGTCTGCTTTCACTCACGATCCTCGATGAGGCGCACCGACTTTATGAGTCTTAGTAGCGCAAAAATATTTCCACGCCAAAATATTTTTGCGCTACTATCTATCCGTTTGACTAAACCGTCGAGCTTGAGCTTACTGACTTCAACTGAGTTTACTAACAAAAAAGGGGGAACATATATACCTAAAACATTGCACAACATTGGCACAGCACGACACTCTTTTTTCCGAGATTAGTTAACAGGATAATCGCTAAGCAGGTCTAGTTCTTTCTCTGTCAGCGCTACGGAAGCTGTGCTGACGCACGTGCCACCTTTCTTGCTGATGGCCCCTGCTTCGACGACCTCACGTGCGAAGCGATTGCGTTTCTTCCGAAGCACGTCGATCTCGTCAATGCGCGCGGTGCATTTGGGGCAAGTGCGGCAATGGAATGATAGGTGCCCGGATGACGTTGTCTTGAGTGAGGCGGCGTGTTCTCGTGCCCTGTCATTAATGCACCTTCCGGTTTGTCCTACGTAGACGTATACCAGTTGCGAAACTCCCCATAGGCCCCATGTATCAAAAGCAGGTCTTCGGTTTCCCCCTGCGCCGGGGCAAGCACGCGGCAAGTTGACTAGCCTGTCGTCTGTCGGCAGAAAGTTGAAGTAGTACTCAAGTTCTTGCGGCTGCTGCCGTAAGACATAAAAAGAAAAGCACACGAACACAAATAAATTTGACCTAAATAATGTCTTTTAATTTAAAAAGCTAGCTTTTTACAAAAATTCTGAATAATAATTGGCGAAGTTCAGTTTTGTCCCCTAGGGGCGCGCCAGTACGCGTGCCCCACAGCATCAATGGATGGGGGGGCCTGCGCCACACGGATTCTGAAGCGGAGTTTGCAACTGGTATGTATTGAAGAACTCCGATTTACTCCCGCTTCACGGAAAGTGGCTTCAAAAAGCGACGCCGCAACGGCGGTGTCCAAATATTTCCAAAGTATGCCGCGCAGTAAATGTCACCCCACCACACCTTCAGAGCGAGCGAACGGGCTTTGAACACGCCTCTGCGAACCTTCGCCCTGCGTGAAAACCCTAAATCGCTAGTGTGGAGAGTCAAAGACCACACTTTCCAGCCCTGGATTTTGACAGTGGGTGTGCGGTAACCCGCACGCTACTGTTGCGCTGGGCCGGGGGTAAGTGTTCAACCATCGAACCCTGTCGATGATCGAATGGTGGAAGTGCTACGTAGTAGCATGATCGGCTCAGCTGGTAGCTTGTTGCTAGCGGGACTGCTGCTTCAGTCTTCATGGGAAGGTGTGCTGACAAATTCTGTATGGTAGACTAGGAGGGCTCCGGCCGTGAGGGATCACGTGACCGGGACATAAAGTAGCGGCGCTTGTGACAGCCTCTCCCTCGCCCTTTTTTGTTTTGGCTGCGCCTAGAGTGCCGTGCTGCGGCACTATGGTCACTCCACTAAAGCGATGTTCACCGGCGTTACAAAAAAAAAACTTAAGAAAGCTTGCAGTCACGAGGAAGTCTTGAAAATCGAGCTATTGTAGGAGAGCATTGTTGGAGGCATAGTTAAGTTTCAGTGTCACTGTTTATTTGCATAGTTGCGGTGCTAGTAATCGTCGTCATATTGCATCGAAGAGGTCGTCGTCTTTTTCGCGACGAGTGGTAGAATGCAAAGTCATCGTCACCATTGTAGACTGCCACCAGCTCTTCGTCGTCGACTCGACGCAGCGGTGGCGAGATCTCCAAGTCGTCTCGGGAAGGAGTGGCACGTTCGGAGTGATGTCTCCAATTATTCATAGCGGCTTTTTCTAGAGAATGCGGTGGGCCCGATGACCTCCCGCAAGCATGGCGTCTTTTCACCTTTTAGCATTCGCAGCGTCTACAGTGCCGTCCGACGGCACTACAGCTCAGCAGTCCACAGCGTCTGCCCGTGTGGTGTTGAGGTTCCGTCTTAGCTTCCTGCTCCCAAAGGCGGTCGTTCGAGTTCAGCTCCCCCTTTTTTTACATATTGTGTCCTAATTATAGCTTTCATGGCTTAGGTTAGTTTTTGTGTTCTAAAATATTTTTTGTGTTCGTTCTGCTAGGTTGGTTTACGTTACGTTACGTTAATGGAAAGCGTAGTAGTGCCAGACGGGGCATTTTTTCACCTAAACGCTGGTGAACGTCGCTTCAGTGGAGCGCTTGCAGTACCGTCGGAAGGCATTCTAGACACAGCCTTTAGCATTAGCGCTAGAGTTTTTTTCTCGCCAAAGCTACTGCGCGAGCCGGGGACTCGGAGGTCACCGAAAAGCACGCGATAACGGCCGCTCGGCATATTCTTGGTATTTTTTTCTGCAACAGCAAGCTTACTGCCAGTAACAACAGCTCAGCTGTTCAAAGGGAGGGGCGGTAAGAACAGCACGTGAAGGGAAGAAGATGAGCTGTAAGAATTAAGGGCGAATAGGAGAGAAAGGGCAAGAACAGTGGACCGGGGGGGGATAGGGCAAGAAGGAAGGGCATCAAAGGATATAAGTGCAAAGAGGTGGATGGGCAGGAGGCGCGTTGCGTGGCTAAGAGGGGGTACCAAAGGGCACCAAGCAAGCAGCCATTTTTTCCTCCACTTGGCTTCAAGTGAATAGACTCCCGCAGAATCCACGCCGACGAATCTCCAGTGGCGATTTGCTTTACCACGCGACTTCACATCCGGGGCCGCTACCGATGTGCCGCCGCTCACGAATTTTCTTTTGTAGCTAAGCTACACTGGCCAAGGTTGAGCAGTTTCGCGTGGAATTTGAAGGGTCATGCTGCGCAAGCGCGAGGAGCATTGGGTTGAATTGGATTGGATTAAATTGGATTGTATTGGATCACATTGGAAATCTAATCCAATTGGAGTACGGGTGTGTAGAGAATAAGGTCTGCACATTCGCCGGTCTGCGCATTCCGCAGGAGTCACGTCATAGCCGCGGCAGACGCACTGGCGCCGGCGCGTGCCCAGCTGTGCGCCTCCGTTGCGCAGTAGCCAAGTATGACGCTGCGCCGGAGCTGCTTTATAGCCGTTTAGCGTGGCTCCTGGAAAGACGTGCTGTGCATGCGCGAGGAGCAGTGACTGGACTGGACTGGACTGGACCGGACTGCACTGGACTGGATTGGATTGCACTAGACTAAACTGGACTGGATTGAATTGGATTAAATTGGATTGGATTGGAAATCGTTTTAGCAGCAGTAACCATGAAAATCAGCTAATCCTAGACAAACAGGAAACCTAAGAAAAACCAGCTGAACCTTAGCTCACGCTACGTATATCCTGGCATCGCCGAGCTAAGCCACGACTAATTTCTTTTCGCTCGCCTCTAGTTTGCTCGTCTCTCTTCGGTGCTGTTTCCCTTAGCTTATTTTTATTTCCATATTTTGTTTAAAAAACATCAGTAGAGTGTCGATTAGTACTAAACGTTTTTGCCTTGCAGGCGCCGACGTGGCCGTGTGGCAGGGCCTACATTTATGTACAGATGACGTTAGGTGGCAGCAGGAATTTTGGCTTCTATATTTTCTGTCCATACTCACTCATATGGGCGAGTGTTTCGGCATCAGTTTACTCCTGCTTGACGCAAAGTGGCTTCAAAGGTGACGCCGCCACAGCGGTGTAAAAATATTGTTACGGGAAGCAGTAAAGGGACACTGGCACAGCTCCAGGGGATCGACGCAGACGACGATGAAGCAGTGTGTGCCTCGGGCTCAGCTCGAGCTGTCATGGTCGCTTGCACGTAGTTCATCCGTCTCACCTTACCTTGTCGCCACGTAGCATTTTGGTGAAGGGTGCGGTCTTCATCCCCGTACTGGTTCCCTAGCTTCACCCCGTCTCGGCTCCTGAAGGGATCGCCTCGAAGCTCTGGGATCGCGTCGACCGCCCCAGTGTCTACAGTGCCGTCCTACGGCCCTCCAGCTCAGCAGTCCACAGCGTCTACCCGTGCGGTGTTGAGGTTCCGTCTTAGCTTCCTGCTCCCAATGCTGGTCGTTCGAGTTCCGCTCCCGTCGACGGGATTCCTCAGTCCCGCACCCCCCAGCCAATGACCCGCCGAGATCCGACGAGACGTGACTAGCCGTGAACTGCCAAGACTACGATGCCGTTCCCCTGCCTCTTTTTTCCGGCGTGTCTGCGAAATCACCAAAGCCTACCGCCTGGCTCGCAGGACCTTCTTACGTCGGGACCCGGGGTTGAGCCGGGCGGAGGCAGTGCTACTAAGGCAGCTTCAAACCGGGTCCCTACCCACTCCGGTTCTGATGCACCGAATGTATCCGGAGGCATACTCGACTGACAAGTGCCAGCTCTGTTGCAGGGAGACTGCAGACCAGAAGCACATCTTATGGAACTGTGTCACGAGCCCTATGGAAGCGCGGTCAAGAACCATCCCGCCACGGCTTGCAGAAGCCGCAAGGAGCTACACCTACGAAAATCAACACTGGGCCGTCCAGCAGGTCCTGCGGGCGCTCGCAAGGCATGAGACTCGCAAGTCGGCAACGGCACGTCTCGGATGAGTAGGCACCAGGACGACGCCGAGGCCCGCGTCGCGGCGCATAAAAACGTCGTTCTGCAGGCCTAAATAAAGTTTTTTCCATCAATCAATCAATCCAGAGGCTTCGGACGTTCCTTTATTGCTTCGGCGGGCACAGCCGTAACGGGGCAATGTTCATCCAGCTCACCACTATCCGTGGCCGCAAGGGCTTTACTGTATATTCCCATCACATCTCATCGCTGCACCCGTTCATGTACTGTGACCTGAACAAGGCCGGTCGCCTTTGAAGAGTGGGAAATATTGCGGAAAGCTGAAAAGGGACACTGGCACATAGCTCCAGGGGATCCAGACCGACGACGATGAAGCAGTGTGTGGTACGGGCTCAGCTCGAGCTGTCATAGACGCTTGTACATAGTTCATCCATGTAAATACATCGCTGCTCCATCTCTCTGTCTCTCATAGAAGAATATTAGTCTCATCTTTACCTTGTCCTAACGTAAAAACATTCCCAAGGTATTGTTACGAGGCAGATGCGAATAAGCAATCTATTTACAGATAATTACAGCTGAAGGACAAGAGACCAAAGCCAAGGAATCGAATGCAGCTCGTGCCAGTCCGTTTATGGGCGATCTCTTCCTCTTCTCTCGGCTTGCCGTGCGCGCCCACTGATGAGGCACGTACCCGTAGATGAAGTGTACAATGGATTGACCACCAGGTGATCAAGTCCAATGCTATGTGAAATGTTCCGGGAGTTACGTAGCATGACCCCCTCCGGCGGGGCAAGCACCGTCTCGGTGCACATTTCAAATTAAGCTCAGGGAGCAGGTGGGGCCGTTGAGAAATAGGGCTTGAGGCGGCCGACGTGGACTAGTTGAGCTGCAGGGTCCAGTGACGGTGAGGAGGAAGCAACGGGTACGATTTCGTAGGTGACCGGTGTGACCATGCGCTTGATGCGATAGGGGCCTTTGAAGCGAGGTAGCAGTTTTTCGGAGAGTCCAATTCGGCGGCATGGGGTACTCACCAGGACAAGGAGCCGCGCGTAAAATGGGCGGTGCGATGTTTCTCGTCATATCGGGGCTTCTGAGCGGACTGGGAAGCCGAGAGCTTGGCACGGGCAACCTGGCGGGCCAGAAGCGTGAGCGACAGCATCACGAGCATATTCTGTAGCCAGAGGTGTCGCATTAGGAAAGAGGGTATCCAATGGAAGAGTGGGTTCACGGCCGTAGAGAAGAAAGAATGGAGAATAGCCGGCGGTGTCATGGCGGGATGAGTTATACGCGAACGTATCATATGGCAAAGTGATGTCCCAATCCAGATGATCCGCGGAAACGTACATTGCGAGCATGTCGGTGATGGTCTTGTTCAATCTTTCAGTCAATCCATTAGTCTGAGGATGGTAGGCGGTGGTTAACTTGTGCTTTCTGCGACAAGAGCGGAGGAGGTCGTCAACAACCCGAGACAGAAAGTACCGGCCACGGTTGGTGAGGAGTTGACGAGGAGCACCGTGGTGTAGGATAACGTCGTGAAGCAGGAAATCAGCAATGTCTGTTGCACAACTTATTGGAAGGGCACGCGTAATAGCGTAGTGGGTCGCGTAATCGGTCGTGACAGCAATCCAGCGATTTCCTGAACGCGACAGAGGAAAAGGACCGAGTAGGTCCAAATCCACACGAAAGAAAGGTTCGGAAGGAATCTCTATGGATTGGAGCGGTCCGGCTGGGCACAAGGAAGGGGTTTTTCGGCGCTGGCACAGGTCACACGCCGTGACGTAGCGGCGGACTGAGCGGTAGAGTGCAGGCCAATAAAAGCGCTTACGCACACGGCCATAAGTTCGAGCGATGCCAAGGTGGCCAGCCGTCGGCTCGTAGTGCAGCTGGCGGAAGATGTCAGGCCGGAGGTGCTCAGGAACAACGAGAAGCTCGGCAGGGCCATCTGCGCGAAAGTTCCGGCGGAATAGCATGCCGTCGCGGAGCGAAAATGCGTTTAATGCAGCGTCTGACGGAAGGTTGGTGAGACGGTCAATGATTGACCGAAATAGTTCGTCGCGGCGCTGGTGGTCGGCGATGTTGATAAAGTCAGATAGTACAAGGGCGTAAGAATTGATGTCGTGGTCAGCTGTGTCCGGTTGGTCGACTGGTTGACGTGACAGCCAGTCGGCGTCGCTGTGGAGCCTGCCAGACTTGTAGGCCACGGAGTAATCATACTCCGGAAGGCGCAAAGCCCAGCGACCAAGACGGCCTGTAGGATCTTTCAAGGAAGCCAGCCAGCATAGGGCATGGTGGTCAGTGACCGCGGAAAAAGGCTGTCCGTATAAATATGGGCGGAATTTGTTCACGGCCCATACAAGAGCCAGACATTCCCGTTCAGTGATTGAATAGTTTCGCTCGAAGGTGATAAAAGGCGACTGGCGTACGCTATTACTCGTTCAAAGCCGGCGTGCTTCTGAACCAGTACAGCACCTATGCCGTGGCCACTCGCGTCTGTGTGGACTTCGGTCGGAGCGGAACCGTCAAAGTGCGCCAGAATAGGTGGATTCGTGAGACGGTCGACGAGGGTTGAAAAAGCGGAAGCTTGCTCAGGGCCCCAAGAAAACAGGGTATCGTGCTTAAGCAAATCCGTGAGTGGCCTGGCAACTGCAGCGAAGTTCTTGACGAAGCGGCGAAAGTAGGAGCAGAGCCCTACAAAGCTGCGAACCTCTTTCACAGATCGAGGAACAGGGAAGTCTTTTACTGCGCGGATTTTGTCGGGATCAGGTTGAACTCCGGTAGCGTCGACGAGGTGCCCAAGGATCTTGATTTGACGGCAGCCGAAGTGGCATTTTGACAAATTGAGCTGAAGTCCAGCTCTGCGAAAGCTGCCAGGACGTCAGAGAGGCGATGTAGGTGGGTCTCAAACGTGGGAGAAAAGACGATAACGTCGTCCAGATAGCATAGGCATGTCGTCCATTTAAATCCATGGAGAAGCGAGTCCATCTTTTTTTCGAATGTGGCTGGCGCATTGCAGAGACCACACGGCATGACCTTGAATTGGTACAGTCCGTATGGTGTTACAAAAGCGGTCATTTTCGCGGTCCATGGCGTCAACTGCGATTTGCCAGTATCCGGATATAAGGTCAATCGACGAGAAATACGACGCGCCATGCAGGCAATCGAGGGCGTCGTCAATGCGAGGGAGTGGGTAAACGTCCTTTTTGGTTATTTTGTTCAAATATCTGTAATCGACACAGAATCGCCATGAGCCATCTTTCTTTTTAACCAACACGACTGGTGACGCCCACGGACTCGAAAATGGCTCAATAACATCTTTTTTCAACATCTTCTCTACTTCCTGCTGAATGACGGTACGTTCGGCGTGGGACACACGATATGGACGTCGGCGAATAGGGGTCGCATCACCAGTGTTAATGCGATGTGTCACACTAGACGTCTGGCCCAAAGGACGGTTGTCCAAGTCGGAAATGTCCCGATAGGACGCTAAAAGACATCGGAGCTCATGGGCTTGCGGAGGTGGAAGGGCCGACGCTATCATCTTCATAAAATCACTGGTAGTCGGCGAAATGTCCCGTTGGCCGTCCCCTTGACCGTCAGAGGCGTCAGTGGTCACAGCGGAAAGCTCGCATTCGGCCAAGGGGATGAGTGTAGTCAGCGACATTCTCCGGGGAAGAACTTGGGTGGAGAAACCGCAGTTCAAAAATGGGAGGCCTATTTCGTTCGTCGCGACCGTCACAACTGTATAAGGAAGGGTCACGTTACGTTCGAGGAGTACATCGGTGACGGGAGAGACTAGGTATTCACCATCTGGGTCTGGCGGGCGCGACGATAAAGGCACGTAGGTCATGGTCTTCGGTGTTAATCGAGCATCCTAGGTGCAGCAAAGCCGGTAAATAGGCTTGGTCTCATCAAGGGGCATGGTGGGCAGATCAAGACGTAAAACCCCAGCGGCGCAATCAATGAGGGCGGCGTGGTCAGTCAGAAAGTCCTAGTCCGATTATGATGTCGTAAGGGCATGTGTCCAAGACGGTGAACAAGACCGGGATGTCACGTCCGGCAATTACGACGCGGGCGGTGCACATTCCGGCTACGGTGGTCGTTCCTCCGTCGGCGACTCGTACGGTGCGGCATACAGCAGGCGTCATAACTTTCCGAAGAGTGCGGCGAAGGTTCGAACTCATTACCTCGATATTGGCGCCTGTGTCGACTAACGCGCTAACACGAACACCGTCATTGTGAACGTCTATCAAATTGGGCTTCGTAATCGTAGTCAACAGAGGATTTTCAGGCCGGGTCATTAATGCAGCATCACCTCCGCGAGCTTCACTGGCTAGTTTTCAGAGATGGAGGTTGAGAAAGTAGACGGCGGGGTTTGGCGGCGGGGCTGCGGCGAACGCGACTGGCGACGCTGAGGTGATGGCGAGCGGCCAGTGCGGTTGCGTCGTGTGTTGTTGGCTGCGAAGGGCTGCTGAGGACAGGAAGGAAATCGTCGAGGGTGGTAGTCGGAGTAGCGGTTGTCGAAGAACCGTGGACGTGGAGATGACGACCACCTGCTACGGCAGTAACGGGCGACATGGCCAACGCGATGGCAGTCGAAATAGATGGGATGGTCATGGGCTGTTCTCTATTCGCCAGGGCTGCGCCGTCCGAACCGCGGTGGAGCATCGTAGCGCGACGGGACATCACTACGAGTAGAGGGTCGCAAAATATCGTAGCGTCCCACGTCGCAAATATCGTAGCGTCCCAAGGCACAAACCGATTGAAGGCCCAAGGAAGCGACCTCGTGTCTAACGACGGCTTGAATGAGGGAAATCGCGGGGGCGGTCCGGTCATGCGTGTAAGGAGAAGCCGCGACTGGGGTCATAGCCTCGATCTCCCGGCGCACTATTTTGGTCAGGCTCTCAGTCTGAGCCTCCGTGTTTGGCGTCAGCGGTGTGCGCGGTGGCAGCGTCACATCTTTATAAGACGAGGTTGCCGCCGTGTGAGGCAGTCGAGCGAACTGCATGGTAGGCAATGCGACGACATTTTGCCTCCTCAAAGCGTTGGCATTCCTTAAGTATGGCGTCAACGGTAGTGCAATCCTTACAGATCAATAGATGGAAGGCGTTATCTGCAATGCCTTTGAGTACGTGGCCCACCTTATCAGCTTTCGACATTTGCGAATCAACCTTTGAACAGATGGCCAAAACATCTTGTATGTACGTGATGTAGGATTCGGTTGTCGACTGGGCACGGGATGCGAGCTGTTGCTTTGCGGCGAGCTGGAGTTCGACGGGTCGGCCAAATATTTCGCGCAACTTCTTCTTGCACACGTCCCAGCTGGTCAACGTGTGCTCATTTGTCTCAAACCAGGTGTTGGCCGTTTTTTAAAGAAGATAAGGCAGATTAGCCAGCATGATTGTGTCATCCCACCTGTTATGGGCGCTGGCACGTTCAAACATGCGGATCCATTCATCCACGTCGGCACCATCCTCACCGGTAAAAATTCCTGGGTCACGGGGCTGGGAAACGATGACGATTGGCGCGGTGGGTGAGGTCTCGGGGGGAGGAGGCATCGTTCGTCGACGAATGTGTCGCCCACTCCGAAGCTCCGTGGTAGGGTGTAGCTGCACTGGTGACAGACACAGGGAGGGCAGTCCGAAACCTCCACCAAAAAGACGTTACGAGGTAGATGCGAATAACCAATCTATTTACAGATCATTACAGCTGAAGGCCAAGAGACCAAAGCCAAGGAATTCAATGCAGCTCGTGCCAGTTCTCTTCTTCGTCTCTCGGCTTGCCATGCGCGCCAACTGATGAGGCAGTACCCATAGATGAAGTGTACGGTGGATTGACCACCAGGTGATCCAGTCCAATGCTATGTGAAATGTTCCGGGAGTTACGTAGTAAATGTCATTACTACGTAGTAAATGAAGTTTATTACTTAATGTAGTTTAGTACGTAGTTTACTACGTAATTGTAGTTTACTACGACATTTACTACGTAGTTACGTAGTAAACATACTACGCAGTTACGTAGTACGTAAACGGCGCAGTAAATGTCACCCCACCACACTTTGGCTATAGATTTAAGTAGGGGCAAAACACGTGTACCATTGAGAGAAACCGAGTGGGCTTTGAACAAGCGTCAATGAGCCCGCGCCTTCCGCTGAAACCTTGAATCACTAGCGCGTCGAGTCGAATACCGCACTCTTTAAGCCGTAGAGAAGCCTTGTGTGCGGTCCCCCGCGCGCTCCTTCTGTGTTGGGAGTAATGGAAGTGCTACGCAGTAGCATGATCGGCTCAGCTGGTTAGCTCATCGCTAGCGAGACCGCTATGTCGGTCTCGATGGGAAGGTATGCCGACAAATTCTGTATGGCAGACCAGGAGGGCCCCAGCCTCTCTTAATTTTTTTAAGTGCGAACGCACTTTATAAGCGACCCTGAATTCCGTTGACCGCCCGTCCGTCCACATAGCAACAGCTGCGGGTGCGCGCGCTCCTCGTCTTCCTTGGCAACGGGGGGAGATGGGCGCGCGCTGCCTGGCCGCTGACATGGCACATACCCACGTGGGGGATTGGCCAGGAATCCCTCGTTCCTTCAACGGGGGGAGATGGCGCGCCCGCGTGACATGCCATACCACGTAGGGATGCCATGATCGAGGCGTAGAAGGCTAATGCACCCGCTTAGTGATACACGTAAATTCAAGCTGACAACGACAACACAAATAGGTGTCTGTGAATAAATGCATCTTTCTTTCTTTGTAGTTCTGTGTGTGTGTGTGATCTCTCTATCGCGAACATTACCGAACCGCGCAAATTCAACTACTGCATTCGCACTTTCGCATTCTTCCCCTCGGGGAAATGCGGGGAAATTTTTGCTGTGTACCCCTCTGCACAGTTTCTCAAAGCATCTACTCCCAGTATATTCCACGTCTTATATTTATTTTAACGTCCAGTAACCGATCCGTGAAGCATGCTGGGAAGTCCGTGACACCAGTTACGCTTACAGAAAATGTATATTACATTCCCAAGGGTAGAATAATTCACGTGTAACTTTTTGATACCTCACGAATCACAAGTTTTTTTTCTCATTACGTTCCGTGACTTTTGCTTAAATTTAAAAAACGGCGACATCTTATGGCATAAGAGGTGGTTTCGAGGCTCTCTGAGATAAAACAGCGGGGTGCAAGGTGACCCCGAGGTATGCCTCCATAGGGGATCACGTCATGCCACAACAGCAGATGGCGATAGGAAAAGATTAAAAATATCCAGGGTTTGAGAACATACTTTCACCCGAAGGTGATGTTTTACTGCAGACCTTATTTGACAGAGCCGCGTCATCCATGTTTGCTGACTACCACGCTCGACTCGTCATCATGGCAGCGAAAATAAACCCCATCTCGAGGTCCTCCCTACCCCCGTATCCGTTTCTCCGGCTCTTGAAAGGATATCTTGCACCTCTCCGCTATCACCGCGCAGTGATACCTATGACACTACGGTTCTTTTCATCTCAGGTCAGTTCAATTAAAATTGCAGGGTAATTTTAAAAAAAAGATTGTATTACGTTACTGCTCAAAAAACTTCCGAACGAGATATTTGATGACGAGCGATCTATACCAAAACAAAATATCGACGCTAAAAATGCACGTAAACTAAGTTTATCACCAAAAATACGCTAAGAAATAAATCTATATTTGGTTGATCCCCAACCATCTTTAAATTACATTTAGTAATACGTATGATACTGCATATAGTTGATTTTCAAACAAAAGTGTGAATCAATACGTTGCTGTAATTGGCTGCAGGCAGGGTTGGATATGGTGAATATATGGCATACCTGGACCTTAAGTTCTAATAAACGTTTGGGGTATAAAGCCGAATATCACCGTTTAAAACGTTTCACACATGCATGACACTTGAAATTCCCATTTATGAGTATACATGGCCGTATGGGCTCGCATTCTCCTGCACAAGGCTATAACGCTTGACATTCCCATAAATGTGCATACATCACGCTAGAAAGTGTCACTTATAGACATGTTCTGCCCAAAATGGCCTACATTGGATATCTGACGCATGATACTGCCATGATGCCTAGATGTGGCATCAGAAAGTTCCACATGTGGTAATATATAGCGCGACACACCCTGAGAGACTACATAACCTGGCACATATCCTGACAATCTGGCCCGACATTCATTGACATTAATATCAGTTTCTGCCACTCCCACCCCCTAAACCCCACACACCTTCGCGTATGTTCGACTCCAAAGCCAACTACCCTCGTGTTTTTTACTTTCACCCGTGCAACGACACGTGGCGGGAACGATTGGATTGGGTTTGAATTAATGGCAGCGGAAATGTCAAAAACCGTTTGTGACTGCCGAAGAACCCTGACGACGATAGTGAAAGGCCATCAAAACCGTATTTCAAGAAGATGGCAACAATACAGCAAACACGCCGCTTGGCTTCGGATGCTTCAGAAGTCAGGACAAGCTTTTTAGCATCATATTTCTAGGCAACAAAAAGGTCTTACCAGATTGCATCGTGATAAACATAGAGTTTCTCACCAACTCTATGGTGATAAAACGCAATGGTATGTTGTTTTTGCGAAACGATTAATGCTGGACAGTTCATATTTAATGTAATCTCATTTTGGGCTGCACTAACATAAATGCTTGATTGATGTAATGGTTTGCGGCAAGTAGTTGCTTGTTTTATGTTTACCTGTGTTTTTGAGATAACTTGATAGCTTTTGAGACTTATTGTTATAAAGACTTATTGTACCGGGGTAACAATGGCCAACTTTTCCGAAACCGACCGAAAGCAACGAAGATAACCAAGACAAAGACGGCCATGGGCAGCTGTGCTATGAAAAAAAAAACAGTATTATAGACAAGACAGTGGTTACCAGCGAGGCATACAATTTGTTGAAAACATACAAATCTAGACATCAACGGACGTACACTTGCAAATACTGTGAGACGTCGTTCATCCTATTTTGGCGCGAAATTTGATTATATGGGTTTGTAGATACTCAAGTCACCTAGACATTCAATGGAAGGTTGCACATTTCAAAATTTCAGCGTATCTAGCCACTGTTGATAAAAACGAGGCTAGCAGCAAGCAAGCTCGACCACAAAGATAGTTGCATGCAAGGAACACAGTTAAGGACCAGGTCTTTTTGCAGCAGAAACACCTGGTGTGAAATCATAACTTTTCATTTTAGGCGGTGTCTACTCTACTGCCAGCCCACAGAAACAGCTATCCAATAATCTGCCTGCACTGGCCTCTCACTGGCTGATAAAAAAGGTGTCTTTCCGTTAAAAATAAGCGATTTGTTATTCTCACGCACAACACCTCATCTCCAGCAGTGACAAAAGTGCGGGCCAGAAGTAACCTAGCGCGGCCAAGCGTAACGTACCTTTACGTAACCTAACAGACCTTACCAAGCCAACTTAACTGACGTACCCTTACCTATCATAAGTTGACGTAACCTCACCTAGCCTAACAGAACCTAACTCAGCCCAACTACAATAATCACAACCCATCCTAAACCCACCCCAACCCGAAAGACGTACTCTGTATAGATCTCGTGATCATCGTAGGAGAGAACCCACCTAAAAAAGCGTTTGGTGGCAAGCGCGCTATCGCAAACAAACTTGCCAAGTTTTAAAAACCATGAAAAATGCAACTTTTCAGAAATCCAACCTTAGCATTCCGTTTCGAAAAGGGTGTACTACACATATCCACTAGGGGAGCAGCCTGCAGCACGGGTTTCCGAGTTGTATCTGCCCATCGACGCTAACAAGTGATGTGCTCAGCATAGAGAACCCCCTGCGGTGTTTATCCGGGCTGCCATTAGCTTAGACACTACCTTTATTTTCAGCAATGCCATCTGTCAGAGTTACCTGAAACAGCATAACGTTCTGCCCGGGAAAGTGCTGCAGTGGTATGGGGAGTCCTCACTTTTGCTTTTGTACACGTTGTTAATGCGTCTTTTCAAGCTTACGACACAAGTCAGCGCTTGTGCTGGACGCATTTCTCAGACTTTTTGTCAAAAATGCGCACTATTCGTACTTATGTATCTTATTCCCCGCACTAAACGTCAAGCTCTTCCCCTACCATTAAGCAGTGGAAGGGAGCACTGAGTAGTACTCTGCCGGAACCAGAAGAGCCTGATCTCTCGATCCAGGACAGCGGCCAGGTGGCAGGTGTACTTTGACTGGAGTACACCACCAAAAAGTGAAACGGTTGTAACAGCCACACAGTTTGCTCAAAAAAGGTTGTTTCTCCTCCCCTTGGTGATATTGACTTTTTCGACAATAATAAATAATTCAGGGATTAGTTGGCCATTAGTGTGCGATTGTGACAAAGAAGGCTTAACGGCTTCTCGTTGAAGTAAAACCTTCCGAAGGGGTAACTCAGGCAGGGATACACAGTCACGTCATGTCAGCAATTTATTGAAGAGACAATAGATTAGAATAATATTAAGAGCAAATACGGCTGGTAGTGTTGTTGTTGTTGTTGTTGTGGCTTTAGGTATGGCACATACCCAATCAGGGGATCGGCGAATCAACAGAAGACAGTGAAAATTAATAGACTTCTTATTTAATTACGAGGAGCTCAGAACGGATAATTTAGACCGCTTGGAAAGTGTTTTGCTTCAATAAATGACAGAGACTGTTGGGACTTCCTTTTCCTCACCGGCAGCAGACGACGTCGATCATTATCATTTTCATTATGCTCCTCACGAGATGTCGCATGATCTTTTTCTAGTAGTTACCATTAAAGGCTCATCACATCAAGCCGTGTAGCTCCACTTTCTGAATTCGTGCCGCGGCTGGAGGACCCAGAGACCAAACACAGTGTCAATATGTAACGAAGAGGCTGCATTGCTTCATCGCCTTTCCCACCACCTTATAATACAGGAATAGCAATAAAATGGGGATGAAGTTAGGGAACAGCAAATGAGACTTCCGAACAAATGAAAGGCACAGTTTGAATCACTACCGGCTATTGAATTGGGACTCACGAAAGTAAGAAAAGTCAAGCAAATAAGGGCAGAAAAAAAAACTCAAAAGAGCAGGTTTCCACCTACACTTCTATTACAGCTTTCAACAACAGTCCCGTCTGCTGCAACCTAATTTTAGCTGAATGTACCAGAAGACCTTGCTTACTGCACTTGCTTTTGGAAAGTTTTTCTTACTGTATATATCTTGAGTTTTAGGAATTGTCTTGTCACGAAGATTGGTTGCTGACTTTCCAACGAGATGGTAATCCTCCCACCGCCACCTTCAGCACTTCGGAGTAGGAGGAAGAAGAAGAAGAGCAGGGGCCCACCACCAGCCATGTCGGGTCGTGCAGGTCGTCCACCTTCGAGTGAGTGGTTCTGGTAGCTTTAGCACATTTAGGGCTTTTCTGATCAAAAGGCCTCACATTTTTTTCATTGCGATTAGAGTTTTTAGTACCAGCTGGATAGAGAGCGTATTATTTGTAGCAAGCGGCATCTTGGGCGCCCGTCTGGTGAGGGGCCTCCCAGTTGTGGCAGTCCTGAGCTTGGCTGGCCGTCCCGGTCCTCACTACCAGCTGACGCTGGAACGCAAGGTTGGGGCTAATTAGCTAAGCCACCCAATGTTTGTGGGTAGGGTGGAAATTACTTTCCTAGACTTTGGCAACTGGATGCAAGAATGAATTGTGTTACAATGGTATCTTGTCACTGGGCACCAGAAAAGTAGGAAGCAAAGATAAAAAAAAAGAAAAAGTAAGCGGAAGGAGAAAAAAAAAATTAAGTAACGTGATGCAGGCTGCTTCGTACACTAGAATACTGAAGAGCGTAGTATCTCCCGGAAAGGGTATAGATGCCGCCAAAAATAACCATCCACCAAGTGGCGAAAAGGAAGTAGACGAACAATGCGATGTCGTTGGTTCGCGTATGCCCGGTCCGGGATTGTTGGAGGCCTGTTTGTTTACTCCCTATAAGGTTGTCTAGTGCCCCTTCCTGAGAAGGAGCAGGGCAGTAGTAAGGCGCCGCACGACTACGAGTCGACGGTGGTCGAACGGCAGGCGTCAGGGTTACGTTCAGGCGGGTTCTCCGGAGCACTACTTCTCAAAGCAGGTTGAGTCGCCCGAAAGTCGGTCAATCACGCCGGAATAAAACCACGCGTGGAGTGGCGAAGAGCTCTTTTCTGTGGACGGAAGCGTCCTCCTACGGGGGCTACGGAAGTGGGAGCGGGGACAGTGCCGGCCAAGGATGGGCAGCCAAGTCGGCCTCAGCGTGAGTATGTGTGCTCAGGTGTGCCCAGGGAACCCGAACAGGGGAACGTAATAGACCGGATTTTAGGGCAAATGCCTATTCTGTTCCTCGCCCTCCTGTGGCACCATTTTGATATATAACCAAGAATTGAAGGTTAAGAAGGGTTTCCTTGGTCTTATAGTGCCTGTAGATGCCTATTTTTGGCGTTTCTGCCCAATCTTCATGTATGCTTAGAAACACCCATTTTCAATACCTATTTTTGGTACGTGCACCTGCATCAACACTATTTCGCTTGAAGTTTCTCGTTCGGGTGCAGTTTGAGATCGTTATTCGCGCTACCGGGCAGCATTCGCTGTTAATTGCTGCATATGCTTCAACCTAGTCCTGTAATTCAACGAGCACCACTCTCACCTGTAGAATTCGACGCTCATTCTCACTGGCAAGGGGCACAATTCTGCATTTAAAATGTGGAGATGGTGGTAGTTTGCTATTGTTTCCACAATTTCCACTGTCACTCTTCGACTACGATCTGCGTGCTCTCCAGACAGATTTATTCAAGGATGAGCAGTCTCATGAGCAGTATGTGTACCCGTTTTTGACGTTGGCGCGCGGTCACATAGTCTGCATGCAAAAAGAAAAAAAACTTTTTTATCTCTGACACAATTTTCATGCCAAGTCACTTTGCGAGTAAACGCGTAGCTTTGAATCGTCGTTCCCAAAAAACAGGACACAAGGAAATACGAGGCACTGTTTTTTATGCATAATTATAATTGTGTGTGATAACTGCACTCGTTATTCATAAAGATTTGAATTAATCCAAACGGTCTTCAACACAAATCCCTCTTGGTTAAAAATTTGAGCTTACTGCAAAGTATATATCTCCCGTATGCGATTGGACCTCCCCGGATTTGGCTATTATATATCTCTGAAACAATAAGTTTAGAAGCCGTGATTTTCACAAATTAATTTGAAATGCTGTACGCACCGTACGTTGTCGTCGCTTACGTTCCTTGGTGGCTTCACGCCGACAGTTTGAACAGCCGGCTCGGTTTGCTGAGACGCTACTTCGTCAGTGCATTGTGGGCACTACCGTTAGACGACAAAACAAACCGCTGTATTAACTATTTTGCGTGTGCAGCGTTGCAACAAAATGACGCGGACTTGGCATCATAGAAAATATCGTGCAGCTTTTCGATTCATGGCAAGGGTTTGTTTCAAACATAAGCACGGATGGTGAACCGCGCAAAAGAAGTTATAACTAAGAAGTTTCTTTGGGCTTTCGATATCTCTCAAACATCTGTAAATGGAGTCACCGATAAATAGTTTTCTTTGCGTGTTAAGAATAGGCAGGTGTAGATTCTTTATTCCGCAGCATTTTCTCAGTATTGAAACGTTTGCATCAATATAACTCTGGAGCCTCACACGAATGCAGAGTGAGTTAACGAAGGGGCAACGTGTAACATTTGGACAGACAGCAGGGGACGAGTTGAACTCGCAGAGTACATGTACGTGAACATATATTACTCTTGTGCCAAAACAAAAGGCAGTTTTGTGTGGCGAGGCTCTCATACAAACGATGATGCACACTTCCAGCTGGATCCACTCATAGGACTCCAAGCTCCACAAGCCGGTCCCCCGTGCCTCCGGGTGAGTAAGAACCTCAATGTGCCCATTTTTGCCTGCTGGAAACTTCCAATGAGGCAGGAATACAGAGTCACGTCATGTCCGCCATTAATTGAGCACACAACAGATGAGGATGATAGTAGGAGCAAATGCGGTTGATAGTGTTGCGGCTGTTGCGGGTTTGGGTAGGGCACATCCCCAATCAGGGGATCGGCCAATCAACAGAAGACAGTGAAAATTAATACAATTCTTATTTAATTACGAGGCGCTGAGAACAGATAATTTAGACCGCTTGGAAAAGGTTTTAGTTCCATAAATGACAGAGACTGTTGGTACTTCCTTTTCCTCACCGGCAGCAGAAGAAGTCGATCATTATTATTTTCATTATGCTCATCACTGGATATCGCATGATTTTTTTCTAGTGGTTACCATTAAATGTTCATCCCATCAAGACGTGTAGCTCCGCTTTCTGAATATCGTGGCGCGGCTGGAGGACCCAGAGACCAAACACAGTGGCAATGTGTAATGAAGAGGCTGCATGGGTTCATCGCCTTTCCTACCATCTTATAATACAGGAATAGCAATAAAATGGGGATGAAGCAAATATAATAAATCTTTCTTTGTTGAAATTTTGAGCTTACTGCATAGTATATATCTCCCGTATGCGAGTGGACCTGACCAGATTTGGCTATTATCTATCTCTGAAACAATAAGTTTAGAAGCCGTGATTTTCACAAATGAATTTGAAATGCTGTACGCACCGTACGTTGTCGTCGCTTACGTTCCTTGGTGGCTTCACGCCGACAGTCTGAACAGCCGGTTCGGTTTGCTGAGACGCTACTTCGTCAGTGCATTGTGGGCACTACCGTTAGACGACAAAACAAATCACTGTATTAATTATTTGGGTGTGAAACGTTGTAACAAAATGACGCGGGCTTGGCATCATAGAAAATATCGTGCAGTTTTTGGATTCATGGCAAGGTTTTGTTTCAAACGTTAGCCCGGATGGTGAGCCACGCAAAGGAAGTTATAACTAAAAAGTTTCTTTGGGCTTTCGCTATCTCTCAAACATCTGTAAATGGAGTCACCGATAAATAGTTTTCCTTGCGCGTTAAGAATAGGCAGGTGTAGATTCTTTATTCCGCAGCATTTTCTCAGTATTGAAACGTTTGCGTCAATATAACTCTGGAGCCTCACACGAATGCAGAGTGAGTTAACGAAGGGGCAACGTGTAACATTTGGACAGAGAGCAGGGGACGAGTTGAACTCGCAGAGTACATGTACGTGAACATATATTACTCTTGTGCCAAAACAAAAGGCAGTTTTGTGTGGCGAGGCTCTTATACAAACGATGATGCACACTTCCAGTTCAGAGGACTCCAAGCTCCACAGGCCGGCCCCCCGCGCCCCCGGGTGAGTTACAACCTCAATGTGCCAACTGTTGCCTGCGGGAAACTTCCAATGCTAATACCGAACTTGCTCTACTTGTACGCTATAATGGCTTCCGCCACGACACCAGCGGTCAGCCGGCGTCGCTGGGCACAAGCACCACATGGCATCGAAGTTGGGGCGAAACTCTTTGTTTCGTCCATTTGATGTCTGTTTCGAACGAGCTCTGATTGTCTGAGAGCAGGACATCAGGTTTGGCGCAGCACCAGCAAAGCGAGGCGTCTTTTTCTCAGCACGTCATCGGTCAGAGGCCCCGCAAGTGCACATAGGCCATGTCTGAAACAGACGTGAAATGGTCACTTTTCAAACGGGTAAACTCAGACGTCCGCCGCTTTGCAGGCGTTCTCCCGACGCGCCACCCGCTTTGAATGTGTCCCGGTGACAAAGCCGTACCTTAAGGAAGAAAACACGAGACTCTGCCCCTTCTAAACACTAAACACTGGTGATCTTTTGCAACCCGACTACAGCGTTTATTGAAATTTAAAACGAATTCCGCAGGAATTACTTCTTTCCAGAGACTGCTAGCATTAAAAATGAACTTACAAATAGGGAATTTCAATAAACTCTCGTTAGTGTCTGCTTTAAAACAAAATCGTGGCTCGATCGCTTCGCTGGTGTTCATGGCATCTTCATTGTTGCAAATGAACGTGGTCGAGACAGCTGTAAGGCCATTATTTAACTGTGGAGGAGCTGAGACTTTCATGCACTTTGCAAGGACATGAGCTCGTAGATTAAGCTTACGTTTGTTAATCACTACGAGGCCAGTTGCTATGGCCGACGCTCAATATAAGCACGCAGTTTAGGTTACGCCAACTTCAGTTCTCCATCACTCTAGCAAACAAATGAGCTGAAAAAAGACAACTACGAAGGGGGAGCAGTACTTACAAAATTCACAGTTTAAATGTGCTGCTAAACCATTAAGCCCGATATCTCGTTATAGTGATGTGTGCTAGCCGCACTTTAGATCTAAGAAACGAACCGCAGCTGAGCGAGTGAAGCAGGTGGATATCCGCGTTAATCTCCACACAAGCGTGCTTGGTCGAGCATTCCGAGACAGCCCAGATGCTTCGTTGTATAGATGGTATTCAGATTGAAGTTTAACGGACGATTTCTTCTCTTGGCAACACTGGAAACTGCCATGATTGTGCCAGTCATGTCTGCGGATGCGTCTGCAGCTCGAAGAAAAAAAAGATCCCGGCGTGCTTCATCTGCCCCGTTACCACCAGACTATCGGCCGTGGCGCCGAAGTCAATAGATAGGAACAATACCAGTGACATTGTGTGGTGACGCTCTACTAGCACTACACAATTTCGCATCACGACGTGACAATGGGGCGCGGTTGCTCTGTGTTCGCAGTACAGTTGCTTGCGAACACGGAGATCAACACATGTGCGCCCGCACCTTGTACGAAAGTCAAATAATGCGTCAGAAGAAATTGTGACTGCTCACGGGCACGCTGGTTGCGGTACGGCAGCAGCGTAGCAGTTCGTACTAACGTTGGTGGGCGCAGTGCTAGCAGGGAGACAGCGTCATCAATATGCAAGCGACCAAAAGAGATTGCGCTCGTCCTCAAGTGGGCAGTACGTGGTCGATATGAAAACACGGCAGGTAGAAGCTTTCTTGTTAACTAAAAGCGCAGAAAAACGTGGGACAAAGACAAGAACTACACAGGAGAAGCGCTTGTCCTGTGTAGTTGTTGTCTTGTCCCGCGTTTTTCTGCGCTTTTACTTACCATGTCTTCGTACCGACTCGTCCACTTGTCGGTGCTCCTAAGCTAACCGGTGCCAACAACTTCAATCGTGTCTTTTCATAGGTAGGAGGCAGGACGCTGAGGGAAACAGTAGGTAACGTCGATATAATGCTACAATGAACTAGAATACCCAAGTATTCTAGTTAACTGTAGTAATGCTTTTGAGCTCACTGGGACGCCTTATGGTGTAGCCGCCATGCCCCAACCCTCGCGTCCCCGTTGCGAAGGCGGCACACATGCTTGCCGCATGCGGGCCACGCCAGCGGATACAGATGCACGCGATTTGACGATCCGTGTGAACGCTGCCAAAAAGTTTAGAAGGGCACACGCAACGAGGTTTTGTTGTCAGTTATTAAACATTAACTCCGTACAAAATTACCTTCCTTTGCATATTAGAACACATGCTCTTGAATGAGTCCGGATTCGTTCTTCTTGTTAAATCTGACATCATCCTGTTCGCGCCTTGCAGTGCCTCATCCATGAAAAAAATACGCTTAATCAGCTCAATTTTTCGTACTGTCAGAAATGTTCTCGTCTTTGTTTGTGCCACAAATATTGTCGTCATACCCTTGCAATAAAATTTTAACTTTTTAACTCGCCCAACCCGTCACGTCTCACCTCTAACTGGCCATCACAGCAAAGTGTGCGTGCCGGATTATCGCGCTTATGAGCACTGTCAAAATCTTTATAAGAGTAAACACGGGAGCGCGTACCACTCTCTCATTGCAGAGCACTCTGGTGAAAGCCTAGCGCGTTGTGCAAGCTTGTACATTGAGCGAAAAAACTCCTTCAAAAAAATTCTGTGTAAATTCACATAATTGTCTATGATGCGTAGCACTCTTATGCCGCTTATCTGGAGTGTGAGTTCTTTACAGCCAATTTTTTTGGGGTTTTTCTAAATCCCGTTCAACCAATTATCTCCAATTACACCATTATAACGATTACAGGTGGAACTTTCGCGAAATCTGCAGTATTGTGAAAACTCAGGGCATTAAAAGGTTCGCCATTTTCAGTATTTCCTTAGGTTTTGCTTATTTTTTAGTTTTCCAAATTTCGTTAAAGCACTCCTCTTTATTGCGCTATTATAACGAGTACATTTGAAACTTCAGCGAATTCTGTATTATTGTGGAAATGCAGGGCCTTGCACGGGTCGCAACTTGCCGTAATTTTTGTACATTTTTCTTATTTTTTAGTGTTTCAAAATTTGGTTCGATGAAATATCTTAATTTACGCTATTATAACGAATAGCGGTGGAACACCGGCGATATATGCTTTTTTGTGGAAATGCACGCCGTTACATTGACCTGGCTGTGGGTGTACTCGGCCAAGAATGCCTCGAATTAAAAGTCTCTGGATCGCACCATCGTCAGGTGCTGTGCTTCCGTCACGCCATATGGGAATATCAAGATAGAGCACTTTGCAGTACCTGATCGGGCAGTCGGAAACAGACGTTTGATAATGTCACTTTTTTTGCTCCTTAACAAAAAGCGACTGCTCCGATTGTGTATTCTTCTACAGTAGCTTATAGATATCGTGACGTATTTACCTGAGAAGACAACCATATGCGATCAAGCGCTATCAATGAGCATGCCCGATAAATGTACGGACTGCGGGAGTGCGCCAGACCACCGCTATGCCATTCTGCACGTACTCAGCGACTCGCGTTTCCGTGTTTACTGCCATAAAGCTTTTGACTGTACAATGAATCTTTTATCGGGAGAACCAGCGTATAATGAAGCCATCTCCCTCCCACTTTAACTGACATCCTAGATGCGACCCACTTCAGCCATTCGTAACACTCGTTTTTGAGCCCCTGTTTTTTAAATCCAGAGCATTTCAGTAACTCACGATGTCACCCGCGTTGACGTCCGTAGTCCGCATCGCTCCCCCTACACTATATAAAAAAATAATACTTATCGGCGCCAGGTTTCGATCCCATGACTCTGCGGGCGGAACGCAAGGTACATGGTGCTCTACCCACTGGGCCACAAAGCCGACACAGAACGGAAGGTTACGAACGCGCCTTATATCCTTGACTCATTCAACCGTAGGCCACAGGTGCGCGCTCTCTCCCGCGTCCTCCTCGCCTTCTCTCCGCTCGCAACACCCTCTCTCGCCGCGTTCGGTTCGGGCGCACAACAGGTGGGGACGTGCGCAACACCCTCTCTCTCCGCGTTGGGTTCGCGCTGAGCAACAGTCGGTTCGCGCGCAAAAACAGGTGGGGGCGCTCGCATCGCGCTCTCTCGCCGTGGTCGGTTCACGCTTAAACCACATATGTCGTTCGCGCGCGCTCCGGTCGCTAACATCTGTGGCGTGATCGTGACGTCAACATCACGCGTTCGTGTGGTGGCGCGATTTCGGTGCTATAACACTCTCTCGCGAGGGGCATTGGATTGGATTGGATTGGCTTGGCTTGGCTTGGCTTGGATTGGTTTGGATTTGGATTGGATTGGATTAAAGTGGATTGTGTTGGATTGCGTTGCGTCATAGCCGCTCCACGTTGCGTCATAGCCACGGCAGGGGGTTCACGGCACGTTTCACGTTTCACCATCCACTTCATCGACAATGTCTACGTTGGAAGACAACAATTACAACAACAACCAATACGTAATCCATACGACTTGCAGGCGCGCCCCCCGCGAAAATGCTCTGCATTTGATCGTGCCCCTCGCGAAGGGGATGTTTCTTTTTTTGTTATTTTTTAACCTATGTGCTTGATATTTATGCATTGAGTGTATTTTAACATCCTGAGCACAAATATGCAGTCAGGTTTTGTCTATTTCTTGTAAGTTTAGAGTAATGCAACATCTTAGGCCACTCCGTTCCGGGCAATTTTTTTCATTCTCTTCCTATGAAATAATCAAATAGCTTTTATCCCTTTGTGCTCCAGAAGGACCAGGCAGCGCAACTATACTACGGCCGTAATTTTAGCATTGTTTCGGCAAATGCTGTAAACTTCATAAATGTCAGGCCATCAATTACCAATGTTTTTGTAAAACCAACTGCATAAATTAGAATAGGCAGAATCTGACCTAGTTGGATCATACTTGAATTAATACTGGTCAGCCTAACTTTAACTGGGTACGGAGACAATGACGAGAATTGAAGCACAGGCGCTGACACAACTGAATTTTTAATTTGTTATTTTGTATGACTGCCGTCATTGAAAAAAAAAAACGCGTCAATCCACCCTGTGAAATTGGTTGGAAAGCGAAGCTGTAAACGACACCCACTATTATTACCCATTCGACGTTACTTGAACTCACACATGCGGCTGTACATAGAATGAAACCAGAGACAAGTGAAAGGCACTTAACAATTTTCTTATTACTTCAAAGATATATTCTTTGCATGGTTAAATCAATGCATGATCCATAAATGGTGGTTGGTTGAGTTGTATTGGTGAAGCACATGAGTTGAAACAATTTTTTTTTATAAAATTAAACACGGCTTTAGAGGATCTCACTTCTCCTTCGTCTCGGCCGCCGATCTCGTCAACTCCATCGTCGGCGGAAGAGACGGATGAGAAGTGAGATGCCATGCATTGGTGTGAACTTCCTGTAATTTGTACTAACTCCTAGCGCACGCGCAAGGCGGGCAAACGGCCGCTACATGTGCTGTGGGCGGAGCGCACAGCGGTGCGAGAGGTCACGTGATGCTATTACGTGGCATTCAGCGAGAACTCAGGGGGTAAACCCGCAGATGTGCTCGGTAACAGCATTGTCTGTCTCCCCCGTCTCCGCATGCGCTCGTCCCTCAATCTCTAAGACAACGGGCTCTCGCTCCGTTTCTCTATTCGTTCCAGACTTGATTCCTGGCGGTGCCAGTAACTTCTTTTCTTTGTTCGCGGGAGTTTTGTGTTGACATCAAAGGTCGTTGCAGAATCCTTGGGGTGTAGAGGTAAAAAGCTTCCCTTTAAACCAACTGCATTTTACGCATTACACAATTTTTTACTGTTATTCCCTAAAAGCGTGGAAGGCACTTTGAATTAATTTGGCGGCTTGCAACGTGAATGTGGGCTTAACAGTGACACCTCAGTGCTATCCATCACACGGTCCCCGTGTTGGAAATCACCCGCAGGATATGTCCAGGGACCAGGGAACGGCGTGGCAAATGTCGTCTGCGCACCGGGCCTCGAGTATTTGGCGGGCATTGACATGATCATAGTGGAGCAGCAACTGGAACTCGCTGAAGGTGAGATTGTGCTTTCAAATACCCACCAACATAGTTATGGTTCGAAACGAAGCACATTTTGGTTGGCCAGTCTGTACACAGGTTGCTCACCTCCTCGCCAAAGAAGCCTAAAGTTCGGAACACATGTGTGGGGAGCAGCGCGTTCGCGCACGCGCTTTTTCGGTTTTGTCGTCTCCAAAAGCATTCCTCTATAGTCTTCATTAGTGTTCTTTGCCACGGGCTTGCCGGTTTCCAGAGGGCGGAACACATGACAACACGCGTCGTTCTCGGCAGTGTTTCGGCATTTCCTTCGTCGGTGTCATGGTAGGTGCCGCGGCAGTAGAACAGCATTACGCATTCTAAAACTCACGGTTAGGAGAAAAAACTCTACACTCCGGTTCTTGTATGCCCCTCCTTTCATCAATTTTTCTTGCGCTTCACCGTCACCTACGAAGGAGTATCAACTATTTCTTTCCCATAGCGTGAAAGGCGAAGATTTAATAACAATGAAATTTTTCATTTTTGTTTGAATCGTATTTTATTTCATTATTTTGTGTTTAGCATTTCCGAACATTCGATAACGGCCGCGTGTTCTTCTGTACTAGGACTGCTTAAGGGTGAATCGCGAGCTAAACTGCGAGATAAAGGATTTTACTTTCCGTTATGTCGTAACTCGCATTTTCACTAAGGCATTCAGACTGGCTGCAGCCGAAGTTTTGTACTAATTACACTTGCTCACAGACGCGGTTTATCATTTTGCGGCATCTGTGAAAGGAAATAAGCCGCAACCATATCATTGGCTTCATCTTTAAGGATTTTGTACCTCGCTTCTTTAACCCGCAATCGGGAGATGAAAGTTTGAGAGAAGACCAGGATGACAAAGAGGAGACATCTTCGCGGAACCATGGATTATTGAGAGCGAGAACGACTACGCGAACCAAGGTGGGTGCACGAAACCGTGCTCTGAAATTAATGTCAACATATTGGCTTGTTATCGACGACGGCCTCTTCCCTCGCCCTCTGTGGATGTTCCGACACACCATGTGGAAGGCAAACACTTCACACGGCAGGATGAGGCGAGTCATAGAGCGGAATCTGGTCTTCGACCTCATTGCTCACCCCAAATTAGAGAGGATGCCTCGGAGCGGATGAACCTCCCACAGCTTGTTGAGAAAAGCGTTCTGGAATTCAATCGAAACGTAATCGCCGAAAAAAATACAACTCTGGACAAAACCAGAGACATAGGTGCTGCTGTTTTATTAGCCAGGTTCCAGAACAGCGCCGACCAACTTTCTTAAAACAATGTGCCGCTGGAAATAATTACCTGTAGAACCGCGCCTGGAGGTCCGCTAGGCAATGCTTTAGAATCCGTTCAGAAGAGTCCAAAATTGTTGGATCACTTCAACGCAGAGTTTATGGGCAGAATAGAAGCATCCCAAAGGAACTATTTCTGTCAAAAAAAGACAAAAGCCACATTTAACAAATTTTGAGCCGAACAGTACGAACGAAACAAAAGAGCCTGAATGAGAGCCTGGTAATCCTAACCGCTGGACCATGCTCTGCTCTCTATGGACGTGGAAAGGGGCGATGCCTTTGTTGATGAACGGCCAATATAGTAAGATTAAATAATCTTTTAATTTCATATAAGCACAGCCCTACCACCATCTTTCTGGGCTATTGCGAGCATGCGGAGAATAATTCTGAAGTCACTCCCTAAGCACTTTCTTCTGCGCACGCATGAAACAGTCCAAACTGGCGGCGTCCAAATGGTTTTGATTGCAATGGTTTCTATATTTGACAAAAGTTGTCCCGTGAAGCTATCTTGCTAAGCCTAGTCATCTTCATCATCAACGTATGGTTTTGTTCAGCTGTCTGCGCTTCGTCAGCACAGTTCTCCTCAAAGTTTTAACAAAAGTTACGCGCTTTGAAAAGAAGGCGCGTGTAAACAGCGAAAAGAGGCTCATTTAGCAAAAAAAAAATGCTTTGGTGTAGTGGGAATTACATAATCTGTCAAAAGTGGGAACTCTCTCGTTTATGTATTTTGTACTTTTTCTTTGTCCAGCGATCCTGGGCTGTGAAACGAGCAACCACTACATAGCGAAGAACTCGGTGGGCCAAATTATATACGATATCAGAGAACGTAAGTACACAAGGGCTCGGCGTCGCTTAAAATTTAACCTGATTAATCGACCGTGTTTACACGGTTGATTGCTGAATTAATGGGGTGTTTTTTTTTATTTCCACGCTTGACGGTTGTATTTACTATCACGTGGCCGACGCCGACAAGTAAATCCAGGCATTCAAAGCGAGTTCGGGCGGCCTCGCTGGCAATGGACATTGTAAACACCTTCGGGCATCAGTATGCTGGTATTTAGGCCTTTCGCAGATATCCCACATGATGTAACCTGATCATCATCAAGGCGCTGATGCGACCGGGACGCTTAGCACCGTATTTGTAGTCATTCACGCCATTTCCGGAATGAGCAAAATCAGCACTCATCGATGCCCTCTCCCTAATTGGAGGGTGCGCTGATCAATCTTATTTATGGCAGCGCCGGCATGGAGGAACCTTATTACTTTGTTCGCCGATTTTTGCTCGTTTTATAGGTCCTTGTATTTGTTTTAAAATGGATACACCCGGCTGTCTTAACTACCTTCTTGCCGTTTTTATACTTGGCGTTTGTGAGTACGCTTGCATCGTTTCCTGTTGTGAGGGCCAGTTCTGTAACTTCGAGTATGATCCTCGGAAGGCTTGCACACAATTTCAGAATGGCACTCTTGGTTTACGTTTCTCACATGACTTCAACCGATTAACCGGTTGAAAAATTAATCGAGGCTAATGCATTAATCAATTATTTGGAAGTTTAATCGATCTGTCGCCCACTCCGGTTTTCACCCCATTCTGATTTGTGATACGCGTAAAACGAATCGTGAATGGGCTGTTGCATATCAGTGCACAGCTTCGTGCCTGTCCTACATATTCACGTTTTCTTATCTAAATACTGCTTAAAAACACAGAATGACAAGATGCAGGAAACACTTCTTGGTGTTTTACTGGAATAGATGCGTGAATCTTGTGCAAAATATATAAAAGAGAGGGGAAACTCCATTTCGATGCACCGGCATTCGCGCAGAATGCGCGCTAGCAATCATGTCAGTTAACGAGGTGCCTAATATGATTTACATGAACAATAATAAAAGGACTGACGATTAGGCTGGCATTTGTTCTGTTTTTGTATTACCGGAAAACTGGTACGCGAAACTTAGTGTTGTTTGATTGTGGCTGCCAACCCGAAAGGCAGATTTAGGGCTGTGGTGCTCTATGCTGAACAATAAAGAAAACAATTAGACAGGCCAATTCGTAATACTATTTCACTGACAGTTCAAACAGCTATGTTTCATTCCTCGAGACATTGTACGTGTTGACAAGCAAGGGGAAAATCGCAAATTTCTATCTGCGATTACTCTGCTATTATACAGATTCGGCATAATCTGCAATTATGCCTGGCACCATTGGCCGTTGAACGAAAGTGGATAGCTCGACGAAACGTGTAATCTTTCTGTTAAAAATAAAAGTTATTAAGCTTTTATTCTCCCTTTAAGCTCGCGTATCATACATCGCAATGTTTCGCGTGACTGGGGCACCCGAGCTGTCAAACCGAATGCGTTAACGTCCAGCTACTATATTCAAATGCTACCACAACCACAGGCAGGTGTTCGATGAGAAAAAAAACGCAAAAAATTAATGAAATCTTTCTCCAAAATAGTCAGGTCATGCGAAGCGTTTTACTGACCCACCCATGTGACCATAACGGCCGTGAATATTCGTTGTTCTCGTGTGGCATAACGAGTTTCTCTAATACGGTTAGTGCGATCCAATCCGCATTTCTTGAAAAGCACCCAAGAATTCGCAGGATTGCCTCACCCCCTGTGCGGCTTCCAACAACGAGATGTCGGGGGAAGCTAGACACGCTAGGGCTAAACTGTACCGCTCACGAGCCCTTCTGAGGGAATGTTGGTTGTCTGGAAAGGCTACAGTTACGGCCATATGCTGTTCGTTGAAGCGGGGCCATGAGGATATTGTGTTTGAACCTCACCATAGCTTAAAAGAAACGCGTCGACCTCATGAACAAGTAATTTCAGCTTTAACGCCCAGTCAGAGAAAATTTTCCCCTTTTTATTCTCTATAATTACTGTGGGACTACAGAACCCCCGAAATGCGTTGCATGCATTTGAACAATGGCGGACGTTTTCTGTGCCCATGCGGCGTCCTGCTTCTTGTATTTACCCCACCATCTCCCGAATTCAGGTTCAAGGTGCTGCGCGAAATTGTGCTGCGGCCCAAGACGGTGCTTTGAGATGGATATGGTCGACTACCGGGGAGAAGCTGTGGTACACGTCATCCGGCCGCTGAGATGCGTTCAGTGCTGGTGCTTTTGCTGCCTGCAGGTAAGAACGCAAACTGCGTAACACCGTTAAATTGCGAAGGAATAGAAAGAACAAAACTCCATTTTACTGCGATGGATGTTGAGGGAATTTTGCTCCGCTTCCATGAACCAAAGTATCGATGGCATAATGGCGACGCACCGAAACCGCTCGATGCCTTAGCTGCATATAGGCGGTGGTTCCTTGGCTGGGACTGAATGCATCTATGCATCCATAAAACTTGTCAGGTCACGTTGTTTCTACACCTGCATAGAACAACGTTTCCGGCCTAAATACTTTTTAAAGCAAACAAATGAGGAAGCTACTCGGCGACACCAGCCACACGTTCCTCTCGTATGCGTGGTAGAGTGACATCACATGACTACGTTCGGATTAGAAAAATATTCCTGCTTTCAGAAACAGCCACCTCAAAACACCCCAGCCCTTCGTAAGCTGAGTCTTCCTATTTATGTCACCGCTTGGAGCTTAAAACATTAAAGCGATACTAAAGCAAAGAAACATGTTGATGTGCAGCTGACATGCATGCCTTATGTTTAGGACGGATGTCTTTTCACGTAAACGAGGCCTTTTGTGCAGGAAGTACGACGTTTAAACACGTACAACAGACCTGAATTATTGCTTGAAAGTTATCACTGTAGCATAACAGATTAGCGTATTTAAAAGAACACGAAAAAATTGGCTTCGTGAATGAAGTTCAGTAGCTAAGAGGGAAATTCTGCATGCACCCAGCGCTGTAGCTCTTGAAAGCGGCTTGAGTAAAGGCCCGTTGAGCACAGGTGGCAGCGGCGCACGTGATGCAGTCTTCCTTGAACTCTTCACCAGTGGAGTCACAAACTCAAACACGATGTCGACGCCCAGCGGGCGAATATCTGGGGCAGCTTAATTATTCTCGCATATCCGGGTGTAGCTAAGGCGCATTAGGCTTACCAAAGGAATTTTTAGGGCGCAGCTCGCTAGCACCCATTACCCGGGTTTGGGGGTGTACGCGTCCGCGTAACGAAACGATTTCATGCAGCAGCTACGGGGGGACAAAACGCAGAGAAGCGTCTAGCGAAGGGTGGGGAAGAGGGCGGCGCGTGCAGCTACGGCGTCATCTCTCTCGCTGCCTCCCCCCTTACTCGTGTTTCATGCATCGTCACCAAATAGCGCCCTTCCCTTCCCCTGACGCTGTTCCGTTGGCTGATAATCCAAACCAAGTGACATTTGCGCAAGATGTTCAAACATGATTTGCAACAGCATGCTCGCTGCTTCAACATGCGTGGCTAATCCGAACCGCGTGAATTTTGCGCGGGAGGTCAAACTTGATTGCAACAAAACGCTGGCCGATGGCGGCGACGGGCTGCGATATAAAAGCACAGTAGCGCGCGCTGCCGTGCTTTCGCTGGGGTCCTATTCTCCGCTGCATAATTTCACAGTAAATTCGCCATTTTTTTTGCACAACGTAAGCAATCAGGGACGTCATGCACGTACAGCTATGACGACATGCACTGTAATTTCAAGCTCTACTCATAAAGATCCCAACCAAGGTATCAAATATTGTACATAAAAGATGTAAAAACACTTGGCATGTATTATAACAATTGGGACGGGAGCTGAGGCTGGGAAGGGAAACGCATTTCTGCAGGTCAAAACTAGTGTCAACACCACAAGGCGATCGAGTAAGGTTGATCCATAAGCGAGCGAAACGCATTTGAGCTAAACAACATCACACAATCCTTTTTTACCGTATCTATTTATTTCTTTCAATCGCTTTAAGTAACATAGTTGAGCTCTCTGCTACAATGCAAGCTTTGTTGCGTTATCACCCTAAGGCCGCCACCGTCGCCACGCTATCGTATGCTGCTATGTTACTAGTTTATGGCATATGCCGTGACCGTTGGTTGTAGGACGCTTAAGGGCACCGAAGCGCTACGCCTGATAACCGCGGAGCGCACCGATGCCACCGAATCACCAATTCGTCAAGCTCGACGTCAATCAGCGCATTAATCAATAAAGCAGTCAGTTTTCTTTATTGTTCTCTTCAGTTCGATCATGTGACCGAGCAACTTACTAGGAGGAGTGTGGACAAATGCCATGCATTGGGTTCTCTTTTTCATGAAGAGGCTTGTACTGCCTCTTATGCTGCTGTTACACACAAAAAAAATATTTTTATTTTATTGCGAGACATAAAAACGAAATGCGGCACGTTATTTGTGCGCTCCGTGATCGCTGACTTGGAAACAGTCAAATCTATTATTCTTTAGATAGAAAACATGCTCTAAACCGCGCGCCATGCGAAACTGCGCGTGCTACAAATTCACGGGGTTTAACGGGTCCGAAGGTCGGTGAAATTTTTCTCCGTATTACAAGGCGACAGCCGCCGCCATTTTCAAGCTGTTACGGAGCATTACGTCACTTTTACGCAGGCTAAAGTTGCCAATGTGTGATCTGTTCGTTCCCGCCAACTGTTTAAATTACGTCACGTCTTCTCAGTGAATCATCGAAAGGGCGTGACGTACAAGCCGCATTTGTGTTTGAGCAAAGACAATCCTACGTTGTCATGTCCGCTGCATTTACTCTAGTTTTTCATTATCCGCCAGGAATTGTGCGCTTTCAGTAAAGAGAAATAGGGCAAACTTTAGAACTCGTGCCAGTAAATGTCATAAAATCTCCAAATGACGAAAGCCCACACAACCGTTTTGTCAACCGGAAGCACGTGAGAAAAATTGAAATTCAATCAGAAAAGACTTTCGGCAAATTTACAGTTCACTGTGAAATTGTGCGGTCGAGACTACGGCCACAGATCACGAGATCATTTCCTGAGACGCAGCAGATATGCGCCGTGACCGAGAATATTTCACCTCACGCCGCTCACAAATTTCGCATCAGGGAGTATAAGAATCGTCAGTAAGATACGTTACTTGCAAAGGTTGTTGACTAGCAATCACTCTACAGGCCAGCTACAAGTTGGTAGCGTCAGTGAATGTCAATTAAATAGCAGTACATTCTCCACAACGCAAAAATTCGGCTCCCGCGTAACCTTGCGGCCATCCTAACGTATAATTGATTGTGAAGAAATAAAAAGAAATGCGGGGAACTTGTATTTCATCCAGGGGCCTACGGAATGCGGCCCCAATGAGAACCCACTGTGAACTGAAACGGATCTAGTGATTGCGTTGAGGCGTTCGACTTACCATTGTATCAGATACAGTGCCGGGCCTTCAAGGGTAATTGCTAATGGTTACAACTTGTGATGAGGCCTATGGGAGCCGTTTGAGCTTTCCGAATACATAATGAACAAATAATGTGTGCGCTGAGAGCGTGTGGGTAAAATTTTACAGGGGCGAAGGAAAAGAGGACAAGAGATCAGAAGATGACGACGCACGAGGCACACGATCATGAGGCTTTCATTATTTAAATAGGATATTGCATTGGGGCAGACGACCTGAATCTTAACCGGTTATAAGACACCAGAGAACGTGCGAACCTTCAAAAATGGTGTAGTTGGATATACAGACACATTGAAAACTGAAACCCCCCATGACCCCCCCCCCCCCCCCCCCCCGCCCCCGTTGCTTCATGGTATTCTTTCTGCATATTCATCACCGGGACAGTTCGGATCCGATGAGGGCAGAATCAGCATTTCCTTACGCACAGACTGCCCCACAACAACAACCTCACAAGCACCTGTCACTACCAAAAACCGCTCGTGCACGCTAGGTGCATTCTGAGCAGTGGCCTGACAAAGACCGTTTTTCGGCTGTCCCAGCACGCCCTCATCCTGGCACAACTCAGAACTAGGGCCTGTGACACACTGCCAGGTCACAGAACTTAGTGCAGTTGAATACACAGACACGTTGAAAACTGAAACCACCCATGACCCCCCCCTTCCGTTGCTTCATGGTATTCTTTCTGGATATTCATCACCGGGACAGTTCGGATCCGATGAGGGCAGAATCAGACGAGGAACACACAAAACATATCGAAGGCAAACTTCTATACAGATGTTATCGATGAAAGTTTTAAATTTAGTGAAGATGGGATCAGATTTCAATGTAACTGGAGAGGTACGAGAAATACCCCTCAAACCAAAAGAGGGTGTTTCCCTTCGTATTACTCGTCTGTGTAGGAGCTCTGGACGATGGTCACAAATGCGGTAAGACATCTTGTCGAGTGGTGAAAAAAATAAAAACATAGGAACACGGAAGGGTGGTTGTGGTCCGTGCTATATTTACAGCCTACAGCAGCGTCACTTGTATTTTTAAGAGCTGGGAAGGGATACTGCCATGTCCAGGTGCACTGCATGCCTTGGCGTGATCGGGATGTCACAGAATGCAAGGACGGTACCTGCAGCAAAGTCGAGATAAAGTGGATGAGGTATGACCACATTGTATCGCATACAACCCACTCAGTCTGGACGCCGCTAACCCGAACTTATTGCTAGGAACACTCGCTACCCTGCACTAGTCTAGCCAGCAGTGGCTCGCCACTTGGAATGAATGCCACTTGGCATTCATTGATATCAGAGAGACCGCTGCTTTAGCCGAGTGTTGGTGTACGCTCGATATCACTTAATGCAAGCTGAGCTTAAAGGTGATCTGTCTATAGAATGCGGACTGCTCTACAGAAGAGTACCGTGTTCCTCTAAAGGCGTCGCAAGAGTCACTGCATCACGGCGATATAGAGTCTGGGAAATGGGTCAGATAAGGTGCTCGACACAATCATCGCTGATGCCAATTGCTTGTAGCATCGGTGTAAAACCCGCACTTTCTTCGAAGGTATCCGTGCACCAACTTCATACTCCCGTAGCTCGCACCGAGGCGTTTTGTTGGCTCCTCAATGTTGTTATTTTTTTTCAATTCGCAGGAGTTGCAGGTCCAAGCGCCCCCGGGAACACCTATCGGCTTCGTATCTCAGCGGTGTTCACTGTGCTACCCTACCTTCACCGTCTACGATCGATTTTACAAGCCAGCGCTGACTATCGTGGGACCCCTCTGCACGCAAAGCCTGCCTTGCGCCTGCGACGTTAAATTTGAAGTAAGTGCGTCTGCCGAGGCTACCCAAACAAAACAAAAGAAATAATTTGAAACGTGTAACAGGATTCCGGGCTGTCTTTTACGCGCTGCGGCTGTTACTCTGGGCACGGTGCAAGTGGCCATATAAGGAATTTACCTGAATGCATTTTCCCGCGTACTTTGTACCAGGTAGTACGCCGCGTCATTGCACATTACCGGCATCATTCATGAACAAAACGAGCTCACTGTATGATTTATGCAAAGGGAACCGAAAGATAGGGCAGGATAAAATTCGGGTTCTTCGAATGACGCATGCACCTTCAACTAATCGGAGCTAGGCCTAAATGAGACCATGACTGTACATACGTTTTTTAAAGGGACATTAAATCGCATATGCTTGCTTATACACATAAACGGAGGTATCCTTATGTGACACCGTCACTTCTCCCCTATCTTGAAAGGTGCGCTCCCTGAACGGCGTCGCCGTGGGCACTATCACTAAGAAGTGGAGCGGACTGATCAAGGAATACTTCACCGACATCGACAACTTTGGCATCAGCTTCCCCATGGACCTGGACGTTAACATGAAGGCGACTCTTCTCGCAACTACAATGCTCATTGTAAGCAGCAGCCTCCTCCTTTTACTCGTGGTCTTCGCACTGACCACTTATCTCAGCATGTGGGCATCGCTCTTGAAACTTATTATCGAAATTACTATTGGCTGCATGTACCTGCATTTCTTATTTTTGTCGACGTCATCTGATCTGTCTACCCGTAGTTTTACAATTCAAGCAAAAGTGATGCTGAGGCATTGACACATCGTTAAAGAACGCTTATGTGCCCCACTATACTCGGTTACAACTCAAGAACGGCACCACCTCATGTAGTGTATCACTCCACCAAAGCGCCGGACCCGTGACGTCAGTGCGCACGCATTTTGAAAGGCGTTTGCTATGAATGCGTGATATCGTCTGCCTTGTCTCGCGCAGTTTGTTTGTCGTCACTGGAGTCGTTTATAAGCATATTAAGTCCAAAAAATCACGGGAACGGCTCACGCCATGGTCAAAATATTCCCAGTAACGCCCTACTTGCGCCGCGCGGAGAAACATACGGCTACGGTGACAAGGCGCAGCGACAACTTCCGGTGCGTTCTTAAGTTTTCACCGAGTATAGCTTCTTATCGTGCATGTTGTCTCCAGTAAGAGCTAGCCGTCCATACATAATTACAATTTGGCTACTAAGGAATGCACGGGATGTTGTCCACACTAGAATTAATTACAAATTCAATATATTTGTTATCTCTCCAGTCGTAATGCTGTCTGAAAAAATTATTCAGGGCAAGGATGGCCACACGAAATTATTTGCTGCTTCTACTTATAGCGGTTGTTACATAGTTGCACTCTCCCAGAAAGTACCTGGGCATTCCGAGATTCGACTCCATTTTACCTGATCAAGGCAATTCGAGCTGTGGTGCGGAAGACAGCTTCACGTTCCCACATGGCTGGTGCAATTTGTTAGAATTACAATGCATATTACGGACGGCTTAAAACTATTCACCTTAAATAAGATTACCTTTGCCCAAGGTGCACGGGAAGGATTGTTTTGCATGGTGTCCGAGAAATATTGTTTTCCACCGTTGTTTGTTGGTGAGCGACACTGACGACAGCCTATAAACGCTGTCGGACGCTTGAGGGCAAATATCGAGAAAGATGTTGCATTAGATATCGTTGTTCGGAAATTCTGTCAGTGGAACTTTCAAAGGGTATTTTACTCAGAGGAAATCACAAAGCTCAGCATAAGATGTTTGGTTGATGCGCTTACGCTTAGGTCGGTGCTGCACAAAAGACGCAAAAACCCACAAACAAATGTAAACCCATTTCCACCCAGTGCTAAATCTGTTGAAACAGCTGAAAAAGCGGAGCTGTGATTCTCTTGAGTCGGATCGAAAGTCAACGTGCGCTCGCCCGAGAAAGGAAGCCCCATAACTGCGGAAATTGTACGGTTAGCGCAGAAGTATATATAGGGAGCTTTAGAATAGCGGGACCCAACACTCTCGGTTCCTCAACCGGCTTGGGGCCAAGTACTGCGCATGCTTACAACTCAAGTCGTCCATAGTGTTTTGGTTGCATTGAGCGAGCACGCCATTTTTCCGAAATAGCGGGCGCCCCCAAGCCCTCAAAGAGTTGGGCCGCTCGCCCGAATGCTTTATGAAATGGCGGGCGTCCCGAAGCCCGCTCGAAAGCTCTCCCTCCCCAACGCTCTGAAAGCTCTTGGGTGCCCAAGCCTCTGAAATTTGGCTGTCTAAAAATTTTCGGGCCACAAAAGCTCTCAACGGTTTGGGCGCCCGCTTCAAAGCTTTCAGAAATTGCGGGCACGTCAAAGTTCTTAAAGTTTGCGGTGACCTCCCCAAAGATGTCCGAAATTCCGGGCGCAACAAAGCTCCCAAAGGTTTCATACGCCCGCCCTAAAGTGTTGAGAAATTAAGGGCGCACGAAAGCTCTCATAGCTTTGGGGCGCCCGCTCCAAAGCTTTCAGAAATTGCGGGCACGTCAAAGTTCTCAAAGTTTGCGGTGACCTCCCCAAAGGTGTTCGAAATTCCGCGTGCATCAAAGCTCCCAAAGGTTTCATACGCCCGCCCTAAGGTGTTCAGAAATTGGGGGCGCACGAAAGCTCTCCCAAAGCTTTGGGGACGCCCGCCCCCAAGATTTTCTGAATTGCGGGCGCTACCCTTCGCTCTCTCAGTCAGCGAGACCCTGTGTGAACACGGCTGAGGGTAAAGTTGTGGCTTATTTTCCCGATAGTCTTCGTGGGCTACGGCGATCGCCGAGCTATATTTGTAGATTCCGTGCGTCGTTGGTAATAAATGGATAAAGATGGAAATCATGAAAAGTTTTCTTCACTCGGAAACGGTCCGAAAACACTCCGATCGTGCTTTCAAACACGCCTGCGGCCCCTGCCCGTATCTGGCCCACGAAGCGGCTCGAAGCAGCGCGGACCGCCTGTCGTTTGGTCTGGGAACGGGTTTCTGAGGGGCTGCTAGGCGGGTCTGGGAGCATGTGACCTCTACGTGACCTCTACGTGACCTCTACCTCACGATTTTGCGTGACCTCTACGTCACGCAAAATCTTCGGCAGACGTGACACGCAACAGCTCCGCTGTTTAAATTGAGCACACATACGGCATTTATTTAATCACCACGCAGCCGCTTATACTTGTGCTATCTTCAAGTAAGCTGTTGATCTCGCAGTGTATGATGCATTTCTGTGATAGGAGCATTGCTGGTGTCTTGGGAAATAGTACCTCTTCTTTTGTGCTGCTCGCGCTTGGGACACATCCGTACAAGATATCCTTCGTGAATCCTATGCGCGCAATCCCGCATGACGGGAACAAGAACCATGAAGGTAGCGCAAATTTCACTCCTTACGAAGCCATGGGTATATTTTGTGCGGCAATGAGAAACCCGCCTCTCGCGACACTCGCTACTCACAAGACAAAGAACGAGATCCTGGCCGCGGCATCTCTGGGTTTTTCCTTTGCCCCGGAAACCTCCAAATGCCGCATGTGTTACGCGGTACCCACATCGAAGTCAATGCTGGGAAGATTATGCTCGTTTTTAAAAACCGTTTCTCTACACATTACCGAAATTCGACCACATACGGAACATATCATATACCGAAAAGACATTCTGCCACTATATTTTGCGAAGGCACTTGGAACGACAAACACTCTGCAATTCTTGAACACCTGGGCCGACTCTGCCATAACAAACGACTGTACAACTGCTTAAGCAACTTTCTCTGCGAACGCAAAGCGTCCCTATAGGTGGCCTTCAATCACATCAGAACTTGGGATCAGGCATACGCCGCAGGGTTCTGTCTTTTTCCCGTTTCTCTTCAAGTAGCCTTGCAGAGGCTTCCCAAAACACCAGAAGAGATTGACTGTCTTTAAAACAGCCTCCACGCATATAATGTCATGCTTTTTGTCAACGGAGGCAGGGACCGGTACAATGAAGACATCTTACAATAGGGCATTAAGGCCAGACATAAAGACCCCAACTCGCGGTTGCGAAGAGTTTCGCTAACCGAACACCGCCCATCCCCACAGTGCCCGGCATACGGACTCTCGGTCTCTGAATACCGGCCAATGGACACAGCCCGGATACTGACCTCGAGCTCGACAAGAGCCTGCATCAAACTAACTCGTTTCGCGCCTAGACCCCGAAATCACATTGTGAAGGATCACGATCTCCTAAGAATAGTTCGAGCCTTCGCTGTCAGTATTATAAATACGGCACCCCACTCATACGCATGAAAATCACGAACTCAACATTGCCGTCCTTGTTAGACATGAGTGGAAGCAGGGTGTTAGCACCTATCACAGCTACGACCGAATGTCGCGAGGCGCTTGGGCTTTGAAACACCCTCAGCGAACGTGCAGAAGCTCAAGAACGGCTGAGCTACAGTCAAACAAGTCGGCATATTCTCGACACGTCAGGATAACACACCGGTGAATTTGAACGCACAAAGTACCATTGGTCGCTTAACCTAGAACGCCGACCCGCCGAAGCGAAAGCGCTGCAAAAACGATACGGAAATTTCAAAAACACGGTATACGTGGACGGGACCGATTACGTAGTTGGGGATGCCATGGCCCTTGCGAAAGTCAATCGAGCCGATAATTTCATTAGCTTCGGACTACGGGACCCTGCGAGCGAAACGGAGGCGGCTATTGCTTGGGTAATGACGGGTTCCTGAAAAATGAAATCCGTAGTGAGAAAATATAACTTGTAGTTGCATATTGCTCGAAAGGCCATATCTCCCCGAAGGCGCTTACAATTATCAGATCTGAACTGCTCATCAAGCGAGATAAATCTCGACACGTAAACCAGCCCTGTCCTGTCTATCCGGGCACAAATGCGCGCACGACGGCGCTCTGGAATGTTCTAAACCAGTTAGTGACGACTTCAGCGCTCACTTCCATCGCTCATTCGCAGCATTGATATGGTATCCTCAGCTGAAGTTCTCCCTGTAGAACTGTCCCATCCCTTTGAGGGTATTTGTAACATCTCGCCTTATTTTCTTTTGTCGCAGGACTTCATGTTCTTCGAGAAGGCCTACGGAGAATCCGGCGACAATGCGCCCGGCATGGCGGGATGATCGGCTCAAAGGCCATGCCCGAATCCGTGGCTGGGGGCCAAGATTGACGGATGTGAGCGAATGATTCGGAGGACACGGGTGGTGGCCTGCTCGCTGTCGTTATAACCTGGCAAGAGAGCAATTTTCACGATTTCCTCCCAAATTGTAACCTTCTGCCTTCCAAGACGCTTTTGCGAATATCACCAAATCTAAGACTTTCACCCTAGTTCTGTGTTCTTCTCTATTTTTGATTTTTGGGGTAACCAATATCCCGTCTTCTTTTCTCTCGTGTTTTCTGATGATAATTACCTATTTGTATCTATGATAGCCATATCCTGTAATAGTGCATTGGACGCAGACAGTTTTGAGTGAATAAATTTAGACCAAATATAAGCCCCTCAGAAAAGGATGCAGCTAACAGAAAATTTCGAATATTGCCACGTCGCCAAAGACGACGCAGTTGCCTTCAAGGAAAACAGGTTTATTCGAGCGAACTTGTGCTCCCTAACAACTCAATGAATACACAAAGCGGCGAAGCAACAGTCAGCGAAGTGACGTGCTTCGGCAAGTCGAATACCGTGGCGTCTGCTCTGCAGGCTTTTATCTTGCAGCGTGAGTGTTTCTCCAACCGTCGATTTACATCCAGAACATTGTAGATCAAAGAAGATTATTCCTGGCCAGTGACGTAAGGGCGAAACGCTCTCCTTATCTGAATGAGATAACCCGTGCGGCATAAAATAATGGAACATGCGCTTCGCTTGGGACACAGATAACACAGCCGGACGCAGCCAAGTAGTAAAAACAAACCATAAATAAACAAACCCAATGCCTAGTTCGCGGCATTACTCTCCCTCTAAGAGTGCATCGACCCGATGCTAAAATAAAGCGACAGTCCGAACAAACAAGAACAACAAAAATAGTCCATCATCTTGCGCAGTAAGGTTTGAGGCGAACAACGTGGACGACTTCGGGCCGCGTGCGTCGTCGTGATGTGCCGGAATCACCATTGGGGGCCAGTTCTACAGTTAGAATTTCAGCTGAGGATACCATATCAATGCTGCGAATGAGCGATGGGAGTGAGCGCTGAAGTCATCACTAACTGGTTTAGAACATTCCAGAGCGGCGTCGTGCGCGCATTTGTGCCCGGACAGACAGGGCAGGGCTGGTTTCTCGTAGGTAAGTTGGCCAACACGTCGTAGAATCCGGTAGGGTCCGAATAGACGTAGCAGAAGCTTCTCACTGAGTCTGCGTCGCCGGATGGGAGTCCAAACCCACACACGATCTCCAGTGTGGTACTCGACGCCTCGGAGTCAGAGATTGTAGCGTCCAGCATCCACCAGCTGCTGGTCCGTTATACGAACTGGAGCGAGCTCGCGGGCCTCCTTCGCATGTTTTAGCTATCCTTAAACGTCGGTGTTGAGGTTGTCGTCTTCTACGTGCGGAAGCATGCCCATGTGAAAATCTATGCTGAAGTTTTTGAAGAGCCAAAAGCATCGCCAATAATTCCGAAGTCCAGGAGGGGCCGGTTTTGGCGGCCTTGCGTCCAGAGGAGAAGGTCAGGTGGTCGTCCTGGGTGGTACCCAAGGGCCCTCATGTGACGAACTCTTGCTTCCTGGAGACACGGGCGTGTCCCCAGGAGGTGGTCCAGGGTCGCTTCAGTGGCAGGGGCTTTAGAGAAGGGGCATGTTTCTGGGGGAACTTGCCACCGGCCTGGAGCGCGCTCTCGCGCCTCTTCGGCTTCTTCTTCCTCGTCTTCACCTTTAGGATGCCCGCGCATTGGTCGGTGGTTGGAAAACACTGGCGCGTACCCACTCTGGGGGATTGGCAAAGTCGGTGCAAAATCTCACTGTTGAAGAAAATTAATTAAGGCTAAGTGAAAATCGAAGTGAGGAAATTGTGAAGACTTGCAGGTTTAACAATTTCCAGAAACAAAATAAAAAATACTCAGTTGACAAAAGAAAAAAAAAACAATGAGCCCGCCTTCTCTGATTCTTTCCTTCTTTCTCTATCATTTTGACACTCTGCGCTATCCTCAATTCCCCGTGTACTGCCCTTTTCTGCACTGGGTTGTATGCAGGTAAGCGACCTGCCGAGCTCAACAATATCCCCAGTGGACTTCCTTTTCTTTTCTTTTCCTCAAACCACAACTACTACAACTGGTTACTTTAGCCTTCGTGGAAAGGAATTTGGATGATGCGTTTCACTAACTGAGTGAATGACCTGTTTAGAAAATAAAGGAATGAACAGCAGGAAAAACATCGTATCGACAAAAGCAGTACCGAATGACAAAATCAAAGCTCCTTTCTAAAGAGAAAGACGGTTAAAACGCGAAGCAGGTTCGACTGTGTCCGAATGGCGCAATCGGATGTACGTCAGCTCCCTAATGCGACGGACCGAGGTCCGACTCCGACAACGGGAAGCGCCTTTTTTTTTCAGGCGCTTGATGTGCCTTCGCTTGTCATTGTCATCGTTTTGTGAAACCTATTTTGTAGAGTTGGCTTTCTTCAGTGCGTTTGGCGCGACGTCGAACGGAATCACTTAGGCGTAGAAAGTTTCGCTTTCATAAATTCGGAACCGATAAGGAAAAACCCAGCCACTGGAGGGGGGCCTCCGTGGAAGCCTTTGTAGGAGGGAGGGGAACGTCTGGAGAGATCGGAAGATATGGAAAATGGTCTGTCTGCCTTTGGTGATGCTGAAGATTACAGACGACGAAGACCGGCGTGATTGTGATGATTAGGATGATGATGATGGTGACTCTGCATCTCAAAAAGTGTCACCACTGACTCAGAGGCATTGGCCAAAAGGCATGCACCTAGTATTCTTACGTGAATGCCTCCCTCCGGGGCGACGACTTGCTGTGAAAGGCGACGTGCTGTAATCACAGTTCGATGAGCCCCTGCTCAGGTCTGTCGCCATCCAGAGAGCACCTTGTATGGTGTTGGGTAGTTCAATGCAGCCGAAGCCATGAACCAAGAACTATCTTGATCAGAGTTAAGGTGAACACGGGAGCGCGGGTCATTCCATGTGCAGGAGCAGCCTTCGGTTTTCCGGGGTGACTTTGCAACGCGCATCACCATAGGCCTCGTTGCAACGAACTGCGCCAATTGGCGTGCCAAGTTGCCCCGTAACGGCCCAACAGGCGGCTCCCGCCGCACAGAATGACACGCGCTTGGCGTCGTGTTTTACTCTAACTGGGATCGAGGGTAGTACATCAGTGGAACCTACGTATGCGTCATGCTTGCGCAGACTTGAACTGCAAGATCTCGTGGAGTCACATCCACACACAAAGGAAATTCCAGCGGTCTCGCGTACGCAGAAAACTCTCCTGCGCAACCTCATGAGTACGCGCGAAAAACCAGGTCGGAGAGGAGTTGGAAGGAAGGCAGTGAGGCTGGGTTTGTCGCAGCAGAGCGAGAGCGCAGTGAGCTACTGCGAGAAGCACAGACAAAGCCACGACGGCGGGCTGCAGGGGTGGCGGCGGCACGGCCGGAGCAGCATGAACGTGGCATTGGTAAACACCTGCCGCCCTTCACTTCGAAATGGATGCCCCATGCGCCATACATAAGACACTGGCCGCTCGTTACAGCTTCGCCGATTAACCATCTCTAGAGTGTGCTAGCGCGCATTTTTTAGTGTTACCTCGCAACGGGAAATGCCGATCAGCACGGCCACAGTATCATCCTCAATGACCATATTGATTGCAACAAGAAATGAAGAAAAGCATGCGCAGCCGGAGAGGCACGGAGCACAGTCAAATGCAGGGTTCTCCAGCGTGCCTTCCATGGGGATTGTCTCAGGATACGGAGTGAGGACCTAATGAAATTTGCCGCGGGCGGCAGCCTCCACGATTCGCGCGCATTAGCATCAATTAGGCGGAACGCCACAGCAGCGGCGCCATGGGAGCCGGGACCCCAGGGGCTCGGGTCCGTATCTCTTCCGCAGCGAACTTAACCCCCTGTTTCCCCATTGTTCCCGGCCACTAGATGTTGAGCACCCGTACAGGTCAGCTGTCTTTCAAGCTGAAGCCGCAAAACCGCCAGCCGGTCCTCACTTTTCACCACACGGTGTTTAAAGCTGTCCTCTAGCATTTAGCTGCAACGAATGTGCCCTTTCAATGGTAACCGGGCGTTAGCGAGCCCTTACCCATTTCTATAGCAAGCTGTGCTAGTTTCGGGGGTCGCTACCACAACGTGCATAAAGCGTGCGCTAAGCTCAAGATGTATGTGGGAAGAAAAAGAGAAAAAAAAACGGTTTCCCGAAACCGGACTGCACTTGCCTAACTTGTGACTTTTTCAAGAAAAGACGTACACGTACCCCGACGTGCTTCTTTGAGTTACGTAATAAGGAGGTCGCTCTCATCGGTTTGTTGTCCACTGAACACGTAACAAAATACACTTGCTATAAAAAATTTAGGCACCCTCCTCTACAGCGTGGCTTGTTCTCCAGGTGTTTTTTCAACTCCGTAAACCTGAACTGTTCTTCAGTTTAAATAAATAAATAAATAAATCATGCATCCCTCCGAACACGAAACTTTCTCGTAGTGGATTCTTGGTTGCCGATCTCACACTGCGAGTATGTGCTACTCTGGAGCTACGCACCACTTTTCTAGAATACCCACAGCAACCCTCGGATGTTCACTCCGTAGGCCGAACGTTTGGATTTGGGGAGTACGGCGCGAATCGGTAAAAACTCCCTGGCGTTCGCTACGACCATGTCGAAATTCAGCAATCGGATAGACGCCGGGGACCCAGGTTCGATTCCGGCCCCGGGAAGCGTTCTTCACTTTCACTTCACTCATGATCATTCATCATCACCGTCAGAGAAAGTTGGCTCTCCTGTAGGGCGTATTGGCGTCCAACATCACCAGAGAAAACACTAAAGCTTCGCTTTCGTAAAACTTTCTCGTGTTCCTAAGTGTGCTTCTTGTTTTACAGGCGAAAGCCTAACAATCATCAAATACTTCTTCACCTCTACATAGAGTTCGCGTCTCTTTCTTTTTTTCCCTTGTTTTCTGAATCCCTCGGGGGTAACGAAGCGGCACACGCCGCTGCCCGCCCTCATTCACACCGGGCCCGTTCCCACGAGGGCCACGAACTGTTGCAGCCCACCCCGCTGCAAACATACGCCGAAATACTCGCCCACTACAGGAACGAGCGTCGCAAATACCCATTCCCCCACCCGAACCTCTCTCGTGATGAAGCTACTACCTTCTGGCGACTACAGACTAACTCCTACTCACATAACACCCTGCTACATGCCATGTATCCCACCCTATACCCTGCCACATGCAAATCCTGCCCCCAACCAGGCACCCTGTACCACATTGTATGGGAGTGCCAGCAATCCCCTTCCCTCACCCCTAACCCCAACCCTACCTATGAGCAGTGGGTGGAGCTGCTGACCAGCTCCGACCTTCCACACCAGCGACGATTGGTGGAGAGGGCACGGATGGCCAGCATAGCCCAAGGCATCCCGGACTAAGGAAGCCTCCCACCGGGCGGGTGCCCTAACATCAGCACCTGCTCTCCAATAAAGTTTATTCATCATCATCCTTGTTTTTTGAGAGGAATTATTCCGACAGGTGGGCCAGTCGAAATTCCCATTACAGCCTCCACACGGCAGAGCTCTCTTCCACCCTTACCACTTCTACTCATATGCTGTCACGTTCACGGGTCATGAGGCACGCATCCGGGTGGCCATTGTTACATTCTGGCAGGTTGCCGGGTTAGCGCCGTGGTTAGCGAACCTGGCTGCCGCTCTGGCGGCCGGAGCTCAAATCCCGTACGAGCCGAATTTATTTTATTTTTACTGCTGTAACCACTTTAGTACTGTAGTAACGCGCACCTCATCTTCTAGCAGCGCCCCTATCATCTGCATCATCCCACCATCATCATCAGCGGTGCTGGCCCGGCCAGCGTCAGCAGTGCCACGCGCCACAGATGGAACACGACCGTGCAGCTGGCGGCAGCTTGCCCACGCCGTTCCCACTCCTGGCCGGGCATACACTCCCCAAATAAATGTAGGAGGCTACCGCACACCAGCCGAGTCTGCTTCCTACAGTACCATTTGTGCTAACTCCGAAAGCGACAACGACGACTAGTACTGCAGTCCCTTTTCGCATTTGATGAGGCTCCTAAGGCATTCACAGATCTAGAAGCAGCACTGACTGGATTCGCATTACTACTCCTGTCACCGTAGAACAACGTAGCGTTACTGTGTGGCGCACAACTACGTAGTAGTAGTAACTTTGTTTTGCCCAAAAGTTGCGGTGATTGCACCACTCACCGTCACCCGAAGCGGACTTCCTTTGCTCCCAGAACTTTGCTTTGTTTTGTAGTTTTTGGTTTATTTGTATTTTTTTCTGCAATGAATGATGGTAGACAGGTTTGACTATCAACAGCCAAATGGGCGACACTTCGTTTCATATGGTTGCAATTTCCCGTCTTTTTTAGTGTCCTTATCTTCTTAGAATCCAATTCGTTTGCAACTATATAAAAAAAAGAATGTCTCAGCATTGTCGTTTTTTGTGCAGTTTTCTCGCAACGACAGGACACTTGAAGTCGAACGTAATGAACAAATTTTTCTGTATATCTGCATCGATTAGGCATGGGAATTCGCGTAGAGCGCTGCACAGACCAAAAATTTATGGCGCGGGTGAATTTATTATTCCTTCACGGGTCCCGTCGGGCCTGGGTGAATGTTGCGACAGGACCCAGGCCCATGGCCTGGCACGGCCCCTGGCTTTCCGGTAGAGCTGAGCCCGTGTCCACCTGTAAGCCACAGGGCCCTGACATAATGTCAACCAGTTGTGATTACCCAGGAACTAATGATGAAGAAAAAGAAATGGTGCCCCTCGACACCTGCTCTAGTCCGCTGGGGGTGCTGAACCCTGCGTCGAGGCTATTGGTCAAGGTTGGTCCTTCCTGAGATTACCTTAGGATTACCTTAAAATTTCCTCAACCTGGCCGCACACTCACCCTGTGATATTACACAACGGGCAACCCATTCACTATGACGAATAGTTTGCACCACATGTCGCATCTCGTGCAGCCTCCGATGGTGGTGTAGATGAAGATGGTGAATACAATCACAGAACCGCAACGCTGAAGCCACTCAGAGCTCCGCGGCTAGCATCCTAAGAACGCTCACTTGATATCGTGTTTGGACCCCTTTACGGTAACGCCGAAAACTGCGGAGGAGGGACATTAATTTCCGCAATACCCGGTATGTTCCTCCCAAAAAAGAGTTCATAGAAGTACAGGATACGATGACGTAGGCGTTCGTGCACACGCAAGCATTTGTCCCCAATGCGGCCCTCGCCTTACGCTGCTGTTCATCTTGAGTGGCGTGGCCTTGATCCCCGTCATCAGCTTCCGGATTGGGATGTGAATTGTGCGATTGATTGTGGAGCGCACTATAACTTCAGAGGGCATACGGAGCGCCATTTTACCTCGCCGCCCGCACATCAGTCTCTTGTGAGAGGTGAAAAGCTCTTCCGTGATTCCTTCCTTCCCCACGTGCGTTAGTGGGGAGCGGCATTACCGCCACGGGTTCCCAGATAGCGAAAAAGACCCCGTTCGTCCTTCCGTCATAACCATCCGTCAAATGCGTCCGTCATTCCCGTCCGTCCGACCCGTCCGTCACATTCGTCCGTCATATCTGACGAAAGAGGCCATGACGATGGCCACGGGGATACGTCATGACGCACGTCAGGATGGATTGAGCGTGCGTCATACCTTATGGCAATTCCTCGTTCCCAAGACAGTACGGCACAAGTGGCTTGAGGGGGGACCCACACGAAACTATGTGCGGTGTCGGCACAACTTTCCGTCAGTTGTGAATGTTTTTTACAGCGAAGCTGTATGTGGCCAGGATCCCACGGTTTCGTGCCGGCGGCCGAACTTTACTTAAAGGCGTGTTTGCAACGTATCAAAAAAATGATAACAAATTCGCGCAGCTTGCACTAGTGGTGCAAGGTTGGAGAAACAGCAGAGCTGGGGATCGACCTAGCTTCTCCCGACACTGACAGCGGATCCCATGAAAGAGGGAGCAGCAGAACCCAGCCGTGCAAAGTCGGTTTGGGCGGCCTTGCTGAAAAAAGACCATTAAAAAGTTAAAGCCGCTCCACTCAATGTGAAAGCTGTCGGAAGTGTAGAGCAGTGATTCGTCATAACGGGCTGTAGCGCTGTTATCAGCTCACTGCTACCACCCGATGTAATCCAAATTTCCCGCCTTCGCAGGGCTCGCGCGCCCCCTGCCTGAAAGTGTGCCAACTGGAGTTCTGTTCTTTTTGTGCTGGATTTTCCTCCCGCACGTGCCGGCGTTGTACTGCCACTTTTTTTCGCTTACTATCGTAAAACACCAACACAACGAGCGTTTGTACGTAAATGAACGCGGGCGCTGCCGGTTAATTTCGTTAGTTTTGCTTCAAATGTACCTGCAGTTTTCTTTGCGCTAAACAACGGGGAGATGTATGACAAGCGCCAGCGGTTCATGAGTTTCGAACGCTTATGTCTATACAAACCGCTTGGCTTTCGAAGCCTCTGGGTAACGCCGTGACGACAGACGCTACGACGGAACGCCGTGTGGCTCTACTTGGGCCCAGCGAGCGAGCTACTACGGGTCCACGGCGAGCCACTGAAGGGCTGTGCACTTAATATGTACAGTGTTTCATTCAGTAGCAATCTTCGTCATTCATTTAGTCCTGTTCTTCCGACGGCGCAGCCGCGTAGGGCAGATTTTCTTGCAGTGCGTCCTCGCCTCGTTATACCTCCACTTTATCGTCAGCTTGCCGGTGGCCGTCCTCACGCGTGGATTGTGAAGTGATGGCTTGACAGATTCGTCTCCACCGCCTTTGGCGAGGCAGACCCGTGGCGCGCCGGTGGCTGCACGCCCCGCACGGGGCACCTTGAGCAATCTTGGTGACGGTACTGGTGATACCGCGGACCCCGAGCCCCCAATCATAAGCTGGATCCAACCTTGGCGATGTGTTTATAGGCGGAGGGTTAGAAACCACGAACGGTGGCCGTCGGAGCCTTGGTCAAGCTCCGGCCGATGGGCTCCCTGCCTGTCTACCAGGCAGGGAGCTCTGGGACCTCTTTGACTACCAGGGTAAGGTCAAAGGAGAAAGTACCCCCGTCTCCCTGCTTTTATACTATGCCATATGGTATTTTCAAAACCCCCCCCCCCCCCCCCAACCGTGATCGGCCCCCTAAAAGGGGCCGCACCGAAGTATCTTTTCCTTCTTTGCCTTCTATCTCGCTCCCAAAGCCAGATAACTACCCTGGTTTTTTTATCATTGAATTTGTGGACAAATCGAAGCCAGTTTCCTCTCAATCTGTATTTCTTGTTTCTAAATACCTTGAAGGTATCATCGGCAAAATATATGACGCCAAAAAACTCCCCCCCACCTCCCTGAAGGGGATCGTGCGGAAATGCGAATGCATTGGGTGCACCGATGAGTGCGCTGCGGCAAGGAGTAACGGAGAGAGGCGTGCGCTCCACTGCATTTATATACATTTTCCGAGCGCAGCGAGCGGAGAGAGGGTACGCGGAGAGGAGAGAGAGACCTGCGCAACACGCCCGCCCCGCGCGCGAGCTCTCTCTCTCTCTCTCCCGCCGAGCTCCGCTATGCGAGCGCCCTCACACGCCCGAGCGCGCTCCTCCTCTCCCCTTGCCCTCCACTACTCCCGCCCGAGCTACCACCTGCTCCGGTCGCTAGGCGCGCCACAGCTGTTGCTAGGGGCGAGGAGGAGCGCGGAGAGATAACACCTGCGGGCGCACGCCGACGGAGCACGACAACCCCCGACTAAGAAATGCATTCGCATTTACGACGACGACGACGACGAAGGCAGAACTACGAGGCGCACGCTCACGCTGGAGGAATGCAGGCGCACGCCGACGGAGCACGACAACCCCCGACTAAGAAATGCATTTGCATTTAAAAGCTCAGAACTGGTGAAGTGCTAGTTGAAGTTAAACTCAGCAGCAATCCGCAATCCTCCTGAAACAAACCCGCATGGCAGATCTGGAGATCAGGGTCACACCCCACCGCAGCCTCAACAGTTGTCAAGGTGTGATCTCTGAGGCAGATCTCCTATCCGAGACAGAGACTGCTCTGCTCGAAGGCCTAAAAGACCAAGGCGTGACAGCAGTAAGGCGCATCGTCATTAGGGGAAGAGAACAAAGAAATAGCCACCAAACATCTGATCCTGACTTTCGACCGCTGCACACTGCCCGAGCATGTCAACGCAGGTTTCATCCGTTGTTCTGTCCGGCCGTACATCCCGAACCCGCGGCGCTGTTCAAGTGCCAGAGGTTCGGGAAAGGTACCAACTCCTGTCGAAGCAGAACAACATGTGCCAAATGCGCCCAGCACGATCATCTCTCCGACAACTGCACTGCAACCAACTTCACCTGCCCGAATTGCCAGGGTCCACACGCAGCATACTCTCGCGCTTGTGAAAAGTTTCATCTTGAGAAAAAAATCATTAACCTTAAGATAACCGAAAACATCACCTTCCCCGAGGCGCGAAAGAGGTTCGCCTCTTTCCCCCTGGGGAGGTACGCCGACGCAGCTCGCCGGGGGGCGGAGCGGCGTCTTGTTTCGGTGGGGACCCAGTACCGAGAGTCGGACTTGGTTCCTCCCCCGCCCCCCCTGGGTTGCCTCTTGCAGCCCAACCCGCCTCCGCACCGCTCGCTGAGCCAGCAGCGGCTGTGGTGGCATCCACGTCCGGTGGGGAGGCTGCTGCACCCACCGTTTCCCCCTCTCCACCGGCCCGAAGCACACGCGAGGGCCCGGACGAGATGGAGACGGAGGCAGTCACAGCGACCCCCTCCCCCGCCTCACTGCCTGTGCCATCTGTGGTGCTCCCCACGCCTTCGGCACTGGCAGCGCAGGCAAAGAACACCCGCAAGGGTACCACGTCAAGGGGGCCCAGTCCGCTGGGCACCCCCTTGCCATCAGATGACGACATGGACGCCGAGCCTTTCCGGCTTTCATCGCAGCGGAAGGAACGGGCTGCGACGTCCAGGTCAGTAGAGAAGGCCAGAAAGCCCCTCCCAAGAGTCCAAGCCCCGAAAGACCCTACATAAATAATCACACTCCAGTAGCTCTAACACATCATAATGGGAAGAGAAAACATAGTTCAATGGAACTGCAGAGGCCTTCTGAATAATCTTGACGACGTGCATGAGATTCTGCATGCCAACCAGCCAAGTTTAATGTGGGTCCAGGAAACACATCTGAATTCCAAAACACAACTTTCTTGAATAGTTACCTGGTATACAGGAAAGACAGGGATGGCTGCACACACTCTTCTGGCGGTGTGGCCATAATCGCCCGCAAATCCTTAGCAGGCCACCCTGTCACCTTGAACACCGTCCTTGAGGCTGTAGCCGTCCGCACAGTAATATTTCATAGGTTGATAACGGTATGCTCCATATACATTCCTCCTGATGTTACACTTTTGAGCTCTGACTTCGAGGCGCTGGTTGACCAGCTGCCCGAACCATACATTCTAACAGGCGACCTTAATGCTCACAATTCTCTTTGGGGCTCTTCTCGCACGGATGCCCGGGGTCGCCTGATAGAGAGTTTCTTACATCCTTTTGGAGCATGCCTTTTCAACAATAAAAGCCTACGTACCATAACATAGGTCACAACACTACTCAAATCTTGACCTTGGCTATTGGTTCTGCAATTCCTTTCCATGTCTTGAGGGGGGGTGGGCACAGACCCATATGGTAGTGACCACTTCCCCACTTCATTAACGTATATAGGTACAGGCCCGAGCAGTCCATCTTCCCATAAAGGTTTAATTGAAGCAAGAGCTAACTGGAATACATTTACAGAGACATCCAAACTACACCACACATCCATAGGACACCTACACGTTGAAGAAGCTACCCAACTGCTCACGGCGCACTGTCATGTGGTAAGAACCCCTACCCGAAGGGGGATTGGCCCCAGAAAAGATGTTGTCAGAAAAGATGAAGAGAAAAAGAAAAAATCAGCATACGGGATGGTGAGAAGGATTTTGAAGGGACCAATGGAGAAGAAACACAGGGTAATCGAAGAGGAGGAGGAGGTAGCTTGTTCAGCGAATGGGAACTGCACACGATTAATGCGAGGTGAAGAGGAAGAGAACAAGGTTGGAGTGGACAGAGTGGAACGGGTTCTTTGGAGGAACGGTGGGAAGTTCGGGCCGTGCCTGCACAACGCACCAGCGGCATCGCACCGTTTGGCAGCGGGCTGCCCGGAACCACCGAATACCAGCAGCTGCGCTCTGCTGGCCTCCTGTTGACCGGCGGCATCGCACCGCCGGCGAACCGTCGAGCCGTGCCCCACGACGCACCAGCGGCACCGCACCGTCTGGCAGCGGGCAGCTCAAGACCACCGATTACCAGCAGCTTCGCTCTGCTGGCCTCCTGCTGAGCCGCGCTGCTCAGCGAAGCCGAGTCATCGCACCGCGGTCCGCCGGACCACGACGCACCAGAACGGGCCATCGCGACGTTCGGCGACGTTCGGCGACGCGGAAGCCAACCAACCCACTGGGCCACGTCATCTGCATCGCACCGTGGTACCGGCGGTAGGATTTGTTTGAATGTGACAGATGCAGTTAATGTGTTTAGTGACTTTAGGAGTAGATTTTTGGTAGTGTGAGGTTGTGCCTGTTTTTTGTTTTTGTATAGTGTGATATGCTTGTGAGTGTGTTATGTTCGCGTTCGTTTGAGGTTTTGGGTGTGTAAATATATTGTGTGGTCATCAAATGAATCAAGTTGAGCCTCATTTCTCCGCCGCGTGAGACGCGTGACAAGCGCACATCCTCGACGCCGCCGAAAAGTCCATTCCCCACGCCTCTGGTGCCCCGCGCAACCAGCGGAGGCCGTGGTGGAATGAGGACTGTAGGCGGGCGCGAGAGGCCCAGAACAAGGCGTGGGGTATCCTCCGTCGGTACCTAACGTCGGGAAACCTCCTCTTTCAAACGGGCCAAGGCATTCGGAAAACGTGTGAGCCGTGAGGCAAAAAGAGATAGTTGGCGCTCATTCATAATATCTATAAACTCATACACAGACACACGCAAGGTATGGACACGTATACGCAAACTCAAAGGATAGCAGACACACAGCCTGCCCCTGGTCAGTACAACAGGGGACACACTGGAAGACCAGGCGGACACACTCGCACAACACTTCCAACACGTGTCCAGTTCAGCACACTACACGAACACTTTCCTGAAACATAAACCTCTTGTGAAAAGAAGTCCCTACACGACAACAACAAATCACAGAGTTCTTACAACACCGTGTTTTCACTACATGAGCTGAGGGCTCCTCTGAGCACATGTAAACCCTCAGCTCCAGGCCCAGACAACATTACATACACAATGATACAACACCTACACGCAGACACACTTGAAGCACTTCTACATCTATATAATAAAAAATGGCTTTCGGGGCACATTCCACACTCTTGGAGGGAGGCCATTGTAGTGGCTTTCTTGAAGGAGGGAAAAGACCCGTCGTCCCTCTCAAGTTACCGTTCAATAGCCCTAACGAGCTGCCTGTGCAAGCTCTTCGAGAAGATGACCAATCGCAGGCTCGCGTACTTCCTCGAGTACAATGGTCTTCTCGAGAGCTGTCAGGCAGGCTTTAGGGTGGGGCGATCGACAAACGATCTACTGGTTGCACTTGACTCGTACATCAAGGATGCCTTCGTGCATAAGCAGTACTGTTTAACTGTCTTTTTCGATCTCGAGAAGGCCTACGACACCGCTTGGCGTTATGGGATTCTTAGTGACCTCAGGCCATCCGGTGTTTCGGGTAACATGTTGAACACCCTTGTAAGTTATTTGTAGGAGAGAACGTTCAGAGTAAGAGTTGGTTGTGCACTTTCAAAGGTTCACGTCCAAGAAAATGGCATGCCGCAAGGTGGCGTGTTGAGTGGCACTCTCTTTATAGTAAAGATGAACCCTCTTGGAAAGGCACTGCCACCATCAATCTCTTATTCCATGTATGTAGACGACGTGCAAATATCTTTTAAATCATGTAATATGTCACTATGCGAACGTCAAGTCCAGCTCGGCGTCAAGAAGCTTGCCGGCTGGGCAGACAAGAATGGGTTTAAATTGAATCCTGCAAAAAGCTCCTGCGTTGTGTTCTCCAGGAAGCGCGGGGTCCATCCGGACCCAGACAATACTCTTAATGGCGTGTCGCTTCCTGTGAACAAGGAGCACAAGTTCTTAGGTGTTGTGTTTTACCAGAAACTCACATTCATTCCACACATCAAGGAACTTAAACATAAATGTCTAAAAACAATGAATATACTTAAGGTTCTCTCCCACCAATCGTATGGTTCCGACAAAGAACTCCTACTACGATTCTATACTGCTTTGGTTGGGTCTCGTTTAGACTATGGCAGTGTGGTATATGGGTCGGCGAGTAAAACAGCCTTGCGAATGCTTGACCCAGTGCTACACTTGGGGCTACGGCTTGCGTCGGGTGCTTTTCGCACTAGCCCTGTCGAGAGTCTGTATGCCGCCGAGTGTAATAAGTCGAGCCTTGAGAACCAACGGACGTACATGGACTTACTTTATGCTTTTAAAATTTCATCGCTGAATAACCATCCTTTTTATCCTGTCTTAACGACACATCCACATCTGTGCTTTTTGTAAATCGCCCATCCGTTCCTCTGCCCTTTTCACTTAGAGTGAGAGAGCGAGCCTCGGATCTGAGCGCTTCGTTTTTAGATGTGTACAGATCATCCTTTTCAGACATTTTACCTCCTTGGAAAGTTCGTCCTGTGTCCTCCGACCTTTCTTTTATGAAACTTGAGAAAAATCGGGTACCGTGAGCTGCAATACTGCAGCACTTTCTGTCTCTGCAGTTTAAATACGCACTTGCAGAATTTTACAGTGACGCGTCTAAAACCTCAACTATGGTCTCCTGCGCTGCTCATGGTCCGAATTTCAGTGCATCCAGAACCATGAGCGTCCACACAACAATTTTTTCAGCAGAAGCATATGGAATTTTACTGATTGTACGACACATACTTGAAAATCAAATTCCAAAGTCTATCATCTACACAGATTCCTTGAGTGTTGTTCGCGCACTGTCATCGCATACACCCCCCAAAAACCACATAGTTAATCGTGTATTTAACACTATCGTGTCTGTGTATGCGCAGAAGCATCAGCTGCTCCTCTGCTGGGTCCCAGGACACGTTGGGATCGCTGGAAACGAGTTGGCAGACGAGAGGGCAGCTGCTGCTGCACTCAGGAACAACCGTACCATATACAGACATCAAGCCACAAATAAGACAACACTTGCGTAGAACATGGCAAACACACTGGAGTGAACAGACAGATAACAAGTTACACGTTATAAAACCACGCTTGGGACCATACACCACTGACACACGCAACAGACACACAGAAGTCGCCTTTGGTAGGCTGCGGATAGGGCACACCCATGCAACGCACTCGTATCTGCTGACGGGATCTTCTAGACCCCAGTGCAGCAGGTGCGGAGAGGCCCTATCCGTAGTGCACATGGGCAAGGCACTTCACACAACACGACACAAACACTTCAGAGAACTCTACAGACAACATATTCCCCTACATCCATCGCTTTTCCTAGGTGATGATGCCATTGTTTCCGTGAAACGTGTGTTTGAGTATTTGTCCGACGTCAAGTTTTTAAACCTCATTTCCTATCACGCATCATGAAATCTGGCCCTATACACCAGCCATGCTCATTGTCGTTTTGTGATTTTACTTTTGTTTTTGCTGACTTTACTTAGTGTTTAAGGTTTCACCCCTCATATATGACTATTGTTTTGGCGCTCTTTGCCCCAGTTGGCCTTGCGCCATAAACATCCAACCATCATCATCATCCGGTGGCTGCACGGCGACGACGACGAACGCGGGCGATCCGCATGTGGCGTTAGCTCACACGCACGACTGGTAGACGCTCGCGGGCGCCGCAAGCCACGCGCTCACGCGCGCTCGGGGTTTTCTGCCTAGGTTTCGTACCTACCAACGCCTAGCAAGAGTGCAGGAAGGGACCATCACTAATTTTGAAGATTATGTCCATTTAAAACATAATTGGAATACCCGTTTTTGTGAATCTCGACAATGCGAGGTCACATTAACTACCTTCAGATGTCGAGTCCCCCATCTCAACTTTTATATGCACCGGGCTGGTCTAGCCTCCTCCTCCCGATGTGCTGTCTGCGGTGATCAGGAGACTTTAGATCACTTCCTATTGCATTGCCGCGGTTTTTCAATGATAAGGCAACGTCATCTTGCCACGCCATTGCGACGAATTGGCCTGCCTATTTCCATGCCCGTACTACTATCTTTTGGGGCCACATCACATTGATAATGTCACCGAGGGGTGGCTGCAGCCATTCATGCATACGTTTCCGAGACCAGGCGCCTGCCCTGTTAGCGGTGATTCTTGCATGTACTTTTTCCCGTCCAAAAAGCTCAGTTGTTCTACTCAAAACTCCACTAACAACTTTCAACCAATTCCATGTTCTCTCTTTCTGCGTATAAATGGCGAGGTGTATAATTTTCCGGTGATTAAGCGTGCGCGTTAGCCCTTCTCACACCCGATTCCTGGCCAATCCCCCACGTGGGTATGAGCCAAGTCACCAGGAACAACAACAACAACAACTACGCCGAACGGATTTGTGTCATCTTAAACATTTCTGCTGTTAAAATAATCCTCAGCCGTTTTTTTTGTTGGTTTGAGAATGGCTTGACCTTCCGCTGCAGAGATGTCTTTTCAGCAATGCCTTTGTGCTTTGGGGTGAAGCCGGCGTCAAAAAATTCAGTGCGCGCTTTGTTTTTGACATTTTTTGAAGAGGCTTTCCCACTTGTGTTTTCAACGGTAGCATGGCCATCTACGGTGGGAGTATGGTTACGACCTCGCTTAATTCTCCTCCCCTCCGTCACCGCCTCTTTCGCAAATCGTGCATACAGCTCACCACGTGCAGCGTCTCGCTCCGACCCCCCCCCCCCCCCCCCCCCCCCTCCTAAATTCTGCTCACAAGAGCTTGCGCTGTGATTCGCGTAGCAGCGTTATAATCAAATGTCGTTGTCTCTACCCAACAACCGTGTCTGCCCCTAGGCCTCATTCACACAGCCGTTTTTCACCCCGTCACGTCACCGTCTTTCGTCATGGCGGCGGTTTCTCCGGCGACTTCTCGCCGAAAGCGATGCGATGGTGACGGGAAGCCGAGCTCTACGTTTCCGTTCCGTCACCGCCACGGGACCACGCCTCGTGGTAAACAAGACAATCATCAAAGAAATTTTTGCGGCTAAATTTGGCGGAAAGTGAACACACGTAAAAATCTAAGCCATTTTCTTTACTTTTCAAATTAAGCACGCTCATTCTAGGCTAAAGGGATCACGATATTGCCGACACACTTCACGAAAGAGGAGAATTAAATGCAATATTTTTAGATTTCTCTAAGGCGTATGATGTCGTTCCCCATCGGGACCTTAAAACGAAAGTATATGCAATAGGAGTTGAAACGAAAGTTGTGTCATGGATTCAGTGCTACTTAAAAAACCAAAAACGATATGTTGCTTTAAATGAACACATCTCGAAGCCTCTGGATGTATTTTCTGGTGTGCCGCAAGGCTATGTCCTTGCCGAAATTTTAGTTTTAATTTATATCAACGATATCCAATTCTCTGTTGACTCATCTATTACAACTAGACTGTTCGCAGATGACTGTGTGATGTACAGTTAACAGTTAACAACACAGAAGATCAGCTGAAACTTAACAAATCGTTAACTTCTATCCCGGCGTGGTGCAAAAACTGGGGTATGAAACTAAACAAAACCAAAACGTTCAGCATCAGTTTCACCAATAAGAAAACTCCTTTAAATTTCCAGTATAAAATTTAGGATACTGAAATGGTCGAGGTTGGTCACGTAAAATATTTAGGTGTCACTTTGTCTTGCAATTTATCCCGGGAAAGCCATATTGACAACATTTGTAGTAAAGCACTAGGTAAGCTAAACTTCTTAAGAAGGCGCCTACGCCAGGCACCCTTAGTGGTTAAACTTAATGCCTACAAATCTCTGATTACGCCAATTCTAGAGTATGCCGACATAATATGGAGCTCCCACCAGAAATATTTTGTATACAAAGTTTAACGCGATACAGAACTTGGCTTTGCGTTTTATCTTCTCCAACATTGCTAAGGATTTTTCCAGATAGCAACCACAACTTGTGCAGAAAGCCGTACTCGTGAACTTTATTCGAAAATCAGCCATTACACGCTTGAATCGCGAAGGGAGCAGTCTCTTTTAACCTGACGTGTTATGGGGCTCACAACAAAATATGGAAACGATTGCTTAGTTCTTGCACATACCTCTAATCGTGGTTTGTAAGTCCTCTAAAGCAACCTGCATAAGTATTGGCTTTACTAAGGCTTTGTAGGCATATTTAAGCACAGGTCCCCAACATTTTTCATTAACCAAATTGTTTTAAGGCAAGGTGTGTTTTATATTGCTGCTTACAGCGGCCCCTCATAAACTATCAAAGAATGCATTGTTTGCCTATTTCTCTGAATGCTGACTATAAGAATCGCTTCCATCTATTTTGCAGTACTCCTGTCAAGCTCCAGGGGGGACATATTCGCTTATGCTAAATTCTGGGAAAAATAGCCAAACTAAAGGAAAACCTTGGCGTGCACCACAAAGTAGCGAGTTTGGAATGCAACCATGACGCGCGAGGATCGAGAGATTAAAGTTTTTTGCGGCTACTGCCGACGTCGCTTGCCGGCCTTTGTGACGCTGTTTACAAAGCTCCAAACTGGAATGTCTGCCTGGGCACAGGCAACACCCCCTCCCCCCACTCCCAATCGCCGAGAGGCACGTCGAAGATCCAACGAGGTCTCAGAGTCTCCACGAGCGTTGTCGCTCCATAGAGAAGCTCGTTACGTCATCAATCATCCCTGCTTGCAAGACGAATTGATCGGGATTCACGCGATGTTCGGGGCTTCTCCCCTATCAATATTTTCGCTCGCTCAATATCTCCACATTTTGTCGTGAAATGCGTGTGTGGCGATGAATTTGTAAAGTACACAATGTAGCAGTCCTAATGCAGGCTATGCCGCATAACCGCTGGCAGTTCAATGCAATACCATTTCCACGTTCCACATATCTTGTTTTCTGACGTTCGCCAAAAAGTATGCGTGAGCCATGAAGATAGAATTCAGTGCTTCAGTGCCTGCTTCAGTGCCTCTTCAGCAGAACCCTTTACTCGCTCCGTGCTAAGTGCTGCTTCACAAGACTGCACAGCACGTACATCACGTGTGATGCCGTTATAGAAGCTGCATATGACGTTTATCTGAAAGCAATCAGTTTTGATCATAAATATCACTCATGGCGTCACTCTGAGTCGTGGCATCAGTTCCTCTTATCACTTTACATCCGCCTTTTTGAGCTTGCATCCGCGTGGTAACCCACACAACACTTCATCTGAGAGAGTGAGCTCGCATTGCCACAACGATAGCCTCGAGGTGGCCTTTTTATGGCGCTACTCGTGGTGTTACGATACGTACAGACAAGCAAATTCTTCTCTCATAGTTAAATGGAAAGTTTTAACGTTTAAGCTGGGCATATAGCTCTTTCTCTAGCTGCTTTCACGGCTACACGTCAGCTTGTTTTGCTTTACTGCGATTGTGTCTACAACAAATTCGCGTAATGCTTTGGTAAGGATACGACAGCTTCACTTTTAAAGTGCTTTTTGTAGCGACAGCTACAGTACGCTACCTCGGAAAGTCTTCGCGGGGTGACCAGTTTTGACCTTGAGAGCTAGAGGTCAAACCACAACCCCTTCCCCAATCGCCCGGATTGGAGCAGCGCCCGATGGCGGGGAGAGATAGGCGAGAAGGGAACGGAGAAGCGCTCGGGACCCGTGCCGCCACCTGGCGGAGGAAAGCGAGGACGCCGCCACCGCAGCGATAGGTGCGCGCGACGAAGGAAGGCGACGCGCGCACAGAGCCGTGTGCGATGGAGTAGGACGAACATCCAGCTGTGGTCGCTTAAACAACGCCATGAGGCGAAAAAGGGGGAACACGCTATTGTTGCGTCCAGCTTCGCTACCTCCAAGTCTTACGCGTTAGTGTGAGCTTCCTTCATTTTTTGTGCACTTGTTTCGAGCTGTATGAGCTCTTGCACGCTCCATTTATTTTAATTTGGCCCGAACAAGCACTAGCAAAAGAAATTATGACTGAACACGTTGTTGAAGAGAAGCTGTAAGACTTGAACACCCTTAAAAATAAAGGAAGAAGGCAGCGTGCATGCTGTAAGCCCCCCTTAAAAGCAATAACATGAAAGAACACACTGCTTTGTAGTAAGAGAAGAGAAACTACAAATACCTCAGGGATAGAGCGGTCTTTAACCAAGACTCATCTTGTGGCGCGCTCACCGCAAAAGGGGCCGGTAATGCAAACAGAGCAAAGTGGATTACACAGATAGAAATTAGTTTTGTGAGTTTTTTTCCTCCTTAAAGAGAAAAAGATATTCACTTGCGTTAAGACCTTGTGGACAAGACAGAATTTTCCACTCTAATTAGCTTCTACGTAAAGATCGGCACAATGGAGACATGACAGTTTTGAGGCGGCCCAGCCCCACGAACAACGCCGCAGAATGATAAAGCAAGAACACTAAGACAGTGAGAACAGAAGCGCCGTCCGAGGCCCCTATTACGCGGTTTGCTTAATTTGTGACTTCCTAAAAACCATGGGCTAAGCATGGAGGAGGAGGTGATGCCGTTTGGACAAAGGCGCTTAATTAGGACCACGAAAAAGGAAGGGGAAGGAAAACCTAATTACAATGGCGTCCGCGAATGGCAGACGAGAAGTGGTTAAGTATGACACAGGAAGGGCAGGAAATGCCTGTCGGAAGCCGTGCTTAATGGGGCCGGGGATAGCGCCATGTCAGGAAAGATTGCGCGTGCGCTGACCGGTGCTTCGTGTGTCTCCCGGCGGCAAGGAGTGGCTAGACGAGCAAAGAGAGTACGGCAACACTTCGGAGCTTATAGAAACACACCTGATAAAACGAGGAGGGTGGCATAACCACGGATACGAGAGAACACACAAGGTACGAGAGAAATGCACTCAACCATAAGATAAGAAATTGTGATATGACATGTTCTACCGTAGTTCTAATCCGGGGGATACGAAGAAATTCGGTACTATCTAAAATGTGGATCAACAACGTTTTTCAGGCCGGGCTGAGTCGCCTTGAGACTCCCTGGTAGCGAGCAGGTCGGCCAGAATTCTGTGGTAAAAAAAACGGGAGCGCTTACAACAATTATTCTTAGTACCAGAGGGAAAAAAAGGCGAAATACAGTTGGGATAACTGTCCGTTTGATACTTAGCAATAATATTAATTTGGTTGTGCGACAGATTTGTAAGGCTCGGACGTTGGGCTGCTGAGCCCGAAGACCCGGGTGTGATTCCGGCCGCGGCGGCCGCTTGTTTTCATGTAGGTGACAAGCGAAAACGCGCGTGTTTCGAGGTTTCGGGACACGGTATAGATAACCAGGTGGCCAAAATTAATCCGGAGCTTTTCACTACAGCGCGCCCCATGGCCCTGCAAGTGTAGAATAGGCGCGTTAAATGCGAAAATTTAATTCAGAATTCAACATGACAGATTTGTGTGCGAACTGAAATTACTTCATGCCCCTTCACTTTTACGTTGTTACATTAAGTTTTATACTGACAGAATCTATGTCAAGTTAAAAATGTCACCAGCTTTTTAACCGCACATTTAGTTGAATCGCTTTGCTGAAGGATAGCTAAGCACGCATCTTGCCGAATCAAGAACGTCAATACGCACGGCTTTTGAAACAACCTCGAAACTACTACATGCAAAAACAAATGCACCCCCAGATCACTTCCCCCCTCCTGTACTCCTCGTAACCACACACACATAACCACACTACCCGCGCTACCAAAAGATGCCTTCATCTTCTCCTTCTTCTGTTAGAGTGCCAGTCGTGGCCCGTCTGGACGTGTTACTTGGGGGGTAAGGAACGCACGGTGTGTATGTAAAACGTAAAAAATAATACAAAATCACTGCACCCAGAAGTCAACTAAACAAATGAAAAAAAAACATGAATACAGGCTGAAATAGCTTGTCGTTATGCTATTGGCAGTGAGATGTTTGAGTGGCGCCCCCTGGCTCTGACGTCGGCTTAGGGACTAGCGCCGCTGCTACACTGCCGCCGCTGTCGTTCGTTTGTGAGTAGCAACGGTGCCTGCTCTAGAAGTCGCCCACTTTGATGCTTTAGTGCATTAGAAACCGCATTTCTAGTAATTCAGTTATTTTGCTAGCTTCTGACTTTCCAGAATAATTTGAAGCTGTATCCCGCACAAGTCTGCAACGCACGAAGACCGAGAGACCAACTTTCTTCACAGCATCGGCCGGAAACCTTGTGTAACTCGCCCTTTCTAGCTTATGTGTGAGGTTCAGTGCTGAGGGCTCCTCGATACGTATTCGAAATGCGTAGGCTTCCCTAAAGTATTTTTGAAATGCCCTTATGAAGACTCGACAGTCTAATGCTATGCACTATGCAGCGGGCCCCTACACGCGCATCGCCCAGCAGGAAATAAAACGGCCGTCTTCTATATATCTTTCGTTGTCGTTGACTTGTATCGGATGAATGTTTTTTTCTGTGCCTAATGCATTAATTTTTCTGCACCGTCACAAACGTCTTATTAAGTGGTTAGCGATGTTGGGAAGGCTCGCAAGGATCGCGTTTATATTTTATTCAGGCTGTCCTACACTACCTTCTTCAGAAATCGGATTTCGTTGTGGCCGCGTACAAGATGGTGCATATCCGCAGGGTGCGTTGTTGAAAGTGCAATGAGAAGGCTTGTGCTACGCCACCGCGAAACGGCGGAGGCAACGTTACGTTGTCGAGTAGTCGAAGGCGGCTTTTGCGCCCCGAATTTTTATGGTAACCATCGTTATCGTAACGAACTCAATCTCGACCCGAACACTCATGACCTGATTACGGTGTTAAAGGCTTGATACACTCGCTAACGAAAGCGTTGTATACGATCGTATACGTTGCGGTTTTCAGTATAGCAAGAATCAAAACCGATGAATATGCGTCCAAGCAGCTTTTTGTTCTTTTCCAACTCCTTCAGGCGTAAAGAACGAATCCTGGCCAACTCGGGAAAAAATCGATGAATTGAATAAAATTTTTCATGCTCTCTTGTTCTGGACTGGGAAGCCTGCCCACCAACCAGCTCGATTTTACTGTTAAATAAGTTTTCTCTTCCTCCGCCTCCTACTCCTCTTGACTGCAGTTTTATTATAACGCATATCTGAATATTGGGAAGATATGGCGGTTGGAAATAAACCGAAATATACCCCAGGTCTGAGGAAGTATAATGTTACTATATTTTTAACGTAGACGTGATTCGTTTCGCTCAATAAGCCTCCAAACTGGTTATAAGCCTGGTATAAAACCAGCTCGCGGCTATACACACAGTAGGTTATATGTAACTTACATACCTTTTTTGCGCCCCATAGTGCATGTCGGCATACGTTCATGCTACGACAACATGAAGTGATGCGATACAATACTTTGCTTTACCTTGTATACGATTACCGGGCATCGTAATGCATTCTGCCACAGTTGACAGCCACGAAGGCGTGGAATTTGTTTTTGTCTTGTATTTTCGCTGCTGTCGGTTATTAGACTGACTGTTCCATTTGTTCGAAAGATTGCTCGACGCCAAGCTGATGCCTAGCTCCGACTCTTCGCGTTCCGCACAGGAACGGCTTCGCAGGAATGGGGTGACGCCGGCAATGTTTCTTCAGGAGCGGTATCGAAAACTATACTTTAAATCACGGCTTCAGCTAGTGCACGTGATTTTAAGATTTTCATTATGATAAACAGTTGCGCATATGCAAAATTTGTTGTGGACAAGCATCAAAAGGCAACCGCGCGCAAAGAAACAGCAGGGAGAGCGAGCCCCATGAAGCATACGACAAATGCGGGAATCCCTAAGCCGACGTCACGGAGGCGCGCTTCGCAGCGCCGCCCGTGGTCGCACTCACCGCCAATCGTTATAAAAAAAGAAATACGGCATTCATCATCATCATCAACAACAACATCAAGAACCTACTTAGCTCCACTGTAGCACGAAGGCCTCTTTCATTGACCTCCATCCACTTTGTCTCGCGCTGCTTGAGTCCAGAGTTCAGCCCCGAATTTCTGGATTAAAAGCAAGCAGGGAAAAGAAAAGGTTTCATTTGTAACTGCAGTGTGCATGAGCTCTTAAAACTTATTTGTTTCCTTTTGCGGAGCCATTGAAAAACGCAATGTGAAACTAACAGAAACACGTTGTGTGGGAGGAGATATCTTCTCCACGGGCTAAACTACTAGCCTAGTTCATATGCTTCCATTGTATTCCCCAGGAGAAGAGCGAGAGGAAAGATTGGGCGCGTGATACGAGGGAGGGGGAAAAAATGTCAGAAAGTTACGCAGCAGCGGTGGAAGGAAAGTAGTGGCTTTCGAAGGGATTTGTAGTAACGAAGGAGCTAGGCGGCCATTTTTTTTATCATGGTAAAAACAATAAAACTGCGTTCGAATTGTTTAAACCACGCAGATCCGATCAACTTTTCCCGGTTGTCTGAAAGGGATGCCAGAAAGACGATTCAGCTGTCAATGCTGTGCATTATAATGCGATTCCCCAATAGGAAGCGGGGGCTCACAGTTGTAAAGTCGATAGTGTCTCTGGGGCTACTTAAACGCGAAAATTTCGGTCTGTCTCTTAATTCAGCCGCCCGGCCGAAGCTTAAAATGAATGTTTGGATGAAATTCATTTGGACGAGAAGTTTATATAGGCAAAACTTTTCGCAACCAGTAAATCTGGAAACACACTTCATAATTTTTAAGTATTGTTTACCAAATAGAAATCTTTAGGCACATTCGAGGCAAAACGTCAACACACAAGTGAGATTTGACGTATTCTTTTTGTTAATAAGACAAGGATGCTTGATTTTTGGCCTGTAAAAAGAAAATGCGCGTTGAAGGCAATGTTTTCACCTAAATACAAAACGCCGTCGCGCGTGATACTGGAACGCGTGGCGGAATTCCACGAAGTCCAACAGTAACGAAAGCCTGCAGTAGATGGCGCGCAAGCATTGGCACACGGTAAAATTGATTTGACTTGAGAAAAGCGCTACCACCTACACCGTGGTTATCGTGGGATTATCGAGACGGGAGGGGAAGAGCGGGAGAGGTGGACGGGAAACAGAAGAGAGGCATTTGCTGGGCAGGGGAAGCTGAAGACTGCCGTCTTTGGGCCACATTTGCAGAAGAAGTAAGCAAATACGATGCCATTTTTTAAAAGCGAAGCTTCATAGGGCCAGGTAAAGGGAAATTCAACGGTCCTGTGTACGCGCCACATCCCTCTGGCACCATTCCATCCGCGTGAGCGAAATAGGAAAAAAATAAATTAGTGTCCTTCCAGTCTGTGAAGAAGGATGACCTGCCAAGTTGTACGCAGGAAACGGAGGGCGCTAAACGAAACAGGTTTGTTTGTAATTTGCGATTGAACATACTTCCAAGCCAATTAGCTGAATAAAACTTGAAGGACCCGAGTTTTATTCTAGCGGACAAACATGGAGCCGTCTGTTTCCCTCAGGCGTCTACGGCATCTTACTGCTTGTTCAACACACAAACCCAATCCGCTCGACCGGTGAGGACACCGGACGGTCGCATTGGGCCGTTTGATGCCCGCGTTTAAACCTCCCGCCAGCACAACGGACCTATTATCAGTAAAGGCATGAATCCTATAGCTGCGCGTGCACGCCGCCCCCTCCCTCCCCTTCCAACACGTGCACGCATAAACCTAGAACCGAGTTGGTGCGCGTGCTTAGAAGTGAGACACCGTCGAAAATGACGCTCTGAAGGCCCTTTAGGCTGAACGAGTAATATTGGCTCAAGTCGGTGTTCCACGCAGGCAAGTTTCTCTTCATCCGAGAGGGATTCGCAGCTACTTGCAAAGCAGGAGTTTTAGCCGGCAACGGCTGCGACAGTGGCTTTTCGTTGCTTTCGCGACAATTCGCGCTGCTGTGCAGGCCGCCGACGCTTCTTCGATGCCGCTCTTCTTTCTCCAAGCGAACGACATGCCGCCGTCCCATAGCGAGATAAAACCTGGAAGCCCTCGAATTTTATTCTAGAGGAGAAACATGTGGCAGTCTGTTTCCCTTCCCCGTCGCAGGCGTTTTACTATCTGTGTAACGCACCAACTCAGACCCAAACCGCTAAATGACAAAGGACAGCTCACAGGGCACATTGAGCCAGAGACTAGCACGTTTAAATTCTCCCACCAGCACAACGGGCGTGTCATCGGGTAGCGGCATGAAGCCCAGCTGTTTGTGCACGCCTGCCTCCTTCCACCCACAACCCGTGCATGCATAGACCTGCAACCTGTGATGGGCGCATACTTAGGCTTGAAATACACAGGCGAAAATGTCGCTCGGAAATCCTCACAAGCAGAAGTATGGGATCCCGCTGGCGTTCCAACCGGGCAAGTTTCTCTTCAACCGGGAGGGAGTCGCAGCTACTCGGCGAGGTGGAATTTGAGCCGGAAGCGGTGGCTGCGAAATTTTTGGCGGATGCGGCGGCTTTTCGTTGTTTTCGCGCCTATTGGCGCTTCTGTTGATTCTCCGCAATCATTTGATAACGGCGCTACCACCGTTGTCAGGCGATCGCGCAACTTGTGAAAAAGGCATCGCTGGTGGCGAGGGGAATCACAGTTGGGAAAGACGGTTCGGTGGTGGTGAGGAGGAGCCCCTGAGCGCCGTCTAGTAAAGCGGCTTCACCGGAATGTGAACTAGGGGTTACATATATATTGCTTCTCAGTTAAAAACAGCTGGGAGAGGAGCTATAAGTGAGCGAAGAAAGATTGGCGTGGTTTGTAAGTGACGCAGCTACACTCTCGCATCTACCCACACTGGTAACGGGTAAGGGAGCATCGGAGGGAGCAAAAAAGGCTCTCTTGCAGAACATCGACCGCGCAGCGAGCTACTGAGTGAAACACAGCTCAAGCGACAACGGAGAGCAGGGGTGGTAAGAGATCAAGCGGAGCAGCGTCAGCCTCCTTGGACTGCGCCCAACTTCGCGGTTCATCCTTCTTCACAGAGCGGAAGGGCGCTGATTTTTTCTAATATCGTGCAGTTGACAAAATACTCCAAGCAGGGGGCCATGCGTATCGTGTTTTACGCAGACATAGCAATGAAGGCGTCGCTGAAAGCAATCCAGCCATTGTGGACAAATACGAGTACATTGTCAAAAGAAATGAGAGCGTGGAAGGTCCGTTGCGCCCACCGAGCCTTGGCTACGATGTGTGATCCTTCTTCCCGCTCTCTCCCCCCTTCGCCCTCTTTTATGGAGCCCCTCCTAGGACGCCAAGCCCGGACAAGTTAGGCACACGCCCACACTGTAACGAACGCCGCTGCGGGTCGTCACGGCTTCCATAAATTAAACCTGCGCGATCGTAAACCCCCGACAAAGCCGTCCGTAAGTTCGGGCATGACACAACCGGAGCTGGGAGCTGGTGGGGATTCACGAACCAAAAATATAACTGCCTCGGGGTCCCGCTACGTCGTATCATTTTGCCCAATGCGCCAAGCTCGCTATCTTCACCGCGCTTGGCCGCACAACGGGGGCGGGCGGTTTGGGCAGCCAGGGCGTACGCTGCAGTGATGATCACCGTAAAGACGCTCAATAAAATGCAACCCGAGATAAACAATAAAACCCATTATATTTTGCTTCCTTCCTCTGCCTCTCTTTCACTGAATTTTCTCACTCGCTCTATCTTGGCTCCTCGTGCCAGAGGCCCTCAACGTGGATTTCAGAATGCGCGTACCTTTCATTATGGCTCTCTTGTATGATGGCGCATAGGACTACTTGATCTTAGGCTTCTGGGTAGAAGGTTTTATCCAAGGTAAAATGAATGTTGTCACCACTGGTCACTGGGCTCCTCCGTAACAACTGATTCTGAATGACACTAAAAAAGTTAAGTGTAAGAAAGAAAGGTCACATTATGTACAGAATAAGGAACGCGAGAAACATAACTGAAAAAACCAACTGGCGCATAAGTCAATTTTCAGCAATAGGAAAAACCACCGGAATTACTTCAGTGTGCATATTAACGGTACGTACTCGTTAAGGGATTCGCGTGCACATAAAATATTTTAGATAGGGCCATTCACGACTTCGTGACTTATTCGTACATTCGCCATCTTTTTTGCGTAAGCAAAACGTAAGGAATCAGTGACGTGTGCACGTATAGCTCTGATGACATGCGGCATAATTTGACTCTTAGTTTATCAAGATCATCACCAGGCTATCAGATATGGCGGTTAAAAGACTGTAAAAAAACTTGGTATGTACTATAAAAATTAGGACCATGGCCCCTGGTGAGGAGGGACGGCACGGGCTTTGCTTCGCTTGATCCGGCGATGAAGCGAGCGTCCGAGTATCGAGGTGGGCCATCCCCATGTGCCCACGGACTATCGCTATCTGCGGCGCGTGTATTCATAGGTCGCGCTGGCGTGCAGGTTTGCCCGCCCCGGCCACCGCTCTCATGCCCCGTTTAACTTTTTGGGGCGACTGTACATCTAATGCTCTCTTCGACAATTTCTCGTCACACATGTAATTTTTCTTTTTTTTTTCTCCAACGGTGACATTGCTCGCTCATTGAACCGCTATTGGGTTGCTTTGTGTGACATACCATCGTCTTTTTTTCTGCATGTGATGAATTATATTCATGTATTTGTGCATACCCCCTGCTGCAATGCCGCATCGAAGCTTCAGGTAATGCATATAAATAAATAAATAAATAAATAAAAAATAAAAAAATAAATATACAGTAGAATCTCGATAAACCCAAATCGCTTTAAAAAGGAAATGGCCCCCCCTTTAAAAGGGAAAAGTTCCCTGGAATTTGGTTGGTTTGTATTCAGATAACGTAAAAAAAAATCTCTGTAATCGGAACTAAAATTTCCGCATCACCGTGTAAGCGGAGCCAGACATGGAACTTCTTGTGAAATTCACTGGCATGAGAATAAGCTTTTTACGGTTCCGGCGGTTTCGTTCTTTTTTTTTTTTTTTTCTTCCTCCATGCTTTTTTTCCTTGTTGGCCTCGTAAGCCTCGTCTCGTAAGTGGTTAAACCGTGTTAGCGCAACGAATGCAACATTGCAGTTCTTGTTCCAGTCGTTCGTCTCGATTCTAGACGCCGGGGTACAGGGCTCACCTCCTATCGCCTCGTTCGGGCCATCGTTGTGCTATTCGTTTCCTTTATTACCCCCGTTTTCCGTCTTCTAAATTCAGTGGCTCGAAAGCACTGGGAAAGTTTAGGCCTCTAGCCTCCCTGAAGATGCAGTTGCAAGGACCCAAAAAAATAAAATAAATAAATAAATAAATAAAAGAAATAAATAAATAAATAATAAATAAATAAAAAAATAAAGGGATTAAAATTGTGGTAGGAAACCTTTTTTATGTGAAAAAAAATTAAAGCAAGGGAGCACTCACGCTGATTGGATTTGCAAGTAGCCTTTCCTAAACCCCTCCCCAAAAAAGATTCTCCCACAAATTTTAAATTCCCAAGGGGGAAAAAAGCTCCTTAATTCCCCCTAAAACCCCGGGCTTTAAAACTCCAGGGGGGGGGGAAACCCAAAAAAAAAAAAGGGAAAAAACAAAATTAAAACCGGGAAAATTCACCCCCCTTTTTAAATTGGAAATTCCAATTTTTAAATAATGTTTATTTTAAAAAACGCCCAACTTCTCCGTCCCTTAAAATTCCTTAAAGGGGAATGCTGAAAACCCCGTCCCGGAGCTTAAAAGCGTCCCTTTCCCGGGGGGGGGTTTTGGGTTCCCAAAAATTTGGAAAAAGGGTTAAAACCTTAGCCTGGGAATTCGACCCGGGAATTTCCTGAATTTTTGGAAGATTTTTATAAAAAAGGGGGAAATTTAATCCCTTTTCCCCCCTGTCTGAAGTTCTTTCGCCCGGCCGTTAATTTTAGCAGCCCCTCATTTTGGGTTAATTTTAAAATTAACCAGCCCGGGGAGGGGACCTCAATCGGGGAGCAGAGAAGAAACCCCTTTTTTCCGGGGGGAAAAACCCCTTTTTCCCTAAGCCTCCAAACCCCTTTTTCTGGCCCCAAAAAATTCGTTTTAAATCCCCCGCGCCCCCCATCAGCCGCAAAAGGGTTCCAAACAGAAAAGAAGGCCCCCCCGAAGCCCCTCCCGGCCCCCAAAAAGCGTTTAAAAAATCCCCCTTTGCCCCAAAAGGGGCCCCCCGATCAAATTGGCCCAAAAAAAAAAGGGGGCCCAAAATTTCCGGGGGCGCACGACGTTGAGTAGTTTGCCTTACGTTAATGTTGTTGCACTTGTGGCAAATGCTGACGAGAGAGCGCTCGTCAGCAGTAATTTGAATGAGTCAACAATATAAGGCGCGTTCGTAGCGTACCATTCCGTGTCGGCTTTGTGGCACAGTGGGTAGAGCACCATGTACATTGCGTTCTGCCCGCAGGGTCGAGGGATCGAAACCGGGCGCTGGATAGTATTTTTTTTTTTATATAGTAAGGACAACGACGGTGCGGACTACGGACGTCAACGGGGGGGTGACATCGGGAGTTACAGAAATGCTCTGCATTTAAAATTCCTTGCCTCCAAATGTCCCTATTTCGTCCCTCCTCCGACTCATTGGCCTGCTCCTTCCTCTAGATCCATCTATCGGTATCCCCTCTGTTGCCTGGGTGGTCCACCGGTGGCCATTTCGTCTCACTGTATGGTGGTAGTGGGGGTGGTACCAGCAGATACGACTCATACCCACTCAGGGGGATGACTGGACAGCCCAAGTCCACTTCATTTTTTATTTAAACTATGATATCATCTACTCCAGTTTGCTCCCTGATCCAGGCAGCTCATTTTTTTGTTTCTATGCGTTACTCCGGTCATCATTCGTTCATTGGCCCGTTCTAAGTTGGCTTTGTATATGTCTAGTAAGGCACCAAGTTCCGGCTCCATATGTCTTCAACGGCAGGATGCATTGGTTCTATATTCTACCTTTTACAGTAAAGGTAGCTTACTGTTCATTATTTGGGAGTGTTTGCCGAAAGCACTCAAACCCATATCTATTCTGCGCCGAATTTTTCTCTCGTGTTGGGGTAAGCTCTGATAACCTGTCCGAAATAGATATACTAGTCTACTTGTTCTAACGCTTTGTTACACAGGCTTAAGAAGACGCTTTCGACATACTTATTCATAATCACTTTAGATCTATTCATATTTATCTTTAGTTCCGCGGCCTTGCTTCCCGATTGTAGCTCCTCAAGTATTTTTGCAGGGGTTCCGCAGACCTACTTAGCAAGACCATGTCGTCCGCAAATCTCAAATGGCTCAAGATTCCCCGTTTATCCATAATCCGATGTTTAGACTGTCAAGTTTACTGGACATCACCCCCCTCCCCCCCGGCATTATGTTATTAGTGTTTCATCTTTTCCACACCGTTTTGCCCTCCACTCTACCTGGACCTCTTCTGTAATTTGTTCTCCTTGACCACGTTTTGCTGCGCTCACGTGCCACAACATCCACAACATCCACGAAATGACGGCGCTCCGTGACGTCATAGCTGATCGGTGAAGAAGCAGTTGCTGCCCAACGTGACAGTCTTGCTGCCGCAGTAGAGACGGGTACCAGCATATACCGGTGCCTGCATTACGGAAAGATCTTGTACTTAGATACCTTTGTTGGTAATTTGAACAAAATGGCGCATATATGGCTTTAAAAACCCCTCCGGATGACGCGGGCGCAGTAACCCCTACATCATTTCCTGTTCGCTCGCGAAAATCTCGCAGGGCTGACTTAGGAACATCAGCAAAAAAAACTTTGCTTCGAACGCCTTCTTTCTTCACACAAGCAACATAAAAAAACCGCGAAAATAACCAGTTACGCTTAATAAATCGGTTTACATATATTTACTCATGCGGGGACGACCATCCGTCGCGGAGCGCCCCCCCCCCCCCCCCCCCCCCCCCCCCCCCAAAAAAAAAAAAAAAAAAGAAAACAGGAACCAGAGCGTGGCTTCATTTGAGTGCAGTGCTTGTTTCGTGCGCTCCGAGATATGAACCCCGCCAAGATGCGGCTGGTCTTTATTTCGCCGCAACCTGCCTAGCGTTGACTAGAAAAGCAGCTTCGAACCAAAAAAAAGCGTACAAGTGCGGATAATCACTCGGTAAAAAGCGCAAATAAAACGGGCAAAGCAAATGGAAGCGTAGCAGCTGGCGTCACGCGCATTGAATAAAATGCGTACGCAGATAACGGCGAGGGTAATAACTTTTTGGAAGCTTGCCAGGGTCCGTGTACGCAAACGTAAGTGAACAAGAAATGAAAAAAGCAAGTGAAGTCAGCGGCGACACAACACGGAGCTCAGTGCGCGCACCTAATGACCTCGTAAAACAACAGCGTCCATAACCAGCGCGCATCCCGACGGAAGAGGCACTGAGCGGAGAGACGATGCAGAAAGCACTTGCGGTCAGGGTGGGCATGGTTGAGGAATAGGAGGAAGGAATAACTGGTATTAATAATAATAATAAACAAGTAAAACTTGCTTAGAAATAATGGGCGGCGATAGTGAACAGCACTGCTGTTAAGAGAAATTCCATGTGTGGTAAGCGCTGGATAGTGCGCAGAAACGCCCGCCTTGAATCTCTTAAATGGGCCACGAAGACACAATACAAGTTTGTTTGATTCGAGAGATTTGGTATTTTATAATGCCCTCAGTCCTTTCCGACACCAAACAATGCTTTCTTCAATGCAAAATTTTAAAAAATTAAGCAAAAATTATGATTTTCCCGCTGAATCATGTGTTTCGGGACGTGTGCGATGAAGTATCCAAGGCAAGTACATAAGAGAACCATAGACTTTCATACAATAACACCTAGAGAGGAATCTGTCGCGGCTATCTTCCTCCACGATGGGCGTGATCGGTAGTTTTGGATTTGGATTGGCACTCGATGGCTTGCGGAAGCTATTATGGATTGAATTGTGCAGACAGTTTCGTTTTCGTTTTGGACTTGCATGAATGCATTTGCCTATGTTGGAAGAAGCGTTCAAAAATACGTTTCTCCTTGAACTGAATGCCGCACGCGCACTGACGCCGCCCTGAGTGGAAATGTTTTATAACCATAGTTGCGGATCGGGTTGAATTCATTGCCGGCACAGCGAGCACGAAACCACTAATGATGGCGTTGTGTGCGCCTAAGTTGCCTGCGAATTAGGAGTTGCGGCGCTGATCACGCGGCAGAGCAATGCATTTTCGAAGCTGACGACGGTTGAAAACCGCTTGGAACAGCCACACTTTTCGGGTGAACGCCGGCCCCTACGGCAGAGACCAGCAGTACCGGCGGCTGCACCTGATGAATGTCACTAATTCAGGCTAGAATAACTTCTCCAAAAGTAATCGGTTTCTTTTTTTAGGAGCAAAAACTTTTCTTAGTATTAAAAACTACAAGGTAGTATTAAAAACTACAAATACTTTTTAAAGAAGCCCGCGTCTTGCTGTAGTTGGCGGAAAAAGGCAAACCTACTCCTCAAACCTCCTCGACTCGGCGTCTGCTTTATATTTAAACGCGCCGTCTCATTTCGTGCAAAACCAGTTTTTGGTAACTTGCAACTTTTAAACAGCGAACCGGGCAAAATGAGTTTCTTTCTCTTTTTTTGCTAAACAACATATTTTCCGCAGCCATACGCCCGTTTCGATCCTACGCAATCCGGTTACAGAACTACCCATCGTTCCCATCGAACCGTAAGCGCCGCCTCGGAGTTCGCGTTGACACTAGCGCCAGTTTCCTCTCTAGTAATTTTGTATGAAACTCTATGAAGCGAACTTTAGGATGCTGGCTATTGAGGCAGGGATTGGCGCAACGCCGCGTTTACCGTCAGTCTTCCTAGCTGGCGCCACAATACCGCTCAAGACAGCTGTCTCCACACTCCCTTTGTTAACCATAACTATACAACTCCGCCAATACAAGACCACAAGGTTAGGATACCTCTAATAGACAGAACGTCAAGGTAACGCCACTACCACGCCACATGCACCCATTTTGCAATCAAGCACGCCGAATCGCACGAGCCAGGGTCATGAACATAAAGTATGGCCAAAACCCGACTACAAAGTACGCTGACACGTCTCCTTATCTTGAGCGGCCAGCCCTCGTGGTATGCGTCACCAGTTCAACACGGCAAGAAATGACCTGCCTCACCGTCCGTGAAACACAGACGAAAACCGCAGAGGAAGTGGCTACTGCCCTATCCGCAACGCCTAGTGAGGACGCCATCACAGTGCTTACGGATGCGCAAGCGGCGTGCCGCAGTTACCTACCCTCCGCATCCTCGAAACCAAATGTAAGCGACCCGAAATAGAAATCGTCTGTGTACCCGAACACACATCCCTCGCCGGTAATGAGGCGTCCCATACCGCTGCCCGCGCGCATGTACACCGGGCCATTATCTAAGAGGGACAAACATCGCCTGCTACTCCCAAAACAGAACCTCTCGTAAAATATGGTGATATTCTGACTGACTATTGCCAAAGCAGAAGAATATTCCCGGCTCCACATCCCGAGTTATCGAGACAAGAAGCCAACTGCGTCCGAAGAATACAACTCCTACCTCATCGCACCCTTCTTCACGCCATCTACCCCACCATATACCCGGCTACCTGTAATTTATGTCCCTTACCCGGCACCCTATACCATCAAGTATGGGAAGGCGGACAAACCCAGGCCTACTCCCCAACCCTTCCCCCTGTTACGAGCAGTGGGTGGCCTGCCTGAAAAGTCAAGGCCCTGCGAGCCAGCGCTGACTGGTGAAGAGGGCCTGGACTTCCAGCCAAGGCCAGGGCACCCCGGACTCCAGCAAGGCGTTGACGCAACAGTAAAATTTCTTCGCAATCGGGGTCTTGAAGACCCACCAGAAAAATCAAATTACATGGTGTGCACACGTATGGGGAGACCACCGGACATCCAACTCCGCCTTCATGGCCAAGCTATGCTCAGAGTTTATGCAGCCCGCATACTGGGCCTCATAGTCGACGCCAACCTACGCAACCACAGTCAAGTTTGCGCACTAAAAGATACTTGCCTACGACTTCTCGACATACTCAAACGGTGCGCAGGTTATGAGTGGGGTTGTTCTACCAAGACGCTCCTTCGTCTACCCCGATGTCTGATTCACTTTAGGATAGTATACGTCCTACCGTACCACTGCCCTACCAAGACCCAAGCTAATAAGCTCAATGTTTTGAGCAGGTTGGGCATAAAAATAGCTTTTGGTCTGCCAGCTCAGACCCCCAGCTCGGACCTCTACACAGAGGCTGGCATGAACACCCTTGCCGACCTCACCTCCGACTAGCATCTATCGCAACAGCGTCTCCTAGCTATGACACCAGCCGGACGTTGCATCATAAAGCAACATCTCAAACAGCAACCGCAAGGGCCCAGAATGCAGTTCCCGCAAGCACCGTGGACAGCAGATGTACCCGCATGTGCTCCAGTCCCTGGACACCGCACCGGACTTCATGGCTGGATGGCCGAACAACTGAAACTAGACCGAGCATCCTTGGCACTCAAACGACTAGATGAGGATTATAACATGGCTCTCAAGGTTTTAACGGCCCGGTTGACCCAGTGACTGGGCGAGCGGGTGCTGTCTTCGCGTATCCAGATTGCGATGAAAACCGTAAGATACACTTTTTTTCCATTGGTCACCACAGGATCGAGTAAGAAGACAGCCTACCTTAACGTTAAAAGAGCGCCTGGATAAGGAAGGTAAGCGTAGCGCATCCGCGAGAATTTGGGTGGTCCAGAAATTGCGAGCAGCTGGTGGCCAGTACAGAAGGAATGTTCTCATTGATTACGTCACCACCAGGACCTGAACGGTGCTATGAATGGTGTCATAGGGAGGCTTAAAATAGGGAACAACTTCTAGTTGAACGACTGAGAGACTGGGTTGGGTGGGTGGGATTGGCTTAGCTTCGTTCCGTTTTCGTACTCGAAAAGCGCCTGTAAGGGACCTTCTAGGTGGATACTGCGGCCGATATTCTCGTAGACCATAGTTTGGTGGTACCCACTCTAAATTGTCGCAAGGAGGAGGTCGGTGGCTGCCGCCTGGCATGGCGTCAGAGTCAAGGTCATTGACATCACAGTTCTGGCGGTAAGCGAAGTATAAATTTTGTGTGAGGAAAAAAAGTCTCCCGACAACTGCCTCCTGAAACTTCCGTTTTTTTTTTTTTTGTAGCCCTAATACGAAATTGACTTTGTTTGACGTACTTGATGATTACACGTAAGATACCGTGACCGCATCCAGAAGGATACTGCATGAGAATAAACGCCTGCTCGATAATTCGCCTCTTTCTCAAACTACCTTACGCCGTAAAGTAACGCAAGGAAATCCCATTAGCCCCGCAAACAGGTGTGTGCTGGCAGCATAAAAACTCATTCTTAATGGACAACGCAAGCACAACTTTTTAATGCAAGGCTTGACTGATCTTGGGAAGTGGGGCTTAAGCCGAGCACGGAAACAGCGAACTGTAGATTTCAAAGTGGCCAATGACGTTGGCGACAGACGCTTGCAGGCAGCCTACGAGGTTGCGCGTAATGGGAACTCGTCATCTCGCGCTGATGCGCAGCGCTCACCGAGTTGGAAAACCACATCCCCTGCACGCTGGTTTGCCGCCTAAAAGCGAGACGGCTCAGCGAACGGTCTTGAGCATCCAGCCTAATCGTCCCAGCACTGTAGAGACGGGCAGCGGGACGAGAAGAGAACGGGCGGTAGGCGGTCACTCGCACAGATAGACGCCTTCCAAGACGGGTCATCCATCGCACCGACTCCTCCGCATTCAGCTCCTCTCCCTTGCCACCTGATTCTTACAGCAACCTCCTTTCCTGACCTAATGTAGCATTTGATGGAAGAGAAGTACGAATTGTCGGTGAGGCAATCCACTAAAAGTGGAGCGGAAGTACCCTGGTTACCACAATGAACGTTCAGTTGTTCATGCTGTATTTCGCCCTCGGCTTCTGGGGAAGGTGCGGACGGAGCAGTTTTCAGTTCGAGCACGTTCTCGATCAGTGTGGCGAAATTATTTCTGTAGGCTTGGGTTGTAATCAATTATATCATAAATTCGGCTATATGAACCAGCCCAATCGACAGTTCGGCTAGTTGGTGTTGATACATTGTTAAGTAGCGCTTTGACAGGACGAAGAAGAGAAGGCACACACGATGGCGCTAACTCGCAATTTCATTACGCATAAACACGACTTATTATGCTGGACGCGCCTTTTTTAAATTGGGAGACGAATCACTGGAACAAGTACAAGAATATAACTACCTTGGCCAGATGGTCAGTGCGGACCAAAACCACGATAAAGAAATCAGGCTCAGAATAGGACTGGGATGGGGGACATTCGGCAAGCACTCGCCAATAATGCAAAGTAAAATGCCTCTGATTGATTGATTATAGGGTTTAACTTGCCGACGCAACACAAGCGATGAGGCGCGCCGTAGTGGAGGGCTCCGGATTAATTTTGTCCACCTGGGGATATTTAACGTGCGTCGAAATCTCGTACACACGGGCGTTTTTGCGTTTCGTCTTCATCAAAAACGCGGCCTCCGCGTCCGGGAATCGAACCCGCGACTTCGTGCTCAGCAGCGCAATGCCTTAGCCACTGAGCCACTACAGCGGGTAGTAAGATGCCTCTATCCGTAAAAAGAAAGGTATTCAACGAATGCGTCCTGCCGGTGATGACATACGAAGCGGAAACTTGGCAACTTACTAAACAATTACAATGCAAGCTTAGGTCCGCTCAAAGTGCCATGGAGAGAACAATGTTAGGAGTAACGCTTAGGGACAGAAAACGAGCTATCTGGATTAGGGAACAAACTCGGATAGATGATATCATAGTTGAGGTTAAGAAATAGAAATCGACTTGGGCTGGCCATGTGGTACGACTAACGGACAGCAGGTGGACCACAAGAATAACAGAATGGACGCCGCGAGACGGGACTAGAAGAAGGGGAAGGCCATTAACTCGATGGAGATTTGAAATAAGAAAATTCGGAGGCAAGGAATAGATACGGTCATCACAGGACAGAAATGGGTGGAGGTCATTGGGGCGGCCTTTGTCCTGCAGTGGACCAAAGTAGGCTGTTGTTGTTGATGATGATGATAAACAGAAATATATACTAAAACAAACACGTGCTCAGGGTACCCTCCCGATATTACGGTTCGATAAACATAAGATTACAATGTTTACCGCGCACAAACAACCCACAATCCCCTAAGTTAACACATACGAAAAGAACAGAAATTGATTTTCATGTAATGCCACAGACGCATGACTGACACACTTGCCATCGTTCTTACTTAATATAAAATGCTTCCATTATCTGTCGTCATTCGGTGATTGTTCCGCCACAACACACTGGTGTTCACTCATAGTGGACAACATTGCGCCTGCTTTTTATCGGCGTGGGTCGCGCAACGCCGAATGATGAGTGCATGAGGGTGACCCCCGGTGTTCCGTGAAACGAGCATTGGTACATCTGCCTGACTGGCCAATGTAAACGTTATCACTTGGCAATGCCAATGAGTAAGGAATTCCCGTGTTGCACGGGACAAACGGAGAAGCATGCTTAACATCACAACAGCTGCCAGACTGCTAGCCAGACAACTTATATTTCTACCAATTAGCAAGCTTCCCAAGCTTATTCGGAGAAGATAATCCCGGGCCATCTCCACTAAAGTCAAGCCTGGGGAGGGGCGAAGTATGCAGTATATAAGTGTAATCTTGACGCCTTGGCATTTCTGCGAACGGAGATGAAACCGTTGGGGGGTAGAGGTGTACAGCTTTGCTGTAAAATTCTCTTGTCTTTGAAGCACGAAGCTCTCTAGCGCGAGGCGTAAACGAGTTTTCCGGTGTTTTAGTATTGCCACTACTTGAGACAATGATTACAACGACGACAGGTGACACCAACATCCCCACCCCCTAAGGGGCTTCGCCGCTAAAATGTCCTCTAACCCCGTATCGCCCGGAACCATTTTCCAAGCCATACGCTAGACAACGCATGTACGGTATCACAGCGTTTTCATTCATTCCGGCGGAAGACCATATTTTCTAGATTCCGCTGTCGAACTAACCACATGTATTAGATTCTAGGCACTCCTGCGCATTACGTGCTCCGGAAAACCAGCGGCGTTATGTCTGGTGATACGTGCCTGAACACGTTTCGCTGTTTTATGCAAACAGGACTTAAAAACAGCAGACTCTAACACAGACTTTATCAACACCAACTAGCTCAACTGTCGCTTCTACTGAAATATAGTTCTTTTACATAGGGCCTTTTCCAATGTTCTAATAATTATGAAGTACGTAACCCCAGTTCACTTGCTCCATGATGGCGGTTTGCGAATTTAAAGTGAGGATCGCTTCATGGCACTGGTACGGCATGGCACCGGGAGCACATGGTACGGCATGTGCTCCCGGAAAGTTGAGGCCTTGTGTGGATTTATAAAGCCCTCCGGAGGACACTGCAGACGGTCATGCCTCAATTTGAGAGCGGAGGTGTGGACGCAGGCCAGGCATTTCAAAGACTGCCTGAGAGGGATCTGTGCTTGAATTTCAGGAGACAGCACCGGCAGGAGGCGCTTCTTGTACTAATGCAAGACGTCGGAGACGACAGTTGATTGGCTGTGGAATAATGCCTTACCGCGCCTTTCTCGGCCAAACAGGGCTAAGGCTGCTGAAGGCAGGGTCATCATTCTGGGGGAACCAGACACTACCCGACCGCCACAAGAAGCTCTTAGGCTGGGCCCGAAGTTCGCCGTCAAACCAGCTAAGAAAATAGCGTTTAATAGGTTTATATCACGGTGTGTTCCTGAAGAAGACCGTCTATGATTCATCGCGGAAGGTGTTGATGTAATCTCCGGGGCTCAAAGTGTGCGGCGCAAGCCCCAGCCTCTCCGCGAGAGTGTCGAGTTTGCTGTGACTAACTGGTTGCACGTCATGACCACGGATAAAGGAGGTTGTTGTGTCATTGTTCCAGACAGAATGTTTTTTTGTGAAAGGTTTTGACGCTGTTCGTAAGAATTTTCGGCCTATACATGTAAAAGCCCCAAAACTAAAGGAACGTGCCATTTTCCTACTAAATACGCACAACCTGGAGCGTCTTGTGGGCATTGTAAAGCAGGGAAAAGGTCTGACACTGAATTTGTTCTTTTCCGCTAAAACGCATAAGCCCGATGTGCCTTTTCGGGCTATTGTTTCCGAGCGGACCTCCTGGCAGTGGCTGGTGTCGGGGTATTTGCAAAAGCACCTGGACTGCCTACGGTTTCATGATTTTTTTTATTCCCAACTCGGTCAGCCTTGTAGAATTTTTGAGTACGAACAACCTCGGGAGGTTCAAAACGTTCAGCATCCAAGTTGAGGATCTAAATTAATCTATCCTTCACAATGAACTGATGAACAGATTGAAGATATGCATCACGGAGGAAAATGATGAAATGGAGTTTATTAATAGTTGTGTGGTTCCGATAAGCGGGTTTCTTGAAATTCTGCCCTCCCTACTTGAAGTGTATATGTTTCTACAGAGGAATGGGGCTTACAATTGTAAAAAACCGGGATATGCATTGGTGCTAGGGTGGCCTGTCCTTAGTAATATCTTTTTCTCAGTGTAATAAATATACATATACACCAGAATGTACGCAGATTAGCTATCAAAGTATTGAGATGCGTTGAAGATTTTCTTGTCTTTGTGAGAGACTGCTAGTGTATCCTGCCGAGTGGTTGATGCGCACAAATTGTTCAAAAAGTACCGCCTTAAACCTAATTTCACGTTGAGCTTGCGACGGAGGACCACCTACAATTCCTGGACTTGCGCTTGTTTTGGAAACCAGTTCATGTCCGCTGGGAATATTGCCCGAGATCTTCGAAAACACTTCTAAATCTTATTTTGGGGCACTCTAAACTGGTAAAAAGTGGAATCGCCTGTTCTGTTTTTCTGGCTTTCTGAAACATAACCTCAAACATGCTCCTGCACTTTTACGCAAGCTGGCATACACAACACTAATACGTCCTAAAATAGAGTACGCTTCAGCCATATGGCTTCCTCATCAAACATACCTTATAACTGATTTGGAAGCACTGCAAAACCGTGCTGCGCGCTTCATTTATTCGGATTATTCACGTCACACCACTGTAACAGCATTAAAAAATCGCACCGGGCTTGAAGCCTTATCCCATCGTCGTTTTGTATCTCGTTTAACACTATTTCACAAACTTTACTATCATGCGTTTCTTCATAATGATTTCATGTGTGAACCTTCAGCCATCTTCCGCGTCGTGATCATCCACACAAGGTGAAACGCATCACGTGTAGTTTACTCGCATTTGCTCGCGGCAATAGAATGGAATAATCTGCCATCACACACATTGTCATCGAAACAAATGTGGTGGCAATTTTCAGTGCCCTAAACAAGAGGGTGCAGACCTAACGCCATTTCACTGCCCCGTTTGTACATTTGTTTTCGTTATTGCTATTTTTTTTCCCATTTTGTACATTTGTTACATTTGTTTTCCTCGTTATTGCTTATTTTTTTCCGCATGATAGAACACGTGCTGTGACGTACTCAATTTGATACGGTGCTCCCCAGAACTTTTTTCCCTTCCTCTGCGAATGTTCCTTTTATTTACGTGATGCACTGTCCTTTTCCTTTCCTCTTTTTGTTCCTGTGTTTTGTCTTAATGAAATTTTGATTATCGTTTCATATTGTGTTTAGATGTATACCCTATGTAATACCCTCCGCCGGAGGGCCTTTAGGGTTCTTTTGAAATAAAATAAATAAATAAAGATCTGCTCGTTTGGAGTGCTGTCTGCATAAACGTAACAGTCTCCAGGCGCAGATCACCACACGTAACGCGGCTGGTTTTCCGGAGGAAGTAATGCGCGGGAGGGCCCAGAAGCTAATAAAAGTGGTGAGTTCGACAGCGTAACCTAGCAAATATAGCCTTTGGGCGGAAAGAATGAAACTGCTGTGATATTCTACATGCACCGTCTATCACATAGCTAGAAAAATGTTCCCGGACGATACGGGGTTAAAGTACTTTTTTTTTGCTACGAATAAGCTTCGGAAGCTTTGCAAATTGGTAGAAAGTAAGTTGTATGGACAGAAGTCTGGCAGCTGTTGTGATGTCAAGCACGCTTCTCCGTTTGTCCCGTGCAACACGGGAATTGTGTCCTCATGGCCATTGTCATGGGATAACGTTTACATTGGCCAGCCAGGCAGGTGTAGCAACGTTCGACTCATGGAACGCAGGAGCTCACTCCAGAACAATCCTTATGCACACATCCCTCGGCATTGCGCGAACTACACAGATAAGAACCATGTGCAATGTTGCCCACTGTTTGTGAACACCAGTGTGTTGTGGCGGCACAATAACCAAATGACGAGAGAGATAAGGAAGCATTTTATATAAGCAAGAATGATAGCAAAGTGTATCAGCCATGCGTCTGTGGCATTACATGAAAAGTAATTTCTTTTCTTATCGAATGTGTTAACTTAGGGGATTGTAGGTTGTTTGTGCGATGTAGACATTGCAATCTTGTGTTTATCGAACCGCACTATCGAGGATTTAACCTGGGCACATGTGTTTTCTGAGTACTTGTGTTTATGCGTAATAAAATCAGTTGCGACTTAGCGCCGTCATGTGTATCTCCTCTTCTTTCGTCCTGTTTCTAGCGCTACTTAACGATGCATATGGACCATCGATGTTCTAAATACGGGGACATGCCTTCGCTAACGAGTGATAGGATTTAGGTTATCGATTACGAATGTGCGGCGCCGTGCCGGAGGTAACTCGGTGGGAATTTGATTTTCATAAAAATGAAGCGCAATTAACGTGGAGGCAGATAGGCTATGGCCGGCGGAAGTGCAACATTTCAAGAAATATGTTTTCTATACCTTCTAAACTACTTTAAAGGCATTGTAATGAGACGTAGCTTCCGTTAAATTTGTGACTAACGCCATTATCGCCAAAATACCATGGAGATGACATCCCGAGTGACAACGAGGACATTTTTGTTCTCGTTCACAAAAGTAGAACCAAACGTACCCCGCATACCTCGAAAAATTACTAGCGTAGAAAAGCATTCCTGGGAATAATTGGGCCTGAATCTTCCGGGGAGGGTAGGGAGAGAATGTGGAAAAAAAATTTAAGCAATAAACGTCAGCTCCTTGCGGTGGCACTTCATAGTCTGTGGGTATCCTTATCAGTGCCAGCTCTTTTATCTTTCGGGGCCTCGAAACGGGGTTTTGCCGCCAGGATGTTTGTTCTGCCCAACTACGCTTCATTGGAAATTTCAAGAAGGTGCACGATGTAATTCGGTTCTTTTTTTCTGGCACCTCATCAAAACTCTTCAAAAGTCTACATTTCTGCATATCTTTCTTCTTTTCTTGTCCTTTTCATTTTATTATTATTTTTCTTGTTTAATTATGAGTATTTTCGTGTCTCGATTCGTGAAATAGAGAAAAACAGCATTAATTTTTTTAAATTATTTTTCCTCGAGCCCCGTAACTAGTTACGAATCCTTTTTCATCCCCTGATTGGGTTTGTGCCATTGATAGAGGAGGAACAACAACAATAACAACAACGAGAAGGAAGAACTAGCAGCTCGGACATTCTGTCTCTGCATTCTGCATCTCGGACATTCTGTCCCTCTTCTCTTCGTTCGACCTTTTTTACAGATACGGTGCCTGCGTTAACGCAGACGCACCACGGGCCTGTGTGTGCATGTCAACTCGCTTAGAATGCAGGCCCAAGCATCATCTTTAGTGCAAGCCGATGAAACAACGACTGCTTATGCGAAAAGCTGGTCGTTCTTTGCTGGCCCCATGATTCACTCAGTTCTCCCCAAGTAGAGAGAATGGGTGCGCGGGCTTTTACGTACCGCAAAGGCGCGGAAAGGGAGCCAAGAGGCTTGCATTAAAGATCGTACACGTCGTGGGACAAACGCAGGCTTGCTTATAGTGACGCGATATCCCACTCATCAGACCCTTCCTCACGCTTCTGAGCTGCAGCTCTTCTCCGGTTCTCCGCCGCTAGTACTTTCCCATTTCCAAGTTCTCCGTTCCGTTATAATTCCTGAGTGGTCGCCCTTTTCCGCCTGTGCGTTTGTTTTCGTGGAAGACGATGCGATTCACTGAAGCCTTGAAAGTCTCGATGGAAAGATGCAATGGTCTAATGCCCCTATTGTTTCTCGCTTAGCGATCGAATGTCTGCGAGAAAGGGTCTCTGAGCGAGGAGAGACAATTTATGGTGTGCGGTATAATAAAAAGATACCAGTTTTCGACAAACGGAAAGTGGGGAAGACCCGTGTCCGGGTGAGGTGGTTTTCTCAACCTTTTTTTCTCACAGCATTTCAAAATTCGTACAAAACAAGGAAAAGAACATAGCCTCCCCTAGTGTGGTCGGACCTCCGTAGCACAGACTCCCGTGGTATCCGGTGATATTACCGAAGGAGGCAGCATTTCTGGCCTCATGATCTGATGTAGGGCGGTGCCTTCAGTTCAAGGGATGCTCAGAATGTGTGGCACCCTCGTGTGATGCGCACAGCTTGTGACATCTAGAAGGCATTGCTTTCTTCAACTTGAGGGAAAATCGCAATTTATACTCACAAGCGCACATGAAATCTATGCAATCTGGGGGTGCAATCTAAACACTAGTTGCTTCAAAAAATTAAAAAAGAGCGCAAAGGACGAGGACAGAAAACACAGTAGACTGGAAGAGCGCTCGCTACCAACTCTAAGCGCCTTTTTAATTTTTTTGAAGCCATGAACCAACTCGCCCAGCAGACCATTCTATTAACACCCAATTGAACACATGCAGGTGTATAGCATAACCCGTGCAAGAAGCGCACAAGAAGTGTTGCATAGCGGGGTTTTGCGCGGTGAGTGCAAGGGCTCTTTAAGTGTCGTTATTAGTTAATTCACAGTGAGGTTGTAAGCGTTAGAGAATTACCGTCTGGTATCAACATATGGCCGTTTACGGAGGGAGTATGGTTACAGAAAACGGCTGTAACAATTGTGTTTCCGAAACTATCCGAAAACAAAATTATATGGCGATTGACGGTAAGAGGAGTGTTACATTGCGTACAAGAAGCCGTAGCTAAACGAAATCTTCGTAAATGGAACCCACAAATCCACTGTTTAAGCAGATTTCCCACTGTCTGAAACTGAGTTTAATTTTTGCTCCCAATGTCTAAATGTACAAAAAAATTTTTTTGTTTGTCTTAGGTAAGGCTTCCGAATAAATCCTGCCAAATAAATCTCTTGACAAAGAAGTAATCCCCTCTGGCGAATCACTGCCCCGCACTTGACAGCTTTCACGTAAAGGGGACTGCTTTAACTTTTTCTTTTAGGGCACAGCCCTTTAGCGGCCGTCTCTGGGCTGACCCGTGTTGTCGGTGTAACCGAGCGAACGACAACAGGACCGGGGAGTGAAAGAAAAAGCGAACGATGAAAGAAAGCAAAGAAGGAGAGGGTCGCGACATTGGGAGGGGAGGGCAATTCGCCGTGGCGCAACGCCACCTGGCGGCGCCAGCCAGCGCTGTCCGAAGTGTGCGGTGGGAGTGGAGAGGAGGCAGTATGCTGCGCCCGCTCGAGGCGCTCGACGGCGCGTTCGCTGTCGAGCGCCTCGTGGGTTCGTTGCGAGTTCGCCTAAGACGCACTTCGCGGTCTCTTCCTGAGACGCACTTCGCGCCGCCGACGCAGAGGCTCATCAGCTGTGCAGTCTAAGGAACCCACAGATGAGTGCTACCTCAGCGCACTGCTACTGCGCCCAAATATCGCATTAGGGAGTATCGTAATCGCCAGCCACCTTGTTTCTTTCCCTTTCAATTTTTTTTTCATGTCGCGCTGTTATTGAGGCGAAAGCCTTTTTTGACTTATGAGCGCGAATGAGGACCGTCCTCGTCGGCGGGGTCCACACGAATGGTACCAAAAGTCACGTGACCTCAGTGGCGTGAACTGCGCCGTGGAAGAGCTCCGTTGCTCGGCTATCGCATACGCTCATTGCTACTCGGCGTGCAGATGTTTGTTACAGAACAGCGCAACAGCCGAACGCCGAAATGCCTGTAGAAGCGCGGATGGTCTCGGGGCTGCCGCTCGCTTTCGTGTTCCGTCATGTAAGCTGTTGTACGTGTCTAGGCTATTTGCCAAGAGGCTTCATTATTCATGGTTTACCTACCTCCACCTGTTATATCGGCATGGTTGACGCAATATGCATAAATATATGATCGTCGCGTATCTGCTTGCTTCACCGCAAATGATGTGGCAAGTTGGCGTTTCGGCCTCTCCTGCCGTGTTAAGCCCTCTTTTCTCCCTTTCTCCACTTACGCTCTTCCCATTTCTTCTCCCATCACGCATTCCCCTCTCGCTGCCCTCCTTCCTATATGTCTTTAAAACACCGGTCTCAATCATACCTTTTTCGCCCTTGTTTCTTCCTCTACCCTCAATCTCCACTTCCGTTTTGATACTACACCTCGAACTTTCATCTCCCTCGCTTCCCCTCCTGCTCTATTCATGTCCTCTTCTTCACATTCCCCTCAGCCGTTTTTTTTTTCACATTCCTCATTCCTACACATTCCTTCCCTTAACCTATGCAATCCCTCTCCAGTAATTCCATACCGCACCACCAATCATCCTTCTTCTCCCTCATCGACTCCTCCTCCTGGTCACATTTCTTACTTAACCAGTCCCTGTCTCCTGCCTCCACCTTACATGCGTTCCGCTATACCTTTTCGCACTGTTGTGCCTCCTCCCTCGCTCCTTCCCTCCGTTACGCTCCTTTCCCATTATCCCTCTTTCAAAACTATTCTCACAGCCGATTCCCCATCGCCTCTCCCCTTCCTCTAACCCTCACAGCCCCTCTCCGAACGTACTCCCTTCCTTCATTTCATTCTGTGTTCTCAGCCTTTCCTTCGAGCTATAGTCACTTCTTGTCTTCCCCTGCAGAGCTCACCCTCTCCAGCCTACACATTTTTTTATCGCGTCCTCCCCCTCTGTTCGATCTCTCCGTGTCCAACTGAGTCTCCTCCTCTTCTCGCATCTTCTGCACTCCTCTTCCCTTCAGCCTGTTGCTTCTCCGTCTTGCTTCCCTAATTCTTTTCCTCGCCCTCGCTTCCCCTCCGGTCCCTCTCTAATTGCACTCCCGTCGCTTCCCTCGCTGTACCCTTCCAAGTATAACCCTCGTCCTTGCACGTTTATCTTCACCGTCGCCCATTCTCTTCTCTCTCCGTATTCCACACTCCTTCTCCCACATTTTGCATTTACCCGTTGCCATTCGTCCACGTGCACCTCGAAACATAAACCCTTTCCGCGGAACATTTGCTTCGCCTCTTCCCCCTTCTCCTCTTCCTTGTCTTCCCTCCTATCTCCTCTCTGTCGCTGCCCACCCCTTCCGCTCCGAATCCCTTTCACGTAAGCCATCCATGATTCTCCTTCCCCTCTCCCGTTTTATTCCACTCACAATCATAGAGTGAAAGTGAGAGTGAGGGCGAACTACTGAGCAACTCACCTGTCACATTTCTAGCAGCTTCGAGTAACAGACCAACAGATAGACATGAAAATTTTATCATTTAGCACAAGAGAAACTACTGCCATAAAATATGAAGATTTGTAGGACAATTTATAGCTGGGTGAGTTAGCACATGTTACAGTGAAACAGCGCCAACAAAAAGAAATGCTGGATAAAAACTAGCTTATTTGGCCCGATAGGACGAGGCAGTGTCTGACCTACAGAATATGTTCACGTTAGCTAAGCTGTCTTCCCGCTGTGTCGGCCTTGTTTTGCTTGTTTTTATGTGCGTAGCACTGCATATGTGCACAGATGACCACGCGCCATCTAGCCTCCAACTCGACTGTCTAAAGAGACATTCATAAACTACTGGGCACCTGCCCCTGCCCTCTCCGACTGTCGTGGATCCGGCGTTATTCTCTCACCGCTCATATTGCGGCGGAAAGTTCCTCTCACCTTACGTCGTTTCCACGACCGCTGCTCTTGCTGGCAACTGAGCCACATGAAGAATTTGTCCAACTAAAGGAATATATGCGCGACACCACACGCACTCCCATTTCACCGTGTGGAACAGGCCTTCCCAGTGGGCTCCCTCGCTGGGAGGAGGTCCTGCTGCGTGGACTTCGAGTTGGGGTGGCCCTCTCTCGTGCGGTAACCCGGGCGTGGCCACCGCGATACCATGCCCCGCTTACCAATAACTGCCCCTTCTGTATGGCTTCTACCGAAGACGCCGACACCAATCACTTTCTATGGACTTGCCCTTCCCTGAGTGCAGCGAGATCCCGACACCTTCGCGGCACAGGCCCGCACACTGGGAGACACCCCTATCTCCAGCGATGGCTATGGGGGGCCCCACCACCGCTGTCTTTGGGGGGCCCCACCGCCGCTGTCTTCTGGACTTCTTCCGGGAAATGGATGCCAACTTGTGCCTTTAGGTATTTATGCCAAAGGGGATACTATGGAAATTTAAAAAAAAAATGTCCCCGTACTCTGAATTCTGTTTGGCTAGTTTTTGTTGATCTTTGTTTACTAATTATTTAATTCATTTATTAATCTATTCATCGGTTGAAAGAGCGTGTAGGTGAGGATGTTCTTTCAGGCTTACGAACATCTCCGATTTTTTGGTTTGTGTAATATTTTTACACTAACTTGCGTCCTGTAGTTTAGCAAAGTCTCTGAATACTTACAATACAGGAATCCCATATCATTCGACCTTCTAGTAAAACGACCCGTTTACGCTGAAGTTAAAATCCTCAAACACATACGCATTGCGCCTCACCACTGACGCCGATGATAAGGATCTTCCGGCCACATCCCTATTCCAAGGTGTTCGAGATCTTCACTGACTCTCGACATGTGACCGCGTTGCAGAGAAGGAGCACAGAACAGTATGGGAAGATACAGGAGGACACAGTACCGAGTGAGGGATCGTTGATTAAAAATAACACTTTTAATATAACACGTACAAATGGACAACAAAGTGATAGACACTCGGCGAGTATCGCTTGTTTTGATATTAAAATCATCATGCACTGGCGCAATGGTTCATTTAAATGAACAGGGTCTAAAAATTTTGCCCCTCGACCCCAGTACATACTACAACGTTATCCCCGTTCACTGATTCCAGCTCTACGGTACAACACATTGGTTACAAAAACTATAAACGGAACGAAAAAGCACAGAACGCGCGAGTATGTACATGCCCACTCTGAAAGCTTGGTTGGCTGTGGACAGTGACGCTGTGCTGGCTGCGAGAAAGCGGCTTGCACGCGGGTGTTGTGGAGGTCGGTCCATTCTATTGCGTGGTGGCGCTCACCTTAGGAGCACACCTATACGGGACAATGGTGAGTCGAGAACTTCGCGCACACCAGACAGGCCTCATTGAGGTGGCCTTCACGGGTACGTGGTTGGGCGTGGGACAAATCCTTCATGCTTTTCCTTATTACACGGAGAAGCCATTATAGCGTGTTCCATCTCACTTTAACTCACTCGCTTACACACATCGCAGACGCTGTGCCGGATCCGCTTGCATTTAAAATGCCACTGTGCGTCCGCTGGCTGGCTCTTTCGAAGAAACTGCTGGTCCCAGGAGTCTTATCATCAAAGTGTCATGCACACACACGCACACACGCAGACACCGCCTTGAGGAACGACTCCGAGGAGATTCGTGCAATGCTCTAGCCAGCACATAGTGATCGTCCAGGAGTTGGCAGTAAGTGATCTCAATCTGGCCTCAATTCGGCAGTAAAAGACGGAAGGCGGCATCGAGGAGCCAGCCTAGAAGTCCAGAAGCCAACGGTCGAAGTCATCGCGCTGACGTAGCGGAAGTCGTCAGTCCCGGTTCTCTCCTAGCGCTTAGTAGAAGTCCAGAAGCCGGCAGCACAGAAGGCCAGCACAGCCCACTTCGTCCTCGGGCTGTCGCGGCCGCAGTTCGTGGCCGTGCTGCTGGTGCCAGCGGTGGACGTGCCGGCCGAGTCCAGGCATGGGCTGCTGCTGGGGCCGCCGCACGGGGGGACTCTGGGGCGGGCTCCGACCCGGCGCCGATCGGCTTCGGGCCCCGACGCCTGCACTGGGAAAGCGGCGCCGAACCTGAAGTGGGAGTGCGCTCCGGGTTTCCCCACCCAACCACACTCACCTCGAGTCTGAAGGGCAACACATGAGCGGATAGCGACGCGTTACAGCACGCTTAATAAAACTTGCTGCTGGGATAGTTGGGTCAAGGTCATCATAACGGAAGTTAGCGCTTCAAGAAACAAGACACACGACAGAAAACGAACAGGACGGGCCCTCCTTCAACTGATTTATTACCAAGCTACATCTTCGCATATATAGCACAAAAGAAAAAAACACGAGCATGCACAGCGTGAACCATTCATTACACAACTCCCAAAAAATCATCACAACAAATCATAGATAATACCAGCCTGTACACTAATACATACTAGATAAAACATTTACCTCAGAGGAAAAGAGAGCAACGGAAGTATCACTGACACAGTCATTATCATATTTCTTGATATAAAAATCTTCCAGTATTTCACGCGCTTCTGCATTGCGTCTTCTGCCCAAACTCTTGATGTAACTCAGCCGTGCAACACAATCGTTACAGTTCCCGCAATGTGCAGGCAACTGCGCAGCTCCCCCTATTCCTTAAATCAGTTGAAGTAGCGCCCATCCTGTTCGTTTTCTGTCGTGTGTCTTGTTTCTTGAAGTGATAACCTCCGTTATGATGGTTACAGCGCGCGTTTTTATCCCTCTCCATAACCGGTCCTGTAGCCTTCATGCCTGTTACTGACCTATACCGGAACGGTTTCCAGAGGGGGAAAACGCGTGCGTAGACGCGTCGTTCTTGTCTCATATATTCGGCCCTTGGCGGTTTGCTACACCACACGTAACTTTCACTACACTATTATTTCAGTCAGTATCCTGCTGCTTCGCGTTTGAAGTTAAGAAATTACCCATTAAAAATCTCACGTTACGTTTCGTGTATATTTCAGCCCTGCAAGAAACTCCTTGCGGCAAAAGCAACAAAATGGCGATTGCTCGGCTGAACACCGCTGTAGCGCTTATTTAATCAAAAGTTCCCCCTCAAAGTTACATGAAAATTGGCCGATAGGATGACTCAAAGCTTACGCCGAGTTCATTTGTTTGTCGGAATTAGTTACAAAAACGTTACTTTGGTAAGGGGTACAAAAGTTGTAACGCTTGAGAGCATTGTGGTGAAGATTTGCCAGGGATGGCTTTAGAGTGAAGTGCGTCTTTTGTGATAACTGGACCTGCTGCATTCAGGCGCAGTTGTATTTGGGTTATGCCGACACAACTTGAGAAAGAAACGTTGCCATTTTTTATTAAAAAAAAACGTATTTGCGTGATCTTTTTTCACAGCACGGGAAAAAAGATAATGCTGATGAAAGTTACGCTTGCCATCCTCCTCCTTCTGCTTTAACGTTACAAAAATGCTGCTTTTGTAACGTTTACAAAACTTCTGAACGTTACAAAATTGCTGTATGATGCCAATACGTTGGTGTCTACGGGAAGGGTATGGATACATGAAACGACTGCTTCTCTTGTTTTATTAAAACTAACCTTAATTAGCTTTTCAAGTGTAGATCGTTCACCGTGGAGTTCTAAATGTTGCAATTGCCGTGTGCTCTCAATACATGGTCTTCTACGCTATACAAGCGGACAGCCCGTGTTCCTCTGCTAGGATAAAAATCTAGATTGCCAAATGCAACAAACACTTCCAAAGATTCCTTAATAGCCCATCGATGGCCTTTAGCACATGTCTTTGCGCTTTTGCTATAGAGAAAAGAGGGCGGAAACATGCGTTACCTTGAGCCGCCTTACGCGAACCCTTGCGGCCACGTGTGTCCTTGTTGCCACGCTCACTGCCGGAGTCCTGGCTAGAGGCCGGCGTGCTGTCCCGCAGAATGATGCTCTCATAGCCGCTGCTCGTTCCCGAGCACTGCACCACTTGTACCGTCTTCATGGCGCACTTGAAGCTGCTCGAGTCGCTACTGCCGTGGCCGCTGCTCGACTTGCGTACCGTCGGCCTCGCCTGCGTCACTGTGGCGTAAGGCGACGGCAGCATTCCGGAGTCCACAGTCTCTGCCCGCTGAATCGCGTTGCCTTTCGAGTCTGTGCTGCAAGGTGTCGTCGGCGTCGACACACTTCGACCCACTGCACTCAAGCCGGGGTCGGGGCTTTCCGAGCCCGTGGTGACCTGTTTGCAGTGTTGTGGTTTCTTAGGTCTCCCGTCGGACTGCTTGCAGTTGCTGGAGGGCGCCTTGGTGATGACTATGGTGTTGGATGAACGACCATTCTTGGTACTCATCCGGCTCCTTGGAGGACTACAGCAACTGGTGAGAGTCCCGCAAGCGCTGCTCGTGGGGCTGGCGGCGGCACGCGACGGTGACATGTGCATCTTGTGCGTTGAGGCCACTGCCGCGGGCACCATGCCTGAGCTGAGCCTGCGTTGCGGCTTGCAGGTGATCGCAGCCGCCCTCTTGGGGGACGAGGGAACGTCAGACTGGAAATGAACCGGCAGCTGTTGCTGCTGCTGCGAGGACAAACCGCTAGTTCGAGAGCCGCACGGTACCCTGTTAGGCTTGGGAACGGGCTTTTCCGTGTGGTGTCCCGAGCTTTGGTCACTGTTTTGTGACAGCCTCGCGACGTCCTCGATGGCACCTCCGCTGCTTCGCCGCCTTTGCTGCCTGGCGAAGGAGCAGGCAGCCGGCGAAGCACAGTCCCCCGAAGCTTCAGGAGGAGACTCCATGGGAGCGTCTGAGCCGTGGTGAACGTTTTGTGTAGCGTCTGCAACGTTGGCGGAGTTGATGAGTGGGAATAGGTTGTGTGGCTGTATGTCGACCACGGGAGGGTCTTGCGCACCTGTGAACACACCAAAGTCTTTCGCTAAGAGGTCTAGTTTCTCCGAGTACGACTGGAAGAGGCCGTCACTGTGAGGCGAAAGTTTTGGTGGCGAGAGGTCTTGGCTACCCGTGAGCGACGAGTTTGATTTTTGAATGCGGTTGAAGAAGGCTTCTAGCTTGAGCCCGTTCATTGGCTTGATGTTGAGCCTTTGGATGTCGTACTTGTCCGAGTCGAAATCTGCGGGCTCGCTTTTTGTGCTAGTGACGTCGGCGAAATCACTCCCGTCTGTGGAGCTGTCGCGGTCATCGCACAAATCTTTTCTCTGCTTTCGGTTCGGGAGACTGCCATAGCGGCCGCCCTGTCGGGCTGGAGGTTCCACTCCTCATGATTAGCAGAGATGGGATGCCTTCGTTATTGTTATCGAAGTAGGGCGACGTCAGCTTACGAAGCCTGGCAATGCGCTCCAACTTCTCTGCTAGCACAGTCTCCTTTCACCCCTAAGCTGATGTCATCACCGTACAGCCTTGATGCCGCTCCTTGCGCCGTTGCAGCAGAGTGCCTTGCAGAAGCTTCCACGTAAGGCCTCCGTAGACATGTCCTAAGATCTCAGCGTCGTCGCCAACCATTCCCGCGCGATCAAGGTCTACGCTTACGGAGTCCGTGAATGACGAGGGAAGGTTCAGCCCGTCATCGCTCAGCATCCTGAGGGGGTGGCTACCTTGACTACCCCCGTTGGAACTTCCCTGATCCACCTCCGGTAACGGGTTCTCGTTGCTCGTGCCGGGCCAGCCACTCGTAGCGGCGAGGATGTCTTCTTCTGTGACTTGCAGGCAGCAATCCTGCATTTGCACGGGCTCCACCGGTTCCTGTTCGTCCTGACATTCTTTCCCTTCTTTACTGTTTTGGCCCTGGTCCTTCTTACTCGGAGTGTACTTAGACTTCGTCTGGGCTGGTGGTCCTTCCAGAAGGGCCCTTGGCTCATCGTGAGTTCGGACAGCACTGGAGGACCTCTCGGGCGAGCTCTTCCTCTTTGAGTGATGCTCGTGGTGCGCTCTCATTTTTCTGTGCTCCGGAGTAGACTTCGGGCTAGACTCTGCTCCTTCAGCTATGACGGCTGCAGGTACCTTAGAAGCCTTACACGGCGCAGGCCGTTGCTTCTTGTTGCCTTTGGGGCTCTGCGCGTAGCGAGAATGCTCGTGTACCCATTGCTCCACCATGCTCTTCTTGTGGTCATCCATGTAGCCGTAGACAGCGGCTACAGCTGGGCCATCAACCCACTGTTCTTTCTGAAGCTGCTCGAGAGTGCGGGAGTCGAACCGAGGCTTCGAGAAGCGCGGCCCATCTATCCAAAGTTCGTCGCTCGCATGCCTCGTGGCTGCTCCTTCGTTGAGCATCCCAGAGTCTTTGGCTAGGGTAGCGCTCCGGTGATGGTGAGTCTTCCTAAGCGATCCCGTTGGATGTTGGTGAGACCTGTTGGGCGCCTCCAAGCCGTTGGATGACAGGCTGGTGTCACGTTTCACGGCTCCACTTCCTCCACCCTGAAACAGGACGTCGCGGACAAGAATTAGAACAAAGCTAAACTGTGAACCTTGAAGGCCCAAATATATGGAGGCTCTGTAAACAATGCTACGAGCAAGATTAGTTTAGCATCAATCCCACAAAATTCTGTTTGTTTTCCGTGAACAAATTGCGTTATAAGTGAACTGGCTAGAAAGCAAAGAGTCCACTAACACACAACAGAAGCTGTGCACAGATAACCGCCCCATCTTCAAAAAAGCAACGTGCCTGCACAAAAAAAGTTCGTTGCACAGCAGTTTAATGGAAATTGCAGTGGTGCACTTCCTGGTCTATGATTTTACTCGTGCAAAATAAAACCACATTACCTTAAGAAACAAATAAAAATAGGCATTTAGCTCTTCAGATTTTAAAGGGTGTACCGTTGGCAGAAGATAATTAATGAAAGTACACTTGGAATAACTTTGCACAACAGCCTGTCATGTTCCAAAATCATCTAAAACCTTTCAGCACTCACTACAGCGACGGTTAGGCTTCCTGCGGCAAAAACTCAGAACTTCCCCAACTCAGTTTGAGCTATTGACTTTCAGGATGGCAATAATTATAAAAATTGTATAGTCTTCGGTTGTGTAACACCCATTTTGTAAAAAAAGAGAAATATAGGCTTAAAATGTTACAATACGCCCGCCGTGCAATAATAATTTAAGCAATAGCAGACACTGATTCACGAACTTCGCTAATACTTGAAAACAACATTTCTACTTTGGAAGCGAGACAGTCAATTTCCCACCTGAAACTGTTGCTTCCCTTTTAAAGATAAACGCGCTTGCGTACCTTCCGCGAAAATTCTCATTTCGTCCCACTTGATATCGACATCACTGAAATGTCCTTCTGGAGCCCGCTCAAGAATTTTGAGATATTCGTTCTTTCCATGGTAAATGACAAATTAAAAACCGTCACCCGCAGCAATACTCACTTAAAAGTGCTGTAGCGATTATGAAAACGCTATATTTGTGTATTGTGACCTTTGTGTGCGCTGTATTGTACCTTTTCCCAGTTATATAATACGGTGTCGTTTCAACATTCCTGAAAGTCGTGTTTAGCCATGTCGTCATAATCATCATCATCAACAGCCTACTAGGTCCACTGCACGACGAAGGCCTCTCCAATCGACCTCTAACCGCTCCTGTCCTGCGCTGCTCGAGTGCAGTCCTTGCCTCCGAATTTCCTTATTTCGTCCCTCCATCGACTTCATGGCCTTCCCCTTCTTCTAGACCGTGTCTCGGCATCTATTCCGTCACCTGGTGGTCCACCGGTCGCCTTTTCGCCTTACCACAAGGCCAAAAGCAACGGGAGGCTACGCTGCTCAGCTCCGACCCACAAGTGTAAGAGTAGCTGGCCGAACTCGCCGCTAGGGCCCACGGGCTCCTGGCCGTCGACTAGGGGACTGTAGTGCGCCGGTGCTCCCAACCGGCGCCTCTTTCTAAACAGCTTCGGATAAATAAAGTTTCTCACCCCACCACCACCACCCAAGTCCATTTCTTTTTTCTTTATTTGAACTATTCACACAATTGTGGATTTATTGGTCATTTTTTCCTATTTTCTGTGCGTGCATTGCCATTCAGCTTTATTGCACTAACGTGTGGCTTTTCTTCGTCTCCTGCTTTGTCTTTTTAGATCAGCCATTGTTGGAAATAAATAAATAAATAAATAAATAAATAAATAAATAAATAAAAAAAAAATACAAGGACTAGACCTCGCACCTGTTACACCGAGAATTTACCCTATGAAGGGCTTACAGGTATATATGGGTCTCCCTTTTCAAACAAGCCGATTACTGGGCTATATGTGCCGAAAATTTCAGCTACTTTCTCGTCGTTTGTCGGTTTTGGCGGGCACCAATTGTGTCTACGTTTAAAAACAGGTTCTTCTGGCTACCTGTTACGCAACTAGCAATTATCCTATATTCTAAACATAAGAAAGGCAGCAAGGCAATGCAGAAAATCACTATTTCTGAGGCTAATAACAGGAAAAGGAATGAATATCAAGAAATTGAGGTGATTTGCTCACTCGCATAGATTATATCCAATTCATTGCACAACAAATAACCTCTATTCTCTCCTTGTCGTTTTTGACTGCCTTATTTCCTTCCTTTCTTTCCCTCCCTCTCATTCCCTCCCCTTCCTCTATCTTGCGGTACTGGAGGACTCGCATTGTGCTTGGAGCTGGGCACACTTCACCCTATATGATTATACAAGGGGTTTACGAGTGTACGTGTTTTTCTTTCTAGACTGCAATTGTATGGACGCCGCACGGGGCCAGTTGCTGTATTGCTGTGGGACCATGACCAAGCCTTTATTGCTTCATATCCAAGAACAATACAGCAAATGGCCCTGTGCAGGTCCCGGAGCGAGCGTGAGAAAGAGACGGCGAACGCTGGCTGGAACGCAAAGTCCGCAAGGACAAAAACGAGGAATGTGTGCAGACCCTGCACCAGGTCAGTTGCTGTAATGATATTGGACCAGTAGCAATAAAGGCTCGCTTCCCCCCAGTGTCTAGACTGAAGGGCAATCCACCAAAAGGTGTACCATTAACCGACCCAACGCCTAGCTTTACTTAAAACACGGGTACCGCGTTAAAACCCGACCAACTTCGCGGCCCCTCTGTAGCCCCTAACTCACCTTGGAAGGGCTAGACGCCGCCTCCGTCTTGGCCGCGGTTCCTAAGGCACTGCTGCTCCGGACGGGAGAAGACTCCGGAGGCCTGGCGGGCACGGCCGACCTGGCCGGCGAGTTGTGCGGCGTGGGTGCCGAGAGCGCGGCCTCCACCATGGCGGCCACCCGGGGCGGGCCCTCGTTGTCGGTGAAGTCCTGGTGGCGGCCCACGTAGATGACCGTGTCGCAGGACTGCTCGCTGCTCGACGTGTACTCCGGGTCCGAGCTGCCCGACCGGATGCCCGCGCCCTCTTCGTTCAGGGCCTGGGTGCGCATGAAGGGCCGGCACACGCCCTCGTCGCCCCCCGCCACTGCGCCGCTCAGCGGCGACCCGTACTGCGAAGAGAAAGAAATCCAGACGTCCGCTCTCATTACTCGACTCCCATTTTTCTAAGTAGGGGGGAATTTTCTCGCCCCCCCCCCCCCCCCCCCGCCGAAAAACGAGAGGTGGGAAATACACAAATTAAAGCCCGTTTCACTCAATGTGAAAGTAATGGGAAGTGCGGAGCAGTGATTCGTCATAATGTGCTGCAGCGCCGTTAATCCGCTCACTGGTACCACCCCAAGAAAATAAAATTTCCCGCCTTCGCAGTGCTCGCGCTCCCCCTACCTGAAACTGCAGGAGGGAGAGTTCTGTTCTATTTCTGCTTGCTTTTCCTCGCGCACATGCCGGCGTTGCACTGCCACTTCTTTTTGGCTTAAAAAGCAACCCAACGAGCGTTCCGAACTAAACGAACGTGGGCGCTGCCGGTTAATTACGTATATTTTGCCTCAAATGTACGTACAGTTATCTTTGTGCTAAACAACGGGGAGGTGCATAAGGGCCAGCGGTTCACGAGTTTCGAACGCTTATGACTATATAAACCGCTTGGCTTTCGAAGCCTCGGGCTAAGCTGCGGCGACGGAACGGCGTGTGGCCCCCCTTGGGTTTCAGCGTGCGAGCTACGACGACAAGGCGAGCCCCTAAAGTGCTCTGCTCTTAAAACATTTTCAAGTGAGAGCTCTACTACAGTGCAGCTTTCAAGGTCATTCATCGCGTCGCAAGTGACCTTCGGTCGCCGGCACGTTAAGCTCCGTCTTTCTTTCTTATCGCTCCACTCGCTCGGAGTCTCGCGGATACAGTACCACGTGACCAGGAGATGGTAAAGCGGCTGCTTCACCTGCGCTTGGTCGCTCAGTCTCGCCATCGATTGCGCGCCTGCCGGGATGGGATGTCAGTGCGTGCTCTTCAATGAAAGCGACAGGGTGAATCCAAGTCATCCAGTAAATAAAGCTAGACGGCATGCTGTGAAATCACAAGCAAAGGCTAACTCTTATAAAACACTGTGTGTGACAGTTTGCTTTAGCTTGTGATAACTAGGTTTACAGGGGTTAAACCTGGGCCATTTTTTTTCTGGCCAATGTCAGATTTCGAAAATATGGGACCCTGCACATAGAAGAAAGAGAGACACACACACACACACACACGGAGGGCCGCAGGTTCTCTGTCTATAAGCGGAGCCCCTTCCACTAGGTGATATATTTTGGGAATCATGAACCAACTGGTCCAGCAGTCCGCGTTAGTCAATGTCAGATATGCCACATTTTTGTTTGGACTGGCAATGTTCTTGTCATTCCTTCCCCCGTGTTTAGTAGTGGCCTAACGGTTACAAAAGGTTTATGGTTGCACGAAAAAGGCGTGCAGCGCCAGAAGTTCTAGAATAACTAGGGAAGAGCCTCACACAATTCGAAACGAAATCTAAGGAAACCGTCTTATCTTTCATGGCATCTTTCTTCGGTTTGGGGAAAAGGGGATGGGAAGATATTGACCTCTCTACGCGCAAGGGTTCTGACAGGTACAGCCTTTGAGAGCACTCCTTGCAATCTGCTTACGTAGTGAACTGCGCCATGGTACGGCTGTTCACTTGTAAATGCAGTGTTCGCAACACCTTAATCGTGACTGTTCCATACCTGAGGAAGGCAAAAGTTTGAAACGAGGAAATGTTAACCACGAGTTGTGCGTGTCAATTGTTTGCAAAGTAAGGTAATTATCATTACTTGCCCGGCGTGCCTCCCATAAGTGAATGCGTTCCAAAATCCTACGTCCTGCCTCCAAGAGTGTTCTGACATTTACCTGCCCTTGCGTCGTCTTGTAAGCAGTTCAACGTATTTTAAGGTGCTTAAAATTTACCAGCTTCACTGCGGATAACAACTGAGCAGTTCACTGATTGATTGATTGTAGGGTTTAACGCGCCGACGCAACGCAGGCGATGAGGCGCGCCTTAGTGGAGTGCTCCGGATTAATTTTGACCATCTGGGGATCTTTAACGTGCGCCGAAATCTCGCACACGCGGGCGTTTTTTATTTTTGCCTCCAGCAGAAAAGCGGCCGCCGTGGCCGGGAATCGAACCCGCCACCTCGTGCTCAGCAACGCAACGCCTTAGCCACTGAGTCACCACGGCGGGTAACTAAGCAGTTGAGGACACACCTCCTGCGATCTTTTAGTAACGTTTTTTTTTTCCAGTGCACAAAAGAAATTCTATTTTTTTTTTTCATTCAGCATGGCAAAAGGAATATTTTGCCTTGGAATGTGGCAACACTGAGTTATACCCGTGGGAAGACCTGAGCAGCATCCATCTACGAACTGAAAAATTTTCTGATTGTTGGTATTTTGTTTGTTTCCCGGAGTGACTACTTGAGAGTCCTGAGAACCCACTCAGCCCAGTTTCGAATACTGGCATAGACATGGCATGCATGGGACGGGTATTTGATTCTCACCCGTTAGTGGTGCATTGATTTCCGGCCTAGATTTATAGCATGGCTACAGCGCACCTTGAGTTTCTTCCGTCGCATGCGATGCACCCTGGAGGCGAGCTGCACGGTGGCCAGGGTCTCGGCGTAGTTGGCGGCCAGCGGAGACACGTGCGCGATCATGGCTGCCCGGCACGTGACGCTGCCCAGGGCCTCCTTCAGGAAGTTGCGTCACCTTGGACTCCCTGTAACAGGAAAGAGTGGGAGGTGCAAAGAGCGTCGTTTCTTTGTTCCGTTGGTTATTCGCGGGGACAATAAGCACACCAGGGATGAAGGGCGTACAAAGTAGACAGTGCACGGTCGGGTCTAACTAGAGCACCAAGACACAATAAAGGTACATCACGATGTAGCGGTAAAATCCTAACGGTCTTAGAAGTGACATTCGCGGCGCACCAGAGCCCTATTGCTATCGTTAGAACGCGCTTTGCGTGTATATAGCTAGACGCCTTTGACTGGGGTGGGCCAACACATTTCGTTGCTAAAGAACACCAGTTGTGGTGGCTCTAAAATTGAACTCTTTTTAAGTTCAAAGTATTCTTGAAATTTTTGAAACGTAAATTTCAGGTTTTTGAGGCATTTCACCCCCAACCAAATTCTATCAGTAACCCCTGGTTTTGTGGGATTATGCATCTGAGATATTTTTCGTCGTATACTAGAGGTGGTAGTATTCTACTCAAAGTGTTGGCGTCTGTTCTGTCGGAAGACTGTCCCTGTTGGGTCATCAAAATACGTAGCCTCCTGGGGATCCTGAATTCTATCCTACAGCGTGAACATCCCTCCCTTCCTATTGGGGACATAATAAGGAGGGAACGACACTTCTAGCTCGTACGTCGCTTACCCGAGCCCTGTATCCATTGCCTATCAGTCGGCGAGTATTACTGTCAAGTAGCCAGGAGAACCTAACAGTCGAGGCGGAAATTCTGGCTATGGCCCACAGCACGGATTGCGGCAACGCCTTCTACGTGAATTGAAAGCTTATTCATGGCTTACTGGCTCTTATTTTACTCGCGAAGTTGTCGGACTATGCCCGTCTTGTCCATTTTATACGGAGAGTTAAAAAATGGTCTTTGTGCTGCGGTCAGGAAGCTGAGGCCTCTTAATCGAGAAGGCGATGGTTGATGGAAGGAGCAGCAATAGCGAAGAGCTCGGACACGAGTTCCCTTGAACGAGGAAATAGCCCCGGGGCTAGGATCGGAATAAGGGCGGTGGGAGGCAGTAATGGGTGCACAATCATGAGTAGACACTGGCGTCTATCAGCAATGGGGAAAAGCTTACGAAGCTAAAGACACTGAGTGCAGTGTAGATGCACCCATGTAAACGTATGTGGTAAATACAGAAAGAAGCAGGAAACGTCGAAAAAATGTGTTAAGGTAATGCAGCAATAGCAGAAGGGAAAGAGCAGCCAAACTACACGGAAGGCGTGGCGTCTGCTTTGATGTGAGGCGACGCAGAAATGGAACGCTAGATCCGATCCCGGGGGTGGGGGGCGTCGGCAGGGAAAGCCCGCTATTATGTCTGCAGCGGTTCCTTCCGATGCGAATCGACGTCTCGGAACTAATAACGGCCACGCTGCTGTCCTTACGTTCTTGCGCCTTCTCCAGCTTTTTATCTCTAGCCGAGGCTCAGCGCCGCCCTCTCTCATACTGCTTCCTGAATGTAGCGTTACATACGGTAGCGAAAAGGAATCCGGAGGATTCGACGCCACCTTTACGTACGCTCTGAACTCATTCAAGCAGCCCTTTGGAACTGAGTGATGCCAGTACAGTTGCTCTGAGAAGTGGTGTGGAGTGAGGGAACCAAGCCACAGTTTTTGTTCTTGTCAACGCAACAGCGATAAGGATAACGGGGATTCGCTGTTTTCGTGGTTTGTGGCGGTCAAATTACGTGCACAGAATCGAACCCCTAATTTTAAAGCGAAAGCTTTCTCGGTAGGACCGGTGGCTTCCTGTCGAAAAACTAATGCATTTCCCCATAGACCAGTTGGTCGACCGAAAAGCTCTCATGAGATCTCTGTAAAGACGCCGCATGCGTGGAACCGGGCTTCCATTGTATCAGAACGGTTATTTGAAAATAGCGAAAATGGAACGGTTCTAGATACGACAATATCCTCATCGAGCGCGAAGGCAGAGAGAAGTACAATAGTATACCTTTATCACAGAGGGAAGAAGAAGAAAGAAAGGAAAGGCCGGGAGGTTAAGCAGGTGTAGAGCCCGGTTTGCTACCCGGCACTGGGGGAATGGGGCTCAGGAAATAAAAGGGAGGGAGAAGAGGAAGAGATAGGAGTGGCAAAGCGCGCACTCTAGTCCCGTTTCGGGCACTATAGTCTTTCACGCAAGTTTGTTTCACTCAGGAAACGTAAAAGGGCTTTCGTTGCCTTTGCGAGGTCGATGGTAAAGACCGATGACTAGAATAGTTTCCACTGTAAATGGCCGATTGTCCAATCGGCTGAGCGCGGTGGCAAGCACGCACCTCTCCGACGAGTAATTCGGGCAGCGACACACCACATGTTCTATAGTCTCTTCCGCCCCCACAGCGTCACAGTGGGCGCTGCTGGCCATCCCGATGAGGAGGAGTAGGCTTTCGTGAAGGCCACTGCCAACCACAGTCTACAAAGTAAAGTTGACTGGAGACAGCCCATACGGAATACGGCGCTGAAGAAGAGGATCCTGAATATACAGACGGGGATTACGTTTAGGTCGCTCGTAGATGCGCTTGGTTAGTGCGCAAAAAATCGTCGCACGGGTTCGCTCTTCGTTTGCGATTTAGGTCTTTGAACGTTTGACGCTCGATTAGACGCACAGCCAGCGGAGGTTGGACGCACTTTTAGCGAAGGTTCTGTCGCACTTTCGACGCAGTTATGGTGTTAGAAAGCTTTAGGCTTCTCTAAACTTTATTTAGGAAGGAATGGTAATTTTTTTAATGCACGGTTCGCCACGTGGGTTGTGGGGGGGAACCAATGGCTGCGCGGGTGACATTCCGTTTCCAGGTCAGTGTAGGAAGGGCACTTCCTGTTGCCCCTAGCACCCGCTAGTGGTTAGCTTCGGACACTGCCGCAATCTTCTTGACCTTCGGACACTGCTGCAATGACATAGCTAGTCGGTCTGTGTGACAAAGCTGGTAGCGTAGCGGCTTCCGACCCCTACATCCTGGGTTCGAGCCCCATCAATTGTACTTTTTTTACATTTTCGTTTCAAATTGTTTTTTTGCAGGAAATGTTTCCTTAGTTCAGTTCTGCGTGGTATTTCCATAAACGAGGTTGTTTCAGTATGATTTAGCTGCGCTCAAGTTTCGCATTAGGGCATCTCGTACGCTCTTTGCTGTTTCTTTTGTCACAGAAAACTAAAGGAGCGTTTTACAGCTGTTGCTGCTGATTTCACAGCCACTTCATCCACTGGCACCCGTATAGGCCTGTTTATTGCATGGTGCTGGGTGAAACTTTAAAATATTCAACAATCATAACGTGGTTTATGTTGTAGAATTATTGCTGTGGGTCCCCCTTGCACGGTGGGGATTCCCAGTGCGTTCAAGTGGTTGAGTTTTCGCCGTCATTCTTAATTTTACCAATACGAGAATGAACCTCTGATTTGCATAGACTGTAAGGATGGCTTCACAATGAGAATATGGTCAATAAATAAAATCCAGCTTCCTGAAGGAAAACATGATGGGACGAATTGCAAATGAAACGCACGCTGAATCATGGGGTTTGGAAGGCTGCGGTTTGCTTGCTGTTTCGTGTTATGCATGAAGGTGTAACTTGGCGTAATTTGCTCATTAACCGTGGCAGTGCGGTACAGCGCGCCACGTAGAACGCGTTAAACTGTAGTGATGCTAGGTTTCGTGCCAGCGGGACGTCACGAACCTGGCATCACTAACCTTGGTCACTGCTGCTTACGTTCGTGTTGCGCAGGACTGTTCTGGGCACGTCAGTAATCCATGTTTGCATTTCTTGTTCGCGTAATCGTGCTCAAGTTCAGAAATATGTTCCCTCTCCGTTTAAACAAGATGTCGTGAAACCTTTTGTGTACATTTAATGCAAGCCAAATGTGCTAACCTTTACATGAGCTGGTGGGCTCTTAGTGTCAGATCAAGCTGAACCAAGACTTTGCTTCTAACAACGATGACTCCGGCTCGTCAGAAAAACCGGGAGCTGACGTAGAAAGAGGGGAGAGCGATTGCGGGAGCCGATACGTCTGCAACGAGAATAAGATGGGCCACGCCAAACGCACGTCGACCAGCATGGGCATAGGCGACAGCCGGCGCGCCCTGTGATGGACGGCGTCGCATAAGGGAAGACGCGTGATCGAGGGGGAGAGGGAGAGCCTCCCTTTGTTTCTTCCCCATCGGGTCCCGATCGAAAATGGACCTTTCAAAGCAACCCCGACAGAAACTTTGCGCCGCATCCTCGGAAGCTGTAGCCCCTCCAGTCGTTGAGACACCATCAAAATGCCGCGAGTGTGGTATCAATGGCAAGACGTCAGACGCCCTGACTGCGACAAAATGGCCGCGATTCCTGCGAGACCAGGCGGCCACACAAGTTGTGGAAAGGCATTCTGCATATCAGAATGTAATTTTATCGCGTGTTTGTTTTTTACGTGTCGCAATTCCTGAAAGACTCAAAGGTGTTTCTGTCCCACACGCCGCGCTATTGAGATAGGTCGATGCAGCGCCACGAAGTCGTTGTTCCCGTAGAGGGTGAAAACGAGAACTCCTTGTTTTCATGTTGAGTAAAATGACAACACACGTTAGAAATGTCTAGGTGGTCTTAATGCTTCCTAACCCTTTGTTACGGCGCACTTCATACAGCAGAGTTGCTTCGGCACGTAAAACCACAATCTGTCTCTGCGAAGGAAAGCTTGACACCCACCTCAATGCAGCCGGACGGCTACAAAGGAAAGCTGTAAAGCTTTCTTACAAACTTCGCAGTTGAAGCAAAATTCGTCCTGGCCCAGGATTCGAACCCAGGACCGCCGCTTAACCGGAGCAGTCGCTCTACCAACTGAGCTAACCACGGGGCTAGCCGTTTGTAGCGCGAAAGCGAAATGATCAACAACTCGAAGTGAAGGACAGGTGTTTGATCCACCAGATTTAGGGGAAATCCCTAAGGTGGAGTGAAGTTTCTGCGAAGGAGCTTGAGGTGGATGTCAAACTTTCCTTCGTCGAAATTTAACTCCATCTTGGGGATTTCCCCTAAACCTGGTCGATTAACCACAATCTGTATTTGAACCCACTTCCTTGAAACGCCAACACGAAAGCCCGAACCTGCCCTCCTCCCAACCAGATGCAACCTCAGCGGAAGGATACTACACTTTGGTTTGTTGAATATGGGGTTTCACGCACTGACGCTACGCAGGCGATCAGGCATGTCGTAGTAGAGGGCTCCGGGTTAATTGTGACCCCTGGGGATCTTTAACGTGCGCCGAAATCTCGAACACACGGGCGTTTTCGCTTTTCACCTCTATCAGGAAAGCGGTCGCCAGGAAATCGAACCCGTCAGGAAATCGAACCCGTGTCTTTGCGAAGGAACTTCACTACAAACTTCGCGAAGAGGTGGTGGGTGACTGGTCCCGTCGCCACATGCCACCTCACCTTACGGAGGCTGTCTATAGAGGGATATTCGAAATCTCGAACACAGCAGCCACTAGGAAGGCACGTTAACGTTTAATGTTGTTTATTTGATAAAGGTAATCGGCGCTGAAGAAGGCGAATGCGTCCATGCGACAACGCATAATTTAGTAGCTACGCGACGGCAGCCACCCACGCAAAGAATGTACTCCTTCACGAAGAAACGTGGCGAACCCAAACATTCATCTAAAGACTCGACTATACAGCAGTGCGACGGACGGTTGCTAGCACTTACCGCGCACAACTCGATGGCTCCCAAACCCTCTGCGTGAACGCCTTTCACACATGAAGCGAGGAGTGCATTAATGTGGAAAGAGCTTTGCCCAAACTGACGCCCGTCCAGACGATTGTGGACGACGGCGCAGTCCACAAACTAGACTTCTCTCACAAGTGCCACTCAGAGCTTCGCATCTCGGGGAGTCTCGTTAATTCTGCAGGCGAAGCTGAGAAGTTGGAACGGCGAGTAACGTGTGGCCTTCCGGGTTTCCCGAATGACGGGAGGTTGACGACGACTAGAAGACGAGGAGGAGCGAGGAGACACGTAAATTTGATTTAAAAGGCTGCTCGCACAGCACCGCTCTTGCTTGCATCCTGAGGGGTGGGACTGCGGGGGACCGGTAAGCACCCACATAACAGAACCAGCGCTGTAGAGTGCAGCAGTAAACTGAATTGTTTGACTACGAATGCCTACTCTTACAGAGAGGTACCTTAGATTCGAGGGTGACTGTCGTACAGAAATGCGGAAGAGTGTTCAGATGTCCAGGGAAAGAGTCGCGAACACCTGTGCATGTTACGTTGACAGTGTGCACGGTGACAGGGAACAATGAATGGAAACTTCGCCGCCGACTTAGTCCAGCCGCCGTTTACGAACGTGGTCTGCCCCAACGCTCCCGAGATGTCAAAGCACTGTAGTGGAGCATTCCGCAATGTACACTTAGTGGTAAGTGGGGACAGTGGCCTGAGTGTCGACGGCGGTTTTTTCTCAGTAAGGTGTTGAAGGGGGGTAAAATTACCCAGAAAATCTGCGTTATTTCTTTGACTTCCTTTGACTTTCTAATTAGATACCTGGGTTGTTGTAGGCCCGCTCCCTGTATGGATCTGCAGAATACCTACAGTACTGATAAATAAATATAAATAAATGATGATAGGCTGGAAACAGAAGCCGGAACAGGATGTGTGGATGGGAACGCAAAAGGGTGCAAGAGACATGGGAAAAAAATGATTAGCGAGTTGGCAGGCATTCTCTATTAAAGAGCACTCGGAAGGGTACAGCAGCACAAGGGGACCGGGCAAGAATTCTACGAAAGCGGCTAAGCCTCCCGCTGCGAAGTATGACTGTATTTCTAAACAGAATCAGCCCTTATTTCTGCTTTAACTTCTGTGTTATTGTGTACAGCTTCCCATGCAGCAACATATACAGGGATTCAGAGCATCCCCTACGTTAAGAAAGTGCCGCAACTTCCAGCTGGCGCCATTAAACGTCAATGCCAGTTCATGCAAAAAACGCGTTAGGGTTTTCCCGTCTTCTCTAATTCGACGCTAGAAGAAGCCGGAGAGGAGACTTGGAGCATGTCCGATGACCCCTTCTAGTTTCACGTTGAGCCGCACGCCGTCGTTTATTCCAGCTTTTATTTTCTCCCCCTCTTTTGTCGCAGGTCCGAATGAAAAATTGTCGGGACAGACTTTGAACAATGAACAGACAAGCTTCAGCGAAGAAATAAAAAAAAAAAACTCATGCAGCACAGAACTAGGTGCTGTGCAGTTTCGGCCAAGTCAGGCACGAAGACGAGATGAGTTAGCAAAATAAAATTTGGAAAGGAGAACCTGAACAGAAGAGCGAGGCGTTCGCGGTCTTTGAAAGTCAAGAACCGTGAGGGACTCGCAATTTGTCACCGACCGCAATATTCGCCGGCGCGCGCGCGCGCGCGCGCTCCGCGCAGCGCTGTGCCAACCACAACGTCCGAATTCCGCACATTAATTGCAGATTACCCCGCCTCGCGCCCCGGTGGCGCCTCGGTCGCGCTAATTGCGTTCCCTTCCAGGACTCGGACACTGACTTCACGGGGAAGGCGGGCAACGGCGTCGACCTCACCGCGAGGGAATACCCGTTTTTAAACGACCCGCGATTAATTATTTAATTACTGCGAAGAGGGCGCCCAGTGAGGCGAACGCGCGCTTGTGGCTGAGCAGCCAATCATGTGCCCCGGCGGTTTTTACGCGACAACAATGACTTCCGCCCAACTGACTTCCGCTACGGACGGGGCAGTGTGTGCAATGCTGCCCAGTGGAACGAGCGACTGGTCACTACCGCTACACGGCGGATGTGATAAATGCGGATGTTGAGAAAACGACCTCCGAAAACGGCTGGACAACGAGAGTCACTCGGCTGCGCTGTTACGGAGAATGGCGCCAACTTTAAACCAGAATTATCATGATCTACGCGTGAGTTCTATCTACTTAGCACGTTCACTGTGTGCCCAAGAGTACGTAAGCCGGACGTGGAAAATACTCGCCTAACCGCAACAAAGTGCACGAACGAACATCCTTTGTTAGTGAGCGTTGAAGCCGCACCTTTTGAGGAATGTGTAACTTCTACGATGTGTAAGCCGAAACTGCAACACAGTGCGCTTGGTTAGAAGCCGAAACTGTTGCTACTTTGAGAGACTAACGCGAACTAAAGTGCCTGTGGCTGCGACTACTTGAAAGGACCATACAGACAACATGCGTCCTTGCTTGACCTAAAATATATTTCGATAAACTCGCTCAACTCCATCCCGGCTCGGCAAACGTTGTTTTTGACAAAAGATATCGCTAATATCGACAAACCTTCAGGAATACGCGCAACGCAACGTCAGCAATGGCGTCACTGGTAGGTATTAAAGAAGAGTAAGAAGCGTGTTAACTCTACGACAACATTACAGCGGCGGCGTCAAACAGAACCAAAGTCACTATTGCAATCACGCAGTCGTGCTTATTGCCGGAAGCTTTCATTAGCTGCCGTTAATCCTCGAACGAGTTTCGGTGAAGTCATAGAAGAATTCGAGGAAATGGCTGGTGATTTTACACTCGTCCTTGTTTTTCGTGTTGTCGAATTTGACAATTGTAATCCTACGTTATAATTGTAATCATTGTTATTGTGGGTTCGATTCCCGCCTGCAGGATGCCGCCTATTTTCCTATACTTTAATTTCTTTATTCTCCCATTACGCAAGCACAATCTTACCACAAGTCGAACATTGCCGCGAAGTTGACCTGTATATGTTTTCTTACCAGCGCCTTCCCACGCCGCGGCTTTCTCTCTTGTGTTTAGAGCTGAGCTGGTATGCTCCCGGCATTAAGAAAACATAAGCAATGTATGTTCGAGGCAATTTATGAAGATCTTTCAAATACTATGGGTTGAAGCATTGCAATTCCCTAATGCGTTTACTTGCACTTCTTTACGAGGTGCGCTAGAGCACCGTCACGTAGTATTTTTTTTTATATTTCATTGGGTTTCTTTATAAGTCAATATAAATGAGTACGCAGTTGGTTCGTCGCTGAAAACGCCGCAGTTAGATTCCTGTAGTGGACAAGTGAACTGGGGACAAGTGTACTTGTCCAGTTAGATATTTAATTATAATCAATTAATAAAGTCTCATTAACCAAAAAAATTCTGTCCGCTTCTCCACAGTACTCCAAACATTATGCACTAAGTTTTGTTCGAATAACGCCATTGCTCTTTCTTTTTAATCTTGGTGCATGATAGCTGGGATACTCTGTATAAACAAATTGTCCTCTGTTTACCTTCCAATCATCCCTACGTTCAGTGTAGTTTCTCGCGACGTTTTATGAACAGTGTAGTGGTAAAACAATCCATAAGGAATTAGCTTTTAGCGCTCCCCATTTCTACAAATGAGCCCAAGGACGCAGTTTCGATTCCCGGCCGCAGCGGCCATTTTTGTGATGGAGGCGAAAAGCGAAAACGCCCGTGTGTTCTATATTTCAGCACACATTCCCCCTACCTCCCCAGGTGGTTAAAATCAATTTCGACCCCTCCACTACGGCATGCCTCCTCGCCTGTGTAGCGTCGGCAAGTTGAACCTCACAATTGAAGTATTTTTGAAGTTTATTTTCTGAATACAGAAAATCAATCAATCAATCAATCAAGCAATCAATGTTTTTACAAATGCCCACTGTTGTATGCGTGCCGCGAAATCAACTGTTGCGGGGTATTGCGGAGCCCCGCTTTCTCGTAACAGATAAGACGTCACTTTTGTATTGCTTACCGGAACGGCAGCCTCTTCTGCGCGTTGAACAGGGCCAGGATGACGTTGCCGAGCGCCGACAGGCTCAGCGGGCCTCCGGCCTTGGTTCCCCGCTCGCAGCTGCCCAGGTCGAACAGGTGCAGGCGGCTCCTGCCACCGGCCACTGCGCCCAGGTTGCCAAAAAAGGAGGGAGATCGAACCTCGCCTTTTATACTTAATTCCAGGCCTGCTACATACGGACTGTAAAGCGAAGTGGGAGATCATGCATGCGTGCTTGTTTTTTGTTTGTTTGTTTTTGTTTTGTTTTTTCGTTATCCAAACATTCACGTGCCAACGCAAGTCAGCAAGCATTCGGAACAAAATATTGCGTTTAAAGTCACCCTTGAAGCAGGGATGGCAAGTGGGCCATGGCACGAAGTATTTACGTGTTTCCATTTAAGCAACGAAAGGGAGGTTGGGGAATCAAAGAGGGGGTTGCAGCGGTGCTGCTAACAGCGTCAATATGTACAGAACGAGCAGCAGACCTCCTCCGCGGCCGCTCTTGTCCACGCGGTACTGGTAGACGTGGAGGGTGAACAGGAAGTGCCAGTTGCGGCTCTCGGACTCGGATCCTGAAAGACACCAACGGCGCCCCATGAAGACACAGAGAAGCACTTAGCGTGTTACTAAGGTGGCACTAAGCTCCACCAGTGTTTGGCGTCCTGAATGACTGCGTGCATGGTCAATGGATTTTATCAGGCATGATGCCGTGAAGCATGGTTTGGAGATAGGGGAAGGGGAGATGAACGTCCCAGTGAAAGTCTGACGTCTCACATTAAGCACCATTGCTGGTCCAATCTGCTCGCCCTAGTAAGGTTTTCACGTCGTTCTACGCTGGTTATGTAGCCTGCTGGTAATTTTACAGATTCAACTGAGCTCGGAAAAGGTAGAATGGGATCTCAAGAGACAAGTTCGGTGCATCCCGTAAGCAGAGGTGGGCAGTAGGCTATCAGCTGTTTTCGGCTACTTTGGAATGTCGGGTGAAGCAAATTGCGAACGCTATTATCGGCAGCGCAGAAATTGCGTGTCGGCGCGGATTAAAGAGATACGACGCCATGTTACCATTTGCAGACGATGGACGGATGCTAGGCTGCATTCGAGAACGCTTTGTTGTCAAAGATCTCACCCAGTACAAAGATAGATAGATATTCATGCTGGGAAGCAAACATTTCTCCCCTAATAATATGCAAGCAGGAGAGGACTCACTCTGATTGGCTGCAGCTGCGGTGGCCAAGGCGGCGTCCAATAGGAAGGCGGCTTTCTCGGCGGTGGGCGCCCGAAGCTCGCTGTAGTTCATCAGCTTCGTTCCCAGGACGGGGTCGTCTCGCAGGTACAGGCCAGGAGCAGTGCCCGAACCCTTCGGTGCCTGCACGAAGGGAAACTTGTGCGTAATCCACCGCGGAAAGCGTAGTAAGAGCCAGAAGACAAGATGAGATATCTCCTGCCATTGGTGTACAAGCTTGCAGTTTTATTAGGCATTCACACAAACCTATTATTAAGGTGAAAGCCTAATATATATGACTGCAAAGGTGATCCTCGAGTGACCCCGCTAGTCGGCACGAAGGACGTAAAAACCAAACTGAACCAACGAACGCCAGCAGCGAACAAAGCCAGGCAGCAGTGCGTAAGAGGCTATTAATGATTACCACGGTAAATTAATGAGTGATTAGTGATTGATAACAATAAATAGTAGTGAGGGGTTAAGGTTTTTAGGATAAATTAAGGTAGATTGAGGACAGGCTAAGATCTATTACGGTGGATTAGAAGAAATTAGGATGGAATACTGTTTGATAGTGATTTAAAAGTAGTGATTAGTAAGGTGCGATTAAAACGGATTAAGGTTGATTACGATATATTAATACAGATTAACCTAGAATAACGTAATGATTAAGGTGGAATAACACGAATTACGAAGAGTTAAGGTGTAATAATGACAGTAAAATAGCGCGTTGAGGTGTATATGAACGGTACCCGTCCCAATAGTACGCCAGTGAGCCTTCAAAGCACCTACGAAGACAGGAGTGTCAAAAGAACTTTCTTTTTTTGCTGCTCAGCGTGATCCGTCACCGTTTGTCACATCCACATTCTTCTGGCTAGTAAAATGCGCACTTTTCGTCCGCTCCTGTCCCAGTGGACGCTCAACAAATTGGGTAGAGGGCAGACGAACAAAATTGGTATCTCGGCGCCCCTATGCCTACCTTTCTTCACAGCATTCCCGAGTCTCATGGTTAACAACACTCTCGCCGTTCGCACATCGGAGATGGTTTTATTTTCGCGGCGTTTTCTCGCGAGTGTTTGCCTCATGAAACTTAGTCTAAAAGGGGGCATCAGCTCGATGACTCGTTCCTCTGCGCACATGCTGGAAACTCTATGTGGTGCTATTAAGAGAACCAATACGCAGAGATTACCTCGCCTGACTTCTATTCTAGCAGTTTTGAAGACATTGGGTCAAACGGCAGCAATTGCACGCTCAAGATGCACGTACACTGGCAATCAATTCTATTTTCCCCATCGTTCAGTGCCTAAAGGCACCGCCATCTCTACTCTTGGCCGCGTAGGCTGCATTTTTGATAAAAATAAATAAAAGTAAACTGCGCTGTGTGCAGGTGATTTTGCGGCAGCCAAGAAAAGGGTCCAAGCTATACTTCAGCGCACCCCGTAGGTCAGCTGTAGTTTCAGCGCAAAAAAAATGGATAAATTTGATTATCCTATACTTGCAGAACACCAAAGTCGAGTTTGTTTTGGAAAGAAAGGTTATTAGCAGAACAAAACTGCGGTTTTAGAAAGCTTGTTGCTGAGCTAGTTGGCTCATGATGTAAGGACAAAGGCACGGCGCTAAACGGACATGGAGAAGTTCGATACAAACCGACATGTACGGGCTCCCGAACATACCGGTTTTTATCTAACTTCACCCGCGCCTACTTAGCGCCGTACCTGTGGTCCATAAAAACCTGTGTGTGTTTTTTTTAAGTCGTTAGAAAGTTCCCGCCTTTACATTCACTAGTGGATGTACTGGGACGGCTAAGGTTTAGAAAATTCGTCTGCCGGAGCATGAGCACAGACTTCGTTCCTATTGCAGAGTCTGATCGCAGTATACAATGCTTGAAACCAGTCGCACATACGTTCAGGCACCGCTTTCACAACGCGCAGCACTAACCAGCCGGAGAACGATACTAACTATCTGAAGCATAACTTGCAATCGGTCAGTTTAAGCAGTATAACGAAATCGGCTCCGGTAGTGCCTTGTTTGCCTTGTCATTGTTCTTTCGTTCCCCTCTTCTTTTCTTTTTCTTTCCCACCCTGTGTGAAACGCCAGCCGTGATCAAGCTTTCCCAACCCTCATCGCCGGCGAAATGCAAACTTTTCGCTGCCCCCGGTGATCCTCCCAAACAGTTCGAAGGCGCACCGGGCCATCATAAGCTGTGTGGCAATAACGAAACAGCTGCACGAGCAAGAAAAGGCGGCCATTGGGAAAGTGAATGGCATCGCATAAAACCGGCGCTTTATTGCTCTTCGAACAAAATGCCCCATGCTTTCGCAATAATGCGGGCTTAGGCTGGACATAGGAGCTCCCGTAAAAGACGTGCTGGGAAAAAGAGGGGGGAGCAGAAAATTCGATTCTTGCAAGCTGTCGTTCGAAACGCTATTTCGCAGCCTGCAACATGTCGCCGCCCTTTCGTAACACCCTTGGGCGCACTTCGAAGCCCCTGTAAATTAAAATGGAAAATTGGTGATGCAAGGGCTGCACTAAAAAAGGTTCGCCTATCACTCATTTTGGTGTTTACAACACGTTTTCGTAGCTCTTAGCTCATTTGTTTGAGCGCAACGTTATCCCTAACTGGTCGAATGGTGTTGGTAATGCAGTTTGTATAATGGAATGTGCAATTACATAGAAAGCGCTGACGCGGTCGCCAGCACGGCCAGTTACCGGTCTCCTACGTTACAGTATTAGCCAGAAAATGGGTTGAAAAGTAAGCTTAAAATGTCGTAAACAGCGCGCATCTACCAGCACACTGTGTTTAAAAGTGCTCTACATTTTAAAACCACCGTCCCGGATACGTATACGTTCACACAGGCATGTCGCCTTACGTTATTTCTTGTATGCCCCTTTCCCTTACAAAGCCCATTCACGGCTCTGAAATTGTAGCGGCAATAACTGCACGTGAAAGAGGTTCGTAAAGTAGAAAGAGGCGGCGAATCTAGCAGAGATTGCCGATTTCAGTTTGCCTACTCGTATTACACGGAACATTTGATAGAAAATTTGCTAGTAAAATTTCCTAGAAAATTTGTTAGAAAACGTAACATCTGCTAGTAAAATTGTGTGGAACGACATCGGAAAATCTGGCGTCACACGACAGCCTCAAACTATTCTTTGTAGGAAAATCATTCAGAAAACAGAAAAACCCATTCACAATGAACAAGGCTGTCTAATGGCCTGAAATATTGCAGGAACAGCCATTCGAGATACCACGGGAGTATATAGCGAACTAAGTAGTGGCGAGTGTTGTATCAGTCTGCCTTCCCTTCATTTACATGACAGCTACTTTATACATTTGCAACGCTAATATAATATAAGAAGTATTTTCTTCGGCCGTACATCCGCTTGGTTATCAGCACGTTTCATTGAAAAGTGGCGAACGTTTTTGTCTTTGTGATATGTGGTCGCATGGCTTGATGTCGTTATTAGGTATATTCGTCGGTTCTAATAAAAGTTTTACAGTGTTTATTCTCACGGCGGTCGTGACAATTACGTTTTCGAAATGCTCACGCCAGTCGCCTTGATTGGCTAAGAACGCACCTATAGCATCGTTGGTCAAATATTCAGCCAAAACCCCTTCTGCCCACTGCTTCCGTGAGTGTACCCGCTGTGAGACGGGAAGACTTCATTTCCAATCCGGAATAAGGGAACTTTTTTGCGGTTTTCAGAATTCGGCAAGCTTTTCTTCGTCGGGCTTTTGTTAGTGAACTTTTCGCAGTGGGGTTTCTTTGGGAATATTTCCGTTTAGTTCAGATTGTTAGGTTTAGTTTAGAAATTTAGGTTAGGTTAGGTTAGGTTGGTAGCTTAGCTTATGTTTGGTTTCAGCGAAAGCCTCCCAGTTTTTTTCTGAAAACTGCCGTGAGAAAGTCGCTACGTTAATTCTCACGGCTACCGTGGGAATAGACACTGCCTCAAAATTTCTGTTCCCGAGTCAACGCTGTGGCGCCTCCAGTTTCTTCTTGCTTCCACGTCGGTTTTTCCCTACTTCAAGATATTCGAGATTATATAAACGCTATCTCGCATCATGAATCAACGGCGCCAAAGGTGCAGGGTGCACCCACCGGTCGCCTGTTCGGCGAGGAGATCCCGCAGGTGCTCCGAGCGGCCGGTCACCTGCACGGCGGACACCCGGACCGAGAACCGCGCTCCAGTGCGCTGCTTGTGCTCCTCGATGAGCCGGAACAGCCAGGACACGGCGCAGGGCACTACGCCCAGCTCCTGCGCCGACGACGAGTCGCCCAGCATCGTCCACGTCTTGCCTGCGGCGCAGAGAACGAACGGGAGGAAGGGGAAGACGGCAGGGGTGAGTTTGACCTCTGATAGGACGCTTTTCCTCCTCTGCAGCATATAACTTAAATTCAGGGTGCACCCAGTAAGTGGCAGTCCAAGTGCCGAAATCTCGACACAGGAGCGTGACCCTCGGTAGTTTAAAGTCGCGTAATTAGAATTTTCGCTTAATTACAAGTGATGTGAGGGTCTCGGCAATTTTACATGCTATCCAGTGGAAGAAATTGCTTGATAACTCGAAGCTACAACCCATTGTACTGGTTACGTGGAAGTAATTTTAAATAAAAATCATCGAGGCGACCATCCTTTCTCGATAAAATACAAAACTTTCCAACGCAAAAACAGCGCCCTGTTCTGTGCGCGTGTTGCCGCCATCGCAGCTGAGCCAGAGCTCAGTTGATAAGCGGGAGGCCAATCGAGACTCGCGCTAACGTGCGCATCTCTCTTTTGAGGTTCCCAATCTCTGTTGTTGTGCCCAGCCCCATGTGAGCAGTTTGAGTGCTAGACGCTTTAGGCTTTGATTTTATCTATAAGTCTCAACTAACATGACCAGAGTCCGAAACTTAAGGCAAAATACCTATTTTTTCATTGAGCCTGAATCAAACCTGTTTAACTTATAAGCACAAACTAAGGGAATGGAAGCGTTGTACGCCATCATGTATTGTGCCTATGAGTGTCTATTTAGAGGTTCGCGCCTATATGTGATTTTTAGCTGATAGAAATGCCTTTTTTTACTTATATCAGCTTTTTTGGGTTTCTGAGTCCCCGTTCTGTTAATAATCCATACCTCGGCAAAACTGGGCGCTACTCACTCACACTCACACAGAAAAATATACATTTTTCCTCACACTCACGCTCACCAGTCGCCCTCACTACTTGCACTCACACTCACTACGCGCCCTCCACCCCTCGCACCCACTCGCGCTCACGCTCACCACTCGCACTCCCTCACGCTCAATTCACCACTCTCCATCTCCACTCGCACTTACTCCGCTCACCACCGCCGTCACCACTCGCACTCACTCGCGCTCACCACTCGTCGTCTCTCCCTCGTACGCGAGTGTGTGCAGCAGACCCTCCATGAGTGATGAAACCGAACGGTATCAGTGCATTACGGCGTCAGAAGGCCATCCAAATCATATTCCTAAATTAACACGCCGCAAGATGATTATTTCTAGAGTGCCCCATAGCAGGAGCTTTGTGGCGACATATTTCCGAAGCTAAAGGCAATCCCGCCATTAATAACCATCACAGCAAGCGGCTTTTACGAATAGCCGACAGCGAGTACAAGCGCAATAGTGGCGCTCACCGCGGTAAGCCCCGAAAACGGCGCAAGTAGCGCGGGTGCACTCGCGAGTGGTGAGCGGGCTCACTGCGCGAGGGGCTCGCACTCACTCGCACTCACACTCGCCAGTCCAAAAACGATGGCGAGGCTCACTCACCACTCACTCATGAGTGGTGAGTGGGGGGTGCGTGAGTGCACTCGTGAGCCTGGCGACCTATCGATAATTCTGTTCTCACTTCAGGAACCTGCAACTCGGCGTTTGTCACGCGCCGTTTGCGAGTAGAATCCGCGCGCCTCGCCGAACACGCCGAGACGAGGAAACCCGTGCTCAAGCCACCGCCATCTTGACCTGATGTGACCCCGACAATTAGGCCACCGATTAGTTGGTACAGCACAACTGAGAAAGATCTCCTCCACGGGAACAAGGGAAAGCCAGCGATTATCAAAGATTTCTTCACTGCTGCATCATGCTGTACATCAATATACATTGCACTGCGCAATCAATCTGCTAACTGTAGCGGCAATTTCGGTACAATTCGTTTTGATACCAAACGAAAACAGTCACATTTCGCGTTCGGTAAGACATCCTAGTCTTTCACCTCCTATATAAAAAGCGCAATCGAAGAGAATGCTCCACAGCCGCAACCACACGCGTTTATAATCAGCCGAGATGCTGCACAGCAGAATTGTTCGTAGTACAGGGCACGGGAGATCCGAACGAAGCATGTGCTGTCTAATCGCGCCGTACCAAAAGTTGTGTTCGCAGTGTTTAATGTCGCAGATTAAACCGGTCAAATCTTAGGCCCAGTCTCGTCATCGGCTTACCCAGCTATACTTCGCCGTTTACAGATAGGCGCATGAGTGTACTAAAGCTGTTAAGAGAACAATTGGTTTTGGGCGCTCGGCATGCTGAAGGTACACCTGGGCCATGAGGCGCGCCGTAGTGGAGGGCTCCGGATTAATTTCGACCGCGTGCAGGGGATCTTTAACGTGCGCCGAAATCTCGACACACCGGCGTTTTTGCTTTTCGCCTCCATCGTAAAGAGGACATGATCGGGACTCCATCGGGAGCCAGAACTTTTACTCCGAGACATCTTGCAGAGCAGTGTAGAAGGTCCTCAACAAGTTAAGAAAGCGTGCAGCAGATGTACTCTCGAACTTCGTTCCAAACCGATATGTATACTCTCCTCCTTTTCTCCTCCGATTCTGGAACCTACAGTCTTCACAAAACACCGCTTGTACAGCGGAGAAGCCCACGTTAACCGGGCTAGGCACTGAAGGACACGGTTCACAGACTGAAATCGACAAAACGGGGTCAGAAAACATCACAATCCGGGTCCACAAATAGAGCGTGAAAGGCAATCGCTTGAGTCTGTGGGAGTCAGTTTATCGGCCTTCTTATCTTTTTCCTGTTCCTTAGCGTCGCTCGAGCTGCGCGGCAAGCGACGCTGCGGGTCGTCGAATGCTACGCCACTTACGCCTGCACCCCTTAACGCCCGGAAAAGAAAAAAAAAAGAATCCAGCCAGCAGCAGGGCTCCAGTAATGGGTTTAAAAGAAGCACCAGAAAGGCAGAGATGCCCTCTCCTTCGTTTTTTTTTTTCTTCCTGCTTTTTTGTTTATTTTCCGTGCGGTGTTTCTTATTTCACGCGCCCGGGGTTACTCAATAGCGCTCGCCAGATAAGCCCCGCATCAGCACGTTCTCGATGGCACGCCATTTCGTACGGGGATAAATCTCGCCCAAGAAAAGCCGCTCGGGCGTGAAAGCGTCTCGCAGGGCCTCCCCGTAGCAAGAAACTCAGTACGCCGCTGAGAAGGGAACGGGCGAGGGGGAAGAGAAGGGGTGCGGCCATAAACCACGCGGAGCTGAGATCCGCCAGAGGCACGCGGAAAACAGCGTTCGCGAGGAAACTAAAAGACAACAATACTATCTAAAAAGAGACTTGCGCAAAAACGGTTAAGTTTCTATAGGAAATTTTTCCATGTGAGGAAAGAAGAATTATATTACAGGAAACTACAACAGTCAGACTTTCGATTTTGTGGAGGAGATATGACGGCGTGGACTTTCATACATTTCTGCGAAGATACAGTTGAGCAGGTTTGATGAAGAGGATCAACTAGAACACACTCGCTACGACAATGGTTAGAAGTGAGCTATCTGGTCCCGCCAACCAACAAAGTGAGAAAGAAACCAAATGCCGGCAAAGGTTAGAATAAACATACCAAGGAAACTTCGAAACCATTAATAACAGGAATCTGATCAAAGTAACTCCCCCGAAAATCCGCCTAATGATAACGATTATCTCTCATTTGAATGTCTGGCGGCCATTATTGGTTATAAGCGCAGTTGTCTGCTCACTACAAGTCCTTAGGCACTGGCCCAAGCACAATTCTATTGTGTTTTTTCACTACACGTGGCGCAATTGCCAAAAAGTCATACGTAAGCGTACGTTTTTTTTAGAAAATAGCGTGAAATAGCCGAACATAACTCCTAAGTTTGAGCTTTATCCACCGGTGACATCATTAGTGACGTCAGCGTCTGCAGATGTCGTTGCTGCAATCAAAGCATACGGGTACATGGTGTCAAATGCTCGTGCACGGCGTACGAACGTACAGTCATGGACAAACGAAATGCGAACACGAAAATATGAACCAGATCGCGCAAATTTGAAAAATACTGTTTGTTGAGGTCTAATAATAGCGCTATATTGGAATAATATGAAAAACACATTTCCGAACTTCGTTTTGTTTTAACAGCGAAGCTGTTTAGTTATTCGTCGATTCCGGCGTTTCACAAAACGGCGATTCCGCGAAAAAACTTAAAGGAGACTCTCTTAAGTTGGGACCACCGAAGAAGGCAGACGTAAGCCACCCTCGCCGCGTCAAACAGGGTCCCTTTTTAGAGCGTCCCCAGCCCGGGTGAGCCTGACCCACCTTTTTATTTCTTATGTATCCGGAGACAAAGTGAACTAGCGCTAGCCAGTTTTTGTGTGTGTGTGTTTTAGTTAAGTAATAAATGTGTTTTTGAGAGCCCGGATCCCCTTTTTTGCCCGACACCGCCGTGGCCGCTGTCCAGTGCGCCGTGGGTTGGGATCGCGGTCTTTTTCGCACGGGAGCCTGTAGGCGAACCCCGCTTGCCGCCTAGCGAGTAAAGCGACCCTATGAGTGCGAGAGAGAAACTTAAATCTGTGATAACTTAGCGTTTCCTGGAGGAATCCCTGAATGAGCGCTGACGTCGAGCAGGCCAAGTGATCAGCTCTTTTAGAGTGCCATATTCTTAGCGTGGAACGGCACCCCAGGCGAGTGTAAGGGTGGCAACATTGTTTCCATTTTAGGGCCCTGTCTCCGACAAAGTATTCATGTGCTTCAACATAAGAGGTATACACGCCGAAACTGTTTATAACTGACGAAGTACATGGCTACAGAGAATTGCAGGAGCGAGCCTGACCGAAAGCTAGTCGATAACATATCACGAGGTCCCGAGACGGCAAGCAGCCGAACCAATCTTCCCAATCCCTGACGTCTCTTCTACATTCCCTTTGAACAACCAGGGATGGTGGATAGCCGCCAACACCAAGGGCATATGAGCATGATATTTCATCGTAGGATTTATTCTCAGAGCCTGAAGGACGCCTTCCTCAACATCCCACCCGGGTGCTGATTATCTATTTATCATCACCCCTCCATTTCATTTCGTTTCTTGGCAGATTGTTCTGGGGAAGGCAAAAAAGGATACACGAGTATACGGCAATGCGAAGACAAGGACCACAGGAAACAGGATCAAGGGATGCCGACGGATGTGGGATGAAAGATTTCCCACCACACAAGATGGCGCGCAGACATAAAGAAGAAATAACAAAACTGCAACTTGTTGGGGGACTGAAACCGCGGGCACCAGCGCATTTTTTTTTATTTTTCTCTCTCCTTCTACTGCTTCTATTTCCCTCCTCCGTCTTCTTAATGCTCAGGCTCAAGAGAACTATCACTGTTTTGCGTACGAAAGGAATAAAAAGGAAACAACCCACGCGCACCAAACGCTTCAAGGAAAAATGTATGACTAACTGGGGCCCCGCATGACAAATCGCAAAGTTTGGCCCTGGTGTCTTCCTGTTTCATTCTTGAACATTTATATGCGCTAAGCCTGCCGCTGGGGCACGACGTATGTTGTTTCCTTTTTACTCCACAGTCACGTCTAGACGATATAAAAAAACTGCGCCATTGTGTACGATCTTTCGACGCACGTCAAAGGTCTCCCCGTGGTCGATATTAACCCGTGCATTCCCCTGGCATGCACCTGACATTCCGGGTGCATCTTGGAAGCGTGAGTGCCTGATATTAACTTCGTAGCTCAAAACGCTTGTCGTACGGACAAAGCTGGGACTAAAAAATAAGGGAAATAAAGTTGAAGTGAGTAATAAAAAGAAAAAAAAAAACATTATGCACATGTACAATGCTGATACAAGTATAGGAAGTGTAGCGTGCAATTCTGATTGAGTGATTGTACGGTTTAAAGCGCCGACGCAACGCAGGCGATGAGGCACGCCGTAGTGGAGGGCTCCGGATTAATTTTGACCACCTGGGGATCTTTAACGCCCGCCGAAATATCGTACACACGGGCGTTTTTGCTCTTCGCCTCCATCAGAAAAGCGGCCGCCGCGGCCGGGAATCGAACCCGCGACCTCGTGCTCAGCAGCACAACGCCTTAGCCACTGAGCCACCGCGGGGGGTGGAGTGTGCATGTCGAAGCTACTAAAGTGGTTTCTGATCCCTTTCAAAGTAACACGCCCTAAGCTTCGGACGATTGCTTCAAGGAACCTCCCACGAAGAGCTAAATTCAAAGATCAAGTAGATCAATGCCTGGCGAAAGACTGATAAGAGCTGATAAGCGCCTTAAATTCTTCTTCCGAACCACCAAGCAACAAAAGGCCTGTGTGCAGCGACTGACGACGGTAGTAACACCCGAGAAATAGAATCGAATTAACACGAGCACAACAACAGCTTCAATACGAAAAGAGATAAACAAGAAAAAATTAGGGCAGAACAGGCGTGGAGCAAAGTCGGATGCAGGCGAACCCGTTGTATGCCCTGACCCTCGCGAACAACGGCTCCAGCCATGGTGCAAGAAGTTAACCAAATTTGTTGCGGTCGGGAAGCTCGGCAGTTGCCGCATGTTTGTATCAATTAAAGGCAGCGCGACAGCGACGGCGGAACGTGACCTCGGCAGCCCGGCGACCTTTCCGCTCATTGTTCCCGACCATCGAATTTCGACCGCCTAGCTGAACGCCTTTGTTTCGCCTCTCGTCCTACCTTCCTCCCTCTCACATCGTTGTAGAGCCCGCGCGGCGAAGCATGCGCGTTTGAACGGTAAACAGGCGCTTTCCTGCCCTTCCCGGTCTCTCGAATTCCTCGGCTGCACTTTCGGCTGCGGATTTTGCATTTGGTGCGTTGCCGTTAGAGCTGAAAAATAAAACAAACGTGCTGCAAAAGCTGGGATCGCCCGCGGTAACCATTTTGTTCTTTTCAATAAAGTCGCTCTGCAAATTCTGCGGGGACTCGTGAACTTCCAAGCAGATGTCAAGTTAGATCGTACTGCCGTTTATCGTTTTTAAAGGAAGTAGTACTTTCGAGAGGAAATCGCGAGGTCGTCCTTCGTTGCGCGTAAGAGGTACATTACTCCCGAAAGAGATTGAACTACAGGGCGAAATAGAAATAATTTCGGTAGAATTGGTCACAGCCCATAGCACGATGACTCCCGGCAAGAACGTACAAGCACATGTAAGCATTCCCCTACTCAATTAATTCCTAATTAGCCGTGAAAGGCAGGTGACACGAGTTTTTCCCTTTTGTGAAGCCAATTATCTTGCCTCTCCTAATCGAGCAGTATAATACCCCACCATTGAAGAGGGGAATATCCCACGTTCGACAGAAAGGCGTTATAGTCTATCCGACAGTATTCACTCGTACGTCATCATCTCTCGGAGGGTGGGCATGGTCAATGCCTCTGCCCCGCGTTTTTCATTACTGTGGAGGAGGTTGACTGCCTCCTATGAGAAGAATAATTTTATCTCATTGATAGTTCTATACTCTAATGTTAGTGAGGTGTCGGTCACTCCCCAGTTAGTAAGGAGGCGATCATGAGCCTTGTAGGTGGGCTGTAGCGTACGTGCGTACGTACGAAGGAATTTTTCTGCAGCTTGGCATGCTTCCTATCAGACATTATCAGAACAGACATCATTGGTTCGTAAACGGAATTATCAAAGAAAAAAAAAAGAAACCCATCCATGTCCTGAAATCGCTCTCGTATCGTTTTGTACAACAGTATAACGCATAGGCCGTTGTTGTTGTTGATGATGGTGATGATGGTTATTGTGATGTTAATAACAACTCAACCGTCCTCAGCCGAGGCAGCCCTTCAGAGTGCAGGAGGACGAGGTTGAAGTGGCGGTGGATACATGAATTTTGTTAGTCACATACCGTACGCACCACCACCGGTTTTATTTTAACAATAGAGATGCTGGGCCGAGCTTTGTCCGTCCGTCACACGAAAAAAAACCCCGAAGCCCCAAGAAAGCAATACGGTTATGCCGTGAAAACGGCAACCTGACCACTCCGCCACCCTAAAGGCGAGAGGAGTTCGGTAGTTAGGAGCGGCGGGAAACGAACATGCACAGCCAACTGGAAAGAGAAAAAAAACTCCTAGGTTTATAATAAATTCTCTTTTTGTGTGGAATTGAACCTGAGTCGCTCTCGTTATGAAACTGTTCTCTATCCGATTGAGCTATCATCGCATTACGGGCGCACAGCATTTCTTTTTGGTTCGTAGCGAGGTGCGTTGGCTTCGGACATGACCGCGGGTTCTAGCGCGTGCTAACGCGCCCCACTTTGGGAGAAATGTGAAAGACACTGGCGAAACAATACTGGTTTGCCAGTCATGCAGCACTTTCAGCGTCAAGTTCGGAAATAAATGTCAGGTGCAACAGCCGGGTCTCCGACAAGGTAAGACGGGCCGCCAGCTCTGCTCTTTCTCCGGCCTAGAGCCCCTAGCACAGGCTGCGCCAACAATGTTTTTCTTATTAAAATTTAGGTCTACATGGAAGGGCCTAGTCTAGAGTAAGCCTGTGTGTGCACTTTGAATTCACGTCTTTTTAAAGTCCTGTTTCAATAAGCAGTCGTGCTATCCCCCTCCCTCGGGGTTTCCTGCGTGGAGAACCACATTTCAACTTGTCAATGGAATCCAAGCTGTATCGAATGAAATGGGCCTACAAGGGCCATCCTTTCGTACGTTTTCCCCAACGCACTGACTCAGGGCAAGCGAATAAATATCAGCATAAACAAACACAGACATTGCAATTCGCGTAAACACGCATTGGTGCGAATATCGCGCCACAGGAATAAATTTCCTGCCAGCTTATAAGAAGATGGAGTTTAAAGGACCAGCCAGCAACAACTTGCCAGGCATCTCGAGGAGCAAGCGTAGCAGACGACGGAAGTGGAACAAGCGACACGTGCACATCGCGCAAGACCGGTGCCATCGCGAGAGGGACAAGAGGAAAGAAAACATTAATAAGGCGTAGCGGCGAAACCGCCGACATAAATCGCCCATGTTGGTGAAGGCACGCTTGAAAGCCCTTTTCCGGCTGCCCCCTCCCCCGCACACGCACCTTCTTTCGCGTGTTGCTTATCAGAGCGAGGCAGGCGGCGCCTGCGAGAATGGCTTCACCCGCGAGCACTGCATCTGGCCCCTCGCCACCACGCTTGCTGTTAAATAATCCCGCTTTCACTGAGAGTCAGCCATTTTGAGATGACGTCACGTCCACGATGTCTCTGCGGGCACTGGTTGCGCAAGAATAGACTTTGTGTTGCTAGGGTCTCTTAAAATTGGACGGTCTGGGGAAAGTAGTGAGGGTTGCGCAGCTTTTACGAAGCGATAAGGATCGTTACACCCAAGTCCTTAAGTTATTAGGCAGCTACGCTAGTAGTCTCCAAACAACAACAAAAAACTACAACGAGAGCTAATGCATCAAACTAAGATTTTTCTACGTAATACGGTGTTAAAGTGCCAGCAAAAAACTGCGAATTAGGAAATTTTTCTGCTGCACACAAAACTGGCACTACGAGTTTCGGTTCGTAGATGCCGCGTGAATTCACATTTTTATGTAACTTTTGAAGGAAGCTGGCCAGGAAAAAAGTTTTCAGCAAAATTATGTTCAATAAATTCACCATCTAAAAAACAAGAAATTGATAGCTTGCGAAAAGATTTGAGATTTCGGCATGGCTTCACACATTTATTACCCCAGAAATTGTTTTCTCTTTACCGCTTCGGCCATTTCGCTACTATTTGTGTTGACGAATGACGACGAACGTCGGTTTTTTTTTATTAAGTGAGGTATATAAAGCTCCCGCCTCACTCTAGGCTGTCAAGACTACAAGTTCGGGTGCCTCATCTGTAGCGGTGGCCCAATCTCGGCCTTCTCAGCATCACGCTCCGTCTGCTGGACCATTACCTTTTTGTACCTTTCCCGTGGAAGAAGCCCACACAAACCACCCCTTATGTACCCGCCGAGGACTTGGAACCGGACGCATTCAACATTTGTGGGGTACAGGACTGCACCTTGGAACACCGCCATATCCCTAGCGATGGATATAAGGCCCCAAGCAACGGTGTCGGCTCGCATTTCTGTGGAAAACTCGTGGAATGAAGTAAGAATGAGAACTGAGTACATTTATGCTGTGGGGCAATCTCTGGCCAATAATAAAAAAAAAAACTTTCACGCATGCATGCTAGGGCTCCGATCTAGATACGGCTACCCGGTAGAGATTGCCTTTTAAAGACATCGGCTACCGAAACGCGAAATTTTTTTTCGGTCGGCTCGTCTGTCTTTTTGTGCATCTGACCCCCGACTCAACCGCCCGGCCAAAAGTTTTTCTTGAACAAGAAATTTATATAAACAAAACATTTTACATTTATTAACTTTAGAAACATGCTCCACATTTGCCAACATTGTTCAGAAAAAGATAATATCAGGCGTATTTGATGGAAAACGTCAACACGTAACTAATGTTTGCAGTAGTTTTTTTATTTGAAAGTAGATGTGTTCTCAATTTTTGTCACTGCGAATTAAAAAAAAGCGTTGAAAGCAATGTTTTACGAATGTCCTAACCAGTGCCTTAACCATGTGTTAACAATGTTTTATTGATGTTTTAACCACGAAATTCCGAGGCTCGCGCTATTGGCTAGAGTGCTAAGTATCAACAGTTTCAAAAGATGGCGCAGAAGTGCGAACGAGGCAAAATTGAGCTCTGTAGACCTCCAACGGGTGGAAAGAGGCAACAGAGGAACGAGGTAACAGAATGAGAGATGTGCGGATGGGTCGGGTGAGGCGGTTACGTGGCAGGGGTGACGAAAGACTATATAGTCTTTAGATGACATTTGCAGCAACGCGACCAGATACAGGGATTATTTGATACAAGCCACATTCAGGGCAGGTACAGGGCTTATTTCCCTTTTACAGAACTAACCCACACTGTGTATAAAGTGATATCTCACTATGTTCCTCAAACCCTTAAAACGTTACACGTTCTCGGACGTCAGCTCCCGAGTGTCCCGTAAGGCCACTCTGTAATAAACGCGGGGTTGCGGACACCGAGTGGCACTCACCGAGTCCTTTCGGTCCCGTAGACGAAGAGGCAAGCGTCCGTGCCGTTCACCACGGCCTGCACCAGCTCGGTCAGCGCGCTCGAACACACCTCCGCCTGCGCAGACGGTTACATTTCGTCAAACAAAAGCAACGAGAGCGTTTTAGTGGCCAGGGATGTCTCTTAAGAACGCAGTGTTTGATAATGCGGTACACTAAATTGTCGGCGACAGTTGGGAATAATTTCCAATAGCGCGGAAGGATCCCATGATAAGCGCTTTTCTGTGCGCTCTCTGCTTCCTCTAGTACTTCCGCGCTGTGGAAAATGATTGCCAACCAGCGGGCCCAGATTTACATTTACTTTTGTTGGAGACAATTGGGGGCACAGGGTAGAAAACGCGAAGTCAGTGAACAGGGCCCGTTGTGGGTCACTACGGCATCTCTGAAAGAGGAGACGCCTAGGGGAAAAGACTGCTGGCCACAATAAACAACTCGCTGTCTACAGCATGAAGGTGGAACGCCAGAAGCAGGAAGCACAGTGCCCTTGGGATGTTTTTCCATTCTTTTTCCGCATCTTTCCGGGCTACTTTTGCATCAAAAATATAAACCATGTGCTCCAGCAATATCTAGTGCTTAGAGTGCGGACGTTTATGGCTGGGAACATAATTTTACACCACGAGGCGCAGCTAACTGGGTCGCCTAAGACTGCGTGTACGGCTGTGTGGCTTGTTATTAAAGAGCTAACATTGTGCAACAGCGTTTCGGGAAATCGGTGCAGTACCCAAGACCCACGAATACGGGAAGCAAATACGTTCCCATCCTATTTTCTATATCTTTCGCGGATGTTTGATAGTGATTTTGAGCGTCATTGTCTTACTGCGGAGTCTAAAATGGTAGATGTGTTTTATCTTTCCTGCCGTCATCATCCGTGTATAGGAAAGGCTTTTTCAATACGCCAAAATTTTACCTATAGTTTTGTATCGAGTGTTCTAATGCGTGTATTTTAGAAAAATACAGCCCGTTCGACCGCTGAGACGATAATATAGCTATGCTAAGTTTTATACGCCTCTTAAAACTGCTTAATTCACAGTAAAGTTGCAAATGCCGTGCAGTTCTTCGTATACCCGCTGTTGATACACAGGACTGGAGTAGCGGCTCCTCAACACATTTAATTTAGCAGTGACACAAAATTAAGTTATACGAGCTGGTTTATCTGCTAATACCACGCCATACTGGGTTAAATTTACCTGACTCCGTACGTAACAATTGATTGTCGCTGTTAGTACAAATAACACAACTACAGCGCTTCCTTCCGGTGGCCTCACCATGACACAGAAACAACATAAGAGCTGTAACATGCGACGTTCTACAGCTAGAATACACCTATCATCCAACCAAGTTTAATTAAGCTAATTTATTGACAAGTCAGCTACATCACATTTTAAAAGGATAATTATTTGGTTGCTACGTTTGTTTCACTGTATAACGACTGGACCACGCCCGACACGTTTAATAAAATCAGGAGCGCATTACCAAACAAAGAAAAACGCAAAAAAAACTATCTTAAACTAAACTCATCAGCTGCTGTGGTCATCTACGTTTTGATGACGAGAGTGTCTCCGAATACTTTATCTCCCCTCTACCATATGTAGAAACATATCTAAGGTTAGGTCGGATAAAAATGGCGACAGCCTATCTCGTAGTGCGCGACAAAAGGCGACCCACCATCCGCGGCGCTGAAAGAGGTTAAAACTAAGCTAGCAAGGTGGGAAATGGCGTCCGAAAAACCTAGTACAGGGAAACCTCGTTAAACCATACTTGACGGGGACGCGAAGAAAGTACGTACTAAGCGGCACTGCGGTTTATACGAATGCATTAGGTTAAAGTGTAACCGAGTCGGGGATTCGGCTTAACTACGTATAAAAAGGAACTGCGGCTTATGGGGGTGCGGTTTAACGAGGTTCCACTGTATATCTTCAGAACACCGCTTATTCGGCTTCCACAGGTGGCATCCACAAGCGCGATTTATTTTACCATGTTTGCAATAGCGATCCCTACAGGCAAGCTTAATCCGTGGCGCGGAGTTCAGAACGGGACAGCATGGTAAGTGTCATCACCTTAAATAAACACCAATCACTGCGACTGCTCGAGTCTAGATAGAAGTGCGCAATGCCAAGAAAGTACCTGGGTAGCGTCTTGGGAGAAGACGGCGTCGAACGCGAACATCTTGGGTGCTGCGACACCAGTAAGTCTGGCTGGGGCCGACGATGGGGAGCTCGGGGTTGTGGGCTCGTCACCCGAAGACTCGCCGCCACCTCCACCGCTTCCGGCCGGGTCGTACAACGTCACCTGCGCGAGGACGGACGTCGACTCCATGAACAAGGAACGAACTTCACTGCACCTACCAGGTCTCGCGTTAACTTGCAGCCATTAAACGGTCACACGCGCCTTAACTTTAAAAAAATGGATCACAAAGGCTGCCCTTCCGCTCCTCCCCTCCTCCCTTGTCAATCGAAACTGAACATGTTGGGGGAAATTACGAAAAAAGAAACTTGAAAAGGAATTTAGTATATGCTGTTCATGGTGCTTTACTTTCGGCAGACCATTTGGATACTGCGAAATCGCATCTGGATATCTTAACCGGCAGTGTCAAAACCTGGCGTTCTTTGGCAGGTGCGTCATGAGCTACACAGGTTCACTGCCCATTTTTCCATCCACAGTTGCTTAGAGCAGAATTTGAATAATCTACGCGTACTTGAAGAGAGGGGCTATCATTCTTCTTTTCAGAAGAACGGGAGGAATCATAATAAAGAAGAGCGCGATAATTCAAATCACCTCGTGAAATTTCCCCGTCGGATCGTTTGCATTCTGTGATTAAATTATTGTGTTAGTAATCAAATGACGAAAGCTTCACTGCACAATAGTTTGGCACAACGGAAAGTTGAGCTACTTGGATCTGATCCGTATTTAAAGCGCAGACAGACGATACACAAGAAGAGGACAACACGAGCGCTTGTCCTCTCGTGTTGTCCTCTTCTTGTGTGTCGTCTGCCTGCGCTGTAAATTATAAACAATAGTTTTATCAGAGATCAATCCGCGTATTGTTTTACCACGAAAGTGTTGGAAACAGAAACATTTGAGTGACGTCATATCCGTCACGGAAGTGACGCTAATACAAAGGAGCAAGCGGCCTGTAAAGGGTGCACCCCTGCACACAGGGTCTTCTTGCGGGGAAGCAACCTTTATTACTAAAGAGTACGTTATATTTAGGGTTGTACGTTTTCGGGTTTTATATTTTAACACGACAGTGTATTATTTCAGGATACACCAAAATTTCACTGACGTCATATTCGTCGTGGAAATGACACCAGTACACCTTTGCCGAAGTGACCCGCCAGCAGGACGTTGCTCGCTAAGCACACCCACAAGACAGCCGCCAACCCGCAAATCATGGTCAGCTGCAGATGTCGCTGCACATTTCACTTTCGTGTTTTACCGGTTCCTATGACAGAGGAATCAACCACACTTTTTTTTTCATACACATCGGCAGTTTGGTAAGCCATGCTGGCGACCATTTCCAAGTCTCCTGTTTGTTGTAACATATTCAGTCACTCGCGCATTGCGTAAAAGCCGATTGCTCGTGGCTGTCCGTTCAGGTGGAGGATGTACCTGCTTCTTGCGAGAGTCGACGAGCAGGAAGCTGGATGCCCCGGCTGCTCCCCCGTGCTGCGCCGATGAGGAAGAGCACGAAGACTGGCCTCCCGCCGGAGCCACGGGGCACACCCGAAGCATCACCTTCACCTGTTAAAAACAACGCGAAGTAGAGCAGGGAATGAAAAATTACAATGTGGTACTCATAGTTGCGGCAAGCTGAACCAAAGTAAGCACCGTCACAACCGCGCGCTTGACTGTCCTTGTCTCCTAAGCTCAGTTCATCTTCGAGTGCCGAGCAGACCACTGCGCCCGCATGGCTGCTTTAATGTAGATAGAGTACTGACCCTGTTATTCTTAATTCTCCCTCCACACCGGCCTCCAGTCGAGGAGATTCTTGAAAGCGATTTTTGCATGTAAAAGCACTGCGGTATCCTCCACTGGGCCGAGCGGAGGACACATGGGGTGGAGGACAGACACAGAATACGGCCATGAGCCTGACACTAGTGAGCCGATGCCAACATGCGTTCAACAGCCTGTTTTTACATTCCATTGACATTTTGTGTGACACTGTTTCCTTTTTAAGCGGTCTTTGAAAAATTCGATATTTTCATTACTCACGTCCTGGAGTGGTCGTATCTGTGCGTCTTAGAGCAAAACGACCACCGTGCTCTTATGGTAAGGTATGCATACGCCGCTTACGACCTCCGAGCTCTTGATGTGAAATCTTTTTGTTGCCTCCCTTGTTCACATTCCGCTTTGGTACATACCTACACATTTATTTTTATCCATGTCTGGTTTAGCCCTCTACCTTGTATGCTGTCCGTCTGTGTGCTTTATATTGCTCATGTACGCAGTGCATCACTTGAGAAACCCCAGCGATGCTGGTGAGCACTTAAAATAAATAAATAAATAAATAAATAAATAAATAAATAAAAAATAAATAAATAAATAAATAAATAAATAAATAAATAAATAAATAAATAAATAAATCAGTTATTTTTTCTTCAGACACTTGCAATTAGGTTCAGCTTAGCACCATCCGTAAAAGCAGCTGGCTCAAAAGAACAGATACCACAGGGCACGTCATGTTCACCGTATTTGCGGTCTTTATCGATCGCACCACAACTGGGTAAAGTAAGTTCGAATCTAAGGCATTTATTTTTTTCGGGAGTTAGATTATGCAACACAAGCAACCTGTGGTCAAAAGTTTACAGGACAAGAATTCGACTTCCAACGTTAATTTCTCTGCTCACTGGCGAATACGCTTTTGCTACGCGTATTTTGATGAGACCCGGAAGCGCGTGATTCTTTGCTTACAAATTCAAACAAAGTGCTGAGGCCCCAGACAACAGAGAAACTAGCGTTTAAAGTCGAAATCGTGACCTGTGAAATTATGACTCCAGGTGTACTTGATAGCGCTGAGAAGCCGCTGCAAATTCTCCGAGCGCTCACTGAGGTTTGTACATGTCAAAATCGTGCGTTATATATATAAAAGCTATATTTTAGCTCTGCAGGGCCTGAAACTTCTAACCGGGACAAGCAATCGTCTTCCTGGGGGAGTTTACTCTAGCGGAGTTTGCTGCAGCAAGGACGCGTAGCGATTGCTCGTGCAGGGCATTCGCCACGCGACGGCAAGAAAAGAAATCACAGACGATCACAACAATGTGAAGAGACATAGAGCGACAGCTCTCGGTGTACTGTTGATCGATAACGACGGTTCCCCAAGTACGATTTGTCCCACGGTACAGCCTACGGTTATCGTTGTTTAAACGAGAAATTGAAAAAATGCTGTGCCCCGCACGTGTGATATTATCGGCCTGCAGCAGATGAGCTCCCAGATATACCCAGTCATGTAACTGCATTGACATTTTTGGTTACTCCTCCGTGCAAACCTGTGTTTCTGTTTTTGTGCGCATGTGTCCTCAAAGTCAAAGTTCTGTAATGTACTCATTATAGAGTTTTGATATGTGATGAGTCGGAAGATAATGTGGTTATATGAGTGCACAGCGTCACTCCCTTTCTTGTTAGAAGCATTTAGACGGTTGGAAACAATGCCTCAGCGTAGAACGACATAGCACTACACGGACACTTCAGAAGTTATTTACGCGTGAGTCCATTTTGTGCCAGTTCATGGGCAATTTTTTACTCTTCCCCCTGCACCTCCCCCCCCTTCCCGCAGGTGCAGCAACTGAAATGCTGATTATGAAGATCCGAAAACATAGGAGAGAAAACACAACTGACAAAACACAGGACCAGTATCCGCAGGGTTCTATTCGTCAGTTTATAAAAGAACAGGCACCCGATGTTGTTGTTCAGGGCACAAGTAGAAACAGAAAGAAGAGAAGACGCATAAAGGGTAAACGTCTAATTGATAACCCTATCACAAAATAACTGCTCCTTGTCTTACAAATGCCAGCCCAATAAAAAAGCCATCTTTTCAATATCCCATCGCAAACGTTTGTTTTCGCGAAGAGATCGCTGCACAATTCCACTGCTCTGGTTCCATCCTATTGAGCTCCGGTAAGGAATGACCCTGAAGTAGTGTCCCAGAGGATGGAAGAGGCAGTAAGGTTAAAGTGGTTATTTCGGGATACCTATACACACGCCGTACGAGATAGCGTTCGGTCGACCGAGCTCGTAACTCTTTCCGCTACGAGTCCCTGCCCTCGGGAGAACGGACAATCGCGGCGGACAGAGGATCATGAGTGGATGAAGACCGCCAGGGCCAGCACTGAAATAGCTTCAGCCGGGAGTGTCACCCCAAAATAGGGAACCGCGCGGCCTCGAGACGAGCACCTCTAGAATTGGACGAAGCGAAGGCCTCTCAAAATGTGGTTGAACGGCTCCAACCTCGTTGGAACAACTGGTGCTTTCTTTGCGGCAGTAGAGACATGCCTCCCAAACCAACGCAGGAATGGACCAGGCAAAAAAGAATGGACATGGGGCGAGGTGAGCCAAGTGTACAGATGAGAGAGGAGAGGAAGAGGAGAAAAGCGGACGGAAATGCCGAGAGGTTATCCAGGCGTAGATGGTAAACAGTAGGGGATGGAGAGGCGTCCTTCGGGTAGGTGCGCAAGCGCTTTCTTTTTGTCCCGAATAGCGAGGACGAATATGCACGTCTTTTGGAAAGCACCACTGGTCTCCTTTTCTGTGATGCTGTGGCGCCGGATGACGATGCGGAATAGCGCACCCCCTATGAGTGCTAATGATCATCCTATGAGTACGGCATGCTCATGAAGGTAAACACATTTCCTTAGAACGCAAAGTAAAGAGCCACTCCTCAAACCAACCCGTTCCCGACAAGAAGGCGGTGTAGCAAGCAACCGCCATATCATACCGCCTTGGGATTGGCTCCTCACGAAGAACCTCGCTGTCTGCATGATAGTGTTTTTGGATTTTCCAAAAAAGAGGAACAGAAGCGTTTTCGAGGAAGAAAAGTTGATTTTGATACTTAAAGCACTCCGTAGTGGTATGCCACGTTTTGCGCTTACCCTCGTATTCAATCCCACAGAACGCAGTATTTGCTTGCCGTGGTGCGCAAGCGCTGTTCAGCATAAGGCAAGATACTTAGCTTGCCATGTTCATGACCAGAACACACCCGGCTGTGCTCCGATAAACTGTTTGCTTCTGTTTGCGTGTTTCTACAACCACTTTCCGCGGAGACTTGCTTGCTCTCGTACCTGAGCAATGCGCGATCAATACACAAGAAAGCCCACTTCCGGAGACGAAGTTAAGGAAGCGAATCCACAGCGGATGTACAGATTAGTAATTAGAAAATGAAAGAGAAAAGATATGGTCAATTCTTTGGTGAAAAGAAGGGAAGCAAAAAGCTATCAGAGCACAGAATGCAGTGACAGGCGAGCTCGGAAACAAGCAAATACGAACTCACTCTTCTTCTCACTCCGATGCGTTTGTTAATGAGGATTTGGTTTAATAGGAACAGTTGTCACGCGAAATAACGAAACAGAAATGTTGGCTGATGATTAAGATATTCCATAATGCGAAATTTGTGCGCAGGGTGACCTGCAGTCTTCTGGGTGACGGTGCATACCTGCTGCATCTCGCGAAGCGATCGTTGCAACAGTGAAAGCACGAATGCGCGCGATATACTCTGGCGGTGTCACGTAGCGCGTCGCCACGGGAGACCATGTCTAGCACGTTTCGCCATACGTTCATCCTCCGCTCTCTTACTCGATCCATATATGGTGGCCTCTTCATTCTCTCAGTTATCTCGCAGCGCATCGCGGCCGGAGAGAATGTCTCGAGCTGTCTCTGCATACCGCCCTCCATCTCACACTTTCGCCATACTTTCATCCTGCGCTTTCGTGCTCGTTCTACCTCGTTTGTCTTCGGTGTCCCATTCGTTCGTTCGGTTACCCCGAGGAACAACGGCGCCGTGAAACCACAGGAGTGGGCGCTTAAGTGCTGCGCATTAAAACGTACCCGCAAGCCCTCTCCCCAACATGCTCCTCCCCCATCCGTCGCTCTGTCTCTCGTGAGGAGCACAAGTTTCAATAAAACGTGTTGTTTGGCTATTTGAACATACTTAATGGGAGGCTCAGCTCAAAGAAGACGAGGACGGTGGTAGACAAGAGAGGTGCTTATCTTATCTGTCTTCCCTTATCTTGTTTATCTTATCTTATCTGATCTTGTCGGTGGCAGACAATACAGCACCTGTCTTGTCTGCCACCATCCTCGTCTTCTTTGTGCTAAGCCTCCCATTAAGCACAAGTTTTGTTCCTGCGTTTCTGTGATGTATACGAACGTCCACGTACTGCCGCTTACTGAACCGGATCTTGCTTAACAGCGCTTGGAAATCGGATGTTGTTAGTGTTGTAATATTTCAACGCAAAGAGCGCTGTGAATTACCGAAACACCGAGACGCAGAGCACGAAAAGGACGAGGACTGGTCATCGCAGAAGACCTAACTTTGCTCGAGGTCTTTGTTTTTAAAGAAACGAATCTCCATACCATTCATTATTGCGCTTAACATGGGCGTGAGAAGGAGATCTTCTCTTGAGAAGGTGGTCATAATTAAGGCGATAACGATGTCTTTTTCACGTGGGCACCCATGCATGCACGTACGCACGGACATGGTAATAATGTACGAACAAAATAAACTGTGTTCTCAGAAAAATTCTCCTTCCAGAGAACTTGTATACGATGAGCACAAGCGAGTTTCACAAAATGCTGGGGCTGCAGCCTTTCAATGCAACAATCTTCAATACCTTTGGTCCTTACATTACGCAATCGCGAGCGGAATTAGGTCATCACAGAGGATTCGGTCGTGAGCAACAGTCTATCAAATTTTGTAGGACATGTCAACAGTGATCATGCCAGAAGTGTTTCAAAATTCTTCCTTTTCGGGTAAGTAGAATATGCTTTATTTCATAAAGCTGGTGAAAGCACTTATTTTACTGTCGTACAATATTACTGTCCCAATTGGACGTTAGGATTATTCTGCTTTGAATTCATTGTGGCCCAGAAACGTTAGACGGGGCAAGGAAATTTTGATAGACGGTACGCATGTCCGCGTGTCATCATTATCAGCCTGGCTATGTCCACAGCAACACGAATGCCGCACCCAAAGATTTCAAGCATCGTCCATCGAGTGCCGGCTGAATTCACCCTTTCCCCCCAAAAATTTCGTAGTTCATCCCTCCATCGAATTCCTGGCCGACCCCTATTGCATTTACGGCCTCTTGGCAGCCACTCCGTTAAACGGATGGTCTACCTGTTGTCCCTCATTCTCATGACGTGACTCACCCATGCCCGTTTTCTTCACTTAACTTGAGCTAAAATGTCTTCCACGCGAGTTCTTACCCAAGGAGGCAGGAAGGCAAGCAATTCAGCAGAATGTGCGAACAATCTCGAGGTATTATGTATTGGGACGCTTAATGCTCGAACTCTTTCTAGCGAAGCCAGTTTATGTGCGCATGTTCGGGCCGACAAAGGTCGCGTCGTAGCCAGTAATACACAAAGTCCGCTGTAAAGAGACAGCACTGAGGTGAAATTAAAGTATTAGTTCCTTATTTGGAACACATTAACAATAAGGTGTCCATGTTGGTGCAGGAGGTACCAGAAGGAAAGGCGTGGATCCGGAGCAGCAACCGTGAATGTTTCATTCGTATCCGAGTATCATGTTCCGATGCGAAAGCCAATCGACCCCAGCAGCAAGTTCGCCGGAAAGAACCTTACGGTGGCCTTGTTAAAGACGACGAGTACAGGCGATAGCCTCCACGGCTAGCCGAGCAGCACTTCGCCCCAGTAGCACCTGCCACAAGGAAGCGGGACTCCCGGTTCTATTGGCTTGGCTCCCATCGGCAGAATGCGGACGACTGAGAGCCGTTCAATAACTCTGCGTAGCCACCTTGCGAGGCTCGGCTTAAGTGTTCTCCAGGGAGCGGTTCCTCCCTCCGGGGTCCGAATCTTAAGAGACCGGCCCGCTTTCTTTCTGCCTATATGGTGGCACTGTGTATCCAGTGCCCAGTCGTCTGTTTGGACAGGTGACTGCGCAATACATGCCTATTTCAGAACTGGGAAAGGGCTCTCGGCAGCTTTCATTCGCATTTACAGCATTTACAGACGGAACAATTTAAATGAGAACGTCTGCTTAAACAATGCTCACAGTATTATAGAAAACAGTATACACAAAGTTTTTATAGTAGCAACAGTACTAAAAAAATGTTATATTTAGCCGGTAAAGTGGGAGTGGTTCCCTATTCCACGAAGCCATGTGAGAGCGGGCAGCCTTCGCTCTGGAGGCCAAAAGCATCTGGACGTCCAGGTCGCTTCTGGCCACCAGGTTTTCTTATAGCTCAGGGGTGGACAGTTATAATAGAAGTCGATTGTCATCGTTAGAGATACGCACTCTCTATTTATTGTGCATTCAAACGAGCGCAAATGCACACTCCCGCAGACACACACACGCACGCACACGCACACGGGCGGACACACACACCTCAGCTTACCCGCGTGTTTTCATAATACGCGGTCGGCGCAACTATCAAGGAAAAACATCATCCCCAGCTTTCTCGCTCAAAATTCCGACCTCTCAGGAACCCAGCAAAAGCACTTCCGGAAAATGACATTTTGCATAAAGCAAGAAGTCAACGTGGAGATGAAAACTCTAAAAGAAGATACCAGGATTCTGAATATTTTTTTTCTGTAATTCGCTGTCAAATCTTACTCCCCATCCATTTGTGTGGGATAGTTTCCATGACTCTGGAGCTTAGTCGCGCAACGTGCCAGACTTGAAACTGTGCACAAAAAGCAAGTTTTCACCCTCGATATTATCTGCACTAAAACATTTCACATTTCGCTAAATAACCACAGAGTAATCCCCGTTGAAAGGACTGCCATGAGCGGGAAAGCTGTGCACGTTGACGTGAATTCGAAAACAATGGCGTGTTCATTGTGCTCCTGTTTTAAATTTACGTGTCGTTACCAATATGCGGGAAATCAGTAGCACGCAGAAAAGCACCACCCTCTGGCCGCAAGTGCCTGGAGTCGGAAGGAAGGCCTTCGCCGCATCGGCAGAAAGCTAAAGTAGCTACAAATCCTGTGGCCGAGTTGGGACGTGGCTACGGCTGCTCGCTTCCGCGGTACAAGGGAGACGCGGATGCCGTTATGGGACGCAGGGGACACGGTCATCGGAAGAGCGCAGTCGAATCATGGTCTCGCGGCCCCAGCTCCCGCTATTGCAGGGGAGAAGCCGAGAAAGCGGAGGTTTGACGATATAGGGAGGTCGCCATGGCCTGAATTCCGGGAATTCAGGGCCGGCGCCTAATGCTTTCGTCGAATAAGAGCCGCTGGTGCCGAGAAAATATCGGCTCCCCACCTCCGGTTGCCGGGTCACGTTTCTGCGGAGTCACGTTTGTGCGGTATGCGGTGATACGAATGGGCTGCGGAAACTATGGGCCTTTTAAAGGATGAATCGTGCAGCGAAGGGGCTTCTACGCGTCTAGTGGATCGCATTGTTGTCGGAGCGAACAATGGACCGCAATAGCGAGTAGCGGTTGTTTCAAGGGGAGTTTTAGACTTGTGCGCCATGGGTAGGAAAGATCTTAGTAATGTCATACTTGTCTTAACCGTTTACAGTTACAGTGAGATGAAATAAACCAACTATCCATCTACATCGAATCTCAACATAGTATATTAGATGGCACTCACGATTTTAGTGGACAAGCAGCAGCCCTTTAAGACCGCGGACTCGTCTGCACACACCGTCACCTCAGTACTCCCTTCATTGACAATAATATAACGGCAAGGGTCGAATGGCTTGAGCGATGATCACATTAAAGCTTGGCCAAATTGCAGCCAGGCAATTGTGTAGGATAATGCCACTAGTTAGGTCTATGGTCATGCATCAATGTTAAGTGATCGTAGCGATAAGCCTCATGACCTGTCAAGCAATATCAAACTCATCGTAGGTCAAACTGCGGGTACCGGTTGGCGACGTTAGCTTCAAAGCATGAATTTAGGCCTAACGTTGAGCCGTCGAGTACAGCCCCCTCCCGCCTCCCCTTCTGCTGCGCTAACATTTCGGCTGCTTGTTTCGAACGTTCTGGTCCACACTTTCATTCGAAGTCACGTGACGCTTCCCAGCCAATCAGAACGGTCCGCGGGCGAATACTCGCGTTCGAATCCACTGGAAATTTTGACGAGCGGTTCCTCCCACACACCGTAGTTAAGCGAATCTTATCCAGTGAGCCAACAAATGACTGAGCGATGATCACACAATAAAATGTCGCCAAACTGCAGCCGGGAAAATGTGTAGGATAAGTAACACGTATGAATCACCGACCAAAACGCTAGCACATGGGGCTTAAATTGTTGGTAACTTCCAGTTTTTCCATGATGCCACCCCCGTCCCATCCAATTCGATCCAATCCGGTCATAATTCAATCCAGTTCCATCTACGCAAATTATGCGCTCACCCAGGTGGCATGCAATTCATAATACAAAAGGCTTGCAGAGTACTCGGATGTCGCAACTTTCCTTCTTCTTTAGGCAAAAATGCAGTTTTGCAGACCTTGGCCATTTGTCAACCCCATTACGGCGTCCTGCATATATACACGATCGTTCAGACCAACCAATTTCGTTTACAGGAACTCGCGTTGTGAACGGTCTTTTTTTTTTCTGTCGCGTATAGCAGTCGATTGGCACCGATGCAAGGCTTTTTTTAATCTTTCACAAAATTCTGACGAGATCGCTCGCTTCCCCCCCTTTTTTTCGGTAACCGAGTCCCCCCTTTTTCCAAACACTGTGTCATCCAGAAGTTAATAAAAAAATATCAGTGAGAAAAGAAAAAAAGAAGGCAAAGTACCCAGTTTGGAATGCATGCAGCGCGGGCACGATTCAAGAGATTAAAACTTCACGAGGACCATCCGCGTTGCTGAATAAAGCAACAAACTGTGACGACTGCCACGACACAGACAAAGCGGCAGCGAGAGGCACGACGCTCAAGATCCCACGAGGTCTCGCCGACTCTGGATGAGCGCTCTCGTCCCGATGGGAGGCTCGTTAGGTTATCAATCATCCCTACTCGTAGGCCCCGACAGTTCGGCGCGTCTACGGAGTAGTTACTTTTCACCCGCTTCGAGCACCTCCGCACTTCAACGCGGAATGCGTGTCAGCCGATGAATCTGCATCTCGTACTATGTAGCAGTACTGAGACAACTGTCTTCGTAGGCGTCGCCAAATAGACGCAATATTTTCCCGTCAATCAAACCTTATTTTGAAAAACCGTGTCAGAGGCACGTGAGCACAGAAGAAAACTAAGCGTACAATTATAAAAACCACTAAGCTGCTTAAAAGAGGCTTGAAAACAGGATTGCTTCGTTAACAGCCGAGGATAAGGGCAACATCGACATTCTATATGTTATCCTCATTACTGCAAAAATAAGATAAGCAGCAGCATGCCACTGATTGGAGAATAGATTAGAAACTGCTTATAGAAAAAAAAATGGCTCCAATTCGCACTGTGAAGTTGGTCGCACTGCGAAGCTGTAAACGACATCCACAACGATCATCCATGCGGCGTCACTTGAATTCACACACGTGGCTCTACAAAGAGTGAAACCAGAGACTCTGCCAGCCGTTATTTAGGATTCGCGAGGACGGCGTCTCAAACGCAGCTACGTCGGCAGAAAGAAAACGAAGAGCAGCGTTTTTCGTAGGGTGAGGAGGATGGCGGCACACGCGGCTATGACGTGATCTCTCTCACTGCCTCCCCCTCCCTCTTGTTTCTTGTTTACAAAAAGCGTCCCCCCCTTTCCAGACATTAAATCCAAACCACCGTCTGTCTCCCCGTCTCCCTGTGTGGGTGTAGCTTAGTCGGCAAGACGACGGGCTCTCGCTCCGCTTCTCCATGCTGGCCCAGGTTCGATCCCTGGCGATAACAGTAGTTTGTGTAGCCTGGGTGTAGCCAGCAGCCAGAAGTATCCTGGGATGTTTCTTTGTGTAGCCAGTAGTAGCCTGGGAGTTTTCTGCTGATCCGGACGCAAACATTTCCTTGGCTGGCTAGAGATATACTGCTGCGCAGTGAAAATTTGGGGCGAGACGATATACTGGGGAATTGTCTAATATTCGAATCGTTCTCGGCGCTTTGCCTATCCAGGTTTCCCGGCGGGGTTTACCGGATCTGTGTGGTATAAACCAGCCGGACGCAGCTGTTGGCTTTGTTGTGTTTGGCACCACTCGCGACCATGTGAGTAGGTATGGCTTTAAAGCGAGAGCTTTCGTAAGGGGACCGATAGCGTTTTGTCAAGAAACTAATGTGTTTTCTATAAACCGGTAGGTCGACCGTAAATTTCTGATCAGATCTCTGAACTCGCGGCGTGTGCTTGTTGCATTGTATCAACAGGGCTTGTTGTATAACTGGGCTTGTTGCATTGTATCAAAACAGTTACTTGAAGATCGCGAAAAAGTAACGCTTCTAGATAAAACAACCCAAGCATCGATCTTGGAGAAGGAGTACAATATACCTTTATTTCATGAACCACGTATCGTTATGCATTTAGATCGTTCGTAAACTTCTGTACTTCGTGTTCGAAAAATCGTCGGTTCGTTCTTCGTTTGCGACTTGTGTCTTGGAAGGTTTGACGATTGATTGGGCACACGTGCAGTGGATGTTTGGCGCACTGATAGCTTTCGCGCTTCTCTGAATTTTCTTTAGCAAGGGGTGGTCATTTTTATGAGGAATGCCAGCTAGCGAACGCATGTTCTCCGCACGGCTACCGATACCACTGCTGTGCACGGAAGAAACGCCATTGCAAATACATCCAGTAGGTCGTTAGACTTCCCGTCACACTTAAAAATTAGCTTAAAAAGCAGTGAAAGGATTCACGAGATGTATTTGTAGATTAAGTATGTTCCTTTGCAAAAATTCAGATATATTGCACAAGCAATCTCTTGGAAAGTACAAAGTACACGCCACGCGCGCGAAATGTATTATCAAGCTGGAAAACACCTGCATATAATATTTTACACGAACGGTAATGTAAAAAGACGCCTTTTCAGTACCCTTAAAGTTGCTAATTTAATGCAGCCTCATGCTGATAGATTGAAACACGTAACAAGATCAGTGTGGTGGAGACTGCCAAAAATATGTAGAAACAGAAAACATGTCGTTCACCTTCAATTTTTCTTTCATTGCGTACCACATTGTCCAAGCCTTCATTTTCGCAGACTTTACTTATATAACAGTTACAGCGTGCCTTCTTGGCCTACCTGATGCCCGCATGACCACTCACTTTATGAAATTCTGAGGAATCCTGTCTGTTTTAGTGGCCTCGACGCTGTAATTAAGTTTAATGGTCCAGAGAATGTACAAAAGCATTCCCACTCTCCGTTTTTGTCTCACAAATAAAAGATGAACAGCGTTTTGTCATTGATAGATTACTGGGAGCGGTGAAAGAAGCTAATACCGACTGAATAGGCACCCTGGATAAAAATTTTAACTGCACAGTTTTTTAAGTTTGAGCTTGGTCCGGTGGCGTAAGCAAAAAAAATACCAAGAAAAAAAAAAGCCTCCGCCACCTGTAAAGTATGGAATCCCTTACTGTACCATTCTAAAGCTGTTAGTCTATCTTGGACACCTTAAATGCACAAAAGGGCTTAGCTCGCACTTGTGGTGCAAGGCTAGAGATAGAGAAACAGCGGAGCTTGGGGTAGACCTAGCGTCTTACCCCGTGGAGTCCCGTTGTGAAATTCGGCTTAACTTTGCCTCATCCCTCAACACTTAGCCTAGCTTAGCAAGAACATCCCAAACCGTATTAAAACGTAGCAATGCCTAGCAAAAACTAGCAAAACTGAAGAAGTCAGGTCGACCCAAGTTACGCTGTTTATAATAAAAATCCTTACATAAATTGACATCATTATTTTCCCCTTAATGAATGAATTAGGGATGGCAAATACATTTGACTTAGTTATTTTGTTGTCCCCAAGGCTAAAGAAACCTTGACTAGAGCAAACGTTTAACGCAGGTCATAAAGTCACTGAAGCGAGGAATGGCTACAAACTATTATCTGTGGGTAGAGCTTTTTATTGAAACAACAATGTTTGCTACACTAAATCTCATTGCGAACAGAACAAAAGAACGTTTCCCCCCGCCTAGTGGTGCGTCCGTTTAATCTTCGTGTCGTTTTAACGAACTAAGAAAATGGAAAGTAACCCTAGTCTAAAGAAACGATCCTCAGCAATGCTAAGCTTCCGGACCAGCCCGCGAAGCAGATCCGATTATGGCGGGGCGAAGAAAGTATGGCTGCTTCTAAGTGCAATGGAAAAGCGGTAGACACCGCGTTGCGGTAAAATACAACGGGACGCAAAAACATATTGCGGTAAAAAGAAAGGAACCCACCAAAATCCGTGCCCACAGAAACAAAAGAGATTATTCCGAAGGCGCTCTGAAATGATGACAAATTAAATTTCGATGGAGAAGTCCAACCCCAGAGGCTCAATCACGCATTGCTTTTTTTCTTTGATGTCGAGGCATAGCACGATGTATTTCTGCCCCGTATCCACATCTGCAGTTTAAGTCGTCAATTTCGTTTCGCTCCGAAGGAGGCGTTTCGAATGTCGTTCATTTTCAAACATGCCCGAACGTGAAATTTAAGGAGTTCTGTGCCGACGGCCCCATACGTCTTTGTCCTGTTGAATCGCAAAACACGAAACGCGCCGTCAAGTGGTTTCAAGTGATTGCAGTTTTTCGTGGAACTGATTCTTTTTCGTTTCTTACTGCAATGAAATCTGCGTTTTCTGAGTTGCCGCGAGGAATTAGTTCGGCGGGGAAAAAAAGTAAAAAGAAGCTGTTAAGCACAGGAGAATCGGCTTCGTACGTTGCTTCCGGGAGCATAAATCCGCCATGCTATCGGATCGTTTTTAGGGGCGAAACACCTTTAGGGGCTCGGGCTGTCGGCGTCTCCTGTCGTCGTCTTATGTAGTCACGGTAAATAAAGTCAAACGATGTTCAACAAAACAAGTGTACAATGGATAAAACCGGTTCATAATAAACTGGCATGATTTTGACTTAAACTTATTTAGAATACAGAAGCAATCAGGATTTAATTGCATTAATAACAGCAAATTGTTAAATTACGCGTCGAAATTGGTTTCAAGCGCCAGATTTTCTCCTGTAAAGCATTCTTCTTAGCATGCTGCGTCGTATGACACGAAGACAACTTACGGCCAGTCTGTCTCTCATTTAATTGCCTCAATCCTGTTCAACGCAAGAGAGGGCGCCACCGCCTCAGCAAGCGCGCGATTGCTCCTCCCACCGGCGCTTCTCCGGCTCCCGATGAGTGCACGCCGTGTAGCAAGAGTGAAAGACTCACAATCTTTGAATACACTTATACACTGCATGCAGCATGCTTCGCACCTCCTCATGTTTCACGTTAGTGGAGATGGCCCGGAATTTTTAGCGTTTACTTTTCATAGGTACATCTTGTGTGCATAATTTTGTACATCGTGTAGATATTTTTTTTTCCTTGTTTTATTGGTACATGCCAGCGATTTTCTCGCACTGTCCCTGTGGCGTCACAGTGAAGCAGTTTGGGCCACTGGCGGCCGCCGACAAAGCTATGACCAATGAACGTTACTGGGCGAGTGTAGTCGTGCCCGTAGTTTTATTTTGGCCATTCCGGTTTAATTCCAGTATAGAGTTACACACTGATTACTCGTTTTCTTTCGGCGTCCCTGAAGACACCCTTTCTGACGTATTGCAGCGGGAAATGTGAAACATTGTTCATATTTGTTATTGTTGGGAACTGAATTCAGTTGAACCAGATGTAAAATAGCCAGTTATTTCAAATAAAAGGGTGAATGTTGTCTTTCCGATTCGTTTGAGTATATCAGGGTGGTGCGTGTCGCATTCCTCGCTTATCTGCTTACACGAGTCATCCGTAATTTGGAGCACAGAGATTATGGTGGTCGCAATGACTACAGGACGGGGGTGGCGTTCGGAGAAATTGTTGCTTGATATCTTGCTACGTTCATATGAAGAGCGCCGTAGCGGAGGGCTACATGGCCACTCAGATCGCTTGGGGATGTGTATCACGCGCCGGATTCTTAGGGAACCGTTAATTTACGTCTTCTGCTTCCAGTGAGGAATCACTGACTCTACTTATAGATTATATAAAAGATCGCCTTCCTTGTTAATGCTGTCCTGTCTTCAGTGTTTGCTTCCGGTGGTCGGAAACGAAGAGTGAACATGGCAGCGACAGAGCAGGGAAGACGTAGTCATAAGGGAAGAATGAAGTACTCAAAACAACATGGACAAAAGGATTACATCATGAATAGAAGTATGAGGCATGACGTGCGATTCTTGCTTAAATTATAGAGATCTCGAGGTGAAGACCTACGGCATCATTTCTGTCGTTATTATGCACCAGATAAAAAAATGAAAGGAGCTCACACTAACGCGTAACACTTAAAGGCAGCGAAGCTGTACGCAACCTTCGCGCCCATCACGATGGTTTAAGTCCATGATTGAAGCCTATTTGCTTCTTCTTTGCTGCCGCAGCGGCTTTTACTTCATTTTCGCTGCTATAACGGCGAAGAAGAAGCAAATCGAAGAAGCAGAACGAACGACCACAATGCGCACACTTCAACTAGGCGCCCGCAGGTACACCTTATTGCGTGTTCTGTGTCGGGCAGGTGGCATGATTTCTCTCCCCCTGCAGTAACAGCCGAGAGAGTAAGCCGTTTCAGTCTCAGGTACTAACTCACGGTCATAGCCGAGTGGGGCACAAGACTGAATCGAACTTTGTTGATCTACCGGACACAGATTCGAATCCTGCCGATGCCGGCGATTTATTTTCTTTATATCGTTACACTGAGTTTTGTGAAACGCAGGAATCAACGAATTGCTAAACAGCTTAGATGTTAAAAAATCATGGACCCCTCCATTCAACGACGACGATTGTTGAGCGCGAACTTTCTCGTTATGGATTCTTCGGTTGGCCGATTTAACACTGCGAATATGTCCTATTTTGGAGCTACGCGCCACTTTTCTAGAATACCCTCAGCAACTCTCGTTTGGTGCGCGGTTTGGTTCTGGGTCAACGGTCGAATCGGTACCTGCTGCTTGGCATCCCCATCGACCATGTCGAAATGGAGCATTCGGATAGACGCCGGCTGCTTCCTAACGCGAGGACCCAGGTTCGATTCCCAGCCACGGGAATCGTTGCTTTTTTCCACTTCACCCACCATCATTCAAAATCGTCTTCAGGGAAAGTTGGCTTTCCCGCAAGGCATATTGGCTTGCAACGGCATCAGCTGAGGACACTAAAGCTCAGCTTTAATAATTTCTTCAGCACAACTGAGGGAGCCAAGAAAACAGACCAAGCATAAGAAACTAATTCGTACACTTTCCCTTGAAATAAAAAAGTTCTGGCACAGGCTTCTTTAACAATGCGCGCAGCTCTCCATGGGAGCCTAGCAAGTGGAGTTAAAATTTGTCCTTTTAAAAAGCACTACGATTCCTATAAAGCACTTCCCTTGCGCCAGCGCCGAGGGAAAAAAAGGCCAATGGTGGCATTAGCGAAATAATTTAAGATCTTCGATTTCTTCTCTGACTGATTGTCATTCCACGGGTATTAAGACGTGCCAGCACCCCTTCGGTATAAATTCCGCCCATCTGAGACTCCGTCGTGAGTATTGCGAACTGCGACATGCACCTAGAGGTCCCATGCCCATTTGTGGCAGCGTTATTACAAAAAAATTCGTCCGTTTCTATGCCGTCATTGATAGCCTCCTTTTTCGCCCGTTTACCGATTGCCGATTGGCCAACTGTATTGCCGTTACGCAAGATCACCATTGGGTTAATTCTACGACCACTTTAGGGCCGTAGAAATAACAGACTTGTTAAACGCGCAAAGGCTGCTCCTTGCGTGACATTCCTCAGCCGGCCTAACGTTCTGTAGTCTTCGTAACGTTATGCGAAAGTGCCCCGGTGTTATTTAAAGTGCAAAAAGCGTCTAGAACACTGTGGCGGCAGACTCAAATCGCAGTTGCAAGAAAATCAGTAAAGAGGACAAGAATTTGAAGTGTGACACTTACAGAGGACAACTGTACAGTAGAAATTATTTATAGAGAAAGAAAAGAGGGCCGCCTGTATCCGATGCGTGGACTGCCAGAAATAAAAGTCTGCGATTCGGGGCCATCTTTAAGCCCTTGAGAGAGGATGTGCAGGCTGCCAGCGTCGTGACAGTACGATCAATAAAACATTTTCGACTTGTTATTGGCTTAAACTAAAGAGACATCACTTGCGGCGGAAGTAGGAATAGCTGTCAGAAAAACACGGGAGCAGAGGGAACGAGCGGGTCTCCACTACCCTATAGGGGTCGCCTGCGCCTATGGCGAAGCCCACTGGTCGGACAGCGAAGAGATGGAAGTCCTGGTCGTAAAAACAACGGCTCCTTTTACGCTCTTCCTGTCCGCTTGCGTCTCTAAACGGGCTCACACCGTTACTTTTACGGAGACGATTTTCACTGCTCTGCTGTCTCCACGTGCGTACCGTCGCTTCAGCTATTCCCCCGCGGAAACTTCACCCCCCGCTTTTTTTTTTTTTTTTTTTTTTCGAGTTTAGGAGCTGACCCGGTTTTTGGACAGGAAAGCGGAAGGGTACGGTCTGGTAATCAGTAGTAAGGTCAGAGCTATGACAGCCGAATTCACTTCTAGAGGAGGCTTCCCAGAGAAGCATAAGCAGAAAATGAAAGTTTATTTCAGAAATTGTTTTTACAAACCCATCTTCATACCCCAATGTGTGATCAATGAAAATTGTTCCATTTTTCTGCAAAAACTGACAGCGCAATTCGCACTGTTGAGTGAACAATGTCAGAGGATTACTGCTTCCGCAAATGTTACAGTTTCTAAAACACTTACGGATTGCATTGACGAAACAAGCTTCCGCTGCAATTGTCCCTCTGTTTTTGTCTGCGGCCGCCATCTATACAGGCAGCACGAACTAGCGGCTTTTCCGAAAGTTTAGCAATCTATATTAACTGTATGAATAGAACAGCTAGTATATAGTGCGCAACACTAGAGAAAAGCAAGTCCAGTAATTCTGTGCGTATATATGCACTACTTCCTGTTTAGGCGAGCACATCTGAAGTCGCAGTAGCATCGCTTTGCCCCACTTCGGCCCATAACGATTAAAAAATAAATGTAGCTGGCCAATATCATTGCCTCCCCCTTCCCCCTTCTGTTCTCTCTTTTCCGATTACTTTATTAGTTTTTCGCAGGTTCCACGCCAGACTGCGCGTCCTGCGTTCATTCAAAGACGTGTCGCGCGATTTCCGCCCACAAAGGTCGGTTATGGGGTCCCTTTATCGGTTTCGCCTGGCTTTGCGGCAGTCCTATCGTTCCAGCCTTAACACAAAGGGAGAGAGTGAGTTGAGTACCTTTCAGCCTAATTGCGAAGCCTCCGAAGCACGGAGGGCGCAAAATGCCTGCTACGCCGTGACAACACCTTCTTGACCAGAACGATGGGCGACACTGCTATCAAAACCACCCTACTGATGACTTAATCGTCCTCACTCGCGCTAACTGATACGGATGAACTCGCTAACAGTACTATACCCTAGGCCATGAATGACAAAAAAAAAGAAAAGGGAGTCAGAAAGTAATCCGGGGGCTTTCCCATTATTTTTGGAAGGTGTTGCCCGTTTTCCCGCGCTATCGCTGATACCTCGCGCATCGGGTGGAAAACGTCGGGACTGAATAAGCGATCATGCTTGTATGTAGTCCCGGTTCTGCCGTGCCTATTGCGATGGGCGAGAGGCGAGCGATGCGAAACAAGATAAAGGCACAAAACTGTGGCCTTTAAGCGCTGTCTGACCTAGTTTAGCAGTTGGGTGCGCGTGGCAAAAGAAATATCTGAGAGGGGCTCTATGTGCGGAAGGTATACATCCGGACCACACAGTGTCTTCAGGCTGTCGCTTCGTTCAACGCCTGTTTCCTGTTTCCTAACCATCTCGCAATTGCTTTATTGCTTCGTATAATGTACACATGTGTAACTTTTTTAACTGCATCTTAAGCACGTAGGGGAAACAAGTGGAAAAGGGCCTTAGGCTGGTGCTAGTGACCGACCGCCGGTATCAAATATTCGTTTTACAGTACATAGCTAAGGTTTTATGTTCGTTTTAGTATCCGTGCGTCGACAAAAATGACTCCTTTTACATACCGCTTAATCAAACTGCGGGTACTGCGTTTGATTAATGAGTATTGGCCTAAATAATTGAATAAGTAACATAATAATTTAAAAAATGGTAAGATAATATACTGTAAGATATTTGTAATAATAAATCAAAGCAAAATTATTTAAATGCCTAGAACTAATAACGTGCATGGGGTTTTCCAGCTGTATTGCATTTCAATACATTTATTGTATTGTACTGTATTGTATTGTATTGTAGTGGGTTCTATCGTATTTTATTGTATCTGTCTTGTGTTGACGCTATTAGGAAGGCCACGTATAGCTGGTACTCCAGAAGAGCTGCGTGGCTATAAAGAGCAACGAAGGTAACAGACAAGGTAATGTGGTCAACGTGATATTGTGTGAAGAGCGACCATAGAATCGAGAAGCATTTGTAACACCCTCCGGGAATATTCGTCGGCGACTGCAGTGTACGTGTCTGCAAGGCGGACGAAAAGGGTTTCATTCGGTTCATGTTGGAACAGTTGGAACTACAATATAACGATTCTGACCAAGAAACCACTGAGCACGCCTAAGTTTCGCAAAACATCTCCCTGAAGCTGTAATATCAACGTCTCCAATCAAGGCCAGAAGGGGATCATCCAGTTTTGTCCCTTGACTTGCAAGAGGACAATGACGCCGACCGCGGGGATGTCTTTCAGATTTTATACTTCCATTTGGTACCCCCCCACCATAGATGATATCGCTAAACTGTTTCTTCTCGTCTGACTTGTAAAGCATGTCGCATTGTTTTGTAGTGCCACCAGGTTATATTCTCTACATACATAATACCGTTCAGTGGAATCAACAAATGGTAGATAAGTTAGTAGCATAGCTAAAAATAGTAGTGCTAGGCCACCCACTCTGATGGGAACGCCGGTAACTATTAGCGAACGTGCATCCCTATGACTGAGGGTTGGTTGAGCAGCATAGGGAAATGGGGAAACGAAGCTCCACACCCTGCTTATCTTTCAATATCTCTCGTCGATAACGTCCCCGAGGAGAGGTATGACTGTTCTCCCTACAGTGATCTATATCTCACTCTGCACCTCCATGCTTGTGTAGCATAGGGTCATCCCCAGTTAGTGGGAGGGGGGGCTGGTTCCTGTAATCGCTATGATGATAAGTCGTTACGTACGCATGCAGGGAGAAATGTTTAACCTGAGCAAGGTGCACAATCCTTCCACGATGAAAGCGAACACTTGAGAAATAGCATTATACCGACTTTGATAGCGACAACGACGTAGGACGCCTTTACGTACGCACGCACGGACCGACAAATTTCGGCGTGATTTCGACATAATCAAATCTTACTGCCACCAACATTGCCTATTGATTATTTTACTTGCGTTTTGTTTTCAGCGCCTGGCGACGCTGAGCATTCTTAACTGCGTTTAAAAGAAGCACCGTTTCTTACCATTTGTAGGTCACACCGCCAAGCTTGTTTTTATGGGGAAAGGATGTTGCTTTACGGTCACTGTCCCTTGATGTTATAGGTTAATCTAAAACGTTTTTGATCTTTCTAGAAGCGATAGCACTACAGATAAGTTCATGAAAAGAAAGCGCTTCGGCATTCGGTCGCTCACAGTCATCTGTGCTCGTCACTTTGTTGACTGCTTTTTCGCTGCTTCGGAGTTCATCCCGGAGCACAAGTTCGCTCCAATAAACGCTCATTTCTGCCAGACCTTCATTTCCGTTCACTGCGTGACAATATTCGGCGGTGGGATGAGCCACTCCGGATGTCTCTTCGCTAAACCCGCAATTCTTGATTAATGATTGACTGATTATGAGGTTTAATGCGCCGACGCAACGCAGGCGATAAGGCGTGCCGTAGTGGAGAGCTCCGGATTAATTTCCACCACTTGCACGGGATCTTTAAAGTGCGCCGAATTCTCAAACACACGGGCGTTTCCGCTCTTCGCCTCAACAGAAAGCGGCCCGCCTCGTCTGGGAAGCGAACCTGCGTCCTCGAGCTGAACAGAAGCACGCGTTAGCCACTGAGAAACCCGTAATTCTAGACACCCGGGAAGAACTCTGTGGCTGACCTTTCCTAGTCCGGTGTCCTTGCGGCTGAGTCCCCTGAGGAGAGCGGGAGGGGCGGCGGGGGGCGCGTCCCGGATGAGCTCGGCGTAGCGGGTCACGAACACCGGGCCTTCCGCCGACTGCGAACCCTCGGCCCCGACGGATGACGATCCGCCGCCGTGGCGACGGCGGCGCTTCGACGACAGGTTGAGCCGCTGCGCAGCCCTGCGTGAAAGGAACAGAAGTGGTTGAGAGCGCGTACAGTGAAGCACACAAGGGAAGGAAACGCGGCATTCGTTTGCTTCTAAGGTCTGAAGCATGAGCTACGTTTACATTAATCATCAACAATATTTTAATCACTTATCTCCTCCTCATCAAGGTGCTCACTTCGCGCGACACAACAGTGCTATTTAAACAACCTGTTGTACAATGCTCTAGTGTTCTGTGATTTTTAGAGAACTTGCAGTTTTTTAAATGTATTTAATGCGACCGTCCCACTTCACCTCTTTTTTTTCACATTGGAAGAAAAAAGAAAGATATTTGTCGTCAATATACTCCTTCGTAGGAACTGTAAGAGTGACGTAGGAAGCAATGACAAGAAGTTGCAGAGAAGACCACGCACACTTTGTGAAACTTCTGTTGCACGGCAATTGTCAATTGACAGTCAACTGCCTATTGATAAGTGTGCTCTGCATGTAGACAAAATGCGCCACTCGATAGACAGTGAGTTAGTGGTTTTTCGAGGGGTTTCGAGAAGGCCGACAGCCACAGGTATAACCCGGATACACTGTAAGTGCGAAATGAATGAAATCACCTACAGCGTCGATTGTGAATAACGTGCTGAATGGTATCCCAACAGTGATAGCCGAGAAAATTTCATAAGTAGGGGCAATCAACGTCTCTGAGGGATATTAGGAGATACAAAGAATACGGCCACGCACCGTGGCTTCGCGCACTGCCCCGTGAAGCCCATAATTTATCCCCTTGCGTGAGGAGGGATGTTTTTTGATAAAAAGAGCATCAACAAAAAGGCACAAAGAACCTTATCCAGTTCACTTGGTTTATTTACTTGGTGACTAAAGATCTTCGTCCTCCCACTCAGTGAACATGTTCCATTTTATTGCTCGTATGTGTTTGAACATTACAGCGCTTACGACGACGAAAACGGGACCTTGTAACCATCGAGTAACAAAACGCAGCGCGCTCAATTTCTGCCACGCCTATGGCTGGCTCTGCATGATCGACCGCGCCCCGTAGCCAAAGGCGAAGTGCTCTTCTATGTGTACGGAACAGAGCTGCGGCTTGAGGAAAGAGCGGTTGTCAGGTTCCCTTGTAGCGCGTTCATCTTTTGCGCATGAATCATTCCCTCCCAGCCTGTCGCGGCTGTTCCCTATTCAGCGACTGTGCGCGTTCTCTCCATCTTACAGCGAGAATGTCTTCCCCGAAATCAAGACTGAGAACGAAGGGGAGGTGAAGAGAGAGACGTTCCGTTGCTGACGGCTCCCGCGGTTTCATCCATCTATCGGCGAGAGCGGAAAAGGGCTGGGGCGGCAGTGCTCATTTGCATGCGATGTACATCAGAGCCTCGCCGAAGCCGATCGACGGCCCATTTGCTGGGCCCACGTTCTCTGTTCCGTAAGCGCGTAGTCCTTCTCCAACAACCCCAATCGGTGATATCTCACGGGATCGCCTCTCGGTCTCCGCAGACACCTTCGCGAAATTCTTGTTTCTTACGCTTTGCGTGGGGGTCTGAATAAAATACTGTGCAGGGGTTTTCCGCGGAACATTTGTGGAAGTCGGCGAAGCGTAAAGGATACCCGCATTGGAGTGAGACGAAAAAGTTCCCGGCACGATAAACAGTTGCCCACCTGGAAAACCGCTACTCATTTTGATTCTGCGAGAAATTCGATGACTGTAACTGCAGGCTCACTTCTCCATCAGTTTGTGGCTGTATGGAGTGATAATTTGTGCAACTTCATAAGATGTTTGGTGAAGGCTATATCAGAATACTCCTATTTGAAAACTGGTTCACTGTTTTCGGCATTTTAGGCGCACAAAACTCCTGTTTCTCTAATCAACGTAACTTGAAGCGGTGCGTTTGGCATGTGTCACGTCTTACGTGATCTTCACATAGCGAGGAAATGTGAAACTGGGCAGCCACTGCGGGCGCAAAAGGGTTTCATTTCGTTTTGACTTTTTCGGTCCTGCTTATTGCCTTACCTGTACCGCCCTGCAACCCCCCCCCCCCCCCCCGTCCCTCAGGTCACGTATGTCTCATAATTACCCGACGCGGTCACGTGAAAATTGACCTAAATGTTTACCCTGAGCTTTGCTATCTGCCTTTTTGTTTTACTTTCAATGTCGTGTTTATTGGTACACGTAATCAGTTAGCACAGCTCTTCACTTCTGAGCGCTAATTTCGACCTTTCCCCACACTTACGACTGGTAATGTGGATCGCCCCCCGCTCAAACTGTGGTTCAGCAACCACTGTCGTTCCCGTGCCTCAGCCCATCGTACAGCGTCGCTCGTGCTTCGGAACGTCGACGAGACATTCATAGGCTTGATTTGCCGCACGCTGAAAGAGCCTCTTTGTTCACCTCGTGGCAAGTTCAGGAGCGAACGGTGCAATGCAGTGAACTCCAGGGGGCACTCCAACGAAAGAACTCGGATGGCTCCTTTGGAAGCCCATCTTTCGTGTGCAGAGCTCAGCCTCGGTAGGCTAAAACAACTGTCTTAGTCTCTTTGTTCATCGCAACCTCAAAACATCTCTGTCAAGCAATGGTACGTATGTACCCAAGCAGAAACTCTTGGCCGTGACTGATTTGCGATTGTGGAATCAGAGCTCCGAAAAAAAATCACTCTGCTATAAGAGCAGCACAGGTTGCTAGTTAATGGTTCTTGTCAATCTCAGTTTTCTAAGGTCATGTTTACGTAACGAGGGGCGTTTGAATTGAGGGGAAACAAAGGGAAAAGTTTAACGTTTCGTGCTTTTGTTTATTTTTTAAAGTAGGAAAGCAATTATTGGATAACTATCCCTTAAGATATACGGCCCTGCCTGCGTCCTTAACTTTACTGCTGTTCGTGTGCTGTGTGCGCGATTCTGCCTCCGTCAGTTTCTGTGTGCTTATTTGCGTTTGTAGTGTCTGTACGAGTTTTTGTGTCACCGTTCCTTTCACTTTCGCACCTCTCATGTTCACGTGGAGTAGCAAGCCAAGCTCGCTGCCAGGCTGACTTTTCCTCATCATTAAAGGCATTCTTCCTCCTCTTCCATGTACGCCCCATGCGTGATCTGATTTGCTGGCACTGAGAACTATCTGAAGAACACTTACATAATATACACGAATAAAACTACAGCAGAGAATTCTTATAAATAAGAAGAAAACCTGGTGGGAGGCAACATTCGCTGATTACGACCTTCTGGTTGGAGCCACTGCTATCAGCGATGATATCAGCAGATAAAACAAGCAATGCGGCTTACAATAGCCAAGCCTCCTCCTATTGTGATCCCTATACGGTCGTCGCCTCAAAACAGAAACACTGCAAAATAAATGGTATTGTCCTTCTACCGACATTTTGAAAATGTAGAAACTAATTAAACTTTGTTTTATCCCTAAAACGATTTTGTAAGGCTTTCACATTTGATATAAATGGATTAATAAAACTGAAAAATATTTTATTTTCTGCAGTGAAAATCAAGGTTCTCATTTAGACCAACAAAAACTGGAACCATTTGTTAGCGCACACGACGAATTATCGCTGCTAACCAATAACCCCTCGCGCGCAAGGCTTCTAATAAGAGTGCAAAATACTAGCGCAGTGCAGACCATTACACCCTCCTTAGCGGAATCCCGCAGCTTCCGAGAATCGCGTCGTCACTTGGGAAGACGCGCAAGGAGAGAATAATGACCGCTCAGAAACCGTTAGTGTGTAACGAAGTAGTTTTAAACTGCTCGCAGCAAGAAGAGCATGCGAACAGTCGAGAGTTGCAGCGCAGAGAGATCGCGAAGCCCCAAATAAAACAAAAAGCGCCCCGTGAGGTGACAGAGATTTGTGCATGTCACTCGACTTGTGCCTTTTTAATGTGAGCGTGCCGGCTTTCCGTCTCAGCCTAATGGCTAAGTGACAGTTCGGCGCTACCATTGTCTGTTCTTCATGATAACTAAGTGATTCATTGGCGTCGGGTCCACAGACAAATTTTCCCTTTTTATAGCAAAGTAGTCGTTTGTCTTGCTGCGGCAATGTAGAGGTAAGGACTTCCATTAAACGAACCATGACCCATGCAACTCAAGATCCCGTGTCGCTCCGCAGTTGCCACGGAAACGATATGCGAATATTCAAAGTGCAATATTTATTTTGTCTATCCCTTTCCATAGAACCCCTCCTCCATCATTAACGATATCCGAGTGTCTTTGCGGTCAACAGTTTTTTCTGCTCGCCAATCGCTCAATGGGCTCTTAATGCGTCACAAAAAGGAGTAAGCAGGTAATTTGAAGCCAACCGCTATAAACACTAAATTCTGGGTTATGCTGGCATTGTTTGCCGTCGACAAGCATTGTAGTGAAGTATAAGCTCTCTAATCCTTGGACCAAAAGGAATTCGCATGTTGTCTTCGTAGTGCTGTTAAGCGAAAACAAGTCGGATGTCCTCTTGAAAGCAGAGAGGTAAAAAGAAGCCATAAGCGATTGTCAGGTTGCTAAATTCCGCTACATCTTGCAGTCTTAGCCTTGTTAAGATAGCCTTAACAAGTCACCCAGGTGTGCACGCATGTGGCAGGACTAAATTGGAACATCTCGGAGCAACGGCTTTTACACACCTGCTAAAACATGACGAATGCCAGCCTACCATGGTTCTTGGTGAAGGTCGCTTGAGTGCTTGATTTTTGTCCAAAGCATGGAAAAACTTAAAGCCGCTTGTACTTTGCAGTCCATGTCGCGTTCCTAATGCGGTTACTATCAGCCCTCGAAGTAAATTCGGTACATTTACCTGAAAATTAATATAATACCGAGTTAGTGCGCACATTATTGCGTACGTACCTTCGTAACGGCAATCCGGAACCAGCTAAAGAGTTCTAAAGAATCCTTATTATTCTAAAGATTCTTATTATACAAACAAGCTAAATAATTCTTATTATAAGAGTTATTATTGTAAGAAATGTTTATTCCCATCGCTGGTTTGTACAACCCCATTGGTAGGTTACAAATGTATCCTAATGTAATCCAAAGGCTGGATATTATCTCGAAACACTTTTCGAAAGCGCGCGCTCACTTAACGGCGCTTCGTCTGGCCGGCGTCGCCATACTCCGGAGTCAAGACAAAGCGACGATGACTCAGCGTCCATTGTGGAAACAGCGCGGCTTCCGCTTCTGTCCACACGGCTCGCCTCGGCGCCATTGCGTTCGTTACCCTCTTGTAACAGACGCTGCATTATTCCAGGAAAGGGGAACGCTGTTTCGAAACTCTTGGCGGCGGGGACGGGTTGAATGGGAAGGGGCAAGTGCGATGGGTGAGCCGTCTTGGGAGGCGTCTTCCCGAGAAGCCCTCTCGTCCCCAGCCCTCCCTCCTGTCCTCTCGAACCGACTCCAGACTGCCGCCATGATTACGTTTGCTACTCGAGACGTTTGCCGAAGTAGTCCACATTTAGGCGCCGGCCAACTCGCCTGGTGGTAGAGTGGTCTTACAGCTCGGTGAGCGCGACGTGCCACGGCGAAATGACGCGCCTGACGCACCGTGAACGAGGCTATTTTTAGGGGACAACAGCTAGCGTATTTGGAATCTACAGCTTGCCAATTTTTGCGCCCTATTTGCGTTCCACCTTGAGGGCGGATGATCCATGTCTACGAAAAAAGAAACGCTGACTCTGAGTAGTTCTTTGAATGAATTCGCACCAAGGTATTACATAGGGCTGTTTCACAATGGTAGCACGACTTTTGAGTAAATTTTATATCCTCTGGGAAGCTAAGCAGTTTCACAAAAAGCGGGCTTTTTATTCACGCTCAATCTTCTCCTACTGTTGCCGCAGCATCTTTGGTTAAATTTAAAACAAAAGGGAACAAATAAAATCGTCCTTTTTTTATCCAGATTGTCCACGTTACTTTTCCATGCAGCTCGGCCACATGAGACCACCACCTGGCTACTATTACGCCGAAAAGGCTTTATTTGTAGCTGGGGCTAGTTGGAAGGGCATCTAAGGTAACATCTAATTTTTGCACACACCGCGACAGTTACAAGAACAGATTACCAAGACAGAGTGCGAACTTCAACTGCCTATTATCAGGGTTGTGACTGCATATAAGCGGCTAGTAACGTCAGTTTGCGTAATATCAAAATGTAGCCGTTGCAAATCTATAGCACACGTGACAGTGCGCTAGTGCTCTCTCATCGGCTGCCTGTCATGAACGTGATTCCGTACTCCTACAATGCCACAAGATACATGCATACAAGATACATTCTTGTGGAGACTGACATCATTGGGTATGCTTCAGCGATTTCCCTTGCTCGCTTCTATTCCCTGATAATGACACAAACTCCACTGATGAATGTGCCAGCATGCCGTCTGTAACAGTTACGTTCATCAAGGGCAGCCAATAAGGGAACATTAGCACACGGGCCTTGCAGGGCAGATTATCACCGGCTAAATTCGTTTAATGGTGTTCTATCATAAACATCCCTAACCGTTCATAAGCAGTGTCCCAAACTCCAATAACCAAGATGTGAAGCTTGAACTCCTTGCTCCTCATTCTTCGTCGCAGACGTAGCCTTCTGGAAAATTCAGCGCACAAACCTATAATAAAACAGTATTCCCGTGGTCGCATGGTGGCCTCGTCATGTTTATATAGTGCAAAGCAGTGTACGCTGTCCAACTACAGTGTTTTCTAAACAACAGCCAGCTGCAACATTTACAAGCTGACGCCAAAAACTGTGTTCTGTTGAGACGAGACGACGTACTTTGTAATCCACTAAAATGCGCAGTTCATGTCTCTTTCTGGTCGTGCTCAGCAATCATCCTGGCGGAAGAAACGAAACATTCAGGCATAAATCACTCCGGTGATTGTATACGGATGGCAAAGTAATAGAAATCTCGTTAACTTGTTATGAGGGGGAATCACAGGGGAATAGCAGTAGAAGTGTTAAGGGTATAACACTGCCATTCGGTCTGCGTTTCGTTGCAGTTAAGCCAAGTCTTTCCTACACAAGAAACATTTTGAAACCGACGACTACACAGTTTCTAACTTTCCGCGTAACTCGCCTGGAGTGCAAAGTATTTGAAAAATTCTGTCGAAGTAGCGTGAATTGTGGCGCAGAAACATCAAAAATCTTGCTGGCGAGTTTTATCGGTAAAGAGGCTTTCATCGGTGCCTGTTCCGGTAACAATACGTTGTCGTCTTAATTCTGGGAGCTGTGCTTGAGTGCTCGGCGCAGAAGAAGAACGTTGTGTCTTTCTGGAGGGCGGATGAGAGAGTTGAAAGCCCAGCGTCTTTTTCTTCCGGAGCAGAAACATGAAATATCCATCTGCCAGCCAGGACAATCGGTCTGCCTGGCACTCTCTATTGTTTTGGTGGCATCTTTGATTTTTGCTTTTTTTTTCTTAATGCGCATCTCGGCTCATCTATCCTTTTTCCCGTCACGCTGAGTCATGAATGGCGGATAAAAGCCGATGCGAAAACAGATTGGACGTTCTTTGTTTGTTTTTCGGATCTTGGCCAATAAGAACGCGATATTTAACCGAAGTCAGTCGCCTGCAGGATCGAAAAATGCAGAGATGCAGAGTGTTTAGGTTAAACGTATTTTATCATTGTCGTATATGTGAAATTATGTGTACTCCGTTATGGACCACTTCTTATTCGTATATAGATGCCTATGGGCTTAGTACATAACATTCCGATGTCGTAAGAAAGTCTGCATATACCTACTATGTTTTGATTGATTGATTGATTGATTGATTGATTGATTGATTGATTGATTGATTGATTGATTGATTGATGATTGATTGATTGATTGATTGATTGATTGATTGAGATTTGATTGATTGCGATTGATTGCATGTGATTTTACCGCGCCCTGACGCAAACGCCGGTGATGAGGGCTAGCCGTGGGTGGAGGACTCCGGGTTAATTTTGACCACCTAGGGATATTTAACGTGCGCCGAAATCTCGTACACACGAGCTTTTTTGCTTTTTGCCTCCATCAGAAAAGCGTACTATGTTTAGGTGCATACATCCTAATCACATACTGTTACTGTATGAAGGGTATATGTTGGACATAGCATACTTTTTACTGAGCGCACGCGACTTGTTCCAGCAGTGGTATTAGCTTATGCACTTGCGTAATAACTGGTTTATTCCTAAAAAAACCACTGTACGTTTCCTTTATTTGAAACTTTGAGAAACTTTGGAGCTGTCAGGTTCTATTTTGTTTGGAAATAATCTCTCCAAGAAATGAACATTCCAATCTCTCTCTGTCTCTCTCTCGTCCAGGTTAGTTGTATTTGTGTGCGCTGGAGGTGTGTCAAAGGCTGCTTCCTTAACAAGAAGCAGCCCAAGCTTGGTGTCCCTCTTTCATCGGTGCACTTCGTCCTCTAGATGAGGCAACTTAAACCATGTGCCCTGCAGCATCGTCCCAACCAGTATCCCGAACCAGTGTCCACTCCAGCGCGAATTTTCATTTCGTCAACCGTACAGAAGCGACCCTTCCTGGACTGCACAACACATCAATTAAACCCGGCGATGGCCTGCACACTGAAACTAAAGCAATTGAAAACAAACCTAACCCATGATATTAATGAAACAAAACGGTACAAATCTTGATTTAGATGTATTTCACAAAATGTCACTCTACTTGAAAAAAAAAGACAGCACGTAGGATTGTAAAGGTCCGAAACCAGGTTATTATATGAACCAAGAACTCTACCCTCGAAAACAGCAAAGTTACAATGGCGGACGCTATATCGCACTTGGTCAAAGAATGTCGCTAGTGTTGAAAGTGAACCAGTAGATGGCAATAGATGTTTTTTTTACTTCTGTGACGCGTATACGAAACTCAACGAGGCCGCCCCGGCGGCTGCAAAGACAGCTCGAGGCAGCGTCGCGCAGGTGGTCAGGGGTGGCTCGCAGCTGTCGTTGCCACTGAGTTATAGTAACAAGTTCGCAATACTTAATATGTTTACAGCGCAACGTTTCGCTATTACAGTTACTTCTCATTCACCATTTTAATTTTTTTTATTAAACCTTTTAGTTCGTTCCCAGGAGGGCTTCCCGCGAGGCCTCAGTTCTCGCTTTCTGTCTTACATTATGCGTGCCGGGTACGGACGCTGCTCTTTTACGAGGTCATTATGTGCAGGCGCCCCGTATTATTCCGATGGTGTCTTCGGTTTGTTTTTGGTTGTTTCTTCACGCTGATGTGCTTGGACTCTGGTCGGCTTCAAAAAATTATTACCCGCGCCGTTATCTCCTTAGGGCTTTTATTGAATGCGCGTGATGCCTCCAACCTCCCTTTATTTTTATACCCCCTCCTCTCTCTCTCTCTCTCTCTAGTTTACTGAACCCGTATGCTTACGTGCAAGATTTTTTTAGTTGCAAAATGAGCGTCTAGTCCCCATCGGCGTTTACAGCAGAGGCATAACGCCGCGCCACAAAGCGGAGTTTTTTGCAGCTTACAATGTATGTGTCGGGAGAGACAAAAGGATATAAAAAAGCAAATGGTAGCAATGGGTGCTGTTTGTAACAAATATTGCATGTTTAAATTACAAGCATTTGTTCCAGCCAGCCACTGCTAACTTTCTCGCCTCGAACGTCTCGCATCATAGGCGTCCCTGCCGACCTATCTAATCACTGATATCTATGGGCAGACATGAATTGCAACTACTGGCACTGGTGCACGGTTCATACACGTCATCCTTATTTCGTCATAATTAAAGTCATAATCATCGTTCTCATTTGGCCTATTTGAAGCAAACAGTGCGTAAACGCATTAACGCACGCATGCGCATTCGTTTATTTAATTCGAAATAGATGTTAGATTAGTTGTTACATCATTACATCAAAATGACTGCACTAGTGCTATGCAACGCGTTAGTGCTCATTCTCTTATTTATTTCAAAATAAACGTTTCACTACTTGTTACGGCATTACTTCGAAAGCACTACTACAAAAAAAAGGCTGTGAGGCGTCGTAGGCACGACATGAACGCCTGATGTGACGACGGGGCCTTTTCTTCTGGTGCTTTTTCCAAGACACGCCAGTGGCACCTTGGTAAAACGATCAATGTTACTACCGCCACCAACTACCACCACGAAGTTTAAGACAATCCTTAGTTCTGTTCTTCCAAGTCTTAGTCAGCTTTACCAAGCTGGCCTAAACATATACCGGTTTAAACGTCCTACCTACCTGGCTTTCTGGTCTCTATATCAACAAAGGTGCCCCAATAGATCGTGACAGCTGCCATCAGCGCAGTAAGACGAACACGCACGCGCATACGTACACACACACACACACATGCACACACAAAGTATCATCCTATTTATGTGTATATATAGAAAGATACATAGAGCTTCAGAGCGGAGCAACGAAAAGAAAGGACCATGATTGTTTATCTGGGAGGCGCGTCGTTTTATTGGCTACACATTATGATTATGCTTACGGCAGCATTTGGGCCAGCTTTAAACCATGCTCCCCCTTCCTGCGCCCAACCGATGCGAACCTAGCAGGCATGACGCGGGAAACAAAATCATCGAGGGTAGCTGGACAGTTATATTTCTTCTTCTTCAGACCTCGAAAGCCCCGAGCCAAATGCGCTGTTTTGCTGGCGTTTTATGAGCGTGCAAGTTTAATTTATGGGAGCCGTGACGACCGGTAGCGATGGAAAGCGAAATTCGAGCGTGCGCCAAACTCGCGTCTTCCTTCGTTCAATGTGGGCGCCTGGAACGGCGAGGGGGCGGAGAGGGGGTTGAGAGCATAAAATCTGATGGGAACGTGGACAGATAAAATTGCGTCCACGAGGTTTGTGTGAGGCGTGCAAGAAGCTGGTCGGGAAAGCGGGCGTGCTGCCCTCTGCTTTGTTTCTACGATGAATTTGCTCCGGTCTGTTTTATTGTTCTTCCATACCTTGGTTGCTATGGCTACAGAGTATGCTGTAAACAGGATTTATCAAGTGCGAGATAAAACATAGGAAAATAGTACCATTTTATTGATAATAAAAATAGGCTTTACTGGTGTGTAAGTATATACAAAAAGTATATATTACCACATTAAATGCCTATTCTACAGCATTTTGGCGTTTGCGTCTGTGGACAAAGAAAATAAACACGTCTCACATTTCTTGTTCTTCTATAGTCAAATGTGTATCGCTTACTTTTTAGTTTAGCTCTGAATGTTTTATTGGCTTTAGTCGACACAACGCCCAGTTCCTTGTTCCGCATAATGCAGTTGTGCAAGAAGTAGGTAATAAATATTCGGCACTTTTGTATTTATTGATTGATTGATTGTGGGGTTTAACGTGCCGACGCAACGCAGGCGATGAGGCGCGCCGTAGTGGAGGGCTCCGGATTAATTTTGACCACCTGGGTATCTTTAACCTGCGCCGAAATCTCGTACGCACGGGTGTTTTTGCTTTTCGCCTCCACCAGAAAAGCGGCCGCCGCGGCTGGGAATCGAACCCGCGATCTCGTGCTCAGCAGCGGAACGACTTAGCCACTGAGCCACCGCGGCGGTTACATTTGCATTTATGGGCATGGTATATGGAGTCAAAGCGCGGGGCGGTTTGTTCTCTGGCCAAAAAGGCGTTTGCTCTATGAAAATCGGTTCAGCAGTGCCTTTATTTCTGAACAGTAATCATGCCTAACTGCGCTTGGCTCACTGATCTGATGACGTGAAAAATATACCTTAGCTATAACTAATGCGAGGTCGATTCGGAGCCTTTTTAAGGTTGTGAAATTCCACTCTGAACCATCATTTTAAAGGGAGGACGTATTCTTTCGCCAGGCTAGGCACGTAGGAAGAAAATTCAGGCCTAAGTACCGTCGAGCGAGGAAATGGTCATCGCGGGCGCGCTTTGATGTTCGGACACAACTCACTCTTCACGAGGAACCATCTACGGTCTTGCCAACAGCGGACGTAGGGAGATTCGAATGACTGCATTAGAGTTCCCAGCTCTTATACGTGAGTTGAGATCAAAGAAGTGAGGAACGTCGAGATGAGCGGTCCGGCACGCGCAATTCGCTCACTCGCATTAGTGAAACGAGAAAGACGTCGCTTGAGTCGTATGCGAGAGTCCGGATAAAACTCGATGGACGACTGTCATCCAAACACGACTGAGTGGTGGGTAATTAAGGTATGTCATTGCATATAGGCCTTAAAACGCGAGTTTCCTACTTGAATAATGAAAAGTCTGGTGACGAAGGTAGGGCCCTACTTACTTCTGTAATATAAGCGTGACAGCAGGAAAACTGTGTCGCAACTGTAGTGGTCGCGAGGCTGCTAATTCGACTCAGCGAAAAACAGCTTGAATGGAAACATAAAAATAGCATGGGTGGTTACACGTGCGCTATATTTGCTCACTGATTAGTTAATTGCTATAGCTTTTCGGTTATTTTATGCGATTCATTGAAAATATTTATTTCAACCAGCGTTTCATCCTGTGTTGGACAATCTCCTTTTGTGATTGTAATTATGTATGTATGTATGTATGTATGTATGTATGTATGTATGTATGTATGTATGTATGTATGTATGTATGTATGTATGTATGTATGTATGTATGTATGTATGTATGTATGTATGTATGTATGTATGTACACTGTAGCTTACTCAGTCGAGATGTACAATAAGCTATCTACGAGTGTCAGATCTGGCAGCAAACACTGCAGCGACAGCCAAAGCCGCAAAAACTAATGGACGCATAAAAGAATGGGTCCACACTCGACAAATCTTACCTGATTCCGTAGGCCTAAATCGTCGTTTGAAGCCACTCATAAACTGTATCAAATGATAATACTGGTTTTGAGCACACCCTAAAAATTCAGTGCTATGCGATCGTTGAGAACCAAGTACTTTGCATGTGAAATTATGTGCCGTTGGGCAAAAAAGCGATTTCATCCACGCTTACATGCTGGCCCCACATTTGTGCAAAGGGTGCGCTCAGTGCAAATCTACTGATTGCCACGCTTCCCATACGTTAACCTAACACTAGGCGTACGTTAGGGCATCATTATATATATAAACAACATGCCATCGCACGAAGAAATGTTGAAGCCGTTCCTCTCGACGTGAAAGACTTCGGAAGTGCCGACAGTGATTCGCCATAATGGGCTGCAGTGCCGTTATCCGCTCACTGCTACCACGCGATGCAATTCAAATAGCCCGCTTCGCACTGTGCGCAAGCCCCTGTCGGAAATTGCGCCGGCGGGAGTTTCTTTTTTTTGCTTGCTTTTCCTCCCGTACGTGCTGGCGTTGCACTGCCACTTTTTTCGCATAGTATCGTAAAAACCAAGCCAACGAGCGTGCCTAACTAAATGAACACAGGCGCTGCCGGTTAGTTATGTATATTTTCCCTCAAACAGTACCTGCAGTGTTTTTTTTGTGTGGTAAACAACGTGGAGATCTATGACAAGCACCATCGATTCACGAGTTTCGAATGCTTGTGACCATATAAACCGCTTGGCTTTCGAAATTTCTCCGAGACGCCGCGACGAGAGAACGCCGTGTGGCTCCACTTGGGTCCAGCGAGCGAGCTATGATGACAAGGCAAGCCCCTAAAGTGCTCTTCACTTAATACGGCTTCGTGCCTAGTGTCTATTCTGCTGTCGTTTCTCGCGTTTAACTACACGGTACTTCCATTCCTGAAGGTTGGTGAATGCCCTATGCGAAACGCTCTCTTCGTACCGCACGCCTGTAAAGCGTGCTCTACGGCTAGGTTTTCTGCGTTGGGTGAAGCCACCTTGAATAAAACATGACTTGTAAGTGAAGAGGCAGCTCGTGGGGTCATTTGGACGTCTTGTATTGTTAAAATGTGAAATTAACGAGTATAAAGTATTCGGTGAAGCTTCAAACACGCCGCGTTTCATTGTTCTTCACACGCTAAATACGTAACACAGTTTAAGGCCTGATTTTGTAATCCGTTTAAGATGTACCAAGAAAAGAATACAGTTATGCACTGCAGAATATAGACGGTTGACAATTCAAAAGAAATAATTCAACAGCAATTGAAGGATACTCGAATTTTTAAACAAACACGTGTATAAATCATTGACTTTAAACAAAAAATGTTAAGCGAATCTTGCAACGGCTGTAACTACATGCACCAGAAAGACAATAAATGGTTATAAAATTTCATGCTGTCGCATTTTCTGCCTCATGAACATCCGTGCTGGTTAAACATTTCGGAACGCTGAGATCTTAAATTTTTCTGGGTATAAAGGCACGTTCAGTATAAAGACAGTAGTTGGTATTCCATCTAATGCTGCATTCACCGACACACTAACAACGTAGCCTTATAGATATTTCCACTAATTTGGCATACAGCATTTTTTATACCCAGGCCCCCAGCGATGCCTGCGTGCACCTCATTGTCCGCGTGCATTGTTTTTTGTTTCTTCTATGCGACATTCTCACTGTTTTCGGGTTTACGTTGAATCGAGTTTGTCCACTGTACCCCGACTGGGATCGCCTTCAGGTTTTATTCAGTACCGTATTGTGTCACAGTCCGCGGAAATGGAATCATGGTGAGGCTACATGCATAAAAACGCCATTTGTGCTGTAGCAGTTTCCTTTGTAAATCAACAAATCGTAGTGTACCTGTGCAGATACTGTGCTGTCGACAAGAACGATGCAAAAATCCAAGTGAACCAAAACATTTTCGAACAACAGCGTACATACACAGACACTAGGGGGAAAATAACAGCACGACGCCGTACTCTCAGCCAATTTTATGGAAACCACAACACCACATAAGTACTACAACCGAAAGCCACTTTCCCAGACATGATGTCACACAGCAGATTATACATATCCCAAATTGACCGACCTAAAAACAAATTCTCTTTCTCATGCAAAGCTATCGACAGTTCACTAATGCACAAATCACTTCTTTTTCTAATGTTGAATACCTCAGTGGTTTCCCTAGTGAGCTGATTGCCACGGACGAAAGTATGGTGGTATCTTGAAACACCGGGCGCACCCGTGTTCAGAACAATGCCTAGTGATATGTGAATACGTCTTATGTTTTAGTGAGTTTTTGTGTTCTGATAATCCAATATTATTACAACAACGGTAATCTAATATTAATACACTAGGAAAATCACCTAGGCATTACACATTAGAAAAAAAGGTGATTTGTGCATTAGTTAACCGTCGATAGCACTGCATGAGAAAAAATTTGTTTTTGGATCGGTCAGTTTGAGATAGACACAATCTGCTGTGCGTCATGACGTGTGGGCACGTGGGTTTCGGTTGTAGTACTTATGGGGTGATGCAGTATCAATAAAATTAGCTGAGTACAGCGTCGTCCTGTCATTTTCTTCCCCTAGTGTCTGTGTATTTACGCTGTTGTTCGAAGATGTTTAACCAGTACCAACTTGCCCATATGTCGATCTCTGAACCAAAGAAAACCATAAGCGAACCAACGCGCGTCATCCTTGTATAAGAGGTGAGTAATTATTACCAAAGTTAAGTATTGATTCGTTAGTGATTGATAGCAAAGATCACGAAGATGGTATTATGGTGGATTAAGGTGAATTGGGAAGGACCAAGGTAGGTTAAAATGAATCAGGAAGGAATAATCATTGATTAGTGAAAAATAGTAATTATTAGTGGGATCAAGGCATTGGATTACGATAGATTAAAATAACCAAATGTAGATAAGGTAGAATAAAGTGAATTAAGGTTGAAATTTATGTGGAGTAAGAGGGATGTAAAGCCAACTGCACTCAAATTTTCTTTGTCCAAAATTGATCCAAATAAGTAGTCTATACTCTTAAAAACGTCATGGCGAAGTCCTAAGCACCATAAGCACCGAGCACACTAGGTACCGTCGTTCAAAGTAGCGCCGTGCAGACGACGTTTGCACCTGGCGGAGAGTCGCCGAAATAAGTTGCGAGCGGCCTGTGACGGAGGTTGGGGAACCTTCCCCGTGGAGCTCGCGCTTCTCCGCTGACCTGCACGGCGCTCCGCCGGGCCCAGAACGCGTTCGCCGGGGTTGCTCTGCTTCACCACCGCGCTGTACCGCCGTCGCCATCACTTGTTTAAACTAACCGCATAGGTAGCAATATCCGCCTTTTTTTCAGTGCAATGAAAGAGATTAGAAGCCTACAAACAATTCACGCGCTTGCAAACGTTCTGGAGTTAGCAAGACTATTTTACTTGAAAATATTATTTCTACTAAAAAATAGCGCGACAAGTTGCCTTACATTTGTCCCTGTACCCATCACTTTTAATGCTCACGCTTGGTCAATAAATTCAATTCACGTCAATTCATCCCTATTGCATCTATCGCAAAAAAAATGGTTTTTATAAATTATTGCCACTTGCACTTCCGCGTCCAATATTTGCCATATTTGGGCTGAGCAAACGCCACCTCCATCCCTTAGACCTTCAAAGTTTTGCGGATAACTAGAGTTGTTGTACACGCGGGTCAGCCTTGTTCGTGGTAACAAACACGTCCGAATAAATATCGGCCGTCGTCTTCACGAAGTGTGAAAGCTAACAATACTGCTCCTCTCCTAACAATAAACTCGATTTTTTTTTCAATTCCCAAATGAAGTATTCACTTTTGCAGAGCGCTTGCTTTAGTTTACTTGAAAGTAAAATGTTTTCAACAGCACATGTCTTCTGGTGTGAAAGTAAAACCACCGGGATAATAGGTAAACTTTTTTTGTGTTTTAGATGCATCATTTATCTGTGGAAGCCTGTCTTGCAGTTTTAGATTCCTTTTATAACTAGATTTTCGATGTGCAGCACGCCGCTAATAAATGCCTGGCTGCTATTCACGAAGCTGTTTGCCCGTAATGTATAGTATAAATAGTGATTGATCTCCGACCGCACGCGGTTTATTCCCTTCAAAGAGAGCGATGTTGACAGCTGAGGCGGCAGCTAACCAAAGCTGCTTTCCGATATCGTACGAGCCACTAGCTTTGTACCATCAGTGCCCGCATTTTTTAGGTCCGCAATGCCAAGGCATTTGCTACAACTTGCAGTTATTTGATGGAAAAATAACTGTCGTACAGTCTACTTCATTTTGATTGTTAGCAATGCGACGTTAAAATTGGGCCTAACTCCATTATCTTGGGCAAACGTTAGTGGGAGTTCTTCTGTGGAAATAACAGTGAGAAACGCGACGCTACCGCGCGCGTTTGAAGGCGGCTCTGAGCGGTCGCCGGTTCTAGCGCGGCCGCTTCCGTTCCATCACGTACGTCAGGTCGGGCCACAGGTAATGGGCGCCTTTTCTATTCAGTTTCGGTTCCGAAAACGCCAATGTCGCGCGCTGTTTGCGTCGAACGTTCATGTTTAAAATGTTGTATTTTGCATTTCGCACTTTTTTTATGTGTACCATTAGGTGACCTTATTTTTACGTTGCCGAAAATTTGAGTGCAGTTGGCCTTTAAGATGAAGTAAGGTAGGTTTGAAGTGGTAGGTTAAAGAGGAAATAACGTAGACCGCGGCGGAACTAATGTGGATTACGATGAATTATGGCGGATTAGGCTGTACTAGGCGTACTAGGGATGGAAAAACAGCGTGGATATTGGGTCGACGTGTGGACATGTATACAAGAAGTACCCGTCACAATATTGCGTCTGGCTTTCGCCTTTAAAGCACGTAGGAAGTGTCGTAGCGTTAAAATTGGCTAGGAACCCTGCCTTTCGTCGAAAAAAAGCATCATATATATTAAAATTGTTGCCTTGCCTTGAGTCGTTGAATCAGTTGCTTTGTTCATTATAACTTTTCCGCCTTCCCAAATATGCCCACTTTGCAGAGGACGGACACACAGAAACTGCTGATTTTCTTACTCCTGGGCGAGCGCGGAAACAATTTTGTGGCTTGTTTGCATAATCGTGGCGGCTGCTGTCAGCCGCTTCTATTACGACGAAACTGCCACCGGAATAGTTTTTTTTTTTTGCAAGAAAAAGCTAGCGATAACAGGAGTAATGATGCCGTGAGCACGAGCAGGAAAGAAATTAAGGGTTAGAAGAGAAACGCTCTGACGACTCGTATGAATGTAGAGGTAGGAACTGTTCTCCACAATACCGCGAAATGGTTACTTCCGGAAGAGCAGGTCGTCGGCCACAGCAGTGTTAAGCCCCAGATGCTGTGGTTGCCTCAGGCAAAGCACAATTTATTTTGTTTTAACATTAGGTCTGCTTTTCGCTGGGATTTTGTATTGTGATAGCTTTTGCGCCGTTCCTATGACGAAATTTATCAAGTAAGACCATTCTACGGCTATTTTAAGGGCACGTAGAAGTTGTCAAAGTGGTCGCTTTTTATTTTAAGCGTTTCTCGAGTGTCAGTACAACGTCTATCAATGGCGGCCTTGGAATATGATTTTTTTACACTACAGCATGATGAGTCTCTCGAAAAAAGGGAACATTTGTCCGTACGTACCTACAAAATGACACATCGTAGGCTTCATGCTTCATCACGACCTTCTTATTTTTATCAGAGGAATACCCGACATCTGTGGATATCTGCGGTTACACCCGTGCCCATATATGTACATATGGTACGTGTTTACGCTCAAACGGCATCGCGACTGCAAAACATTTCATCGGCAGGGCCTATTCTGTGGACGAGACCACCATATAATGGGGCAGTATTATTCTACAGACTAGACCACAAGGTAGTATTCAGCTTTCTTCTGTGGTTCAGACTAAGGCATAATTGAGCCTTACTGGTCTAAGCTGACCTAAAAGATACTAAACAACCTTTATTTACAAAAATATTGTTCGGAATTGCTTTCAGACAGCATACTACTCGAAAAGAATTCACTTCGAAAAAAACTTATATCCGCTGTGGTTCGAACACAGGCCCTTAGCATCATAACCCGAGCCTCAACACCTCTTTTTTTATTTCCGTAGAAGCCCACGAGTGGCACCCTTTTGACAGTACCTGAAAGCGGAACATCACGTCGTGGTCTGTCCACATAATATTAAGCTGAACAATATTTTGTGGTCTCGTCGATAGAATAGGCAGTGTGCATTTAATTATTAACCAGTCAAAGAGAGGCATAGCGCTAGCTAACTTAGGGCACGGAAATAGATACTTTTGTTCGAGGAACTTAGCTTTCGCACGATATTGCGCGGTTAGCACCAAAACTGTCTCACACTTTTTTTTCTGTTCGTTGTTTCACGACTTTATATGCAGCAGCTTGATAAAAAATGTGGAAACTTAAATTATATAGTTGTGGTTGCGTCTTCCACCCACCTTTCGTGACCATTAGTGTTTCGGAATCCCCGCCCTTCGTGACCCCTAACAAGAGCGCAGTCAAACAATAGTCCAATGACTCGGATATTTTTCCTTTACGACAACGGCTTGTATTTTTACGTTCGGAAAGCAAAGTACTCGTTTGCTCACACGCTCATGGGCAATCCGCTTTGGTGAGCTCTACTTACGGCACTACTTGTGGTTAACATCAACAAAAATGGAAGAAAAAAAACCCAGAGAGAGGGAGAGGTTTTTTACGACTAGACTGCGTCAGGTGGCGCGACAATTTGGCGAAGTCCGGTGGTCTCTGCATCGCCGCCAGTGTTTTATGGCCATCGCGCTGCCAGTAAGACAAAGTCCCCCCTTCCTTCAAACGACGCTCGTGTCTGCTTTCATTTTTATTCCCGTGAAGGTAAGTCTCAACATTGCTCCCCCAACTGCATGTTCGGAACCCAGCGTTCCGATCCGCTTACCTTGTTTGGCTTTAATTGTACGACCGGCTGCGCGCGTTTTGTTAGTATCCCTCTGTATCCACATAGTGGCGACGAAGGCTGGCAAGTTGAGGAGAAACGAAGCACCCGCACAGATTTTTTTTACGGCTAACTGCAGCCTTCGATTACGTCTCTGCGGTTTACGACCCTTAGGCTGTTGTACACATCTGTTACGTGCGGAGCTCCGCTTTCTAGCGAACTCCGGGTCGCCTCGTGCGAGGCTAACTTCTTGCTGGGCTTTGTCTTTCGACCCCGACCATGGAAATAGTGGAGGCTGGCTATTGCTACAGCTTTTTCTAAAAGACCGCTGGGTGTCAGAGCAAACTCACTAAAGCGGAAACATACCACATGCAGACTGTTTTCTCTTCGAACTCGTAAAAGCCCGCATATTTAGCAAATGAAGGTATGGTGAGTGAACACAACCAAAGCTGAATATCAGAACATATCGTTTTGTGCACAGTGCGTTAAAACCGTTTCCGTATACAATATCATTTTCCGCGGTCACGTTACTACTAAGCTGTTGTCCTACTTTGCATGAAGCCAGCTATTTGGAGGCATGGTAATCGCAGCTACACTTCTGCTGGAAACTAAAATAAAGTACACTGTCACGCTTGCATGGGTTCATTGTGCACTGAACAACCCCACATGCGGTATCGGTAACGGTTTTCTAACTATATAGCCTTCTATTGCGTTAGTTTCATATCAATGCTTCCCGACTCCATGCAAACTGAATACAGCAAATTAACAAAACTTTTGGTTAAAATTTCAGAAAGGAACGTTTTTTTTTGTTTTTGAATAAAAATAACTCTTGTGCCATATCGGGACAGTCGCATATATCAATATACCTATTGTTGTTGTTGCCTGTATCAGAGGAACTTGGGGTATGGATCTGCACAAGCACTTTATAAATTAGCAAAAAACCAAGCAAACTCTCTTTAGGCCTTATTTTGTGCAAAGCATGCGTGAGGTGGCAGTTACTCCGTCATGTCGCCGATTTTCTGCACGCAATTACTTACTCTTTAAGCCCAAGATATGAAGCATAAAATCACGCATAGACAAATGTTTGATTAGACCGGAAATCTTAAGACAGATATTGCTATTAGACGCATTTTATCCTCACACGAAAGGTGGGAGGGTTTCCGCCTTCAAAAGGCGATAAGTACCGCATGCCGGCTTGCTTAACTAAAACTAAAAATTAATTAGGTCCTTGCGTAGCCGGAAGGTGCGGGGTGCAATACGCGTATGGAACGCGAACATAAAAATATGAACCAGAGCACACAAATAGGGCGATTTCTTTGTATGCAAGTCAAATTGTCTCATGGCTTTATTACAATAACAAACTTCGAATATGTGGCTTTCGAATATATCAGTAGCGCACCATTATTTGACTTCCATGGAACATTATTTTTGCTTTTCTTGTTTTGTTTCAAATTTTTCTGCTCGCTTTTTCATGACTGCACGCCCTACTGCGGCGTCCCGCTAGGCGGCAACAGGCTGCATAAGAGCCAAACTCCGCTTTCTTCGAAGTTAGACATCCAGCAAGTGATGAGGCCCCTGTTGGGCTGCTTTTGACGGTTTTTTTCTGACGGACGTGGCAGGAAAAGTTCTGGATCTATAAAAACAGACGCAGTAAAGAATACGGAAAGATTGTTCTCCCCTTGCAAGCACTCTTTTGTTCGTTCCAAAGGCAGAACTCAGCTAACCGACGTGTAGCGCCGAAGAGGATGGACGCTGGCAGCGGAGGGAAAGTTGCTGGGGGAAGGGCGGAACGGACAATGGAGGCGTGATTGGCGGCCGCGCAACTTCTGCCGTCCGTGCGGTAATTCTGCGGCTGGGCAAGCGAGCAACCCTTGTTGACTGCTGCCGTTTGTCCCGGAGGCATTTGTCGATGGTGTTGGTGCGTTCTGCTATGACGGTCAGTGCTTCAGGTGACGTCTCCATGCGCAGGCCTTCTGGCTTTTGCTGACAGGGGCGACTCACGAAAAACTTTGTGGTGGCCATATTTGGGAAAAGTACTTTTCTGAAATTTACCAAAGTGTTTGAAAGTTGGATACGCGTAGAAACCCCACCGCGGTTTCCTTGCTTATTGGACAAGGACTGGGGTATATCAAAGTGAGCTACAAAAGCCCTGAAGAAATAACGACGCGTTTTTCGCTGTTATTGGTGGCAGGGTTGCTAGTGGTTGTAGCGAATTGGCCAAGACCGTGTAACCGGTAATAAAGTTGTGAACCATTTCTCTTCTAGGTCTATATTTTTAGTTTGTTGTTACTTCTTTCCTTCCTGTAACTTTGTAGTGTTTGTTGCTTGATGTAAATTTTATCCTAACACATACTTCAACCAATCACATATATAATTTCACAACTGAACGACGAGTGATCGTCACGCATTACCACATTCCAACAAGATAAAAGAAAGTTTAGGTAACTTTTTCTTCCGTAATTGTCAGCGCTTTGTAGCACTGAATGTTCTCATTAAACTTTACTTGGAACTGAACTAACTTTCTGTAGACTCAGCTAGATATCCACCCAAGCTAGCTTTGAAACCATACCTTGAAATTATTTGTTTAGTTTAAGTAGCATTTTCATTCAGGCCTTCACCAAGCCCCCATTGCACGTACTCATTCATTTGCTCTGTGCATGCATTACGCATGTACAGTGAGCGATACAATCCTGGCATGTCTATCGACATGAAGAGGCTTCAAAAGCACGTTTGTAACCTTCAGACATCCTGTACTGCAGCCATTCCCTGGCTTCAGCCGACAACGCATAAAAAAACAGGGAGATGATATAGCGATATCGGATGGCCAGGTACAATGCGAGTGTACGAGCCTGTCTTGGAATATGAGGTTAGAATCCCAGGAAAGGCCAAAGATCATTTCGGCGACGAAGTGCTCAGATGATTTAACAAAGGCGAAAGACGAAGAGAGAAGTATGCATGATGCACTGCTGATAGAACCCGTAACGACATCCTCCGCTGATACGAAATATGTGTTTGGCACGGGTCGTTACAAAGGCAGAGTGGGGACGCTCATTTTGTTTAATACAAGCATAGTTCCGTAATGCCAGCACTTTTCCGTATAACAATCCTGGTGACGGGCAGTAGAACTACAAAAAAAAAAAAAAAACGCGCTCACAGGGGGTTGAATAAAGCACCAGTCTTGTGCACCCTCACTCTACAGCATGTAGACCAACCTAAAAAACCCTCCCCCCTTTCTTTCTTTTTTACCCGAGAGGGCGGGATTCCGGGATTCACGAAGATTTCACTGACGTCATATCCGTCAGGAAGTGACGCCAGTACAACGAAGCAAGCACCCGTAAAGGGTGCACCACAGGGTCTTCTTGCGGGGAAGCAACCTTTAGTACTAAACAGTACGTAAACTGAAGGTTGTTCGATTTCGGGTTTTATATTTTAACACTAAAGCGTTTTATGCCGGGATACACCATGATTTCAGCTGAACGTCATAGCCGTCACGGAAATGACGCCAGTGTGCACCTTTGCGAAGCGACTCGCCAGCAGAACGTCGCTCGCCAAGCACACCCACAAGACAGCCGCCGTCCGCAAATCATGCTCAGCTGCAGATTTCGCTGCAGATTTCACTTTCGTGTTTTACCGATTCATATGACAGAGAATCAATCCACAGTGTTTTTTTTTTTTCTTTTTTCATTGGCTGGAAGCTGCCGGAAACTTCATGGTGGGCTTGTTACTACTTTTCGTAAACATTCAGCGCTACCGCCCGATTAAGTTCAAGCTCCCGGCAAAGAACGTAATTTGTCGCCTCTTAATTGGTTTCTTTTAGTACTGCTTAGTTTACCGTTTAATGCCTCTACAATTAGAGAACGAATTTTAGGCGTCGACTAAACTTTTAAAGTATAGAAAAGGTCTACCGCGACAAAAATCATCGTAGGGTTGCTTCGCTTCAACTATGTTTTTTTTAATGCATAAAACAGTGCATCTTTTATCGTTCTTACCTACCACTCCTACCGGAAACAGAGCTTGAGACAACTCAATATGACCTCGTGTAGCAGCGGCCTGACGCAAACAGCGTTATTTGCCTAGTGAACCCGGTGGCCAGGCAAGGTAACGGCCAAGGTGCATGTAACGGCCGTGGCCTGTAGATAGCGACGTAGGGTTTCACCGATAACGGAAAGGCAAAACATGGCTCATACCTAGACTGTGGCGCGTTGCTGTGCTGAGAAAATATGGCCGGAAACCACCACGCGCTTCCTCATAAAAACAATGCTGATAAGGAGAGACATACACTCAAAAATACTAAGCATAGTACGACGCAAGCTGTTGGGGAATGCACTACGCAGATTATTGTATCTATAAAAAGCGACGAAGTCCACGCGTCAGCAAAGAAAACAGGACAAAGGCAGGTGTGTGGACGGAACAGCCGAGCAACGCACAGACGCGCGGAAACGGTGTCACAATGATAGGGACTCGATTTGTCCTGCTGTTGCTGTGTGTTGTGCTGTCAGAATGCGACGATGTTGATTTAGCGGAGTGGCGGCTCTTGTTTCCGCGTGACCTCGCCAGTTCCGCAAGAGAGAAGGGTGGAGGGGGAAAGCGGATACGTGTCGGAGGATGAAAAACCGCGTGACTGATTCTTCGCAAATGCGCAAAAAGAAAAAAAAAAGGAGACTACGGGCTGAATGCCTGCATTATGCTTGCGTTTTCCTGTTATAGCTTTATTTAGTCTGCTGTTGACGCAGAACGAGACTGGGACGCGCATTTTGTTGTAGTGTCTGGCGCAAGCGAGTTATAGTTTTATATCTGACCCATTCCACAGTACTGGTTTACGGGTCGCCTCGAGTTGCCTAGGCTATTGGCCACTTATTTTCCGTGTTTCACCTGCTTCCTAGTGCGTCATAATTCAGCTGCATTCTTCATATGTGCCTCACACAGCATCTCGCCACCCGTGACTTGTGCCCTATATCTGGCCCGCTATAGCACTTGGTATAGGGGCAGCCAACGCACATCCGCCCCTACCCCTTCGTTACTCCAACCGTACCTATAAGCAGTGGTTGGCGCAGCTGCAGCATTCGCATCATATGTCACAGTTGAAATATTATAATTCGCAAAGATACCTACGGGTCCTGCTAAGTAATTATGAGATATCCTGGTGTCGCACATGCCATATCCGTGGGTGGTATACACCCGTGCGCGGGATTGTGAAGAATTACCGATGTCATTTCAATTAAAAGGGACGTGCGGAGACTGATCCGGTCTCAATACTACAACTTTGTAAGGCTTATCTTATCAGGTGTGAGAAATAAACCTTCTCCGGAACAGACGTAGGGATTGGCCAAGACCGAAGAAAGACTCCGCGCAGTTATAGTAATGTCAGTTATCAGTCTTTTTTCCACGAAGTTAGCAGGTTTAATGGCTTCTTTTACGTGCTTCCGATTAGGTACTTTTCCACTTGCCAGGCTTCGCTAGATATTCACCAGGCACTTATATGCATTTCGGCTCTAACCAACTTTCCTGCCAGTTTTCAGACGTTTATTTATATCTGTCGCGTCTTCCTTGCTGCTCAGGTATCAGTATTGAACGCACCACTTGGCGGTAATTTGGAAACTTTCGTTTGAGCGACTATTAACGTCGCTGAAATTCAATGAGCCTCTAAGAAGCACGATACCGCTCACAAAGAAATGAAGATTTAAAACGCATAGTAATTCATCTTATTGTACTGTTTTCTTTACGGATGGTGAGTTTGTGAACCACCCGTCTCTTTGCATCGCTTTATAATTAGTAGCACCCCTATTTGATTCGTTGCCTAAGTTGGCACATTTATCGCATTTACTTGGTCTCTCACATTTCCTGTTTCTGAGCTATTCCGTTTTGGCTATATATTATCTTGGATACTCCGACACGTCCTCGTCTTCGTCTTAATTCAATCTACTTGTCTATATTTTGGAGCTGAGGTTTGTAAGAAGGTTGTGTCTATTTTCACGGCAACCGTGAGAATTACCGTCAGACATTTCTCACGGCAGTCGCCTCTCACTGACTAAGCACGCTACGCGGAGATTCTACGGGATAAATACCCCCTACAAAGCCGTGTTTTCAGCTGCCCCTGCAGCCCTGTGGTATGGTACTTGGTTTTAAACGGGAAGGCTCGGGTTCGAATCTGACAATGCGGCGTTTTTTTTTTTTATTAGCCTTTAAGAATTTTTCGGTAATCGTGATTTCCTTAATACTTTTTTAATCTGGTTTTTGCTATATCAAGGGATCGACGCACATCGACTTCTAGAATAGGCTGAATTACGTTTAACATAGCTTGTGTTCTGCGCCGTTGGGCTGGGTTGGATGAGGTTTGTTGCAGTTTGGCTGGGTTTCAGTAGGTTATGACGCGTTCGGTTAGGTTATGCTAGGTTCTGTAAGGTTGTTATGTTAGGTTACGTTGGGACGTAATATTATTCAGCTAACTTTAGGCCACCCAGATTTTATGTAATCTGCCGTGAGAATTTCCCGGGGGTAATTCTCACGGTTGCCGTGAGATTAGACGCAGCCTTGTAAGAAACACCGGTCCGCGTAGATCTAATCGTTGTCGACATGACGCTGTCCACAGCCCCATTAGCCATGGCTTCGGCGGTGAAATTTCTGCCTTCTTGGGATTTTTTTACACTGCTTCTCAACTGATATTGCTTGACGTCACTGTAATTAAACGCGCTCCACGGATCACGTCGCGCTCGGGAAGATCGAGTCTCTGCTACCCCCCGCCTCACGATCCTAATTAAGCGTACTCGTCTTTGTCCAAGCGGCTCTCATTGCTTGGCTCTCGTCGACCGAGCGTACGTCTAGGTCTTTCACGAACAAAGAAATCAAGGAAACCGCATAATAGAGTCGCGGACAGTCGTCTCTGTTTTAGCTGTCTTTGTGTTTTTCTCGTAAAACCTTGGCCTCACTGGCAAAGCCGCCGAACCTCAAAACTGTCTTCTTCTATTGTTCCCACGTCTTGAAGAAGCTAATTACTGCGGGGACTCTCCCCTTGTTCCCGAATTCTAACTCGTTTTCTTTCAGGGCTGAAAGATGAGCAAAAGTGGTTGCTTCTCTGTAAGCTGCTTTACAGTGTTTGCCTATCCTTGCCCTTTTGTGATGAACAGACAAGATGTCGGTTGTGGGGAGGCCGGACATGAGGACTGTTAGATCCCGAGAGTATTCAAACCACGTCGGCCGTGCTCCTTTATCAGCTGGTAGTTATTTTTTAGTCGTTGTTTGGTCAGAAGAGAAGAGCGTTTTCGCTTGATTGATTTCTTTATCTGTAAATACCGCTCGTAATGTCTTGGTTTGTCTTTAGGCCGCTCACGCGTAAATCCTATTGTTTGCTCAACCAGGGACTAATTAAAATTAAACGGTCCACATAAGAACCAACTGGTGAGGACGAATGCGCAAGGAAGAGGGTTTCACGGCAAAGCCATCTCAGCCCTCTTTAGCAAAGCCATTCGTGAATACATCGCTAACAGATTGAATTAACGAAAAATAAACACACGTGATGGCGCTTGCAGTAGCGAGAGGGTCTATGTTTTATCCCACGTGAAAAGATTTAAATTTAAAAAGTAAGATGCCTCTGCCGTGCCTTCACAATGGACACGTAACGTTAGGAGACTTCGAAGAGTTCTTCGCCGCAGGCACAGAAAATTCAGGCAAACCAAACCAACGTGATCACAAATATTTGTTATTGTTCTAAAGTTTTGTTAATGACAAACATTGAACAAATATCAATGACCTGCACATCACACAAGCTAGAAGATCCACAAAAGCCACACTTAACCATTTTCTGGAGATATATAATACGCATCCGCCGCAGCTGTTATCCCGAATCCCTCCTAAACGGAGGAAACGCTACAGTGTCTAAAGGTCAGTGCGCTGCAGGTTACTCGAGGCATTGACTCTCACGACCGCCAAATAAAGTAAGAAAAGTCGCGTCAGTTTATCTAAAGCGTATTGTTCAACAAAAACGACGCAGGAGGAACGGCTGAAGGTCAGCGAACTCAACAGCCTCCTAACAGCGCGAACTGAGAGGTGCCTGACCGAGCTTTCCAAAAACAAAGGGGAGCTGCGAACAAAAAAAAAAAGCTATTTGTAGCTGCCGCGCCTCACGTCCGTAGTAGCGAGCAAACAAATAGGAGCAGAAGCACGGCCGACAGCTGCCACGCGGAAGTGAAGAATCAATGCTCGTCGCCGCGCTGTTTCCCCTACCGACACCATATAGCCTCGATTTTCTCTGCAAGTCTGCTGTATAACAATATTCTCTCACCTTTCTCTCTTTCCAGATTTTTAAGTACCACTCTATCGGACATAATAATAGACACTCGGCAACGTTTTCACTGCACAGGGGTCAGTATCAAGGGATTAAAAGAGAATGGCGCGATGTCAGGTCGGTATGTGATGCGATTCCCCACACTATCAGAGCAATAGATGCGAGGGGAGAAGGTGAAATGAAAGAGACCCTCCGTGTACGAAGTGCTCTGGTGAATGACACAAACAGAAAGATAAAAGAGCTCTGAGCTGATCGGAACCTTTAACGACCTCCAGCAAACCGTAATACGTCGCGGTGCGGTCGTTACAGAGGCAGGATGGAACGCTCATTTTCCCAACAGTAGAGGCAGTTCAGAATGCCAGCCCCCGCAGCAGCGCTGGTGACCGACACCTAGGACGAAAAACGCGCCCGAGGTCCCCTAATGGAAGTCATCAGACTTGTACCACCGCCACTCCACCCTTGTAGCGGCCCTCTTTCTTTTTTTCCTCACTCATGGCAATGGGGGCTGCTTCAACATCCATGCCGCGCTTGCTATTGCTTTCCGCTCTAGCTCTCTCTGCCGTGTTCTAGTGACATTCGAACGGCCGTCGGCAAAGAACCGCCGTTTGTCGCCGCCAAATCGATGTCATTTTTTTTTTTTTCGCGCCACGCCGGAATTCCGCTGGCGCCCTTTAAAAGTGTCCGGTTGCGTTCCCGTTGTAGTGAAGAACGCTGTTACCAATAAGAACGAAGGTTTCTCCGGTTTCGCACCCACTGTCCTCTCAAGAAACAGCACCACTTCAAGCTCCGTACGTACAATTTTTCGCCGAGAAACGCCGCCACCACTTCAAACTCCGTAGGTACATTTTTCCGCCGAGGAACGCCGGCGAACAGCCAAGCTGCGGACTCCCGTGGAATAACTAGACGGATTTCGGACGTGAATCATAGATCGCACTTAAAATTGCTTCTCTCCTATATATTGGACTCCATTTGCAAAACAAATGGTAGGAACACCCTTACCCACTAGGCCCGATGGCCTTCAAACAATTCACGCCGCCACACGGTCTTTCTACAGCCGTAGGCATCGGCTACGTCTCTTTAACCAAAAAATACATCAGATTTGCCACCGAGTATAAATCAGTTTTCACAATGCTTCCAAGATTCCGAGAACGGGCCAGGTGCTGCTATACCGACGACGTTCGGGATTTCGGCTTACTCCGGCGGTACAGATGGCGGAGGGCCCCAACTGCGAAAACAAAGCAGGAATCTCGACGGGACCACTCTTGTCCCGACCGTGATACAACTTTTTAGATGCGAAGCATCTCATGCTCGGGGCTGTGCCCCTCCCTCCCTCGTCGTTGTCCGCCGTCCGCACTCTACTGCGCATGCGCGTCTCTTCAGTCCCGTCAGCGTTTGGGCTGACGTCAGCGTCGTCCACTATAAAAAGAAATAGTTAGGCGGAGCCCGGTTTCGATCCCACGACTCTCTGGCCGCAATGGGAGATACGTGGTGCTCTTCCCACTGCGCTACAAACCGAGACGGGAGCATGTGCTACGAACGCGCCTTATGTCCTTCACTCATTCAAACTACGCCAACAAGCTACTGATAAAACGAAGGCAAGCGAAGCTGAACGTCAACGGAAACAACGAACTGAAAACTAATGGGAACTTCAGTCGACCCCATGGCTGCTTCGCATACTACTCAGGGTTCCCCTACGGGAAGATGGTGTAATTTTTAGTTGCGCATGACTTTCCTGTTGCAAAACTGTGTATAATGATGCCACAAAAGCGATTTTCTGTTAAAATCTAGGCAAAACTGCGCAAAAAAAGACAAAGGCGAAGAAAGATTCACGACAAGAACTCAGCGGAGTCCTTGTTGTCATGTATCTCTCCGTGTCTGTATTTTTTGCGCTTTTTTGCCTATATTATGTACCAACACGCCAGGTTTTCCACGTTAATAAATTCTGTTAAAATATGTGCTTTGTGATGCCCGTTTCTGTGCGTAACCGTGGAGCGGACTCTGTAACGTGGATTAGTTTCACCTTTTTCTCAAGTCCCTCCTCTTCTACCCCCTTCCTTTGTAGGAAATAAATTTTTATCGTATCGTATCTTATCGCGCTCCACTAGATATAAGAGTGTCAAAGCTAAATTCCTTACGCGAGTACGCCATTTTGACGTGAATCTCCTGCGGCTGTGTGACGCATTGATACGACTGTTAGGATCTTCGTATGAAAGAGTCGGGATACGAGCCGACCTTCTGCCCTTCGACGAGGCGGCTTGTCTTGTAGCCAGAACACACAATTCCTGTACCTTTTTTCCCATCCTGTCAAAAAGCCCACCTTTTCATAACAGGCTTACCGGTATGCTTCAAAAATAATGACTACGTTCATAACTTAGGCCAGCCAAGATACATTTTTTTTAAGTAGGAACAGTGGCATCTGTGAACCAACGAGCAGAGGCAAAATTGTGTTCCGAAAACAAGAACAAATGAAGAGTGTTTTGCCCAGTAGTTTTTCTTAGCACTTTTTCCGCATAATTTTACTCGAGAGCGGACGGCAGGCGCGGAGCATGTCAGCTCAGCCCCGGGGGCCTTTGATCGGCGGCGTGAGGTCGGCGAGCAAAGGGACCGGCGTCATTTTTCGGACAGTGGCGCCTGATTAGACCGCAAACAGAGCAAACAGAGCCCCACCATAGCACTCCTCCATTCGCCCGGGGCTCACGGAGCACGCACGTCGAATACCCGGGGTTCGTGTCCGGAGGCTGGACAGCCTCGGGTGCTGCACCATCGACTGCTCGCGCAAACTCCGGAGTCAGCACCATTAGATCCCACCTTGCCCCATCCGTCCTTTCTTTCGCGGGGATGCAGGAGGGAGCATGGAGGCTGGGGGATGGAGAGGGGAGGGGTAGTGGATGTCCCTGTTTTCAATTGGTCCGCCGCGAGAGAACTGAGCATCGATCGGAAAACGTGTCATTGGGAAAGCAGCAGAGCCTCTTCCGGACCGTACGTGCCCTAAAACACAAAAAAGCTGAATGTAGTTTTAAGTTTGAATGGCATGGAAAATGCTGCCTTGAGGCGGCAGAAAGCGTGGCACAACAGTCTTGGGTTCCGAAATAATCTTAAATAGTCCATTTACACTCTGCGTGCGCGCCCACATAAATTAGGCCACCAAGTAGTTCGTTGGCCAACAGACGTTAACCAAGCCGCCTCATGTTTTTTTTTTTTGTTTTTACAACAATACTAACACCAACTTGGAATATTCTTGCCTTTTTGGGTAAAAAATACCCCTTTCGGGGCTGCAGATTAGTTGGATTTTCCTTCCAAAAAAACTGTATTTTTTCGTCACAGCCCTTTATATGCATGTGTAAGGTTTGCTACATTACGACGACGTTACGCGCCAAGGCGCACCCCCTTCCGGCTACTAAACCACAATATTTAAAGCTATGAATACTGATGAGCGTTCTAAGTGATACTGAGAACGTCTGTACTGCTTATTTAACTCCGCTGGTCCCCTCCACGGCACCTCTTCCTACGACTACGCTTTTCGTGTCATTCCTCTGTTACAAAAAATTAAATCCGTTCCACTCAGCGTGAAAGCTATTGGAAGGGCAGAGCAGTGATTCGCCATAACGGGCTCTAGCGCCGTTCTCCGCACACTGTTACCACCAAATACAATTCCAATTTCCCGCCTTCGCACTGCTCCCGCCGCCCCCTGCCTAAACTGCGCCAGCGGGAGTTTCTGTTCTCTTTGTGCTTTTCTCCCCGCACGTGCTGGCGTAGCACTGCCACCATTTTGCGTTTACTATCGTAAAAAAACAACCCACGGGAGTCCTTAATTAAAGGAACGCGGGAGCTGCCGGTTAATTACGCATATTTTTCCTCAAATGTACCTATAGTTTTCTTTGCGCTAAACAACGGGAAGATGTATGACAGCGCCAGCGTTTCGCGAGTTTAGAACGCTTATGAATATATAAACCGCTTGGCTTTCGAAGCCCCTGGGGCACGCCGCGAAGAACAGCGTTACCCCGGGAACGCCGCTTGGTGCTCTATATACTTGGTCGAGCGAGCGAGCTAGGGCGACAAGGCGAGCGCCTAAGTACTCCGCGCTTAACAATGCCACGAAGCAGCGACATCAGGACGCCGTTCTTCTTGGCAACCACTCGTTAACCTCTCGTCCCCCCCCCCCCCCCTCTAGTGACATTCGGGCCAAATATATGCCGTTAAAAAACAATGCTGCACATACTGCACATATCGTCAGCAAATAGATCTCTCCGAGCCTACCACCTGGACGTAGATTCTGCCATCCAGCACTCCTACCGGACACCCAACACTTTTCATGAAGTTATCCGCATTTCTCTAAATGTCAATCAGAACTCGGCCTCTCTCCAAATACGACACCGAATAAATCTGTATACTCGGTCGAAAATCTTGATTCCATCTGGTCGGACTCTTTCCTATAAAAAGTCACCTAGTACGGGTGTTGTAACTATATCCAAATGCTACCGAATATCCATCGCCATGCTTACGTTAGAAGATCACAATAACTGTCCCTAGCTCCCCTTCTGCAACGTCCTGCGGCCCGCTTTCAAAAACAACAACAAAAAAACTTACCCTGCAAGCGCTGGTAACCACTGGTCCTTAGTCCAACTAGTGCTCAAATAAAGTTTATTCTATCTCTCAACTATAATGTGAGTATCTGGGAACCCATCGCTTCGAAACTTACACTAACTATGTCAGAAATACCGGCAACTGATCGGGCGTACGCTTTGTAATCTAAAGACACAGGATTGAACCGTTTGCCCTCGACAAAATTTTAAACGCCATGCATGATGGCATTCAAACGTTGACGTCACTGCTACTGAAAAAAAAGAGAAGCGAAAAAGAAAACTTATCGCACAACTAGCACACAGTAGACTTCAACTGGTCCCTCTACAAGAACATTGTTAGCTTTAATCCGCAAAAAGAATTTGTACGGAATCCCGTTCTCATTGATTTTTTTATTCACGAGATTTTACGTTACAGCACCTCCATAGCCAAAAGAAGCGCCTGTTTCGGAGCGCAAAACTCTCTAATCTTCGCAGTCGTTGGTCTTAATACTATAGTATGCGCACATAAAGCCACTGCTTCTAACTGAAACAAAACATTTTAATTCAACACTACCTGCCCTTCTTTATACTATAATGTGCAGAAATTATGGAGCATAAATTAAGGGGCATCTAGCTAGGTCAGTCAACTAACTAGTGCTAACCTGCTATTCTTCTCAGTCAGTGCTGCACTGTTCTGAACAATGCTTTTTTTATTAATGTTTCCGAAAGCTTATCACAGAATTTTTTTCCCCTGCATCTAATTCTACCTTTGTACCAACGCAATCCGTTTTTTTAACGGGGTAGGCTTAGGCGGGCTCATTCAAAATATGAAAATCCCGTCTTCAGCTGCCCTGGTGAAATTTGTTTAAGATGATGAAATTTACAGAATGGCGTTGATATGAGCTTTAGAAAAGCTTTTTAATCAGTCATTGCAGTGCCCACTACTACCGACTGATTGCAAACCCGGAATGTGGGTCCCGTTCTACAAGTCAGGATGACCCGCACCTTGCAGAGAATTCTCAGACTATGTCCTCTGACAAGAATTCCTTAGAAGCTACTCGAACGCATAATTTACTCTAACTTAATAAACTATTTTAAAAATTTTTTCCCGATTGATTCTTCCGAATACAGGCTCAAGAAGACAGTTTCGTGCTGAAACATTGTGTCCTTTCCTAACGACCTGTTTGATAATACAGACGCAAGATTTGTCACTGTTTGCGTATCTCTTGATTTTACCAAGGAATTCAATACTGTTTCCCATGCGTCAATTCGGGATCCCGGTCAACTCACACTCTCACTGTCACACTCAAGGCCGTTTATAATAGCGAAGCCCGTTTTATTTTCCAATGATTCTCGTCATTCCAGCGTCCACAGCTATGAGAACTCTGAACTTAGCAGACTTATCGTTCCATCGAAAATGCTCTCGCCTTTATCTATTTTCCAAATTTATGACTGTGATTCATGTCTAAATAAGCGACTTTTCACTTCTCCTTACACAATTCTCCTACAAATTTTTCCCAGTATTCTGCACTTACTATGCCGCGCATGAATTCCCCGTCCTCCTTATTCTACAGTTCTGTATATTGTAACGTGGCGGCTAGATGACACGAAACCATGTAGCGATGAAGCGATGTATTACATAATGGTGAAGAACTATTTACATCAAGCCATAACCGTGCCAGGGCTGGCTGCGCCGCGCACAAGCTTTTTCTTCGTCGTCATCCTTGGTGGTGGGCCATCGCGCAACGGGTATTGTCCCGTCTCGTGACAATATTATGCGTTCACGTGTTCCGCGCAGATAAGCAGCTTAGGTGAGGAGTTAAAAATCCATGCCTTATGCGGTAACCTTCACCACTCTGCTCAACTCTACTTTTGGCGCGGTTTTTTCTGGGGCAGCTACGAGGGCAATAAAAGCACGATAAGTAACGGCAAACTAGGGAATTTTCTGTCCGACCTTTTCTGCACAAGACCGATAACTTGTCAGCACAGGTAGCGTTTCTTCTTGGGGTTCGTGGTGTGTCTCAGTGCTTACGAGCCGAAACCGTAGAAGCTAAATTCAAGATGTTTGCGTTTCATGTAGCTTTCATGTCTCAACTAGCGAGCAAAACCGCCTCTGGCTTTCCCTGAAACTCGGCACCCTTTCCTGCACCATATAGACTCTGGACTCAGAATGAGGATATCAGAGCGTATTCCACGTTGGCTTAAAATTCTGTACCATCGGTCGAGTCTCAACGCAGCACTCATTAACCCCTACCGTCATCGCCTAGGTCTAGCCGCAAATCCTAATTTTTACAACTGTGGATTGCCGGAAACAGGTGAGCAAATTTTTATAGAACGTCCGGCATACAGGCAGGAAAGAAATCACCTCTCAGAAAAGATTGAGTGCCTAAACTGCGGATGTATATCTTTGAAAGCTCTCCTCGGACTCTGGCCTCTGCATCATCTCAGCGAAAAGTGTTGGTCGCCTTGTCTTGATTATCTACACGAAATCAGCGTCGCAGAAACACTCTAGAACTTCACATCCTCACCTGCTGAGATCATGTGGACTTTTACGATCACCCATGCAAGCTTCATGTTCACCTTTTTACCTCTATGTTTTTTTTATCTGTCTTCCGCCCTACTTCCTTTACGGCCTTTATTCCCTTCTCCCCATCCCCGCAGAGTAGCATGTAAGTGGGAACATCCCTGCAAACCTCTCTCTCTCTCTCTCTCTCTCTCTCTCTCTCTCTCTCCCTCTGTAGCGAGCATGTAGCCTTTATTGCTAATTTTCTCAACCTCCCCTGAGGAATTCAGCGCTGTCCCTACGTTATGTCCCACTACTACAAAAAACCAACAACAAACATTCATTTGCAACGAAAAAGGCAAGTCTACCATGCGGCGTATGAGGTTCATTCCGCGCTTTCTGTTGATTCAAAACAGCAAACGCGATGGCCGGTTTGAAAGGTCTGCGTACGAGCGTTACCCGTGCAGCCGGCGTCCAGGTGGAACTTATAAGAAGGCGGAATGCGCCGAATCAGCGAGCGCGATCTGCAAAACGCGCGGGTGCCCCCCGCGCCAAAATAGAATGCGCGCGCGTGCGCCTAACGCATTCCCGTTGATGAAGAGCGCAGCGAACGTGTTTCAGGGGGTCGCGCGGACGAACGTCGCGCGACGGGCAAACCCGACCACCGTGTCCGCACGCGAGGAAACAAGGCCCTCCTCTGTGCATTCCGAAGCCAGATTCCGCAAACGATTGCGAAACCACGCGCTAAGCTCCGTAACGCACACGGCATGCCCGCAGTTGTATTTGATCTACAACTCTGATAAAGGGGGATTGGTGTGTGGTGGATCGTTGTTCCCGTGTAAAGACCGAAAGCTGAGACTGCTTTGCAATGTTCCCCGGAGAGATTCCATCTACCTCACGCAGCGAGTGCACGCGAGAGGACGTCTACCACGGGGTCGTCCCGTTTTGTTCTAGCGCGCATACTTTTGCGCTTCGTCGTTTCAGCCGGAAGGGAGCTCCATCTGCAAGAAGCAGGGTTCACGGCCACACGTGCGTGAAGGCAGGCAACGAAGGGGGGCGAAGGTCTTTCAATAATTGGGGGTCCCTACGCTGACCCATTAACCGAAATACTGTATTTTTCGCGTGATAAGCCGTTTTCTGCATTATAATACGCACCCCCCCACTTTCAGGCCGCCGCAAAAGAGAACAAAGCCTCGCGTATTGCCCGCACATTTGATACAGGAAAGGCTGAACCAAAGCTGCTGCTCCAGCAGCCCATCACATACTACGAAGACGGAAAAGGCGTATATTTTAGCACGTAGAAAACACTGACTGCAAGGCGAAAGTCGCAATTCATCAATAAAAATTCAGTTGTTAGAGTGCGCTCGTTCTTGTTTTTTCTTTCCTTGTCCTTGTATGCTTTGCGCAATCGCGGCCACGGAAGGCTTAGTCAGTGTTACTGCGTAGAAGCTTCACGACACACACATGCAGTGCCGTGGAGCTGCACTAAAAGAAAACTCCGCGTATTATCCCTACCCCTACTTTGCCACTGAAGCTTCGTATTTTTGGTGCGGGTTATACGCGCGAAATACGGCACAAATAAAACCGTACGCGTCCAACATAGTGGAGTAAAAGTCTTGCGTACGAGGCCGGTTTACCTGCCCATGAACTGCAATCTGCTCGCAAATGCGTGGGTGGCTAGAAAAAGCGGCACGAAGTCGACTCGGTTGCGACACTCTATATTTCGGGTAATTAACGAGGTTTCAATGAATGATCGATCAGACGTACATACGTTAATGTGTTATACTTCTAGCGCCCTTACTGCTGTGGGTGAGTAGGGTGGGTATGGGCATCTTCGCAACTACAAGCCATGCCGACCAAAGTGTGGACATACGTGCACCACGGAAATATTCCAGGTCTTCTATCCCTTCTCCTTCGGCCAACTAAATATTAATCAATTTATCTTTATTCTAGTAACGCCGTTTCGCCATTCGCAGAAGGCCGGCACTTTTAACGTATGCCTTATACCCCGGGAGTTTACGGCAGAGCAGCGCTCTCTGTCTTCCGGGAAAAGCATCACCAAAGGAGGAAGCAAGCGGCCACGACGCTGCTGCCGAGCGAGCGAGATTATTCTAAGCTTCCGCTCACTCCAGTTTGCTCCTTCCTTTTTTCCCCTTTGTTTGACGTACAATGGGAAGAACGACGAGGAGATGCAAAAAGACAGAGAATAAGGAACAGACTGGTGCCCGAAGGATTTACAAAAAGATTATACAGCAGAATACTCATTAAAGGAGCCTCCAAGCGCGACACATTCTCTCGATGGGGGCTGCAGAAACCACGCGAAGCAAAGGCGAAAAAAATACAGTTCCACACTACCGAGAAGAAAAGAAAAGTCAGCAAGAGAACAAAAACTGATATCAAGTAACAAGCTTAGCAGCGAAGGCCGAACTCAGTAACTCAACGAGGGATGCTCAGTTCGCGCGAGTGCCACTTCAATTTTTCTTTCGCCTCGCTTTTTTTTTTCTTCACCATTTGTGCGAGGTATTCGCAGGAGCGCCCACATTTATTTGTACTTGCATTCGGATTTCTACTTCGGTCTCCATCAATGGGCCTGGGTCAATAAACGAAAGCGTGCTGCTCTCTTCCCGTCCCCCTTACCTCCGTGCCTTACGTCACTAGATTGGCGTGCTCTTCAGGGAGTGCAGCCTAATGCACGCCGAGAGCCTGATTCGCTTGTCCAGTTACAGCAGCGACGCATCTACCCCGAGATTTCCGTAATCGCATGAGGTGGAAGGTCTGCCGAACCTGAGCAAATGTGGGGCGCGCATTAGTTTTTCCTGTTTATATTTTGTCGTGTTCAGCCTACGCTTATGAATTAGCCGGAGGTTCGGGTGAACGCAGCGCTTCCGTCAGACCCTACGGGACGCACCAACGGAAGGCCGCGTTTCGTGAGATGTACAAAACAGCTCTTCCTGATCTGTGTTACGGGCAGTGGACGCGCATATGCGTGATGGACGAACCTAAGTCCAGGGAACAAAACAACAGGTTAAAGTGTAGTCGTCGGAAGAACAGAACAGTTGGAGCTACTGAACGCGGTATAATCTGCAAGGATTAGCCAATAACTTTATATCATCATAATCTCACAAACCTAAACAACTTCGGCTTGGTCTGGCCCAACAACTTTCAGAACGCGTGAACACCTAACTTGAATGGGTGCTTCAAAAATTAAAATTTCACACGATGCGATCCAATGGGCGAGTGAGGGCTAATGTGTTGCTCCAAGCTTTAAACACGTTACTTGATAATTAATGCTGGTGAAATCAATTCAGCACGTTACCGATAATTGCTTCCTCACTGATAAGCAGGTTGTATGCGTGCTTTACAATTATTAACTTTTGTAATTTCCATGAATGTGTCTTTATATTATAAACCATGAGGCAACCAGCATTTTGAGTAAACAGCACCCAATAAGAAGCGGAAAGAAAACGGCAGTGTTCTCATTCCTGCTTGAGCTCTCCGCTTAGAGAAACGTAACAACCGAATACGTCAGGTTACTGCGATGGCTCGATACTTTTCACCGCACTAAGAAGCGTCAGAGTTTTAAAAAATGTAGCCTCTGACGGCTCAGATTCTACCCGTAAATAAAAGAGCCAACTTTTCCCACGAAAGACAAAAACTCAAGCAGCATTGTGCACAGCGCAAGGTTAATTCTTTTACCTTACCCACAGCTTTCACAGGCCTAAACACACAAACGCACACACACGAAAACAAGCAGGAGTGGCAGAGGAAAGGGTTTCACCTAGACCAGGTAGCAGAGGGTAGAGGCGGCGATGGCGTCGCGTCCGCGAGGAGGACCCCGCAGATGGCCCTCACCAGCCGCCCAGGAGAAGCGGCGATGATGGTCCGCGGCTTCCATTTGCATTTCCGCAGTCATAGACGCCGTCATTACGGCGTCCTCGTCCCGCTGACGACGCGACGTGCCGGATGCGATATGAACGCCCGCGTATCCTTCCACGGCCTTCTTCATCCCCGACGGAGCAGCAAAGGGTTACTCTCAGTCGGGCTCAGACGAGCTCACTGACTTGCGTCCCTCGTCAAAGCGATGTTGGGAAACGGCGATAAGGGGGAGCGTATAGCCGCAGCGCAATGCTTGATGAGAAGAGCCTCCTCACTCGAGTTCCACGATGTTACCGAGAATATCAGCGAAAGAGCTATTTTTTTTAAATCATCCAGATAACTGAAACTGTTTCGTGCACTGAATATTCGAAGCAAGAAGCACAACGGAAGGCTTCACTTTCCAGTAAGCACATCGATATCCGTATTTTCTTTTCTTCCGGCGCTGTACGAATCCGTTCGCTTTGAAGACTACTGCATCGCGCGAACCATAGGTGAACCTCCGGCCACAGCATTCACAGTCACTGCAGTTATGTTGGGGGAACTGAAGCAACGAAATGGCGATGTAGGTTAAGGTATGATCCCTGATACCTGCAGATTAGCCGCTACACAAATATTCCTGTGTGGTCTCTTTGCAGGAACAGTGCATCAACTAAGTAAATTTGCAGCACCAACTTCACTGCTGGACGCTTCTGTAGCGGCTTCACGGAAAACCTCCTTGTTCACGAATCACCCGAAGCGACGACACCGTTGAAAACACACTTTAACAGGTCTCGCACACGTAAGCACATCCTTGAAGTCTGTCTCTCGCCAATAATCACCTCGGTAGATATAAAACACAAAATCAATTTTCGACCGTAGGCTGTTTCCCAGTGACCTAACATCAAGCACCTCTCATGTACGAGGCTACAGTTTGCAACTGAGACGGCTTGTCGTCGGACGCAGTTGCCGCCAAGGACGACCGAGCTAAAAGGCCGAAGAGGCCTCAGCGACAGAGCCAATCAAGGCGGCGGCCGCTACGAACGAAGGCGGACCCAGCATCACCTCTCGTCCTTCAGACCCATCGCTTGCTCTCACTCTCACCCCGGTATCTCAAAACAAATTGCCGGTTTGTGAACTTAAATACCGACAAAAAGCGCCTGCATGGAGAAGCTAGAACAAAGCGGACCCGAAGAAGCGCTCAAGAGGGTCTCTTCCGTAATCCAGCCACGCGACAAACTTCTTCAAAATGAACCGTCGTCGCTTCGGTTCCCGAATTCCCCTGCACCGCCGCTCGAACGAGGACCCAACGACTTCATCTTCGCTCACCCCGCCGTCAGCGACGCTGTCCCCGCTTGGCCAGCCACGTTTCGTTTTCTTATCGTTGTTTCTTATTCGGCCACTTTTCGGTTAGCTGCTCTCGATTGCCTCCCACGCCAGAAGGGGCGGTCCTCCAAATCAAACACGCTCGAAAACAATCGCGAGGGGGAGACGTGGCTTTGTTCCAGCGGCCAGTCTCAAAGAGGGGCCGCCAAAAATAGCGGAAAAATAAAAAGAGGGTGTTCTTTATAAACGAGCGCTTCACCAGCCTCAAAACAAAGTGGTTGTATTGTAGGCAGCGGAGAAAAGGGAGACAAGGCTTGCACTGAGTCTGACAACGCTCCCTGTTTCCGGAAAAAGGGGGCTGAAACCCCGCGTCGCTGTAGTCAACCTACCTTGTCAACGCAAGGAGGGCGACGGTTGCTTTAGGTCTTCAAACCCGAAGACAGGTGGGCTCCCTCTCGCACCCTCACCGCCTATAGCCCCTCCACGTCTGCGGACTTTGTTTGTTCACTGTATCTGGAGAATTCCTCGCACTATAGGCTAGAAAGTGTTAAACAAAAGAGAAGGTATATCCTCCTTCTCCACTTGTTTCGCTTGCCGTAAAAAAGAGGAGGTTGGAGCTATGGTTCCCGTACGAACGTGCGTAGCTTTAGCAAGAAAGCTCCACTCCGACTTTTTCTCGCGCTCCGATGGGCGCAGAAGACTTTTGTTTACTTCATTACTTTTCTCGTTCCCTTCACCGTCGACGGGACGACGACAAAGAGTGCTAACTCGCTTCAATATTGATCGAAACAGCCTTTGGGAAATCCCAGGAGGCCTTTATAACAGCCACATGGCCTCCCAAAATCACGTCGACTTTAATTTTTTCTGATTTATTTTGTGATCGTAGTATTTTCGAAGTTCGCGCGTCTTCGCTGTTTTGGGGCAAATAGTACTTGCCTTATCCTTCTCGCGTTACCTGCAACACCGATTCCGTTCATTATCAACAGAACACCTTTCGCGCGACCAAAATGACGGCTGTTACATCATGTAAATGCGTCCTGACAGAGCCAGCTTGTGGGCTAGTCGGAGGAAAACCAAAATGTCTTCTTGGCAATTGAATGAAGTCTAGAAAGATGTGCAGGATCGCTAGTAGTTATAGTTAAAAGTTAATAAATGGCATAAAAATTCGCATTTGGATGCCGGCTACAATTGTGATGGGCACATGAAAACTTCCTTCTTAGAAGCAACACTATATTGTAGTACACGTGCACCCCCTGGCAAAAAATAAATAAGCCTATTTAGAATCATAGACCGTTTGAGGTGCGTTAGGCAAGATTAAAGAAATTTTCATCACCTGTGCAGGAATTAACTAGGTAGATCTGGACAAGGATAATTTAGGTTTTCAACAAAAAAACAAGCAGATATTTTGTTCGTTTGAACGGAATTCAGAATGACCTAGCTACAAGTAATCAGCTACTCTTATTGATACCTGCCTAATTACTGCATCTCACTAGAAAGAGGGAGGTCGTTCTTAGAACAAAGCTATCGTCATGTATCACCTTTCATGCTTGTTTACACCTAGGACAACCTCAACAAGCTTCTCCGCATCCTTGAACAAAGTAGACCCCAAACTTCGAAACACAGACAGCCATCAGAACTGAATGCCAGCAGAACCCTTAAACTCGCGGATAATCCACTTTCGCTGGAGCACGGCTTCACAAATGATGCACCGCTGACGACACGTCCCGAAGACGAGCTAGTCGACCCCGCGGTGCGCACCATGGTGCATTCACATCACTTCGCACATAGAAGCCCAGAAAGGGGTGCACGCACAGACCACACTTGGCGGAAAAGAGCGCGCGGTCAGGTTCTAATCCGACATCGTCGCCGTGTCTCCAGAGGCGTTCTCCAGCGTGCAGCGGGGAGACGTTTTGGGAAGCACCACCCTCCGCCCGCGCGCGAGTGGAGGAGGTTACTTCGAACAGCTGTCTCCCTTTCGCGAGCCGCGCGGTCGGGGGGTGGGCCTTAATAGAGCCAGAGGATGACGGGGAACATTCAAGGTTTGTCTGTTCTGTAACCCTTGGGAAACGATTGCAGCGTAATGCAGTGACTGACAAAGCATGCCAGCAGCTGACAAGGCCGTGATATACACGATACACGAGGAAGCACTGCGAAGCGTTTAAGGCCTCGTAAATGTCGAAACATCGCGGAAAGACTTGTTCGCGTAAAAATGCTGCTACTGTAAGCCGGGAGCAAACTCATGCCGGTTCAGGGGTCACACCAATTAACTTCATCACATCATCATCATCAGCATCAGCATCGTCGTCGTCATCATCATCATCATCGTCCTCGTCATTATCGCCGTCGTCATCGTCATCAGCATCATCATCAGCAGCAGCAGACTATCTACGCCCACTGCAGGGCAAAGGCCTCTCCCGTAGGTCTGCAATTATACTGATCCTCTGCTAACTGCGACAGATTTATCCCCGCAAAACTTCTTGATCTCATTTGCCCATCTAACTTTCTGCAGCCCCCTGCCACGCTTGCCTTCTTGAGATCCACCCTGTTACCCTTTATGACCAACGGGTATCTTGCCTTCGCATTACATGCCCTGCCCACGTCCATTTCTTCTTATTAATTTCTGTTAATATGTCCTTCTCCGCATCATGCCCCTCTAATGCCTGTGCTACACAGGAATTCTCAATTGACACGCGAATGCTACATTGGAAGTAAACATTATGTATTTGCTATGGGGCACTCGACAGACAATTGGTTCGAAGGCCTTCGAAAGGCCTTTGAAACGCCGTGTAACACAGGTATTAGAGGCTTTTTTGGAGGAACGTTACAGGAGAAGCTATTTTTGATAAAAATTACTCGCGTCCCTGGAAGTGGGAAAAAACCTTGCTGATATCGTTGTGCCTTTTTTGTTTTTAGAATTCTACAGAAGTGCGATAGTCTCATCTATGTTCGGCGTGGGCACACTTTCGCTACTGCAGTGCACTGAAGAGTACCGTATTTATTCGATTATAATGTGGCCAAGATTATAAAGCGAGGGTGCAGTTGGGAGAGTCAAAAAAGAAAAAAAGTATATTCCTGAGCTTCCAATATAAGCGCGGTATGACTGTGAAACGACGAATTTTGGAAGAAAATATCACCTTCATCATCACCACCAGCCTGTCTACGCTCACTGCAGTGCAAATGCCTCTCCCATTAATCTTCAATTATCCCGGTCCTGTGCTAACTGCGACCAATTTGTCCCCGCATACTTCTTGATCTCATCTGCCCATCTAACTTTCTGCCGCCCCCTGCCACGCTTGCCTTCTCTAGGGATCCACTATGTTACCAACGGTTATGTTGCCTTCGCATTACATATGCCCTGACCACGTCCATTTCTTGTTCTTAATTTCTACTAATATGTCCTTAACACGCGTTTGTTCCTGACCCACTCCGCTCTCTTCTTGTCCTTAATGTTACACCTACCATCTTCCGTTCCATTGCGCGCTGAGTCGTCCTCAATTTAAATTGAACCCTCTTAGTTAGCCTTTAAGTTTCTGCCCCGTAGGTGAGTACCGGTAAAATGCAGCTGTAATACACTTTCTTCTTCAGGGAAAATGGTAGGCTGCCATTCATTATCTGGGAATGCCTGCCGAATGCACTCTACCCCATTCTTATCCTTCGAATTATCTCTGCCTCATGGTTGGGATCCGGGGGTCACAACTTGGCCTAAGTAGATATATTCGCTTACCACTTCCACGGCCTCGCCACCTATCTCAAACCGTTGTGCTGCCTCGAGGTTATTGATCATTACTTTAGTTTTCTGCATATTAATTTTCAGGCCCACGGTTCTACTCTGTTTGTCCAGTGCGGTAAGCATGCTTTGTAATTCGTCCCCCGAGTTAATACTTAGCAAGGCAACGTCATCAGCAAATCTGAGGTTACTGAAGTATTTTCCATTAACCCTTACTCCCACCTGTTCCCAATTCAATGTTCTGAATACTTCTTGTAAAGATGTTGTGAATAACATTAGAGAGATTGTGTCTCGTCGTCTGACGTTCTTCCTGATAGGTATTTTACTGCTCTCCTTATGGAGGATGATGGTAGCTGTGGACCCACCGTAAATATCCTCTAGTATTCTTACATAATGCTCATCTACACCCTGGTTCCGTAATGCCTGAATGACTGCTGAGGTTTCGACCGAGCCAAATGCTTTCTCATAGTCTATGAAGGCTATATATAGGGGTTCAGTATACTTCGCGCACTTCTCTATCCCCTGATTGATCGTGTGAGTATGGTCCATTGTTGAATAGGCTTTACGAAACCCTGCTTGCTCTTTAGGTTCACTGAAATCTAAGGTGGCAGAAATTCTGTCAGCGATTACCTTGGTCAGTACCTTGTAGACGACTGACAGTAAGCTGATCGGCCTGTAATTTTTCAAGTCCTTCATGCCACCTTTCTTATGGATTAGTATGATATTCGCGTTCTTCCAAGATTCCGGTACACTCGCGGTCATTAGGCATTGCGTGTACAGGTTTGCCAGTTTTACTAGTACAATGTGCCCGCCATCCTTCAAGAGGTCTGCTGTTATCTGATCTTCAACAGGTGCTTTGCCCCCTTTCATTTCTTTTAAAGCCTTCCTTACTTCTTCTGTCGTTACTGGTGGGATGTCTATCTCATCACCTTATAACCTCATAACCTCTATACATCCACTTATATTCGAATAAATACGGTATTACTATATATCTGACCTGGGGAATGCTTTCACGGCCCGTACGTAAGTCAGAGTATCCGCCGAGTCACTCAGAAGCACAATCCTAGCGTACAGTGAACTATGGTGGAATATTTAGGCCGCCTGCAAAGTGGAATTATTGCGGGGTAACCAAGCTGAAACACTGAAATGTGGAGAGGGCGTTCGTTTAAAAATACCTGCCACACCAGCATCAATGTGTATACGAGCAGAAGCACGCCGCAGGGTGCCGTAAAAATGAAAAATTACTGAATAAACACATAACAAAATTGAGGGAAATGCACTAATACCAGGTTTAAGATGTGCAAAATTAAGCATGGCTTCAGAACAGCGTAGTTTTGTATCTAAAGTGTATTTATCATACCAAAAACCAGCGTGCGCACGGAAATTTCCGCATTTTATTTCATTTAAAAATAAGCAGAGAAGTACCCAAGGTGTAGTCAGGTAATGGACAGCGATTAAGCTCTACAAAGAAGTTACACAGGCAGGGTTAACTTTAAACGGTGCGCGACTTCAACACACAGAGTACAGGAACACTTTCAGCGACGCCGTAGTCAGCGAGCGGGTCAGAGTTCACCAACACACTAGCTGCGGCGAGGCACCGCCTCACAGCCAACCGACGTCTGTGGCGTGACAGCGCGGCTCTGTTCCAGCAACCCGCAACTTCCCTCCTTTGAAAAGCCCGCCACGACGACAGTCGCGACCGCGGAATGCGACCAGACCTACGCGACCAGAGCCCTAAATGATGCGTGGTTTGGTAGCAGCGCTGGCGCAAAACGCAGGCCCGCGCGGGACTCTGCGGCCGCAATTCACCGTGACTCTGTTGCTGCGAGCTGCTCCGCACTTCTCTTGCTCTTACTCCATCCTCTGCCAGGCAGTGCGTTGGGCTCCCCGCGTGCTGCGGCCAACCCTCCTGACACGCAACGCGGAACAATACGGACAGATTAATTACGCCCTCGTCTCATTTATTACGCGCGCCCGGGGGGAAGCCGACACAGTCACCGCTGCGGGAACCCGCCGCTATTTCCCTACTCGCACAGGCCTCTCTCTTCTCGAGCTTTTGTGTCATTGTTTCCGCCAACGGAAACGGGTGACACGGCCGGCTCTTAAGGCCAGCTCATGTCATAACTTTAGAGCGTGTTAGCGGATACTGAAAAGCAGTGCGGTTACAGAAAGGAAGGCAGCAAGTGGCTCGCGTCAGAATTGACAAATGAGGGGGCTGCCATCGTTAGGCGAAAGAGAGAAGAATAATTCGTACGGGAAATACGAAATCGCTGGCATGTGTCTAAGAAAGGAGAGACGCTGAGACAGATTATGTGACATAACCCGAAATGCGAGGTACCGGCAGACACGACACGACATAGCGGTTTTCAGGCGGCCTATGTAGTTGTAAAACAGTTTAATTTATGGAGTAGTCTTTTTGGAACTCATTTGTTTTTTTAACACGAAAGTGTTTTATTCCGGGCTACACAAAAATTTCCATGACGTCATATCTGTCATGGAAGTGACGCCAGTGCAACGGAGCAAGCGGCCTGTAAAGGGTGCACCTTTGCACCCAGGGTCTTTTTGCGGGGAAGCAACCTTTAGTACTAAAGCGACGTTATACTTAGGGTTGGCTGTTTCGGGTTTTTTATTTTAACACGAAAGTCTTTTATGCCGTGGCACACCAAAATTTCATTTACGCCATATCCGTCACGGAAATGGCGCCAGTACACCTTCGCCTAAGCGACCCGCCAGCCAGACGTCGCTCGCCAAGCACGCCCACAAGAAAGCCGCCGACCCCCAAATTATGTTCAGCTGCAGATTTCGCACATTTCAGTTTCGTGTAACCCATTTCAATGAATGAGGAATCAACCACATATTTGTATATCTCGTTGTCAAATGGGCAGCATATCAGTTTTATGGTGAATCTGTTAACCAGAAATCACATCTGAGGACAGTGTTCCTGGGTGGGCCTATCTAGATATGCACAAACGCTTAGAAGCGCACGTCACCTCTACACTGCTTTCAGTATGTAACGAAGGTCTGTACTACAAGATTTATCTTCATAAAGTACGACGCATTTTTTGTCCCTTCCGAGATGATAGGGTTTGAACTTGCATACGTTTTTACGTTCAGTTTTCCTTAAACTGAGCAGAACACAGGGCAGTGATAACGAACGCTTATCGTACTATTTTCTTCCTGCTAAGCAGCGAGAGAGAACTGGTGCTCTAAGATGCAGTTACTTACTACCAATAACTATGGCACAACCCGCCGTGGTAGTTTGGTTCCCAAGGCGTTGTGCTATCTGAACAGAAAGACCGGTGTTCGATTCGCGAATGTGGTGGCCGTTTTCCTGGAAGTTGGGGAAAACAACGACGCCCACATATACGAATTTTCGACTCACGTTAAAAACCCCTACAGGATGTCTACTTAGTTTTCATATTTCACTCAATAAATTGAAGTAGATCAGAAATTTCAATTATTTAATATATCCAACTTACAATCACAATCATCAATAACTTCAACTGACACTGAAACTCGCGCTAAGATTCCCGACAGGATGTTTACTTACTTTTGATATTTCCGACAATATATCGAAGTAAATTAAAAAATCCAACTAATAAATAAATTAATATATCCAACTTACAATCACAGTCAGCGGTAACTTCAACTGGCATTCGCCCTACACATCTGTTGGTAACATCTCAAATTGCCGCTTTCTTCGACTCCGCCATCGCTGGATTATTCGATTGTACTCCTGCCCTCCTCGGTATCAGCCACAACAGAAAAACAGGCGCCGTGTTGCTACAGCAGACTAACCACAGCAAGAGAGCGCCGAGAGGGGGGTACTCGGAAACAGGGGACAGCGAGAGGAGGCCCAAGAGCAGAGGACGACGGCCCATTAGCCACGACCGTTGGGCTGCAGCGATTGAAGGACGTCCTTCGATCCGCTGCTCCTAATTAAAAGTGGCAAGCTGATCCCCCTAATTGAGCCCAATTATTTGCCGGCGGGGCCCAGTGCGCTCGCGACCACTGCCTCCCCGTGTTCCGAATCCCTTCCTCCCCTCTGATGACCCATTACCCTCCCCCCCTGGGCGCGCAGCAGGTCAAACTTGGTTCCGTCAACGCGCACGACGGTTGGAGTCTTTGTCTCACTGTGGGAGAGCTCTCCGTTTAATTGGAACTGTATACCTCGACGCGGGACCTTCTTTCAGGCGTCATTAAAGACGACGCCGAGGTGACTGTTTAAGTGGAACGGAGTGCACTGCGTTTCTGTTGCAAAAGTTCGGGACAGCCGCCGGAACGACAAACTTTTTCTTTCACTTTCGAATGTGAAAACGTTTATAAAGCCAGCGTTTTTGCTTTTGGTGTGTCAGTCGGGAGTATGATCTATGTGCGTCTGTCCTCGGTCCTTCCGCGATAGCAAGATTTTTCGGCGCCCCCCACCTAGTCTACAATTGTCGTTGCATGGGAGGACTGTAACCATCATCATCATCGTCTTCGTCGTCATTATCATCAATGACAGCCTACTTGTTCCACCGCAATACGAAGGCCCCTCCCCTCGACCTCCAATTGCTCCTGTCCTGCGCTGCTCTGGTCCCTTCCTCGTCCCCTAATTTCCCTATTTCGTCCCTCCGTTGAGTTACTGGCCTTCCCCTTCTTCTTCACCCGTCTCTCGGTATTCGTTCTGTTGCACTGGTGGTGCACCGGTTGTCGTTTCGTCTCGTCGCATGGTCTGCCCAAGTCCATTTCTTTGTCTTTATTTCAACTGCGATATCATCTACTGCATTTTGTTCTCTCACCCAGAAAATTCGTTTCTTCTCCCTTAACGTAACTCCTATCATTCTTCTTTTCCAAACCCGCTGAGCCGACCTAAAGTTGTTTTCAAGTTGTTTTTTTTTCAGTAAGGCGCCAAGTTTCCGCCAAGTTTCCGAGTGTAATACGGAAGAGGAAAGAGGGAGTACTTTTTCCTCATCCCTCTTTTCCTCCCAACACTCACAGGCCCTTAACTTTCCCAAATTACGGCTCGATAAGGACATTAGCGAAGGCATCGAACGTCTCCATGTGCGCCTGTAGTTGCCTCTGCCTGACATCTCTGCCTCGCCTGTGCTGAGAACCATACCATCACCTCTTTTAACTTCATCCGTCTATGACCACAGCTCCAACACCACCAGTAGCTCAGTGGCCCAGAGCCTGTCCATCAGCAGTACCGTGCACTTCTGCAACACCACCGCCTTGCCAGATGTGTCTACCCGCCACCGCACCAGAAGCTTACCCGAGAAGAGGCTGTAGACTGGCGGCAACTACAGACCAACACATACCCCCACCTTAGCTTCCTGCTCATCATACACCCCACAATATATCCACCAACATTCCCCCACTGCAGCGAACATGCAACACTGTACCACACCACGTTGGCTTGCCAGAACACACCAGCAGCCCCCATTATTCGCACCCCCACCCTCGAGCAATGAGAGGCCGCGCTGTGCAGTTCAGACCCTGAGGACCAGCAACAGTTGGTGGATCGCGCACGCAGGACCACAGCCGCCAAAGGGGTCCTGGACTGGGGGCCTTTCCCGCTTTCAAGCGCGAACCTCTTGAATAAATGTTTTATTACCACCACCACAACACCACCACTTCAAATATTGTTCTGTCCCCTTGTGACAGATTCTCTCCTTGTCTGTCATTACTTCTCACCGATCTCTAATACCTCTTTTTCCTCCCTCTGCAAATTCCAAATGTCCATTTCTGACTACGACCGTCAGAACGTGCTGGATTCTTCCTTTACTTTCGGTTACAACCAACCTGCCTATCTATCGCCCTGCTGGGCAGGTTTCCGTCTCAGATCGCGCCTTTTCGCTAACAACGTCCGCGCATGCTCGTGACTGTTCCACGAGCATGGAGCTACGTCTCCGTTCTGAATATTGATTCGTAGTGTCTAGAGTGCCGTTCAACGACATTCAAAATTTTAAGACTGGGCTGCCACAAGCTGGAGCATCTACCATTGTGGTGTAGATTTTCCGCTTACCTTCCTTTTGCCAAAGGTGGTGATTATATTCCGGGTCTTGCCTTCTTCATTTCTTTACATTTTTAGTTTGAATTATAACTTTGATGGTTTAGGTTTGTTTTAGATATTCTAAATGATTCTTTTTCTGTTCGTTATGCTATATCAAGTTCGTTTACGTTACGCTACGTTAATGAAGGGTGAAGTAGTGCCAGACGCGCATTTTTTTAACTGAAACGCCTCTGGGCGTCGATTTAGTGGAGTGGTTATTGTACCGTCGGACGACACTTTAGACACAGCCGTATTGATTAGAGCGGTCACCCAGCTCACAGTGAAGACGGTTCAGAAACGAACCCGCTCCTTAGGGACTTTCTCACTCTCGGAAACCAGAACCACGGGCACGGCGAGAAAAACGCACTACAAACGAGTAACACCTTCCCAGTGAAATACGGCCGCGCCGACAGATCCTAAATGCACCGACGCCGCCGGCCGACGTGACGACAGCTGCCTGGCGCGACAGCAAATGTACGGGCCGCGATAAGAAACGGCGATGCGGCGGACAGCGCGCATCGCGGCCGGTCTCAGTAACTGCAGCGTCTTCGAACCCGGGGCCACGGGCCTCCGGGGCTTGTGGCGGCGCACAAAGGAGCCGTCGATCGGCGCCTCGCGCCAAGGGCGCGGAACGCGTCCGGACTTAACAAGCGGCACCGGGGCCAGGGCCCTCGTTGAGAAACGGCGCCCGGACCCGAGAAGGGAACCAATTTGGCCGCGCCAGGAAAATTCCCACAGGGCCCGGCGGCGGCGGCGGTCAAGAAGGCACAACGGAACCACTTCGTCTCTGCCGCTGCCGCCCTCTTCTTGCGTCCCTGATGCTGAGTGGGCGTACGTCCAGGCCGGCCACGCTTCACGCACCGTCTCGCACGCCCATCCCCTCTCCCCCTACATCCACCAGCTTTACCCCTCTCTCACTCCCCGACTCAACTTAGGTGTGGCGTCAGCAGTACCACGAGAAGCGGCTACTTCGAAATCAGAAGCTCGACTGCTCTGAGGGCTTTTTTCATCGAGCCACGCGCGAAGCTTGCAGCTCGCCTTCTGAAAGGATTTGGCCTCTGGCTTGCGACATGGCAATCTTGCGTCTGGTGGCGGAACCGCTTTCCGTTCTCGGGTGCTGGGCCGTCATTACTATTGCTGTTTTTACGCCTGAGAAATTTCATCCGCTCGCTAAACTCACTCCTGGTCCTCATTCTTACCAAGTCATTTGGAGTCAAGAAAGGGGTGAGGGTCAGAGTGTTGCTCCACGTCCTAAGCACTGACGCGATAATAAAGCTGTGGCTACGAGCTCGTCTAGAACCTCATTTTCAGCGAAGCTGTGGGTTGCTTTTGGCGCGTTTGTGGGCGTCGGCCTGGAGGTACTGATTTCCGGCGCTGCAAGTAACTCGAATGAACGCAAAACCCACAACAAGTGTACGCGTAATCCTGCGGATAAAATAACGGGAGGGATATTTAAATAAGGAAAAAAAGGACGTAAATGGGGTGAAATTAAGATACTTCTGAGCATTTTCTTCGGAAGGACAAGCAAACTTTTTTTCTTCTTTTAAGAAAAAGCAGGGCACATATGTGTTGAGCCATTTTTTTAAGGACACCCAAAGCTTGTGTCTAAGCGGGAAACACACGAAACAACAAAAGAACTCAACCCACTCTTTTCTAATCCCATATTTCTGAATGAGATTGCATCAGAGGAGTGACAGATACCTCCGAGATGTTGCAGAGGTAAATGTGATCACGGAGCGGTGTGTTGTGGGAAGGAGACGTAAAATCAGTGAGGAGAACATCCGTTTCCTTTGAAACTCTCCGCTACGTAAGCTCTAAACACATTGCTGACTATTGCTCTAGGGTTGTCGCTTGGTTATAAGTTTATGGAAGCCTTGCATCGCACGCTCAACATCGGTCGGCACCAAACCACGACAATCGCCCTCCGAAATACACTTGAGAATAGCTTCACGCCTCAAAAGCATGCACAATCAGGGGTCCTTAAAACGAAGCAGACGATTATGTTCTTGAGGAACAGGAACAGCCCGTTTCATCCAAGCGTCCAATTGGTCGGCATAGAACACATCGTTCTTGCTCCGAACTGAATAAATAAGAGGAAGTAACAGCCCACTCGATGTACATGTACAGCTACAATCTCAAAAATTTAAAGCTAAATAGATTTTCTTTTTTCTGGCCACACTAAGGGTTATTATATCCCGTACGAGACTTCTAACTTTGGTCCACGTGTGTTCCGGCCTATTCATGGCATCCCAGAATGTACAGGCGGCTCTTGCCTAACCAATGTCTAACCCATAGGCTTTCGGTGTAATGTAAATATATCCAGACTTTCCCTTCTTCCCAGGTACAGTCAGCAGTGATTGCAAACCCTGGGATGAATAGCGTTAAGAATAGGCCAAATCAGAATACATTTTTAGCTCGATTTTCGGCTCCGCATAGGGAAAGTTCCCGCCATTGACCGCGTCGGCTTCGAGCCAGCAGAAATCAGAAGCGCCAACTTCCCGCCCAGGCATCTCAAAAGAGAAAAAAACACGGGGAAGGCAATGTTATTTCATCTTGCGACAGCTACGCACGCTCGCAGCTGTCGATGTGAACTGCGAGGGGGGGGATGTGCGCTGACCGTGACGTCCCCGACTAATACACAGACCCAAGCGCTGCATCCCCAGCCGTCACAACGTAGCGGCCCCATCTAACTTTCAATTGTCCCCGATCACGAGACGTCACAAAAAGCAGTTATTTCTAGACAATGTCTCGGTGAAGAGAGAATTACGTGTCAGGGCGTATAGCAGCAAGACCTGCTTCGATCTCGACGGCGACGGCGCGTCGCTGCGGAAGCCAAATTTAGCGGCAGCGTCGGAGGAGGCTGACTACCTCTCCCGTCTTTTCCCCCATCTTTCTCAACAAAGCTCACACGCGCCGTCGTGAATAGACGGCCGCTTGAACTCGCATTTCGAGGCGCGGGACGCAGCTGGCGCAGCCAGCTTCATATCGCGCGCGCGCCCGCGCTCAGTTCGTTTGTTTTCGCTCGGGTTGCGGCAACGCCCCCTAGGTACGAAAGCCACCTGCCGGTTGCCTGGTGGTACGACTGACGAGAGGTTCTCAACTTGCTTAACTACTAAGATACGTAAACGACACGTAAGCACAAGCACAAGAAATATTGATAATCAGATATCTCGGGAAACTTGGAAAAGGGGTCCGGAGGCTTTTTATTATCTACGTGGTGTTCGCTACCGCCGTTCATGTTGAGTTGGAACGCGAGCGAAACCGCAACGACAACAGCGACGAACATCCCTGTGGCCCATTACGCTGTGTATGTGTTTATATGTATAACTATACGCGTGTGTACGTTTGAGAGAAAACAAACACCGCTTAATTAAGAATGCCTCTTCACGATGCATCTATACGAACCTCAACAGCGGACCTAAACACATTATTTTTATTGGTTGAGTCTGAATAACTCTGCCGAATTAATGCCGAGATAACCAATCACTTTTTCAGGAAGGATACGGCGACCGAGCGAAGCACAGGCTTTCCCTCGTAGGGGAGATTTGCACAGGGACCCAAATTGTGGCTCACAGGAAAGCGGTCTTTTAGGGGCCCCATTCGGATGTCATGATTACGAGGCCAAATTTAGCACTCGTTATCGAAGACAAAAGCTGGGGCGCACAGCTGAGTCGGCGGTTTGTTTTTCTGTGGAAGGGATCTTTGTTTTTTGTTTTTGTTCTGCGAAGCGGGGTGGATTACAGAAACAGAACAGTTTGGGTCGTCTTGCCTACCGAAAATTTTCAAGTACGGTCTATACGGCATTTACTTAAACTTTCGTACACTTGCAAGAAATGCAAAAATATTCCTCCGATCTCACAGCACCTCTACACGAGCACTTCCACAAATAATAAGCGTGCCACACGACAGTTTCGTGCGCAGTGCTTCTATTTTTTTAACACAGGAAGATATGGTGCTTTTGCTTCCCTGTTCCGCGCAATTAACGTCATCGCCGAGATTAACTGAGTTTCTCGACTAATTGACATGCTTTATACCTTGCCTTAATAAAGCGTTCTTAAACCCAACCTAACAGCCCACATTTGTTTCACGCGATATACATGAACCTGGTATCAGTGCGAGCATTATTAAATCATTCAAATGCCTTTTGAATAGAGTTCCGAAGAGGTATTGAAATCACGACCAGACTTTTTTTCTCTTTCATTTTTATATGGGACGGCTAATCGTTCTGCAGATATTCTTAATAATGTTCCTTCGCTCGCTCGCTTTGACTTCTATCCTAACTACGTTTGTTATAAACAATACCTCATTTTTTTCACCGCTTGTTTCGCCAACGAACACCTACTTATACCAAAAGGACTAAAATGAAAAGAATGCCATTGGGATCAAGCCATGCCGAAACGAAACGAACTTTTGCGCGTTTTGATGTATAAATCGACACAGAAGGCACCACACGTGGTTACAAAGCGTACAGCCCTTATAATATTCGGAGTCTCCCTGCGATTGGAACATGAGTGCAAACGTAACAATCATGGCGCCTCAATCTTAAAAAAGAATAAGATGTCCCTGCTCCCTGGTGATGTCGTAGTTGTGCCAAAGGCAAGACCAAAAAAACATTGCGGTTTGTGCAAAAGAAGCGAGTTTGCTTTTTACTTATATATTCCTGCCCATTGTTTGCGTTTCGATCAGTAACGTGATGCACAGTATTGTACAAATGAAATTCGAACACGAAAATGTGAACCAAAACACGCAAAAATGAAACAAATACTGTTCGTGAGGTTCCAAAAATGGTGCACTGTTGGTATATTTGGAAAGCCACATTTCCCAATTTTGTTACTGCAATTAAGCCCAGCGTCTATTTGCCCTGCATGGAAAGAAATCGCACTATTTGTGCGTTCTGGTGCATATTTTTCTGATGGCGTTTCATTTGTCCATGACTGTACACTGATTGATTGATTGATTGATTGATTGATTATTGATTGATTGATTGATTGATTGATTGATTGATTGATATTGATTGATTGATTGATTGATTGATTGATTGATTGATTGATTGATTGATTGATTGATTGATTGATTGTGGGGTTTAACGCGCCGACGCTTCACAGGCGATGAGGCGCGCCGTAGTGAAGGGCTCCGGATTAATTTAGACCCCCTGGGGACCTTTGGTCGAAATTAGTCCGGAGCCCTACAATATGGCGTGCCTTATCTCCTGTGCAGCCTCGGTGCGTAATGTATTTATTGCTACCATACCTTAGATGTTTTCCCCTGCGGAAGCTGGATAAAGCTAGTCAAATACAACAAAGCCAAAAGGGAAAAAATAATAACCAGTTTTTACAGTGCATTATACTATTAAAGCAACCTAAATTTTGCTTTGCAGCCATTTAAATCAGAATAACGGAAAGAGGTCTACTAATTGTTATGCCGAAATGAGGTTACTTTCGTACTTTTGCTGTGTCTGACCCCAGTCGCTAGTTCTTCCGCCAAAACAGCTGAGGCCGTTTCAATTATGTTAGGAACTACATTTATTCTGTGAAATATCTCAATCTTGTTATACCTACAAGATGAACAAGAATGCGCAGTTTTAGGGAGGACAATATTCAAACCACCCGCTCTGAAATTTTAGTGGTCTTCAGACGCCGTCAATGAAGTGAGGTTTCTGTTATCATGGATATAGCAGTGTTGAAATTTTCTGAAAGCAAGGCTGGGTAATAAAGAGAGCACTCCATCAGATAACGCAAACGACATGTCTGCAAAAACGGTCGCCGAAGTGCATGGTGGAACGTACTCTGAAATACAAACCGTCGCCGCAAAAGGGTAAGGGCCTGAAGTCTGACGACAATAAGCAGAAAGAACGCTCCATCGAGTGTCAAGAGGGCTCTTCAAAACCGTCAAGCCCCGTGACAAGAACCCGCTGTCGCTGGGTCTGTCACCCGGAGTGAATTTTTTGTTTTTGCTTCTCTTGCAAAACGTATTCGGGTGTGATTCTGTTTCAGTCATGCTCCCGCAACTGCCTTCCTCTCAACTTCCTATCTAGGTGCTGCGTTTTACATGGTACTCGTTGAAGGATAGCAAAAGGTAGCAAGCGTGCGAACAAAATGTTCTCGCATAGAGAGAAGCCTGGTGTCAGCTCGAAGACACGAACACGACGTATGACGCCTTTCAAGATGGAACGGCCGTCTTGGAAGCACATTTAACTGGCTCCGTATCCTGCCCCTTCTAATGGCGCTGTCAGTCCTCCGCACAAGTGAAAGTCACGGAGAATCTATCAACGCTTGTCGGAGCAGGAGTTGACATTGACACAAAAAGAGCACAACTATTAGCTGTCCGCGTTTACGTTACACGACTTTATAATAAACGTTAAAAATGGAGTTCCACTTCCCTTGTAGGTTGGAACCGCGAAATAGGTTGCTTTCTGCATATATAAAGAATTGTCGACAAACGTTAGAGTTTGTAAATAAGCCTCGGAGAATCGAAGCAGAAGAGAGGCGTCGGGAATGATTGAAGCGCCGACGTTAAGACGTCAAGGCACGTCCTGGGAATGCTTGACAGCCCTCGCTCGAGATCGGGTGAAGACGCGTGCGTAAGGATACGCTGTTGGGATCACTCTAGAGGGGACAGAAATCTCCCCCCGTTCTCAGCGTCGTGGTGTGCATACCATAAATCCGCGAAAAATGACGTTCCTGCCAGTGTTTCATTCTCTCGCGAACGTTTTAAAGAAGCAGCCTCTCTGCATCAGCGTAAGCATCAAAGTGTTCCTTTTGGCGAAGGTAGTTAGGAGAAATTTATCATGCTTTGTAAGCTGCCGTTGAGCTGCAAAAAAATGGGAGCCCACATTGTTACCAATCTAAGGCATTTTCTTCCATTTAACGTGAAAAATTGATCGTGGTGGTACACAAGTGCAGCGCAGTCCTTGCTGTCATACCTCCGTTCCTGTTTAGTTCTTTTTGTTTTGTTTCTTTTTTTGGTCAGGTTGTTTGCACTTTCTCTCGTTTTCTCAGGAGCTTGTTTTACTCTAACAGAGCTGCAGTTATATTAGGTTTACGGTATAAAACTCCGATGAAAGCCGCCTCACATTCCTCCTTCGACGACAAACTGCTCACAAAAGGACACTCGATCCCTAGGAAGGACATCTTACGCTTTGGCCTGAACCTTTTTGTGGACGCTAACCTTTGTCACTCGTGGTGTTTGAATGAAAAAAGTCTTAAATGGTGACACTCGGGTGCAGCAATTGACGGCACGCCATAAAAGGCTTGGTCCACCCGATTGCTGATTAACTAACTAACTAACTTACTTACTTACTTACTTACTTACTTACTAACTAAATAACTTACTAACAAACCAACTATTTATCTAACTATCCAACGCACTAACTATATAACTTACTAACAAACCAACTGTTTATCTAACTAGCTAACTGACTAACTAGCTAACTAACCAGTAAACCAACCAACTAACGAACGAATGAACGAACTAACGAGCTAACTGGCAAACTAAAAGAGTAACTACCTAACGAACTAACCATTTCTATTACTATCTAGCTAACTAACTCACCAACTAATTAACCAATTAACTCACTCACTCACTCACTCACTCACTCACTCACTCACTCACTCACTCACCCTCACTAAGCAAAATAAAACAAAAGATAGTTTCTCGTGCAAAGCCATGATTAAAGTCGACGTGTAATAAAACACGGCGCAAAGCACTACGCCGGTCAATATATATACTGTTCGCCACCGGTCCGCGGTTAATCCCTTGACGTGTATTGCAACACTCGAACGCCGCGTGTCTGTTGCGCGGTGTCGAAACTGTGCGCGCACCTTCCGCGCAATTGGCCTCTATAAAGCAGCGGGGAATCTCCGCGCTCACAGGAGCCCCCACTTGTGACACCGCAGACCATAGGGTTGCTGCAACTACCATAATGAAGGCCACTTCGCCTCCAATGGGAAGCGAAGAAAGACGACCCCGACAACACATAAAAGACGACGTCGAGCCAGGAGACGTACGGGCGAGGGCTAGCGGTAAACCCTAAATGGCGTACCATGCGCTGAGACAGCAGGGGAAGCGAGGCGGAGGAGGCGGTGGTGGCGAGCCGACGGGTAATTAAGGCGGCCTGCGGGCTGATCCGCTCAGGGGCCGCAGTTTCGCGGCCAGCGGCGGCAGCAGCGGCAAGAGAGTCGCTCTTAATCCCCGCCGGCAGAAGCCAACCAACCGAGCGACTCGAGGCCGTAATCCCGTTAGAAGGCGCGCGCGACGAGCTTCGCCGGAGATACCGGCCGGCGAGGGCTCCCGGATGCTGCTAGTGCGCCCAAGCTTCCTGTGGGCGGAGGCGGCGGTTTTTTGGGGTCTTTTTTCGGCCGCCGCATTGCATCACACTGCGCGCAGAAGCGGACCCACATAAACCTCTAGGCAACGTACTTTACGATTACCGGGTTACTCAACGCGCATTAACCGCGAACAAATAGATAGGCCATGGCTAGCACGCCATGGATCCCTGTCGTAGTTCACGAAACGTCACGGATACCTACCGCCCTCAGCTAAGCCGCTGATTCCTGTCCATCGAAATGTCACTATCACGTACCAGCATGGCACCTCGCACTACCTGTTACTGCTCGCGAATTCGACAAAAGAGGGGCTCTTTCTACATGTCGTTCCCTTCTGTTAGACAAAGAAACGGCAATGAGTCAGTTATAGCCTGTGAATGAAGCGTCGTTCGAGAAATGCGCTTTTTAGGCATCCGCGTTGAGTATGGATATTGTAGTGTTTTTTTTAACATAGGTACACATGTGATTCATATAGACTATAGAACATAGGCCGCAAATCTGAAAAATACATCAGCGTTTCATATCTGGCTTTTTTGTGCTTTATTTCATCGTTGTTGCTTTGATGCGTATATATACATGCGTTTCAACTTTCAACTACCTCCTTTTTCGCAGCCCAGATATACCCCCCCTCCCTCCTATCACCACGTGATCAATACCCGTATGGACAGAAACCCCTCTTTTGCCGCCTCCGTCATGTCAAGCAGTGTGCCGGCAGAATGTAGTATCTCTTCTGGTTGAAGGACATTCCGCCTCCCTGATACGTCAGCAACCGTCGTTATTTCTGATATATATATCATATTTGAAATCCCACCCGAAGCAGCTTACAATCTCACCACTTACGACGACATGAAAAGAAGACACTGCAACTGTTCGACCCTTTTACAGAGCACAACCTGCGCTCCCGCGTCGATGAGTGCGGCTACAAAGAATAAAGAAATTACCCTATTCTGTGGTATTAGTGACAAAGGCGTAGTGCGCTTTCGAGCGATGTTGCGGTTTCAAACTGCCGAGCAGCAGTGGCTCCATTTCCGATTGGGCTGAAATGCAAAGTCCCTCCCGCGTATGAGACGTCGGGAGCTCAAAAGTCCCGACTTAGTCCTCCGCTACGGCGCAGTTGCACAACGTACCGGTCTAGTGTTACTTCGGCTCGTTAGGTCTTCCCTCGGTTTAAATGCAAGTGCAAAAAGTCTGGAACATTTAGGACATTTATGACTGTACGGTAAAAATTCGGCGAGCCAGCTGCCATGCCCACAGGCCTCATTCCTTACGGTCTTTTTATTGGTAATCCTGGCATTAAGCGCAAGAAGCGCATTCCCAACAGACTTTAGGCTTACGAATTTTACGATTCTCACCTAAGGAGCCTGCTCCCCTGTCGCGGGAACCATAAAAACTAGAAGGGAAATATAAAGGTTACAACCCCTCTGAAACGCCTACGGCTGATTACAGGAAACCTGAAGAAGAGATAAATTTTCGCTTATCACAGTCAGGGCAAAATCAAACTTCTTAGGTGGGGGCAAGCAAGAAGGAACGCAGCTGTGGAAGAAGCGTTAGCTTCTTTTCCGGAACCTCAGTGATACGGTAATTTTCATCGCAGCAAAAATATCAAACTTCATGTATGCATTGGGTAATATTTCCAGCTGTACTTGTTTGCTTTACAGCGAAGCTCTTAATGAAACCCTGTTTCAAATCTTTCATGTTCGCCGTCGTCGTTGTCGTAGTCTGTAGAGGTAGTAGATATAGAGAGGAAAACATCATGCACTCCTCCGTGAAACGACGACGATGGTTGAACGCGAAGCTTTCTCGTGACGGATTGTTGGTTGTCGTACAAGTCTATGATCTAAGAGCCAACTTAAATTGATTAAGCCTATATTTTATTGATTTTCTCACATCATAACTTCGCATTTAAATATGGTAAAAACTGATTATGAAGCACCATCGAAAAATTCGCCAAATGCTTTTGTAAAAGCTGGATATCTCCTGCACATAATATCCGCACGTTTTATGAGCACCACATCTCGGCAGGGACAAGTGGCGCCGCTTAGGTAGATGGCAAGTAGAATCAAAATTCAAACAAGGGGCGTCAAATTTGCTAAAATTGCAGTTTTTTTAAAAGGTGCAGTATAAACTTATCCTAACCACGCACTTTTCAAGGGTATGAAAATGCAAGTATACATTGGGTTAAATATACATTGGTGATAAAAATTGAACTGTTTGGTTTTTCCCTTTTTTGCTCAGGCGTGAGCCATAACTAACGGCATAGTGTGAAGCTACGCAGTGATAAGCAGCAGTTTTCGTAATTTGCTTCCGCAATAAATATCTTCGCCAGGGCTTCGAATCAAACCTTGCGAATTGCAAGAAAGCGCCCTAGACACTACGGAATTGTAAATAGTACAGGGGAAAATGTAAAAGGCAAAATGTAATCGTTCATCAGCCAACTGCAAAGTTGTATGCTGAGGTACGCGATTATTCTGCGGTGACACAAGTGCCACACAAAAGCAGCTAAGGTGTCTTCACCTAATGCTTGCGTCCTAACAACAAAGCACGCTTCTCAGGAGCACACGGAACAAGAAGCGTTGGTGACAAAAATTAGCAGTGGCTTAGCTCGGCTATGCCAGGATATACGTAGCGTGAGCATAGGTTCGGCAATCCAATGTAATCCAATCCAATCCAATTCAATCCAGTCCAGTCCAGTCTGATTCAGTACAATCCAGTCCACTCCAGTACAATCCAATCCATTCCGGTCCAGTGCAGTCCAGTCCAGTCCAGTCACTGCTCCTCGCGCATGAGCAGCACGGCTCTCCAGGAGCCACTCGAAACGGCTATAAAACGGCTACGGCGCAGCGTCAGACATGGCTACTGCGCAACAGAGGCGCACAGCTGAGCCCGCGCCGGCGCCAGTGCGTCTGCCGCGGCTATGACGTCACTCCTCTGGAATGCGCAGACCGGCGAATGTGCAGACCCGATTCTCTACACACCCGTACTCCAAGTCAATCCAATATAATCCAATCCAATCAAATCAAATCCAAATTCAAATGCAAATCCAAATTCAAATCCAAATCCATATCCGCATCCATTCTAATCCAATTCTCCTCGCGCTTGCGCAGCACGGCCCTTCAATGTCCACTGGAAACTGCTCAACCTCGGCCAGTGTAGCTTACGCTACAAAAGCGGCAAACAGCTTCTGCTGACAGAGCACACGTTTGTCACGTGCAGGAAATGGGAGTATAGGAAAGAAGGTGAAACAAGTGGAAAGCATAAACTGGTGTAAAATAATGTTGTGCTCATCTGCCTTACACAGAGTCATGAAATGAATTGGAAGCCTACGTAGTGTCCCCGCACTCAGTGCTCCACGAGCTTACACGCAAAAGACACCACAGGCGCATTTTATCGCACCCCTATTTGTTCCTACTAATACACTAAAGTAGAAAACTCTGATGTCTTATCACCAGAAAAATTGTCCCGTATCTGCTCCTTTCGTTACAAATGTCGACGACGAAAGACGATAGTCGACTGCCGCCCCCTGGCATATAACGCCTCCCTTCTCTTTCCCGCTCACATCCCATGCTGTTCCTCGCCCGTCTCGTTCCTGGCAAGATAACACGCTAGAGGTTTGCTCAAGTCCATTTAAATTTACCGCATTCCACTGTTCACAGACCGGGTGCTTCGATGCCAGCACTGACGCACGGCGGAAATGCGCGTGAATCCAGGCACCGTACTCCAATGTTTATAAACCACGTTGCGCTACTTCACGTGCGTTCCAAGCAGAACAGGGAACCTATCTAGTAGAACGTTTTGCTGCTGTTGCTGATTGATTTCTTAAAATGCCATCAGGAGCTATAATAGCGCGGCCAAGAGCAGGCGATGGAGTGAATTTTTTTTTGTAGTATTTCATTTGCTATCACAAAAACTAAGCATCCATGCATTTTTGAATAAAGAAACGCTGCAAATATCACTGTATCGATTTCCTGCCTTATATTTGCGTATGAACATTGCGGTGACAATGTTTATACTTGTCAACAATGTGAACAAGTACGAACATTGCCACCAGACGTAAAAGTTTAGATTTGGCTGTGGGTGTATAAAACTATTGCGCAGGTTGTGTTTCACTTTGGCCGGCTGGCTGAATCGATTCACAGGCAAACAGACATACAGACAGATCAAATTTCGGCATTTAAGTAGCCAAAGAAAGATTGTCGTATTTAAGAAGGCATCGGCATTCCTCCCAACGCTCCGCAATTCGTTACTGACTTTCTTCGGGTTCTTACCTCGATCGGAAAAATCATCAAAGAGAATTCGATTCCAGCGATTCACAAACTCACAAACTCAGACGGATGGCTTGTGTCAATTCGACTACGGCAGGTTCTACGCTCCATTTCTTGAAAAATTTCCCGACATCACATCTGCGCACAGAATCGCACCGAAACAATTTTTTCCGTTGTGTTGCAAAGGGATCTCTTTCTGTTTTTTGGCCGCTTACCAGCTGCGCGGTGCCTGCGAATTCAATTATGTTACAACTCATTCGCCACTTCCCTTTACGTCATTATTTGCAACGACGGCCTGCAGTGATGTCGACAGATATTTAAATAAATTCAGGCTGCGAGATACTACAAAATTACCATTCACCATCCTTGATAACGTCGGAATAACGGGCTAGCCCTCACGCAGGTGCCGAGATTTGGCGGCTTGACGAAGCCGTTGAAGGTGGCCGCGGGGAGACGCTAATCCTCGGAGTCCGAACCAACCGGCTGGCGACGACGAGGCCCGCCAGAGGGACGTTAATCCCTCGGAGGGGCGACCGGAAAAGCCGCCAGCGATGCCCGAGACGGGAAGCCTCTCCGGCCCTGGCCGCTAATCTCCCATCGTCATCGACACCCGCAGATTGCTTCCGAGAGCGGCCGGCAGCAGTCGTCACACATTGTGGCCACGCTGCGCTGCGCGCGTGAAACGTACGGGCAACGGCATCGCTCTTTAATCACTGGACACACGGTGGCAGCAGAGATGGCACTCCATAAAGCCCCGTCGAGTGCGTCTAGTCCCCGCTCCTCGCTTCTTCCCTCTCCCCCTTTTTTATGCGGAGAAGGAGGGGCCGCAAACACTCTTGCCTCTACCGTGAATAATTTACCACCATTTATTTCTTCCCTCTCATTTGTAAAATTACCTGGTGAATCGGTAGCATACCCTGTTTCTTGTGGTTGCGTATATAACGTGAACAGTGACTACATCACCTGAAGACTGTACAGCGGAAGCGCCAGAGTTGCATTTATCTGCAAGAAGCATGCGACACTTGAATAGTCTCTATGCTGAAAATATGGTGCAGAAACAATGCGTGCTGGACAGTGTTTTTCCCGATAAAATAAAATATTGAAGCATACATCGTAAGGTTACGTTACGTTACGCTAGGGAGAGCTATGTAGTGTTAGATGCGGTATTTTTTTTTTTTTTTACAAAACAGCGGTGTACATGGTTATAGTGGAGTGCGTGTAGTACCGGCGGACGTTGCTCTAGACACAGTCTATGTTTTATGGTGGTGTGATATGCAAGTGGCCCTTCTCGCGACCCCATCTTTAAATCGATCAATCAAGAAATAAATAAAACAAACAAACAAATTAGTAAGCTCGGGTTTCCCTTGCTCAGCATTGTCTATGGCGTTGTGCCAATACCCTTATCGTCTTTCCTCACCCCATCTGTTTTGCTTCCGTCTGTTTTGTTTTTTTATCTCGCGACGTTATCCGTGATTAATGCGGCGAAGTTAACCTATCACCAGTTTCGGCATTTTCTCAGCTGAGTGCATACTTCTGTGAACCCATTTCAGGCAGCTTGAATATGAAGTTCTCTGACGCATCCCAAAAGATTAGAGTTTAGAGGCAAAGCGCACCCGCGGAAGAGAAAACGTCCTTGAATATGCGCAACAGTGATACTTAGAGCACACAGGGTAGAAGCGTTGCAGTAATATGGGCTCGCACGAGTTTTTCTAGCGACTACGCCCCAGCATTCCTGGCGAGGCATCTTGCTACCAGGCCATCCTTATCTTTATTAACGCCAACGTACTGAGGTACGCTCGAAGCATTTTATTTCTTGCCTGCAATATTTCACGAGGAATAAATAATGCCCTCGATTCACCCGCAAGCATCTACGCATGCGGGACGCTTTTAGGAAAAGACGAAAAAGTACGCTAGGCGATAAAGCATGCGGATATAACGTTCGCTCACAGCTAGGCGTGGAGTGTGCGCAGCCCCAAGTTATATAGATAACGCCACTAACGGCTAACATGCATCAAAGAAAGAGCTCATTCTCCCAGTACCGGAAGTTTGCGCCTTTAGTTCAGAAGGCGTGAAAGTGGGCCGATGCTACTTCCTGTAATATTATAGCATGACAAACTCATCAGTCACAGCAAAGTGCGGCGCGTTCCCAGAATATGCGAGTCTCGCTGTCGCTTAGGATGTTATTCAATATGCAAGACACGGGACACGCGATAAGCGCGCCGTAAAAGCCTGGCCATAAATTCAGGTCGAAAAAGGTTTACACGTTACAGTGAGGCTAGCCAGCATATTTATAAGATTACGAGCTTCCACAAGTATTTCTGAAGTGCGGAGTGCCCAGCAAATTATTGCACCGGGGATGAGTAACCATGCTGTTTCTACAGCGCGCAGCTGCAAAGCCGTGCAAGCGGCAACGCGAGATGCTCCGAAGTTATGCAGCGCTGAGCAACGTTGGTTAAACCCCAAGGTTAAACGCTAACAAAAGATACAAAATTGCACATATTTAAATCGTGCCGTAACCTAGACGCAGTGTCCTGTAGAGTAAACGTCCTTCACCCTCTCTTTGATACGTTTTTTTTTTTTTTTCAAATATGGCCACCGTTTTTTTTTTCAAGGGCACGAAATGAGCTCTGCCCCAATAGACGAAGTGGAGGGCTGTACTGATTATAAGACAGCAGATAAATGAACCATGTTTCAATTGCACATGCTTCAGGTACAAAAAAAAATGCGAAACAGCGCGCTCAGCAAAGCGCGAGCTACACCATGAAACCGGCTAGAGTTCACGGTTACACCCAGTAGCAGGCAGGAACCAATTGAACAGGCAAGCACAAAAATTTAAGACACGCGATAAAAAAACAACTCGCAGCGAAGCACGAGGAAAGATAAATGCTAAGAGGAGACATCAAGCAAAACACACGGGGGTAAGCCAATATGCAGCAGCAAAGGGCATCGCGGGGCTCTGAGAGCTCCACCACTCCCCGGAACGGGAGTTGGGGCCAAGACGAAGGGGAAGACGAAGCAGGGGAAGAAATGGGGAAGTAGACGCCTTCGAGAAGAAAGCACGCCGAGGAACTAGAAAAGCGAAGGAAGCGAGAAGGAGGAGGACGGGGGAGGTACGGCGTGGCCGACACCGCATCGGCCTCGCTGAACGGGGGGGAATGGTCGTCGGTTGCAGCTGCTGCCAGTCCGGTCAGCGGCTTCTCTCCCGGGGGAGGAAGGGGAAGAGGCTCCTCCCCATCGCGGATGCGAATCCCGTCCGGCAGTCGGCTGCCGCCGATGATGCAGCAGCGGCGGAGAAGACGACGCGCACTTGTCTCTGCCCGTATTTCTCGGCGCCAGCCGACGGCGTGAATCCGCCACCAGGCCAGGAGACCTTCTTCCCCCGTCCCCAGCAGAGGCGCCTTTTGGGGAAGAAAAAAAAGACGACCCCCACCCGAGATTTTCCGCAAGCCTCCGTGGAGCAGCGACGTCACTGTCTATGTGCTTGCGAGAGTGGCGGAGCGAAATGTATAGATGAGGGCGAGGGGGAGATTAGGGAGGAGAGGGGTGCAGGCGCTGGCACCCGGAATGCGGGGCGCGTTCGTCGTCGCCGACAGGCGATGTGTATGAGCGCGTGAACCCATCACGGTGGCTTGCGTTCTGGTTGTGACACTTCGGCGGGCCATTTCACGCCGGCAATCGCGAAAGGAACGAGCTCTTCGCCACCCTGCGGGAGAAGAGGAACAAAATAAAAAGGAACGCCGGAAAGGTCGGATCGACTGTGAGGCAAGAAAGTTGGCCGAAAATTTATATCTTGCTCGTTAAGCGAAATTCCATCACCTTTGGTGGTTTCCTCTTTTCCTTGGTCCGTTTTCTCCCGTCGCTATTTTGTTTCCTCGCAGTGAGGAAACGCGTCGAAGTATTCATTGTGCAACAGTGTTTCGCAATGTTGCAAGCCGTTGGAGAAAAAGTCGAGACAGGCGTGATTTTTCTCCAACACTAGAAAGGAGACAGGCTATTTCCAATTCAACTAGGATCCGAACTAGCGACGGGCTTGACCTTGGGAATGGGAATGTGTTGACACGTGCCCATATGCTACAGGCGTGGGTGACATATAGAAAATGTGGTCGTTTGAAATGCTGGAAACACGCCAGACGCTGATTACGACAAAATCTAGATCGAAGGGTTGCGCCTGAGCAAGATATTGCTGCTGACGCCAGCGTCGCAGGCCAGTAGAGAAAATTCTGTACGAGGCGAGGCGGGGACAGTTCATGTCCTATGTCTGCAACCAACCAATAATGTGATTGAGCCTTTTTCTTACCTAGATCTAGAGACCAATCTTTCAATACACGTCCAAAACTTTTATGACACCGCCAAAATTCTAAAAGTTGCAATGCCAAGTTGCAGGTTCCTTTCAGCTTGCGTGGCACTGCCTAGCCTGCAGCTTTCACTTTGGCCTTGTTCTCTCTTTAGTGGAGCTTATACGCTGAAGAAGACTCAATATCTTATTTCGGGCAAGATACGAGCATGGCTACAGTATTAATCAGTAGTGCGCAACCAACTACTCCTCTTATAAATGCATGTGATCTCTGTGATCAATAATTTCACGTTTCACTTCTCGGCAAGCTTTATTTGTGCATTGTGGTTTAGTTGAGACGTGACAAGCACAAGGCGAATGCTCATAAGGAGCCTTTAATTTTTTCTGAGCACACCCATCACTGCCGCACAACGCGAACGCATATCTGCTAGCATCTTCTAGTTCAAAATCCCAAACCATTGCATGTTTCTGCGCGCGACCTCCCCAGGAAGTCCGCAAAGCCGGCACAGGCGCCGCAAACAAACGCGACGTATTTCTTCTGGTAATGGCACGAGATTTCCCGTTTCCTCCGCCGTAAGGGAGCGCTTTCGATAAGCATCGCAATGAGCCCCTGGGGAGGACGGTTTATTGGATCGTTCCTTATCGTTACGAGACGGGCCCAGCGGACCGCCGAAAATCTGGCCTAATCGCGTCCCGGGGCGATAAAGAGCGCGGAGAGATGATCCTTCCGGTCGGGATCGGTAGCGCGACTGGCCGGCGGGGTTCGCGTCTTCGAAGCCATCAGCGTCCGTACCACCTACTCTCTCCTCCTCACCGTGCTAGAACTATCTCTCTTGCTTTGGGCCTTCACTCTGGCACTGCGGGCAGCCGTTGTAAAGACCCCGGCAGACGACCCCTTAAGACCGAACAATAAAAAACACCTTGTATAGTCAGGCGAAGCAGTCGACGGCGAGCAATAATCTTCGCTCTATGCGGCGAACACGATCAAGCTCGCCTTAATTATGTCGCCTCCCGCCGCTGTGATCACACGTGATGTAGGACAAAAGGAAATGAACAAGGGAAATATTAAGGCGCGGGGGGAGCGGGTGTAAAGCGCGCAAGGATAGTGCGCATATTTCGAAGGAGAGGAGCTGCACAGCACCGAATAAGCGCTCCATTCGCCCCGGCGTCCCCTCCTAAGCGCGTGCCATAGATTTTCCTTTGGCAGTTGTAAAAACGAGATAGGCAGCGGTGGCGCCGGAAAGTGTAGGGACACACATCAGCACGCCCTCCATTTCCGGGAGAAATAAAAACAAAGGGACGCCGGGGTTTTCTATGGCCGAACACGGTAAGCAGCGCCAAAAACCCGAGAGCAGGGCGTACAAACAAAAACGGCAGCGAATAAGGCTTCGAGACAAGCTCAATTTCCAGGGCTTCTCGAAAAGGGAAGCAAGGCCGGCTGAGCTGGAGTATAAATCCTCTCCTCTCGCGGTCCCTCGCCTGCCTTTCTCAACTCCCACAAAGCCGGAACGTCCACCCAACCCCGGCCCAGACCTACTCAACGAAATTTACGAGCTGCAGGCGAGAACAGCGACCCTGACCACCGTCCATCTCGGACTTGGGCTGACTTTCGCTCACTCCAAGCGCGCCGCCACGGGATCCCCCCATCCGCCGGAACAGACTGTGCGCCCGTTGCTACGGCCGTTAATCCAATCCGCGCCCTTCATCGGGCCGGCTGTAACCGCCGGGCAGGCGGGGCGCGTTTCAGGTTCTCATTGGCACGGAGGCAACTGAAGTGCAGAAGGAGCGTGAGCAGCTGAAGGTCGGTCAAGTGTTAGCACCCGGTCCCTCATGTTCTCCCCACCGACAGTCAGCTGGAAGCGGCAAATCGTCCCAAGCCGTCTGGTATCCCCCCACCCCGACGGAAGGGGCAAAACCATTCGTAGTTTTACCCCTAGTGGGTTCCTTTCGGATGGTGGGTTTTGGCCGAGTGCACATAAAAAAAAATGTCCCTGTGCATGGCGTCTAGCGCCTTGTGGAACGCCTGGATGCGAAAATATGGAGGATCCCTAAAAATAGCTCAGTGTAAGTCCTACCTTCACATCAACCTTGGGCACGCTAGAAAACATCTCTGTTTCTTTCGTAACATGCATTCAACTTTCTTGATTGACGTTAGATAGTTTGTTATTTTCGTGTCACGGGATGCCGCCCCTCCATTCTGTTATAGCAGCAGCTTCGCTTATCTGCGCGTAACTGTAAACCATACAGAGAGTTTGTCCTTTTGTCCTTGCCACCAACGGCTGACAACAAATGTCACTGAAAGTGAAAAGCCCGTTGCCCGATATCGTATATTTGAGAACAATCGTCAGTCGCAAGCGGGAAGTTCGCAACAGTCAGTAGGTGCTTTTGGCCACTTGACTTCAGCGCAGGGCGTACTTGGCACGCTTTTTAGCAGTCTTGTAAACGTACAGCCTCCCAAACATTTATTTAATAATATAGCGGAAGCGACGACCGATCGGCATGTCAGTGCCTTATCATGGTGTTCACCGGCAAAATAGGCGCAGGGTACGCGCACGCGCATAGAACTATCTGTTGTGGGAGCATCGTCTGCTCCGCTGTTCTTCTCAGGGCAACACACCCCTGTTTTCTTGTCTTGCAAGGCCGTTTCACTACCGCCAAAGGTAGCTAAGCAGCGTGGGTCACAAAGTCATTCAGATGCAGTGGCAGGGGGTGTACCGCTCTCAAGGAAATAGCGTAGCATACAACACTCATACATCAGATAGCCCTATGCGCGTGCGCGTACTCTCGCCCATTTCGCTGCTGAAGGCGCTGACATACCGGTTGGTCGTCGCTCCCGCTATATTATTAAAATTTTGGGAGGCTGTACTTATTACGTCGCATACAAAGGATACATTATTTGTTTTCGTTACACCTTGTTTTCAAATCATTTCATTTTGTTATTTAATTTTCTACTGGAAGTGGAAATGGAACAGTAATTCCGCATTATCGTTGTGAATGTGGATACAGGGTGCGTCATAACAACAGCAAGTGTGACACGCTTGAAACCACAGGCTAAGACAAAAAAAAAACTACAAGAAAACTCGTTCAGTAATTTCGGAGGTAAACGATAAATTCGTTCTATCTTAAACACCTCTGACACTTCCGTGAGAGCATCGTGCAAGACCCAGTTTTTATCACCACTGTCACCTGCGCATCCGAATATACGCTGCACGGTTCCATTCCGGCATCTGTTCACACATCGATAAATTTACACATGAGCGCCTTCTGTATTAGAGTTGGACCTCTCCCTGGCTGGGGAGTCTTCGACGAATTAGACAAGGCCGCAATGGAGCGTAACCTAGCTCTTGCTGGACGCACTGCGTTCCAAGGAGCCATGGAGACAAAATGCATTATTTAATTTGAAAGAACTAGGATTCAGTACCTCACTCAGCTCCACTCCAGCCATGAATGACATTTTGTAACTGGAAAAGCGCAAGAAGTACTAATAGACTTTCAAATTTCGCGCTACAGTGATGTGTTATGGGCAGATGTGATGTCATATGGGCCAGCACTGAAAACATAATTTTCAGCGTATCAACTGCACGTTAGCATTCAAGTGATGCGATCAAACGGAACTAAAAGGCCCATTACAATCGTCACGCCTTGTGTCCTAGCGATGGTTTATTTCGGCGGCCGCCAAACGCACAAGCAAGATTCTGTGACGTCATAGAAGTGCTGCCGGAAAGGGGTTAGGGTGTCGCCACTGCTCTCGAGGTTTTCTTTAATATATGCTTTATTTGTTCGAAGTTCGCGATAAAATTGGTGTCGTTATCAGGACAAAGCATTTTTCTAATGAACCAAACTTGAATTTTCCCTTCGTGGCCCCTTTAGCACGAGCAAGAGAGCCTGTGCAATGCGAAAATGACCCTCCGCGCTGGCTCAGTGGCTAAGGCGTTGTGCTGCTGAGCACGAGGACGCGGGTTCGAATCCCGGCCGGGTGGCCGCTTTTCTGATGGAGGCGGAAAGCAAAAAACGCCCGTGTGTACGAGATTTTGGTGCACGTTTAAAGATCCCCAGGTGGCCAAAAATTAATCCGGAGCACGGATTCCACTACGGCACACCTCATCGCCTGCGTTGCGTCGGTGCGCTAAACCCTACAATGAAATCAAACAATGCGAAAATGTCGAGGACATCACCCCAGTTGAGTCTCGGAGAAATAAATACTCGCTTTCGGGCTGTGGTCGAAGATATGCTCGCAACCGGCCATAGCGTTTTGAGCGTATTTCTCGCAATAAACACGGCAATTTTAATCCACTCCTGTAATCATTGTTAAGAGAGCCAGATGCACAAACTGAACGATGGCTTTGCCAGCCTTCTGAAGGACCTTGTAGCTTTTAGTTGACCCACTGCACTTCGATGCCGGTGTGAAAAGTGAAAATTAAGAAAAAGGCGCCTAAAATACTGACTCACCCTCACGCTTAAAGAAGAACTACCGGTTTGTGGTCACTTTCCGGGCTAATGGACCTGTCGCTCCTTTTGAAATGTCAATTCGTAGCTGCTGTCGTTAGCTTATGACTCAGTAGTGCTCTGTACTTCTAGCCTCGTTACACCAGCTCTGTTTTTGTAAAGGCCAGGATACTTAACGTTATCTCACAGCCGACCTATTACGTCATAAGATTTCAAAAAGTAATAAAAATCAAAATTTACCCTTCTTAAGATTCACAAATCACTATCCAGACCAAAAACCACGAACTAGCACTGGCTAGGAACCACGACCTGCCGGGCTGAACCTTGGATTTTTTGCTCCCCACCTACACATCTCACTTTCCAACGTTTTACCGTATTCGTACCTGAGTACGAATATTCGGCCACTGACAGCATCGGGACCTACGGGAACATGTCTTTTCCAACTCGTCAGCAATTCCGCCCCGAAAAACGAATTAGAGTCAGAGCAGGCCCCCGCTTCACACGCGACCCCTATATTCTTCAGCGCGCCGACGGCTGACAGCAGCACGAAGGATAATGGCTCCCATCGGCGGCTGCGAGGATACACGACGCGAGCGGCGGAGGCTGCGCATCGCGAGCGGCTGCCGATGGCCGCGTCTCTCGCTCGCAGTGCGCCGTTCTCGACGAGGTTCTCCTCCTACGCGGCGAGCTTCGCTGCGCGGCTCTAGTGCTCAGTGGGCAAGTCACGTCTCCGGCCGCGGGGAGCCTAGCTTGGTGCGCGAACCCCACCGGCATACCGATCGTGCCTCTCTGAGCCTGCCGGCGGGCCCGGGAGCCGGAAGAACGAGACGAAGCCCCGGCCAAAGCCGAAGGCGCTGCCGAAGCCCGAGCCGATGAAAGCGTATACCCTGCGGTCTCCGCCAAGCCGTCCGCGCTCGCTCTTTTTTGCAGCTCCTTTTGAGTCCCTCTTTTAGTTATCCGCCAAGCAACAATGGCGCATTTCTTCGAGATTGCCGTACAACTTTCTTTTCGAGTGCCTATTTCGATTTTAAAGCGAACATCAAGAGAAACACAAACAGCGAAATGCAGCGTGGTTCGTCCAAGACAGTGGGACAATCTCGATTCGTTCTAAAATGTTTACCGCAGAAGCCCTACAGCATGACAATGGCCGCTCGAAGGCGCCATGTAGCGCGGCCTACCGACGTCTACGGATGGCAGTCTTCTTCACCAAGCCAGTTCGCCCAGTGTGAAAAACGGGAGTGTTTATTTTTACAAGATGAAAGCGTCCAGGAAGTCCGTGCCGCGAATACCTCTCGTAAGATGACGAAACGTAAACAACGCCATGAAACAGTGCTTTTATGTTCTTCTTCGACTTCTCCAATGGCAAGGACATAACAATAAAGTAGCCTCTACATATTACCAGCAATATCAGAGCGAGAACTCTGCCAACCAAGATATAATAGTTATACGAGCCCTTGGCGCATAAAAGAGATGACTTAGATAGTGGGTTTATGTAGTGTAAAATACGAATACAGAATAAAACACTCCCCGCCTTCTTCATCTCTCCAACACCTCCCGGCTTTACCACTATCGTGATGTCTGTAGCAGCATTTACAATACTACTTCCAACCCTTTCAATTATTGTTAAAGCTCTCCTTCTCTTTTCGTTTTCGTTTCGTGCTTCCCTTTTCGTCTTTCGACAACATGCTTTATAAAAATATAATCATGTCGAGATGTCGGTGCGCCTAAAGATCCCGAAGTGGTCAAAGTTAATGCGGAGTGCTCCGCTATGGTGGGGCTCCTGGCCCAGGTGTCGTTTCGGCGCGTTAAACTTACAATCAATCAATCAATCAATCAATCAATCAATCAATCAATCAATCAATCAATCAATCAATCAATCAATCAATCAATCAATCAATCAATCAATCAATCAATCAATCAATCAATCAATCAATGAAAAGGTAAGTCCTAATAATACTTCAATAGATCCAAGCTTTCTCTATTGAAGTTCTTTGCCAACACTTGGATGTCTTCAAATTTTCCTTCCGGGCTTTTTTTAACTCAAGCGCGGGGATGATATCGACGACCCCTTAATGTGCATTGGTTTGTCACATCGCTTTTTGTAGCTTTGGGTGAGTCTCCTCCCGCTCTTACTTCTAGTAAAAAATAGCGCAGTTTAAATTTAGCATGTAATGTACTACCAATCCCCGTGTAATTACCGTATTTGTGTCCGCTGTGGACAAATGCTTCCCTGAAAGCCTTCGAGCGACTCCTGTAATGCGATGTTCGACTTAATTCCTCGCCCCCAATTTTTCTTATTTCTTCCTCTATCGAGTTAATTGCCCACCCGTAATTCTGCGCTATCTTCCCATCCGTTGGTTGCCACTATGTCACCCGGACGGTATGGTTCACTTCTGGTCATTTCTCCGAATTACATGCTCATCCAGTATTAAAATGCCTGAAGTGGTGAATTAATATAAGTATCCTAGTCACGTTGTCTTGGCTGATCCCAAGCACGATGAACGATCCGGCCTTCTCGTGCCAAAGCGGTGGGGAGGGGGGGAAGAATTCTGCAAGCTCTCTGGAACAATGTACAGTGGCCTTACTTTGCCACTGAAGAGGAAGGCATACAACCAATATGTACTAGCTTGGAATCTTAGTACGCCTCTTGAAAGAACACTGAGGGCAGCCCAACACATCATAGAAAGATGGTTGTTATGGGTGACTTCGGGACAGGAAACAAGCCTTGGATTAGAGAGCGAGCTCGTGTGGAATGCATCACAAAGAAAACTAAGAGAAAGAAATAATTATCATCATATCGTTTAAAAGTCAACGTAAACCATTCAACATTGCGGGTCGACAGTTTTTCCACATTGCGAAGCGCAGGGAAAGAAATCACAGGCACACGCGTTCGTACACGTTGCAGCAGAAAACGGTCATCGCTGACCTCGCAACTTCCCTCATAAATCTAACCTGCGAACCCTTTGAGGAACCCAGCCTGCCTCACTTCGTTGCCCCAGTCTCACTCTATCGCCGACGCGTTGAGAAAGTTTTCGCTTGCCTTCGCTCGCGACAATCGAATCATTCCTACAAGGCAAGCACTTTCCTTTCATCTTAGGCACGCCTCGTTATCTCATTTCCTCCTCCTTGCCACTACCGTACCGGCGCTCACCCCTACTGGGCGCATTTTGCGTCCCGTTCGCCCTTTGCTTGCTCGCTACCCACTGGCGGAGATAAGCAACACCTTCGTGGTAAGAGAAAGCCAGATCATCACTGCTTTAGGCTTAGATGCCCCTCCATCAGTCCACTAGTCACACGCTTTTCTTTCTAAACCACTTTCGTGTTTAGTACCAGTAAAGCTGCTGTAGATGGGGAGGATAAAAGATAAGATAAAGACTCCCTCTTGCTTCCCCAACACCCCCCCTCCCCCCTCGTTCGCAACAGTCCATCGCGTGATAGGAGCAAAAAGAAACGGGTGAGATAACAAAAGTTACCCTTCTCTTTACTAACGGTCCGCCTGTTCTAGCCGGAGTTACTTGCCCTCCTCAATGTATCGCACTTCAAGTACTTTCAGGTTTTTGTGTGTGTGGGTGGGTGTTTTTATTGATTCAATAAGAGAAACTCAAGTCCTGACACCGATTCGTAACGAGATGAAGCCTTGAGGTAAATAGGCTTTATCTGTTACCTACAAGGTGTTTTCTGTGAACCGCTGTTGTACGGGGTCACAGCACTGCCTTTCCTCAGTCGACGTCGCCCTTGAGGTTCCGCACCGCCTCTCCGTAGTCACTTCCGCCCGATAGGCGCCGGGAGAGCAGGCGAGTGAGGCCGGTGCTCGAGACCTGCTGACGCATCCAGTAGGAGCAATGCTCCTGGCCCCGAATTTCCGTTCGAAAGGCGCGCCGTTTGCACAGGACCGTTTCCGCTGGGCAGTTACTTCGCAAGACACGTACTGCTTCTAGTTGCTCCATTTCAGTTCCTCCGCCTGATCTGTTTTTAAGGACTAGCGCAGCGCTTTGTTTCTCAGCCTTCTTCCTTTTTCGAGAAAGCCTCAAGGATACGCAGGGGGTTTCTCCGCCGCAAAGTGGAGCGCCGCCAATGCCCGGCCGGGACATTCCGAACGGTTTTTGAGACAACTTTCACTATTACTTAGAGGAACTAAAATTTTCTTAAAGGGTCCACGAAGACAAAAAAATTGGGCCCATCTCCCCGCGAGGGGGGACTCGAGTAAATGCGTCGCATAGGGGGTGGGTGTATTGCGTTAACGTTTAGTGTTTGGGGAGTTGGTGGTAGTGAATGCGTTGTATCAGCAGCTTCTTGACGTAGTTTGAATGAGTCAAGGATATAAGGCGCGTTCGTAGCCTCCCACTCTGTGTCGGCTTTGTGGCGCAGTGGGTAGAGCCACCATGTACATTCGCGTTCCGCCCGCAGGGTCGAGGATCGAAACCAGGCGCCGGATAGTATTTCTTTTTATATAGTGTAGGGGGATGGGTGTGGACTACGGACTACGGACGTCAACGCGGGGTGACATCGTGAGTTACCTGAATGATCTGATTTTAAAAAAATCCCGGGCCATCTCCGCTTACGTGAAATTTGGAGAGGGGCGACGCATGCAGTGAATAAGTGTATACTTGGAGACTTTGTGTTTTTCCCTCCGGAGATGAAACGTTCTAGCGCGAGGCGCTGGAAAACGAGTGCTTCGGTGTTTTAGTACTGTGACCACATGATACTACGACGACATGAAACGACGACAGCCCGAGCCCCTAAGGGGCTTCTCCTCTACCACAAGTTTGGTTCATTAGGACCGAGCCGCTATGGGGCTTCTCCACTAACCACAAGTTTGGTTCATTAGAAAGACTGTTTTGTCCATAACAATTTTTCATCGCAAACTTCAAACAAATAATTCAGATATCAAAGAAAACATGTGAAGCAGCGGCGACTCCCTGGTCACTTTACCGAAACTTTTCCGTGACGTCACAGAATCCTGTTTGTGCGATTGGCGGCTGCCGGCACAAACCATCGCAAGACACATGACTGGACTATTGTAGTGGGGCCTATAGTTACGTTTGATCGCATCCCCTAAATGCTGCACCGCTTTTTGCACACTAAAAATTGTTTTTAGTTCTGACCCATATGACGTCACTGTAGCACAAAATTGGAAAGTATTTCAGTGCTTGCGTTTTTTTCTCGGTTAAAAACGTCTTTCGTGGCTAAAATAGAGCTGAGTGAGGTTAAGGCACTGAAATCTAGTTCTTTCAAATTACAAAAAACTTTTATTTTGTCTTCATGGCTCCTCTAATCAACTATATCTAATCTGCTTATGTTTGAACTGGTAGCTTGGACTGACTCTGAATAATTTCTAGTCCTTTTTGGTGACGCCATTTGAGCGTACTTGAATCAAGTTGTCCCCACAAACTATTGTATCTGTCGTTTTGCTCTGGATTGAAGAACATATCGATGCTATATGACCCCCAGTTCCTCGCCGCGCTAGGCACTTTTCCCCTTGAGAGCGGTCTGGCTGGAGTAGTGTAAGCCAGGGTCTACAACCCTCTAGGCACCTCAAACTGTACAATTAGGTCCTCAATCGGAAGCTACCTACACGACCCTTGAAGATTCAAGAAGTGTTATTCCTCCCTCCCTGCTATTCCCATTTCCCCCCCTCTGGCCAAACTGCCTTCCCTTCCCAGTAAAGGACATTACTGCTGCTACTGGATTGGAGAGAACACAAATGCATTTGAAGGAGCCCCGGAATCGCATGGCAGAGGACTATAAATTATTATGAACATTCTGTTTCACTTTCTTCCTCACGCCAGTCTTGTACGCAGCGGAGCTTCTTGCTTCGTTTTCTAGTAACAAAATAGAGCGCTCAAAGCGATCATTGGCATACAGAGGCGAAGGGGAGGCGCCATGGCCTCTCCCATAATTTTAAGGCGAAAGCTTTCTTAGTGAGACCGGTGGCGTTCTGTCAAGGAACTAATGCATTTCCCGATAGACAGGTTGGTCGACCGAGAACATCTGATGAGATCTCTGGCCACACAGCGCATGGGTAAAACAGGGTTTCCAGTGTGTCAAAACTGTTCCTTGAAATAGGCGGAAAAGGAACGGTTTAAGAGGAGACAATACAAACATCGATCATAAACAAAGAATACAATAGCAAACCTTTACATCATAAAACCCTTATCGCTATACATTTACATCGTTCGCAGATGCGTTTACTTATTGCGGAAAAAATCGTCGCACGGGTCATTTTTCGTTTGCGGTTTGGGTTTCTGAAGGTTTGGCTATCACTTGGACGCACTTTCGGCGAAGGCTGGACGCAGTTTTAGCTTTCGCGCTTCTGTCAACTTTCTTTATGAAGCAATGGTAATTTTTTGGGGTTCACCAAGGGCGTGCACGTGGGCAAAGCGAATGGTCCCGCATATTATCGAAGAACGACTACTAATTATTCGTTTCCTATTCGAAGCAATGCGCCAAGCTTACATTACTTCGCCGTTTTCTCCCACCACGAAATAAGTCGCTTTTCAGTATCTCTAAAGAAACAGAAAAAAATGGAAACATCATCCCAGTACGCTGACTGCAACGAAAATTTCGGTATTTTTTTTTAATGCTCCAAAAGCTTCTTAGCGTATTAATATTTTTTTTGTGAGTGTAATCAAGTTCCCCTCACTCTTTCTTTCGTGGATCCCCCTCTCCTCCCCTGCTAAGGGAAATATGGGTGTGCATTTGGCTGCGATTATCAGCGTCAGCTACTCTCGCCGCGCTGCATTTAACATTCTCTGCGCATTTTCCTGCGACAAACTTGTATTTTTTTTTTTCAATTCATTTTCCAATACGGGGAAGACGACGACAAGATGACGACGCTTGGATAAAGATGACGACGCCAATGGTAATAGTATATATATATTTTTTTCAAATGATCACGTGGCAGCCCAGAACATCCGATGAATAGTGGAGGCTGCGGAACAGTAACCGCGGCCGGGAACGAATCCCCAGAGCCTTTACTAATACTGCATTATCTCGCTAAAAACACGCTCACCACGACGAACCCTTCTGTTTCTAGTTATGAGCTGCGATTACGAAATAATGCGGCGCTGTTCAGACAAGCCGCTCATGAAAGCCCATCTCCGCAGGGGAGCTTATCTATCGCCGACACCGGGGCTAAGTGGTATAGTCGCAGGATGCTGCTGCTGCTGCTGCCTACGCCTGGAGCCTGGCCCACAAAAGAAAGTTTTCCGGCGAAGAGAAGGAGGCGCCAGGCATTGGCAGTGCGGGGAAAGAAGCTCTGGGCAGATGAAGGAAGAAAGGGGGAGGGGGAGGGAGAGGGGAGGAGAGAGGGAGGGCAGCGAGCAGTATCTCTTACGCGCGGTCCTGATTGAATCGGGTGACAATGGGAGGACACGCGGTGCGCGTCTCCCGACAGCCGGCGGGCTGCCGTTACCGCTGTCGGCCATTGTCTCCCCGTCGGCTCTGATGCCGACTGACGCATCTCCTCCGCTTCGGGGAGCAGGCGGAGAAGAGAAGCAGCAGCAGCAGCAGCATGACAGGCCTCCTATGCCGCCGGGATGAACAACAACGGCTTCTTCGACCGGCGCTGCTGGCTGTCAGCTCCGTTTACCTTCTGCCATGTTCGCCGCTCTTCCTCCTCCCGACCGATGCACAGAGGGGCCGGCTTCTTCATCGCGCTCGGCGGCTTCATTTACCACTTGTCGCCCCGCGTAGCTGTCCGCAAATCGGCATTGCGTGTCTCTCTGAGCGAATACAGTTGGAGGCAGCCGGAGATGGAAGATGCTGCGGAATAGTTTTCAAGGACTCGCACGCCGCTCCCCGGTGGCACGCGGAGCGCTCAAAACAGGCGCAGAGTGCTTATATTTCGAGGGACACTGATTGCAAAGTTACTTTACTCTTTCGACGCAAGGATTGAAACGCATCGTTTTCCCTCTTTTTTGCGCAGGAAAACACGTTTGTCAGGTGGAAAAAGATGCAAGCCGAACACTTAAGTTTGTCTGTCCCTCCATGATCTGAGGCGATCAAGGAACCAGCCCTCCCTGCTGAAGTTGCGAAGTAGAGATAACATGCTAAATCGTTCGGCGGACACCACTTCGTTCACTGAAGAAATTTCCACTAAAAGAACGTTCGACATGCCGAATGGGTTATGCTCACATTTAATAAAAATTTAGCCAAGCTCATGCTTGCCACAGTTTTTATTCAAAATTAGGCCCGTGCACTCTCGCGCCATCAGACGCTGCGTACTCTACTCGTGCGTGCAAGATAACGTTCACTGAGAGAAGCTGGCGGGATTTTAAAAGTCGAAGGCAGTTTGATGCACTGCGTTCAGATTTACCCAACTGAAAACATTTAAATTTTTTTTGCAGCAAGGACGTCCAAAAAACAAAGAAAACACTCTAAAACGAAATAAGAAGTATTATAGAATTCCTGTATAACTCAAGTGGTGAAGTATGTCGATTCGGGTTGATTGGCCATCCGCAAAATATTTGTAGGAAAATCCGAAAAAAGTGTCCCCAACAATATCATTGGAATGGTACACTTACTTCTTCGTGTGGTTTAACTTCCCTCCTCTGGTGAATGTAGAAAAATGAGCGAATAGTTGAGTTTGCTGTGTGTTTCACTCCAGACTTTTTTGTATTATTGCAAACCCATTTTTGTGTTACTCGCGATCAGTACTCTGAGACAGATACTAATAGTTTCCGTGCTCGTCTCCCTCTCTCTCTCTCTCTTTCTCTCTCTTCTCTCTCTCTCTCTCTCTCTCTCTCTCTCTCTCTCTCTCTCTCTCTTCTCTCTGTTCTTTCCTTTCTTTTTTTAGAATCAGAAAATGCATGGTTTGCCGTTTATACTGCCGAGCTGTTCATCTCACCTGAAAATTTATTCTGTTAACCCAGCTTAACACCGGTTTATGGCGCTAGGCAAGCATCGCGTAATGTTCAAAAACCTTAGCCATCCGCTATTTCTGACTTGAAGCGTCCACCCTTGCACGCTATTTCTGGTCCGTCAAACGATATAGTTCAACTGACAGCTATTGCTGCAATGCCGAAGTGCAGTTCCGACAACTCCACAGTCGCTCACCAATTTCCGCCCACAATGAACCACAAAATTTCAATTTCTGTACTACTTAAGCTATCTTTCGACATACCAAAGAACAGAAGCAGGTGAGAACACGCGCCCTCACTTGTCCCGTTTGCTTCTCGCGTCCCGCGTAAGCTATCATTGGCTACCAGCCCACCCAAACCTACACATTCAATTCGTTTACTACCTCAGAAGACCGTAGAGAGGGGCTGCTCGGCACAGGCCGAAGAAATAAACGAGAACGTAACGGTTTAAACCTGCTTCGTCTTCAGAGCCGTTTAACTGTCTCAGCGCCAGTAGTGGCTACCGTCCTCTCTCTCTTCCCTTCTCCCGCTCGCTCGCCCTGCCTTGCCTTCCCTGTTTAGCCCGAACTGGCCCGAGGCGGCCTTTGTTTAACGGGGACGTCAACCCTGGCGCTGCAGCGGCCGTAATCAGCATTAAACGGGCAGACCCGAGCCCGGGCCCGGGTTCTTCCGGCCGTTCCTGTTTTACGGCCCCTCATTCGCACCGCCATCGGCAGCGGAGCCTCCTCCCACCGTGGAGTCACCTCCAAGGTGAGAAGGCTTCCTCCCCGTGCTGTCTCCTCGGCAACACCTCCTGTCACAATCTTAACGGGCTTCGTAAAGTTTGAAATAAGAAACGAATGGCACGTATGGAATGTTTGACTTCAATGTACGAACGTGGGAGCGGGACAGGGCTGACGAGACAGAGCAGTAGGTATACAGTTCTAACCTGAGAGGTGTTGGTTCTGCGGCCCTCATCGCAAACACGTAGCGCACACACGGGCTTCAAACGGTGCCCCGTTCGCGCGGCCCGGAAACCTTACGCAGGGGCCAACGCTCGGCCTACGCGCTATTCGTAAGGACGGGGTGGAGTTGGAGCAGCAACGAGAGATTCAGAGAAGACGAGCGTGGAGAGGCAAAGTGAGAGAGGAAATCGAAAGAAATTCCGCCTGCCGTCCAAAGGAGGTCTGTCGAAAAAGTACATTTGTGTGCTAAAAGTTGCAGTGGCAAGGTACGAGGAGGGGGAGATGGCGGAGGCGTATGGCAAAGCGATTGCACGTTCTTCCCTTCAAAACTCCCCCGAAAAGCTTTGGCACCAATGGTGTTCATCAGAATCTGTGGTTTGACGCCAGGGGAAAGAATAGAGAAATACAGGGGAGAATATAACCAGCCCAGTTGCCCACTTTGCCTACTTTACCGGCTGCCCACTTAATTGTTCCATGAATAAATGAAAAAGTCGCGGTAACCAACTCCATGGGGAACGAATCGCTAAGTACTCCGAATAGGTGAGTTCCTTATTTAACGTGAGTGACGGTACATGACGAAAGTGTAAACAGAAATTTAGGCACTTTTCTGGCGATCCCTTCCTAGTTCTATTTTGGCTATTCGAATACTATTTCTTAATAATATAACGTGCAATCGGCTTGACGAAACCAGTACAAACTTATAAGCGAAAAAGTGGATATTAGCGATGTTTTAGCTCCATGCGATTGGATGCACAGGTGAACGACCAGTGGTGCAGAATGTGCTCTGGAGCCAGACATATCACACCTTCTGTGATTAAACTGTGCGAACAGACGAGAAAAACAGAGCGAAAATCACTTCGTTATACTGTAGCTCTACGCATCGTAATACTGCCGATTTTTTTTTTTTTTTTGACGTCCTGACATCCCAAATCCCCTAGCCTGCTCAGTTTTACTTCTGGTACAGTCGCAACACGGAACAGGTCTACTTGGTTTTTGCAGTGGGAACCTTCGTAAATTTTCGTTGAAGTGCTCTCTTCTCTCTCTCTCTCTCTCTCTCTCTCTCTCTCTCTCTCTCTCTCTCTCTCTCTCTCTCTCTCTTCTCTCTCTCTCTCTCTCTCCTCTCTCTCTCTCTCCTCTCTCTCTCTCCGCAACGAACAATACCAAAGCACCTGATATCCTCGAGCAAGAGGCCACTGACCACGGCCGCTTGGCTTGCCCAACCAGTGCATCTAGAGCCAATCTCAAATACCAAAAAACTCGGCTTTTTAACACCACAGACAGGACAGAACCTGAAGCGTCTACAGAACCCAGCGAGGTAGTCTTGAACTCACATCTCTGGTATATCCAAGGAGCCGCTTTAGGGGAACACATCCCACTTAGTCCCGTCCTTATCTCGACTTTTCCAATTCATTTGCTTTGACTTGTTACACAGCCGAACCATTTTTTGTTTCCTTTAGCGACTAAGGTAAATGCTCGGAATGAAAGAGATATTAATAAAGAAGTTTACTGGCTCATTGCAGCAAACAGCACTGTTGAGCACATTAAAAGAACATTAACAATCCCCAGAAAGAGAGCTTGAAACTCCAACCTTCGCGTTTAAGAATTTCAACGCGTCAAAGTACTTTTTTTCTAAACCTCTGACTTTAAACTCGCCGGTCGATAAAATTCCGAACGAAACAAAATGCCTTGTACATCATGTACTTTGCGTTGTAAAAGAATTTAAATACGAACATATTTCTAACACGCTACGAGTGAGCTGTGCTGTCTGTACGGACCGACGTGTTATTTCTTGTACAGCTCTTGAACTTCATCACAAGCTCAAGTAAGTACTAGAAGATTACGCGTGGCCAGTTTTCCTTTCTTTTTCTTTCTTTTTTTTTTTGGGGGGGGGGGGGTGGGGGGGTTCAGTCTTAGGATTCTGCTGTGCAACAATTGGCCTTATCTCTGAAGTTGTACTTGGAGTCCGTGTAAGATGCTGAATATTTTTGGCACCGTAGTCTTAGAGCGTTATTTTTAAAGTTTTCTCGGGCTCCTACACTATAGGCCACCTCCTACGGTGCACTCACCACAACACACACAAATGCTCAATCCACAATCGCTGCGATTATCAAAGCAAAGACAGTGAGTTATCAAGTCCGGCATACGATATTACTCAGAACTTCTCTCCGCGATGCGGCAGCACGAAGTTCTTAAAAAAGATACATTGATTTAGGTGATTCCGCAATGTTGATAAAGCTGCACACCGAATCTGTTAATGGCAGATTCGTTGCAACCCATGGTGGCTATGATATATACTGTGCTGTGTGTTTATACCCAGACAGACGGGAAACCTGAGCCGACGGCGCGCAGCTGGCGGCTCGGCCGCCCGACGAAGGAATATACCGAGGGCGCGACCGGGGAGGGGAACCGAAAAAATAAAGGCACTCTCAGGACTGAACGTCCAAACGTGTCGTTGTACGTTTCTCGCGCTCCGCGAAACACTACATATACATACCTTAGAAACAAACTTTTTTTAAATGTTGCCTGTAAAGCGTGCTTTGCTGTGTGAACGATACGTATAGCTAAGAAGCGGACGTCCCAAACTAAGGGGACGCTGGCAAGTACGACGTTTTTGTTAGCACCTCAGACTTAAAATAACACAAACAAAGCGATATATATACTCCTTTCTTCGCCGTCAGACAGATTTTCGATCCATCATTTGCAATACCTGGTTAACATAAGTCTATTCTTAGTACACGTGAAGGTAATCCAACCGCATGTATAAGAAGACGGCGACTGACGTGGCAACGTTTGTATCACTTGCGGCATGGGCTGGCCACGAGAGTGCCCAGCATTTCTTAAGAAAGCGAATGTCACACAAATCATGCTGCCCAAAAATATCTCGGCGTACTGAAGCGTTTCAGTCTTCACACTACTTCAGTTGCATTAGTCAAGGGTGCTAAATGAAAATGACAGGCTCGTTAAGGACCCAATCATCGTCCCCGAAAAGATTATTTAAAACCTGAACGTCTAATAATCAGGCTGCTTACCACGTCACGTTCACTGAAGAAACAAAACAGCATTACGTTCTTCAGTAACCAGAAATAACGAGGCAATGTTGCCGTCGCCGCGTACCCCACGAAAGAAAAGTTTAACCCGGCCGTTTCATTCAATGGCGACGACTACTTCTAGTCATGAAGCAATTAATTCAGATATCTCGATAAGGTAACACCCGTAACTTTCAGGGGGACATCCTTTTTCCTCACACTTTCTCACAAGGAACCAATTATTTGTAATTCTAGCGCCTTATCACGGAGCTCAACCACGGAAGGGTTTCATCCTGTATATGCGAGACATACCGAATAGTTGGACAAGATGACAAGCAAGGGGAAGTAACTAAAAAATAGTTCACAATATGCATCTATGATCTGTGAAAGTTGTGATCATAACATGTTAGTAGAAAACCAAACTTTGAATCGAAACTCTGACCTAGTTCGGACCATTTGAGGTAAATCCCATCCGTCCAGACGGCACTAAAATAAACTATAGATTTGCCTGCATCTTGTCGGTTACATGCGAAAAGCTAAGGAAAAAATTCTTGGATGCTTTAACTAAAAGAATGTTAGTATTGGAAGGTGTTGTTTCTAAGAATAGCTTGAATTTTTAAATATCGGGATATCAGTGTGCCCCCCCCCCTCCCCCAGATAATAAGTATCAAAGTTCAGTTTTTAGTACATTTCTGATACGTGTGACATGCCAACAAAATATGCGCTTTTTACCGTTGTTACAAGTAAGTAGGCAATAATAGGAAAATCAAATACTTGCCTTTGGGAACGAAAACGATATTAAGTGGCACACATTTAGGTTAAAGCAAGCATGAGGCATTTTTTTTGTATTCAACTATTCTGGCTCTGATTATTTGCTGCTGTCGTCTGTCTCAACTTTGTCGCACATTTTCCCTCTCAATCCACATAAAAATGTCGGTTACATTAAGTGTGTTAGAACAACGGGCAGTAAGGTTTCCCAGTGCAATAAAACCACGAGCGCGTAAGCGCTTTTCTCCGGAGTCGCTAGCGCTGTCAAAAAGGATCAGCGCTACGGAGCACCACTCGTGCCGTAAAACTGAGTTTACAACCAGGAGAGAGGCCGGCAGAAGGGCTTCCAGAGAGCCCACCACGTTGGAAACAAGGCCCGCTACGGAGAAACAAGATGACATGTAAAGGACTTTGTCTTCTAGCTAAAGAAGAACGGGAGGCTTATGAAGCAGGTACCGAGACATCTCGACGCAAGCGTTACTTATCCCTCAAGAGGCCGAGCTCTCGTGCAAGTTGACGCTCCTGGCGTCAAGAGAGCGAATGTCGACTTTAGATTTTGCGCCCAGCCGCTTGACGACCTTTCTCCCGACGGCAGTCCCGTGCCTAATCCCAGCCGAAAAAAAAAACAAAGATGGCCGCCGCCCTGGGAAGCCCAAATATTATTTTCCCGCTAAACGCCGCCCAGCCGGAACGAGCACGGAGGGGGTGGGGAAGAAGCGGTTGCTTCCGGCCGCCGGCAAGTGCTTCCGTTTCCGGTTTATTCAGCGGCGTTATAGTCGTCAGCGTCGCGGCTGGCAAGCGGCACGACTGGGGTGCGCCGTCTCCTCGGCCCCGACGCCGCAAGCTCAAGGGTTTAAGCGGACGGCCAGCAAATCCGCCGGGAAAGACGGGCCCTTGACGAGGGAGGAAGCGCGGCGTCATCTCGACCGAAGACGTCGCTCTCCGCTTAATGTCACTGGCCGCACGAGACACACCACGTAAAGAGGCGTAGTGATAGAGCTGAAAATAATCAGAACAAAAAAAAAAAAGATTGAATTTCAAGTATTTGAAAATCAAAGTAATAATAACTCGATTTGACTTCTAAATATGTTGATGCAAATTAGCTTGAAAGGAATAATGGCGATCACCAGCGACAGTTCTATTATCAGCTGCAACATTGCGGTTATTGTGACGGCTTGCGCATCCCTAGATACGAAATCCAGAGCTGCCAGCTAAAGAAGCTTGCAAAGTGTACGCAACGAACGGTGTAATGAACACCATTCCCTTTGTAGCCGTAAATGCTCAGAGCAACTCAGGACGATGCAAAAACAACTATCCCCATTTGTCGTCCTTTTGAACGAAATAAATTCTTGCGAAAAGGGGGCGGGCGCCAACACAAATTAACCCACTTGCGCGAATGCGTTATTAGCGCGTGTCCCCGTAGTTTCCGCAAGCCTGGCATGAGCGGGGGCCGTGTTAAATGGCGACTACACCGTGATAGCGCAGCTGGGACTGTACATTAGGCGAAGCTTCGCCCCACGTTGGGATGAGTTGTGGCCGCTGCCATAGAAAAGGGCGGTCGGGAGCTGGGGCGACTTCCTGAGGCGGTGTGGCGCAACCGCCTAAGCCCTTGTCCGGATGCACAGTCAGGTCACCACCCATAGCGAAGAGCGCCCGCTGCAAAGGGGCTGCCCCGTCAGCACGACACCACCTAGATCCAATCAGGCCTGTGCACTGCAACTCCCTGTGTCCCTATTCTCTTGAGCCATTTCAAACCACGGTAACCTTCTTGCCACCCTGCCTTTCCTCTTTTTCGACGCCACCTGTAGACATACTGCAAAGCCGCAACTGCATTACGACAATAGCGCCAAAACCGCCCTTGTTATCTCGAAGCTGTGGTCCTGGTTTTGTGCTCATACTGGTGATGATGATGACAATGCTTCTTGGCGAGTGGCGTAGATCGTTTCTCACCACTCCTTCTTCATTATCACTTTGCTTCTAAGAGTTGGCGGGCAACGTCGCGTGGGACCAACCGAGCAGGAAAAACCCGGCTGAGTACCTTCCTTTCACACCTCCATCATAAAAGCGGGCGCAACGGCCGGAAATCGAACCCGCGACCCTGGGATCCAGAGGACCACAAGTAAGAGCAGTTCACATTAGAAGAGGCACAATCGATCAACTTCCGGTGAGGCACTATGTAAGCCCAAGTCATTGTGTCGGCATTAGGCGCTGAAGCGAGCGTGTAGAGCCGTGTCTTTTTTGGTGGAAGCAAATGACGGCAGTGGCATAGTCGGTGTCGCTGTGTCATCTGCCACTTCAGGCTCTTTCTGAAAGTCGTGATGTATTCGAATATAGGAAGATAATATTAATTCAGAAAGTCATATGTGCTCAGTTAAGTCCAGACCTCTCTCTCAGGTTATCACAAGCGCAGACCTCAGTTGTCCCCTCTCAACGTGAGCGCTGGGCTTTCTCTGCAACCCAACAAGCGTCCTCGACCACAGCTACCCCCGAGAGCCCCTCACAAAGTCCCGAAAGGAAAAGCGTCGCCACCTCCAGAGCCAAACCAAGATTGGCCTCGGCGCTTGCAGGCCACCCAGGCAAAAACACGAGACGCATCCCAGGAGTGCAACGAACCGAAAACCCGCACTCCGCCTCCGTCGCGCACCGGTGTCCACCGCGTCCGCAAGTATAGCACGATAGACGGCGTCGGACTGAGGGATCCCCGAGGCCTTCCCTTATATACGTGCCCGCAAAGCAGCCCAGGAGGTGGTAGCCCCGCCGTGTTTGGCTTCTCGGACAAACGCGCACGTTCCCCGGAGCAGCGCATACACAGGCGGGTCGAGCTATCCGCGCCGGCGGCGGCGGGGCTCTTTAAGTCCCCCTCGGGACCAGAGCCGTCGCCTCTCCATCAACTCCCCGGCGCGCGCGTGTTGCTGGCCCGCGCTTCCCTAATTGAAAGGACAACGCTTCCCCCCTTTCTTCCCCGTTCCATCCCCGCCCTGCTCCTCGTGTATACGCTATACACCTTAACGGTGCGAGCATCGCTATGGCCGCGGCGGAAACAGAATTAGCAAATTGGGGGTCGCCTTTCTTTCGCCCTCCTGTCTGAGACCGCGTCATCTTCCTCCTCTTTGTCCTCCGGGAGAGAAGCTGCGCCGGGCTTTTCTTTGTATTGTTATAATCTCCGTCTCGGGTTGCTTCTCGTCTTTTGTTCGTGCCTAGATGGGCATGCCGACAGTTTCGCGCGATGAAAGAATGCAGCGCACGCTTTGTAAGCTGCCGGTGTAGTTTAGCGAGCGAAGGCAGCAGATTGCCGGTGCTAAGGAAAGGTTGCAAGAGATGATGAAATTCCGAGATGGGGGAGTATTTTGTGTTTCTGTGCTCTTGTTCCAACGTGTAGTTGAAAACGATAAAATTCATAAACTTTCAGGCTTTCAATTGTAATACAAGATGCAAGAAAACCCGAGGATGCCGCCGTCTTGCGTCTTTTTCTTACGTTTATCACGGTTATATCACCGCGTACTTGATTCACGACTAGATAAGCTTACAAGTGGCTGTAAAATACCTTAAGAAAAAGGGTTCCTTCTAGCAGTCATCATCACAAGGAACACAATCACATAATCTTCGCACAGAATTTTCATGTGCCCGCTCTTTCGTGAATGGGGCTAATGAATATTAAAACAGAAAAAGAGATTATTTTGCTACATTCGAAAGGCGTCCAAATATGATCATACGCCCCAAATCGCTGCCCTGAGTCAAGTAGCGGCTGCTTACGCCTACGGGTATACGATTTCGCTGCAGCGCATTAGCGCACGAAGATCACGAGACGGGTAATTCCCAAAGCAGAAAAACTGAAAAAAAAAACAAGATTGGGCGGATAAGCAAAGGCGAGGCAAGCGCATGCTCCCAAGAAAGGAGCCGTAATAAACGAGCTGGGCGGAGTCACGTGGAAAGTGGTGTGGATGGACGCTTAGGCGACGGGACCACTAAGGGAGTATGGCGTTCACCGCACGCCCCCCAGGTAAATAAGGCCACGCGCATTTAATCATTATCACACGACGAGGTTTTCGTGTCCTCCGTAATCACCGAATCGAATGCAAACGTAACCACGTTACCGCAAACAACGTCAGTCATCCGGCGGATAAGACTAAGGAGAGAGTACAACGCGCATGCTTTTCGGTTGTCTCGGATGTGTCGCTGAAGTCGACGCGGGGCGTCTGTCTGGTCCGGACTGGCGCCAAGGCCGGGAATGAAATTCAGTTAGGAGTCAGTGGCGGCTGTAATTGATAATGCGATTCTGGCCACGCCGGGTTTCCCCGCCCCACGTGGGTTTTCTCGCCCTCAACGCGGGCGCAGGGTAGGAGCACCCAAGGGCCGCTGCTCTCGGGTGGGGGTGTTTGAGCGTGCATAGGGACGGAAGAGGCTGGTGAGAGAGAGAGATAGAAGGGTGGCAACGGAGCTCCCAGAGCTGTCACCGACTACGAGGAAATGGATGCTTGTCTCTTCCCCAGGGTGGGCAAAGGCTAACGCCCATCCGCGGTGATCACCATCAGGCTTCTGCTACGGATTGCAAAGTCTGTGGAGGGACGTGCAACGGACGTGACAGCATCAATGAAATCTGCTTCCGGTAGCGGGTGTACTGCTTACCGAGACTTGTATTTGCCGACGAAGCAAAAAAAAAATGTGGTTGATTCCTTTGTCATAGGAATCAGTAAAACACGAAAGTGAAAGGTGAAGCGAAATCAGCAACTAAGCACGATTTGAGGGTCAGCGGCTGTCTTGTGGGTGTGCTTGGCGAGCGACATCCTGCTAGCGGGTCGCTTTGGCAAAGGTCTACTGGCGTCATTTTGGAGACGGATATGACGCCAGTGAAATCTTGGTATATCGCGGCATAAAACACTTTCGAGTAAAAAGATAAAACCCGAAAACGAACAACCCTAAGTATAACATACTTTTGTACTAAAGGTTGCAGCCCGCAAAAAGACTCTGTGTGCAGGGGTGCACCCTTTACAGGCCGCTTGTTTCGTTTTACTGGCGTCACTTCCCTGACGGATATGACCTCAGGGAAATCTTCGTGTATCCAGGAATAAAAGACTTTCGTAAAATTAACTCCAGTGTTGTTGTTCCGTTTAGATTACTTTTGTTTAATGAGGCTCCACTTCTCAAGAATCTACGCAAAGAGGAGGCATGGGGAAGGACATAAACTCTGAAACAAGAAAGTCGCCCTGGCTTAGTTATACACAGTATTGGCCATTCAAGCATCGTTTCACTACTTATATGTTGTGCATTACACGTAGCCGCGCATTTATGCGTTGTGTTGAGGTCAGCGTCACCTACTTTCCTTGCCAGCGCATTTTCTAGCATCCGGCGACGCTGTGGTGATATGTCCATCCATGGTCTTCTTCTTGGCAGAAACTCTCACGTGACACCAAGTTCCTACCGTCGTATTCGATAAGTGACGCCTTTTCGGCCAAGAAACCGTAACAGAGCATCTTAAAACATCAAAATGACGAACTATTCGCGGGGGAGCTTGCTAAAATTCAGCGTACACGCCTACGCAAGAGCAAAGCTACGCGTTGTTATGGCCGGTGGCTGAGATCATCTTCCACCGCACAGGAGCGTACAAAGATGCGGCATTCTTTGTACAATTGAAACTTTTCACGGCTTATAAGTCCTTCCGTCGACGTGTCGGCTTGCCATGCTTCCCTTTAATTTCAGCGGCCTTAATCTACAGCTGGGAGTTCCAGCAGAAGGTTTGCAATGAGCCTCGCAATTGTCCTTCGTGCGGAAATCACACTGAATGACATTTCCGGGGCGAACACAATGAACGCGTAACCAGCCATTTATCCAAGGGGCAGGACCGTCCATTGGAAGCGCCATCTCGAGTTCCTTGTAACAATTACTGCGAAATGGGCCGGGGTTTCCCCCCGTCATCTGAGTCTCGGCGTTTGATTGGCGACACCGCAAGAGCCACAGCAGAAACGAAACTGTTAACCAATTTTCGCAGACCGCAGTAGCAATCTCGTGGGTGTAGTCTGGAGCGTCATGCTGACTGCGACGGACGACTCTTCAGGACCGGGGAGTTCGATGACGTGGCGATGTCCCCCATTTTTCCCCAATAGGCTGACACAGTTCGTTACGAAGGCCATTGCCCAATACACGTTTTTGGCGAGGCCCGCCACGAAAGGATGGACGCTGGCTAAATGAGCGACCCAACCCCTATAGTCCTCTTCAACAGCAGTTGGTTGTCTACTGCGAGACAAGGCAGACTTTCTAGTGACTTCTACACGTTCTAACCCTCCAGCCAGCCCAATATCTTCTTCGCCCCGAACTTTCAGGCCGCCTTCCTTCACCTCTATTGATGACTCTATTCATTCCCTGCTACCAAATTTCTATACCGTGTAAGAGAAAGAATCACAGTGGCCAATTTAGGTTCATAAGTATAAACAATTCACGTTCCGTATTTTACTGGAGCGGTGGTCGCGATTATTCATCCTAACTATGCAACACGCATGCGTGTACAGTCGGTATAACGTCGATCACTTGATTATAGGCGATAATTTCTGCTCACACGCTGTCTATAGTTCCCATACAATGCCCTGCGAAACTTTTTCGCCTCAAGTTGATTTGCAGAGCGTTCTTCGAAAGGCTTCGTCTTCAATCCGTGTTGATCCCGTGAAGTAGGCTTATAAGGTCCATTGCCAAGCCCTGCGTTTTTCTTCTTAAGTCAGCAGAGAAAGAATGCGCCTGTTTTGACCTGCAGCGTATTGCCTGATCCGATTGCTTTATCCAACCCACTTTATCGTAACCATTATCCCGGTTTCTATGCCACGGCATGAATATGCGTCAATTATTCATCAACAACGTCGCAAGTATCCCCGCATGGTGGCGTTACAATGTCTGGTTATCACACTGATTCTGTTCTTCCTTCGTTGTTTGCACCACCATATAATGGGATGGAGATGGGCAGCGCAGGCTGTCATCGCCTAACGTGGAAAAAGCTTGTTCGATAAAGGGGCGAAAACGGAAGAGCGCCCAAGTGCGCGGTTAGCTTGCATCCGCAGTCCAAGGTTGTAACTGCAAAGATTTTTGCACTTTTCCAAAGATTTTTCCGTCTGCTCCTGCCACTAATTCTAGAAAGCGAAAGCCACTAGACAGCAGGCGCTGCTGGAAGCGAATAAATTTTGCCCATTTTCTGTTTCGGTAGAATTTGTTTATATCAAAGGTGTACTAAATGTTCTCCTGTATGACCATGGGCGCAGAATTTCATGTAGCTGCAAAAATTTATTCAGAACTCTACCCACGACAATCTAAAGGCAGGACCGGTAATTTTGCTGATTCAATTCTAGGGCGAGTGCGGCGTTATGAGCCACCTGCAATGCGCTTTTCGCTCCCCAAAAGGCGAACAACTACCTTAACGCCTGAAAAACTGCTTGTTTCGAAGTTCGTACTACAATTCCCTCATTAACATCTCACCAAAATTCGAAGTACGACGAAGTTTAAACAAATAACATTCTGTAAACGATTCCTACGCTCAGAAAGCACGGAAGCGCCCCCGTTATACAAGCCCAGCGTGGCGATTACGCGTAGTCAAGCCAGTAATTCCAATCAGTAGCGGACCTCGTGCCATTACGGGGCTCCCATCTATTATTCGAAAATAAAAAGAGAGAGAACTTGATTAGTGGGTAACCAGCCGGACAGCCCAACTACCCGAATCGAAAACAATGAAGTCGGGTCTCTCATCCGCCGGCCGAGAGCGCCTTCTATTGTTCCAATCTCCCCACTACTTGTGCCGATCGAAAAGAACTCCCAGCCGCGCGGACCCATGTAAAATTCCGAGCATGCACTCGGAGAAAAGCGAAAACGCATTGAAAGCAGATCGACCGAGCCGGGTTCCAGTCCGATTTGATGGTGCGGCGAACAACGGGTGCACCCGGAAAAAAAAAAGAAAAAGAAAAGAAAGCGAGGGCGAAGCGGTGCCCAACGCTTATACTTTGCTCCGAAATCCTCCTCGAGCTACGCTGAAACACAAAACACTGCCCTCTACCCGCGCAAACACAACTGGCTCCAGCTACGTAAGTACACACGCAGCAGCGCAAAGACGGGCACACAAACACATACAGGCTCGGAGTGTACCGCGAGCGAAAGCAAGCCAGCACGTGATCCGCGAGCAATCGTCCTCGAAATGGGCGCAGCCAACTTGGGCCGGGGCCCCGGCCGCTCCGCGCTGTTCGCTGCAGCCGCGACCGCGCCGGTGAACCAGGCTCCCTCACTGACGCTTTTCCTCTTCTTCCAGGCACGAGACAGGACAAATACTCTCGCAGCAGCTGCCTACGTTGTCTCCTCCACCCCTTTGTGTCCGTGTCTTCCCTCCACGCCGAATAATCAAAAGCCGGAGGGGAAAAGACAACAGCATCGACGGGAGAACAGCAAAAGAGCAGCGTGGCGGGGTTTCGGAGAGATGAGGGTGCATTCTATTTTCCGGACCAGCGCGCTCACTCGCGGCACCGACGCGTGCGACACACGAGCCACGCCGCTCAAGTATACACGGGATGTATGCGCGCGATTCTCTCTCGCGGCAGCGCTATTTACCTCGATACCCGCGCTGCGCTTATAGAATGTGTATACCAGCCGATCTTGATTCTCTCTCGCCCCCCCCCCCCTTCCCCACTTTCTCTCTTGTCTTTTTTCTGTTTGGACACCGTTTAGCTATCGTGCCGTGATGTTCACTTGGTGGCTGCGCGTCGTGCGCGCTGCCGTGGGTGCGTTTCAAAGCGCCAAAACCCCTACGCGCATGCGCAACGCAGACAGGTGGAACAATGTTTACGCGCGTCGTAGCTTCCCCGTAGCTAGCGGAATGTTCAGGCTGACCGCTACGATAGTGGAATTGTGTTTAATGTAGCACGACATATTGAGCCCCCGCAGTCCACCCCTGCATCCATGTGCGCGCGCTCTCCTTTTCCGTCTGCGTAGGGACCGTGTCAGAAAGGGGTTTCAAGAATAGTCGGGTTCGAGCTCAGACCAGCCGCAAATGATTTCTTAGCAGGTCCCTGATGCGAGTTAGTTGGTTCATGATGTTAAAAAAAAATGAACAGCGCGATCAAACGATACGAAGGACTAAGAAGACGAAAAACACAGACGGGCGCTTTCGTCTGTGTTTTACGTATTTTAGTTCTTAGATTTTTTTTATTCTATTTTTTCAAATGCTTTCTCCTCCAAATGCAGGAGTGTGGGGCCACCATCTGAACGCTGCGCTACAGCTTTCGAGAAATTGCAAGAAACGATTAAGGCGTTGCACGGCATCTTCGGAGCGTATCATGGGTGAATCGTTGAAGGAACCAGACGGAAGGAAGCAAGCCAGCGCGTGATCCGTGAGCAATCGTCCTCTAAATGGGCGCAGCCAACTTGGGCCGCCCCGGACGCTCGGCGCTGTTCGCGCACGAGGCACAAGTAGAAAAGCACGGCGCGGAAGCTCAAGCGCCACGCTGTGCCGTTCCACCAGTCCCTAGTAATCTGTGCTTTTTCATCCTTCTCCACATCATCATCATCATAAACAACAACAACTACAACAGCAAAAACAACAGCCCATTAGACTGACTGCTAAACGAAGGCCTCTCCCACCAACCTCCGACCGATCCTGTCCCACATGTGGAGTAGCAAGCCAAGCTCGCTGCCAGGCTGACTTCTCTTCATTCATTAAAGGCATTCCTCCTCCTCCTCTGCTCGAGCCAATTCTTTGCCTCGAAATCCCCTTATTTCGTCTCTCCATCGAGTTAATATTTCTACTAATGGTGATCGTAGAGCAGCTCAGCCAACTGACCACATCCTAGAAGGCATTTATTTGAATCCAAATGACACCTTCCGTCTGCCTATCAGTACCTTGTAGTACGCTTCGTCGGGTATCTCTCTCCTTCGTCCCGCCCGAGTACCGTTTTCACAAGTTTGAAATCAAGAACCTGTCAGCCCTAATGCACCAATTCCTGACGTATCTTCTATATGCCACTTCCATATTTCCAATTGTTGACGTATCTACCTATATCCCAACCCTCTTCCGCAAGGTTCCCGGTCTACTTGAGCTGTCTACATTTTCCGTTCCTCAGCAGTCGTTATCCAGCATCATTTGATTTATACTTGTGCGCAGAACGACTCCTGCTAAGAGTTTCCTGTCGACTACCCGGCTTCAGCTCAAACGGTGTCGAGAGGAACAACAAACGGGGCAAATTACGCGTTTTGCTTCTTGCGGGCACCGTAAGGCCGTGCACTATTGGCGGGCGACCACGGCTGCCATCATCGCCGAGATAAGAACAGGCTTTTGTCGTTGGGCAATGGTTCAACGCACAGTGAGCTGCTTCAGTGTTTCATGTGGTCAGAACAGAAACTGCGTGGGCAAAGAATCTCACGCGACGAATTAGTAAGGAAAAAATAAGCAGCTAGGGAGCCACTATCGGATGCAGGGCCTATTTTAAGGTCAAAGGTGAGAAAAGAACCGCGGAGGCATGCGGTAACAGCGTCAGCAACCGCACACATTGTCTACATTCCAGAAACGTTGCACCATGCCTGCCACCACCGCCCCCGCAGGAAACGGTGCGGTGCCCGGGAGTAGGGACATGCTCCGAACCGTACGTGCGTGAGTGTGCTCTGTGCTTATGTGTACACATGCGTGCACGTTATGTGCGTGTGTTCTTTGTATGTGGATATCCATGCAATGTATGTACGTACGTACGTACGTACGTGCGTATGTATGTATGTATGTATGTATGTATGTATGTATGTATGTATGTATGTATGTATGTATGTATGTATGTATGTATGTATGTATGTATGTATGTGTGTGTGTATGTATGTACTTATGCATGCATGTATGTATGTATGTATGTATGTATGTATGTATGTACTTATGCATGCATGTATGTATGTATGTATGCACGTATGTGCACCTGTGTGCACTTTAATGGGGAGATTGTCTTGCCTTGTTAATTTAAGGGCAGTCATAACATGCCACAGGCGGCAATGACCCAACCCCCATGCAAAAAAACATACGAAAAAGATTCGCCCAGCTTCACTGACTTAACGTGGCGAACGCGGACGTTAACAGCTAAGCTGGTGTCATTTCGTAATCGTGAGTCGAAGCTTCATAGAACTTCTGAAAGTCAGCAGGTCGATTTCCACAAGCTAAGACTCGATTCATTCGAAGGCGCCGTGTCCGTTCGCACACCAACTGTCACTGGCGTTCCCGACAGGCCGCTTTTTCTTCCGCAGATCGCGTCTTTACCCATTTTCTGGACATTGCAGACCATTTCATACATAGCATGCAACGCGGCCGAGGGTAGAGAGGGAGAGGGTGATTGGGCTCTTCCTGCGACAAGGAAAGTAGGGCGCAAGGCTGCTCAAAGCAATAAACTTCCGAATACTGTGAACTCAACTATTATAGTTAGAATTTTGCTAGTTTTATTCGGACAGAAAAAGTTTACGTTCATTCAGTGCTACAATAAGCTTGCTACAGAAGAAAATCAGAGATGGCGCCATGTGTCCAAGCTTAATACGAGAGCGTCGAAACTTCGAGCAGACGGCGCGAACGGTTTCGCTACTTCTCCCTTTCTTCTCAGCCTTGTAGACGCTATTTTCCGGCACGCGTGTCTGATCCACGATGCGAGGCGGAGTGGTTCCATCTGCCTATTTTCTGCTGCTGACTACCTACGTAGCGTCCACTGCGCTGCGCTGCTTGACGCTCACTCTACTCCTTTCCAGGCTACACCCTCTCCACATCGCTGCGCCTGCGTTTACCACGCCTCGTCCCGTGCAAGCGTCGACCAAGAATAGCTTCGTTGTTAAGACAGTCTCTCGTCTGATTACAGGACAGTGGTCGCAAGGAACATGCAAATGCGGAATCAAGGTGTGTAATGAAACTGGGTGACTACTTAACTTGACCCAGAGCACAAGTAAATTTGGGAAAAGGCGACAAAGAGGTCCTCGCCCAGTGACAATAAAATAACGTTTCTGCTACGCAAAGCTAATGCGATCAGGGGTAATAACTCTCAACGTAATAGTGAATGTGGGTAAAGCCTTTTACATCCCCACACCATTTCCCCGCACAAGGACTCGTAACTGGGCTAATTAGGAAATCTCAGTGGCAAAGTTTGTTCAAATCGCATTGACTTAAAAAATTCGATCACTTTCTTGCGAAACGGCGAACAATGCATTGCAGTTTTGTGCCTTCGGCAGATATTACAGTGAATGCGTTGCACCTTGCTGCTTCGTTAACTGCTTACGGTGTCACTAAAAAATAGAAACAACTCTGCGTTTAGTCAAAGTGACGAGAAAGCCAGAAATTTAATCTATTTGTTGAGGCAAATAATTTGTTTTCAGTGTACCTGCAGGAAATTTAAGTTATTCTTGAATGAAACGGTGTACCTTAGCAAAGACGAATTCGTTTGCCTAAGCCACAATACTAGAGCATTCCGTCCTCTTCGGATGTGTAGTTGCATTCCTAAACGTAGCTTTCTTTTCTCTGGAATGCTGTCACCATTCTCACCTGCGTGGCGCCGCTAGAGGAGGTTACGAGAGGACATACAGCGGACAGGTTGGTCACGAAAAATTAAAGCTGTCCGACCCAACGTGAATGCTGCCATAGTGTGGAGAAGTCATTGGCCAGAGTAGTTGTGACGCCTCTTGACTAGTTTAGCTATCAGCCTGGCGTTGATATCGAAATTAGTCAAGAGAGGACGCCCGCAGCCCCTCAAAAAGCCCATAAATAGGCACTGGATTGAATTTTCATTAATTTGGCGCAATTAATGCTGTCATGATGTTCTCCGTATGTTATATTATCGCGTGCTTATTTGAGGTCTACCATTTATTTGATTGTAGGGTGTAACGCGCCGACGCAACGCAGGCGATGAGGCGCGCCGTAGTGGAGGGCTCTGGATTCATTTTGACCACCTTGGGATCTTTATCCTGCGCCGAAATGTCGCACACACGGGCGTTTTCGCATTTCGCCTCCATCAGAAAAGCGGCCGCCGCGGCCGGGAATCGAACCCACGACCTCGTGCTCAGCAGCGCTACGCCTTAGCCACTGAGCCACCGCGGCGGGTATTTGAGGTGCAGCAACGGCAGGCTCTGTGACAATGGCGCAGCGCGAAGATCACCCCCAACACTTTGCATGTCCGTAACGTGTGCCTATGTGGCGCAATGGGATAGACATGAGATTCGTAACGCGAGGTATTCAAGTTCGATCCCGGCCAGGAGAAGCGGAGATATTTTCGAGGCCTCGGTTTGGGTGCGTGACTCCGTGACGCCGTAACTACGGTGGCTGGATAGCGTGACGCCGGACGAGCTACGGCCACAAGCCGGGCCCCTTAAGTGCTCCGCACTTTAAAAAAATATTGTTAGTTAGGGGTGCCGGGTGGAGTTCATAATTTGTGTTGGCGGCTATGCAGAGAGACATGCTAGTAAGAAACAACAATAACACTGTTTCCAAAGAGGGAAGAAGTAGCGATTTGAAGTGATCATCAAAAGACAAACGGTAAGATAACAAGCCCGTTAAATGAATGTGCATTCATTCCAACCATAGTCGTCTCACTACCTTAGCGCGAATGCTAGGAACTTCCTGGAAGGTGATTAACGTAGCTGCAAGGTTACCATTTTTAGGTACCTAGCCATATCAGGACCTTCGGATTGTGAACTTTGCTTTATGTCAATTATATTTTTGTTTAAATCTGTGAAATCTAGTTAATCCGGCAACGTATATCGGTGTCTGCCACACACGCTTATAACAGCTCTCTAAGTCGTTTGGTTAATTTGGTTAGTAGGTTTAAAGAGCCGACGCGGCAAAGGCGATGAGGCGCGCCGTAGTGGATGGCTCCGGATTAATTTCGACCACCTGTGACTCTTTACGTGAGCCACAATCTCGAACAGACAGGCATTTTCGTTTTTCGCATCCTTGAGAAAAGCGGACGCCGCGGCCAGGAATCGTGCTCAAGGCCGTGGCTGCGGAGTTAGCAGTTGCGAAAAGCAGGGAAATATACGACCTGTTTCCTCGGCGATATTCGGTCGTTGCTTGGGCAATCTTCTCCACTGTGCTAGTATAAAAGCCCCATAGAACATGTGCAACATAGCGTGAGACGTGTCATCCTCGGTCAGTCTGTACCCGGTGTTCAAAAAATGACGGCAGGGAAGCTACAATCACCGAGTTCCAATAAACTCGCCGGCTTTTCAACCACTCCAACAAACCCTTTCGCTCGCCGGAGTCCTGAAAAGTAGAGCTACACAAAACCTGCACAGTTCACTGATCCACGTAATGGGTAATGGGCCGATGTAATATAACACGCTACATTGAAACGTTTGGCCGTTGAAGTAGCTACATTGAAATACTATACTTTCTTGCGCAACCACCGATGAAAGCCCATCCCAGCGTGCGCTGACGGCACGGAGCAGGTTTTCGCGCATAGCGACGGACCACTTCTGCGAAAGGACCACAGGAAGGGGGTGGGGGCTGCTGGGAAACAACGCAAACAGGAGTTGCGGCCACAGCACGCGAGCATACCAGATAACACTAGAGCGGGTTCGAGCACGCCCGGAGCGTCGCTGCCTTCCCGGCATCCAGGCGGCAACAACGCCGGAATTTATGATTACGCAGCACACGCCAAACACGCGGCCGCCACTCCTTCTTCCTCGAGTCGCCTCCGCCAGCGCTCTCTCTCGCACTTATTAAAGCGCCCGCTTCCCTCTTTCATCCCCATTTCTTGCTGCCACTTAGGTAGCGTACATAAACCGGCCGCTCAGCGCCACCGCGTGCCGTGCATGGCTGCTGCCGACGTTTTCGCAACGTCACACCGCCCCCGTCTCCTCTTCTCTTATTTATTCCCTCGGGGCATTGCGGGGAAGAGGGCAAGAAATGCACGCAGCGCGCGAGAAGGTGGGGCTGCCAGAAGCGAGCTGGTAAGTCAGTAACTTCGAAGCCGTCGCACTGCTACAAACTCCTTCTTATACGAGATGTCATCGCCCCTGCGGTAAGCCACCTGAAAAGTGGCACGTATGGACGGGCGAGTTTGTAACACTGTTTGGTTATGTATACATAACCGGGAACCCATTCTGGAAAATGGACGAGTGGGTTTCCTGTAGAAACTGGGATGTCATTCGCTTGTTTTTTTTTTTGTTTTTTTTTCCCAAGTGCTTTTTTTATACGCCTCGGTACGCCTTCCTGACAAACTGAAAGGCTTGTGGCTGTTAGGACAAATTAATGACAGTTACACGTAGTCGTGACTTGCGCTACGCGAACACCCCGTAACACTCATTGCCATACGCGCGTCAAAGATCTCAAGTTTCCATTTCCCCTGAACACAAGTATCCTTATCCACTTTTAGTCGTTAACTTCCCTACGTGTTTACGAACTGTTCTGGGGAAAAATGTGCAGATTAATCACCTCAGTCTTTCCCTTCCTGCGGCATCAGCCTCAGCTTAGAGCATATGCACCAATCATCCCAGTTATAAGCGCAGGCTAAGCTTCTCCTCTAGTTCAGTCATCCACAGTGTTAGCTGGAGCAGCGCTTTGCCGCTTACCGCATCCTCCTGCTTTGGTGTAAGGTAATTTACTCACGACAGTTGCATTTGTTTGAAATTTAAGGTGACACGTAAGTCCTCCCCATTATCTCAACATTTTTTTCTTCGGAGTTTTTGAAATATCTCGCGCTAAAGTCAAATCTGATGTTCCAGCTAAGCCTGTGGACGGCCGTACGAGCACTCAAAACACAACAACCTTCTTCACCACGCTGCATGGAACTAATGAGGCTACGGGGCAACTATCGGCCGTATTTTCCTTCAGCGCTGCTGTCCGGCCTGCGCGACATGGTCGGGCCGGCTGCCGGACCGAGAGTCACTGCTGCCACGCATGGCGGAGAAGAGCGAGGGGCATCTGGACACCCGTGCGGCGCTTAGCCGCTGATGAAAATTCCAGTGTTCGGCATTTATCATCCCGCAGTTGTGCCGGGCGCGGCAGCTCTCGAGGTGGTGGTGTCCGCCGCTCGCCATGCGAACGGGATGGAGAACAGGAGGAGGAGGAGGAGGAGGAAAGAGGATGAGGAAGAGGAGGGATCGTTTCCCGGAAGAGAAGCAGGAGACGACAGGCAGAGCGGACACAGAAATACGAAGCGCGCGAACGAGAGGGCGAGGCCGGCCGAGAATGAATGAATCCCGGGCGGCGGAAGAAAAATGACGATAGGCTCAATCAAGCGTACGACACCGCAGGTCCGAGTTGCCCTGAATACTTGGCTCCTTTCTCGGTTTTTAGCGCGAGTCCCGCTGGAATTTATTTATCTGCTCGGGATTCGTTGGGACCTGATGCTATGCAGGCGCTTTTGGATACGCGCGAGGAGTGTACCGAGGAACGAATCGGGAGGATTAGGAGGCAGTGTCTATTCTTGGCAAAAATTACTCGGGAGTATTTACTGTAAAGCTAATCGGACCCCATGTGAATGGCTTCTCTTTGTAAAAAGAAGTCTGTTTTTATTCTTTCACACCAGCTGATTTGAAGGGGCTGAGCAAAATCTCGCCGCCACACGAGTCTTCCACAAGGTAAATTGACGCAGGAACTCGCCTTCTTTGCTGCTGAGGAATTGTTTTGAAGCCTGTAATCATCAGCATCACCATCGGCCTATCTAGGCCCACTGCAGGGCAAAGGCCTCTCCCATAGACCTTTAATTATTCCGGTCCTGTGCTAACTGCGTCCAAGTTATCCCCGCAAACTTCTTGATCTAATCTGCCCACCTAACTTTCTAGCCTGCCCCCCTGCCACGCTTGCCTTCCTTCTCTGGGGATCCACTCTGTCCACCTTATGACCAACGGTTATCTTGCCTTCGCATTATATGCCTGGTCACACACCCATTTCTTCTTAATTTCTTAATTTTTACTGATATGTCCCTTAGCACGCGTTGTTCCTGACCCACTCCGCTCTCTTCTTGTCCCTTAATGCTACACCTATCTCTTCCGCTCCTTGCCCGCTGAGTCGTTCTCATTTAAGTTAAACCCTTAGTGAGCCTCCAAGTCTCTGCCCGTAGGTGAGTACCGGTAAGATGCAGCTGTCATACACTTTCTCTTCACGGACAATGGTAGGCTGCCAGTCATTACCCGGAAATGCCCGCCGAAGGCACTCCACTCCTTAAGCCTGTAATCGGGTGTTGAACTCGCAGATTAGCCGCCAGGGGGTATACACCACGAGTTCCCTGAGCAAGCCATGCTGTCGATCCACCATGTAAGGCTACTGAAAAGGGGTGCATAAGTGCGACTACCTTGAGTGCACTGTTTTTGGACCAGGCCAATATCGGAATAGCTGCGCCTCTTGGCGTAGCAAAGCACGTTTGATTTAGAGTTACATAGTCCAAGGTTCGACGAAAACTCGTCAGGCGAGGGTGAATTCATTGAGTGAAATACAGCAGGCAATCGCTTGCCAAAACAAATAAACAAATAAAGACGTTTCGGGGCCCCTACGGGTCCCTTGTTCACAATGAAGAGGGGTGTGGAAGGGCGCGGCTATTTATAGTTCGGTGCGCAGAGTGGCGCATTATATCTCGGGAGATTACCCCGCGACCGGTTAATCGTGTTTTTATAGTTGTTTGAATATGCACTTATTCTAAAAGTAGTCATGTCAACAGGCGCTTCTCTGATGCGATTATGCTTGCGGAATCCCAATCGATGACGTGGTTAGTAGCCAGGTGATGATCCGCCAAGTCATTTGAGCTTGCATTGCCTTTGTGACATCGTTCTAGTGCTGTTGAATTCTTCTTTTCCCTATTCGCTTTCACACCCCGCTTCATTGTGAACAAGGGACCCGTAGGGCCCCCGAAACGTCTTTATTTGTTTATTTGTTTTTGACAAGGTGAGTGCCTGCTTGTATTTCATCAATTGATTTAGAGTTGTTTCCCTATTTCAGTTTCTGCCTTTATCGGGCCACTTTCATCACAACGGCCACCGCAGGTTGAAGTAGTGAGTGCTGGTGTTGCCTTTCATTGCGTGCGTGTGGGCCTGTGCATGTAGGCGTGTATGTGTGTGCGTGTGCATGCGAGCGCCAACTTCCCCGTCATGTTCACCCTTATCTGGCGTAGCGAGTGTGTCAGGTAGCCTGACTGACCTCTCCAGCTAATTCAAAACTTTACCTCAGTCATGGTAAAGTATCGTGCTATAGGACATTGCTAAAGTATCGTGGTATAGGACGTTACTACAGCATCGTAGTAATGCTTATTACCCCGTATTGCATTACAATTCAAGCCCTCTGAAACATTGTGTTGGGTGATAGGGGAAGCCATACTATAGAATTTGAAGTGAAAGCCAGTTATTTTGTATTATATCTATTTTGTTGCATGTTATTCAATCGAAATGTTTTGACATCCTCACATGGGTTTTGACCAACAGTGTTCAACCTACAGTCGCCGAGGTTGCGCGGAGCAGGAATTTACAAATAGACGAAAGTCGCCGATAAAGAAGAACGATGAGCAAGTTCGCATGTATTTTTAACGTGATTACTTCGTACACCCGCGCAGAGGCTCCGCTGTTCTTTTCAACGGCTTCACATACAGTTCTGCCGTGATACGTGAGCCAAACGCCAATTCAGTCAAATAAACTTCATTAAATTCCCAACTGCTAAAGACAGAGAGCAGACACCTACTCATCAGTGATGTGAGAACGTCCTTACACTAGCTTTCAAACTTAGCTACAAAGGGCATGTAACCACAAGTTCGAAATCTTGCACCAGATTTATGGTTTAGACAAAGTAATTTTCAGCAAATGACATTCTACACTGCCGTACGAAGGGGTAATTGTTTATTGGGATGACGCGGGGCACGAACACAAATTGCCTTTCATGCAGAAGCGCGAACTTCCTTTGAGTGCCTGGTTAAACAGCGCACTGACACTAGCAGCGTTGTACTCTTTCCGTTTGCAGCTGAACGCAGAGCTAAACAAATAGCGTTTCCGTGCTCAGGTATACTTATTTTGGGGTACGTTCCTAGCTTTTTTTATGCTTTTACCTGAATAAGGATTGATTGATTGATTGATTGATTGATTGATTGATTGATTGATTGATTGATTGATTGATTGATTGATGGTGATTGATTGATTGATTGATTGATTGATTGATTGATTGATTGATTGATTGATTGATTGATTGATTGATTGATTGATTGATTGATTTTAACGCACCGGCGCAACGCAGGCGATTAGGCGCGCCGTAGTGGAGGGCTCCGGATTAGTTTTGACCACCTGGGTATCTTTCACGTGCGCGGAAATCTCGTACGCACGGGCGTTCTTGCTTCTCGCCTCCATCAGAAAAGCGGCCGCCACTGCCGGGAATCGAACATGCAGCCTCGTGCTCAGCAGCACAACGCCTTAGCCACTGAGCCACCGCGGCGGGTGCCTGAATAAAGGTTTTGTTGATATAGGTGAACCACTTTTACTGCCTAATGGTTAAAAAGGGGTTTTTCTCTCTTTCTACGTCGTTATTCGTCTTCGTCGTCTCTTCTATCGCCATTTATTCCTCTTTTTTCGTACAATAAAAGCGTAGAAACTCTCGCAAAACCATCCTTCGAGCCTTTTTAACGCTATCGGGGCACCGTAACTGATTGCAAGTGAAAAAGAAAAAAAAAAACACTCAGACGCCCCCTGTCGAAGAAAGTGCGAGCTATCGACGGGGAGGGAAAGGCAGGCGCCAGAGATCCGGAACACAGCAGCAATTCGAGCGCGAGGCTGGCGAAAACAAAAAAAATGTTAGTGGGGGTGCGCAGCCCACGGAGGCCAAACGCATATTGCCAAAGCGGCCACTAGAAAACAACGGGAAGCAAGCAGTCGGAGGGAAAGCCTTTCGTTCCGCGTTCCGGGACTGCGACGCACGTATCCGAAGCGGGAGCGGCGGCCAATTCCGCCGTACCCCGAAAATGAAAAGCTCCTTCGGGCACAATAGCGCGCCGTCTCGTGGAAGGCAAACGAAGAAGACGCCACGGTGATCTCAACTTGAATGAATAAATAAGGCGCGCGGGAAAGAAGCGGACGGGAGAAGACAACGCAGTGCAACAAAGGCAGGATCCGTCGAGGCCGGGGGAGGATAAAAAACGTCGTCGCAAAGCGATGCAAATTACGCGTGGACGCACTGAGCCGAGCACCTATCTGCGTGAAAAGAAAGGGGATCTGCGTCTCCTTCTTTATTAGTTCCGACTGCGGGACCGCTTGCTTTGTTCGCCCCGACGTTCCTTTTCGTTCGGTTTCTCTGCGCGACACTCGAGGATCTTGGCTTGACGCGGGGCGAGCAAAAAGAGAGCTTATATGGCTCGCGAGCGCCGCGCCACCGGCAACCGGAGACGCGGCGACGGCGTGGCTGCGAGTCGGAGCAGTGACGAAGTATTCATCCTGGTGGCGGCCTTATGTCTGCAAATTAATGGCCACACTTGAAAAACGGACAGTCCAGCCGGTCACCAGTTAGGCCTTTAAGCGCGAAAAGAAAACGAAAGTGTTGGTCGACATTGTAAATGAGAGCAGGGGCGCAGCCCAACGTCAAGTCGAAAACCGAACGTGTATGTGGGACCTTGTGAGCAGTATGGACTTTTCGGTTTCCCCATTTAGAACACTTGAGCTGGTTTCTTATCTCCGTTAACTACGAGGGATTGATCTTTGGGAACAGTGGACAACAAAAGCGTCTGCGTTCAAAATTTAGGCGCGTGTTACGAGACACCCAGGTGGCCAAAATTAATCCGTAGCTTTACAACTTCGCGAAGTTAAGAACTGTTAGGTTTTAATCTTTAGGCACAGTTTTTCAGCTAACTTGCCATTGCGGTCACCCATGTTATTCATCGTTCATAGTCGGCCCAAAGTAGAGCCGATAGCAGCGAAAGCGGCACGTCTTCGTTAGTAGCTGGCGCAACGGCAGAATGATTGCCATGCTGCTCCCCGCTAGAACTCATGCATTCACTTTCCCCTAGATATCGGTCTATTTGTATATTCCACACTATTTATCAAACAGTCATGTTATTCTGTTTCTCCAACGTTTTCCCCTCTTTTGTGTTGTGCTTATGGTATAAGACTAAAGTTCAAACACTATTTTCAAACCCCATCACTCTATTTTTATATACAACCCAACGATGCCAATTGTCCGCGCTTAGTACAACACGAGCAAAAATCCTGAAGACACAAGGAGCACAGCTATAATTACGCCACGTGGCAACACGGTCAAAGCACTGTGAGCGCCACAGTAAAGCACTTGATTGACTCGACAGCACGTGTAGTCGAGGGTTCATAGTTTCAAGCACAGAATTTATGCCCTCGAGAACTTGCACTCGAAAGCGCACCGACCATCAGGTTTACTGTGCCCTAAAGGCTAATTAGTCTTCCGCTTTACCTGTAGACTCGTGACTATTATTCATTTCCTTTACTATGTTTGGTGACTAAAAGCGTTATTTTGTTGAAAGTTTAGAACAGAAAGTTTAGAAAGATAAAACGTTTATCTCTCCTGCATCCCCCTTTTTTGCAACACAAAAGTAACAAGAAATACCGTGATGGATTTTAGTATTGATAATAAAATCTACGTATAAAATGCTGTAAGACACCCTGGTGGCGAAGTACAAGAACCAGTGTTAATGCTCTGCATCACAAAAATGGTTCAACAAGCAGCTCCTGTTCAAGAACCTGTGACGACATAAATTTAAATGCGTGAAATGTTATCAAGCAGCAATCCGCATCTAGGTATTTTCATTTCAGGAGCGAAGCCCTCCATGGATTCGGGCTTTCGGTGTCTCCTGTCATCGTTATAATCGTCGTCTCATGTAGTCACGGTACTAAAACACCGGAACACTCGTTTACGCCTTGCGCTAGAACGCTTCGTGCTTCAAAGACACCAGACTTTTACAGTAAAGCTGTATAGTACCTCTATCCCCAAAGGTTTCATCTCCGTGGGCAAAACGTCAATGCGCCAAGAATATACTTATACACTGCATGATTTGCCCCTCCCCAGGTTTCACGTTAGTGGAGATGGCCCGGGATTTTTTTGTGTGTGTTATGAAAGAACTGTCACGATCCACTGGGCCACTGTAATATTATTTGAGGCACGTTAGTTTGAGGCACGTTATGAATTTACCTAAGGTAGTAATTTCCGTTAGTAAGATTTTAGAGTTGGGTTAAAGGAACAGACATTCAATGAAGTCATCAAAGACTACGCTTGTGAAAGTTAACGTGCACAGTCTCAGCGGCACCGAGAAAGTGGAGGGTGCATGCAAGTTCGAGTGCCCCTAAAGCTAGACATGTGTTTCACGAGTACCACGCGATTGAGCACGTGCGACAAGAAGCACGTACACTCAGCTTAGCGACGTCGACGCAGGCACGTGTCTTTTCGTCCCGGAAGTAGCACCGCCAGTGTCGTGGTGCTCTTCACCCGCCTCTTGTGTGGGGCGCGTACTCGGCGCGCGGAAGCACGACTCCGAGTGGTGTGGGCGCCGGATAAGCTTCTTCACGCGCTCGCCTTTCAGCGCCCGAGGGCTAATTACCTTTCCCGGCCGGTGCATAATGAATCAAAACTGGTGAAACATAGATACGGCGAGAGAGGGTTCGTCTTCTCTTACAGTCGCATGCGGATTTCGCGCGTTCGGTTGCAAGCAACATGGAGGGGAACAGTACGCGTCCTTGCGGCACCACCGCGGCGGCACCCACGCTCTTGAAGCGTCCAGCGTTCGAGCTAATTAGCGCGCGACACTCGCTGACAAGGGACCTCCTAGGACCTTCCCCTGTCGGCTACCCTGCCTTCGTGCACTGCGTATCCGGCTTCATTCCTTCTTTATCTTTCTCGCCCGCAACGCGGCTCCTTCATTGTGTCCACTCTCGTCGGAGCACGTCGAGAGCCGACCGAAAGGCTGAGGCAAGCGTTCTTCCCGAAACACCCCGTTTTTTGCTTCCCTTCGGTCCACCTCCAATTTGGCTCTCTCATCTCGTTCGTCCCGGCAGAATTGCCGCAGGACAGACGCAAACATGGTTAGTCAAGCGAGTTAACTGCCCCAGCTCTTTCCCTGTTTTTCTTGCACAACGTTATGCGGTGTAAGTGGGTGCTCCCAATCTCCCTCCGGATTTTGCGAGAGCGTAATTGAGCAGAGTACGGCCTTGGTAAAGCGGAAATAAAGGGTAGAAGGCCAGGAAGACTTATCAGACGACTCGCAAAATACTGCACCTTTTGCCTCCTATAAAGTTGTAAAACTTCATCGGAACATACAGTGGCTCTTTTGGCGAAGCAACAATGGTAGAAACAACCTCCAATAAGTCCTGGGGTTGTGCTTACAGCTTCAACTTTTCTCGCATCAACGTGTTGTCGTCCAATTTGCAAGTCATACAACGCAGCTCACGTCATTTCTAAATTGCGCGTCCACTTATAAATATGTAACCGGCATTTAGCGACTCAATGTTGGACTATCCAAGGGGGCTGCGCTCATAACAAACTGGCCCTCAAGAAAATTCTTTAAGAAGCGCAACGGAAGGACAATAATTTGAACTGGCAGCATAACGTTGAATCAGGCGAACAAGATTTGAACTCGTCCTCTGAACTTGTCCTCTTTCTTCGTTGCGAATGTCCTCGACACAGTGCAGAGCCCTTGGTTCAGTCAAATTCTGATAAGATAGCAAAGGGACAAACCAAAAAGGGCTAAACATGATACAAGCTGATATCCGGCTCATCACAGTTCATAAATGATTTGTTACTCTGGACTTTTGAGCGGTAAGCAAAGTATTTTTTGCAGCGCTATTATTTGAGGTTGACATTTTGCTCGTTTCTACCGGTTTTGCGAGCGCATGAAATCCATACAGCGGTAACCCTATTCGCACTAGCTTTTAACTATGACGTATACAAAAATGATTAGTGTCCTGCAAAGTATTTTTTGCAGTGTTCCCATTCAGCGTGAATCCCTGCTCTATGCTTAATTCCGCTGCATGGTCTCTCTTTTGGCAAAAATTACTGGGGATGGAGTGTACCAGTAACCAGGCAGTGAAAGCCAGTGAAAGTTCCTTACATGGAAGCGAACCATTCCTCTCGTATTGATTCCATGTACAGTACACTGTGCCCGCACTCGTGTCTCGCCCGTTTCGCGTTCCTCCGGAAAAGTTGTAGCCAACTATTCAGTCCACTGTCACAGAGCGAGCACAGGTGAAAGCGCAAGGGAAAAATGTACGAAAGCGCCGGATAACCCTGCCATTCCCCCTCCAAGGTGGGCTCCCGAGCCAACCCAATTAAAGAGGAACCGGGCAAAGAACTTTCCGCGCGGCGTTCTCGCCAATGTCGTTACGCCGAGGCATTCGTAGGCGAGCTTCTTGAGAGGAACGCCGAGCTTGGGAGCACTGTGCGTGCTCCCATAGAGCGACGACGGAGCCGCCGTCGTGCCGTCGGCATACCAGCGGGAAATGCTGGCTCTGGCGACGGGAACGGTAGATGAGACGACTGGAGAAGGGAAACGGCGCCACAAGGGAAGACGGGGCAGTTATAGACTCGCGAGCCGTTTCGTTGTTGCTCAAGGGCTCAAATGCGCCCAGAAGTGGCCGCATTCCGGGCTGGAACGAAGCGGGCATGCTTGTCGGCATACTCCGCATACAAGGTGGAGAGCCACCGCTTTCTTTCTCGCACACTGAGGCCATCGAACCGAGCAGCATCGACGTACGAGGCTCGGCATACATGCGCACGGGCCGTTTCCGCTACGTCTCCGGAGGCCTTCGGCGAGAAGCGGCATCGGTGTGCGGCTCAAATGGGTTGCGGGCCGTGGTGGGGTGATTACAAGGGGATCGAACAGAGGCATGCCGAAAGGGGCGCGGTCGAATTCTTGTGCTCCGTACAGGCGTTACCTCAGCGTACCGTATAAAAGCGCGAAAGCTAGGCGAAGTGTAAGGCGAGGGAATTAAACGCAAATATTCATTGACGCTCCCAAGGCGATCTTAAAAGAAAAAAAAAAGCGGCCGCATGTGCAAAGCTTCAACGTTTAGGAAGGAAAAGAAATTCAGTGTTTCGTGCCAGTCTGACCGGGACTTTCGTGCTTTCCTATTTTGCATAAATTTTTGATGGTTTCAAATATTTGTCGACATTAAAATTAGCAATTAGATCAGATATCTACTACAGGGCGTCCTTCTCAGGCGCCATATTGCAGGTCCTGCAGGCCCGTCGTTTTCTATCAAAATCCTTTGGCTCTTGTAGCTGGAGTAGCATGGTTACGACGCCTCCGCTCGACCATGCGTTTCTGTTCCAAACTGCATGTCTTGTATTCACGTTTCCGAGGAGCACTACACCCTACACGCGGTTTAGCAATGCCGCACATGATGAAGACGAACACCTCCACGTGAAGAGTCTTTCGCACAAGAGGTTGTAATTCCCTCGCATGTCTCCATAAGATGAGGAACGCTTACGGCGGCACTTGCAAGTGACCAATTTAGCATTTGCCAGATATCCTACGACTGTGTACATGTTGTTGTCTGTTCTATGAATGGGCAAAAATTCGAGAAAGAACTGGCCTATTTCTCGTATCTCCTTAGTTGGTTGAGTTGGCTCCTTACATATACACAGCGTCCGTACAGAAAAGCACGCTTCGGAGGAGCTACTTACAAAACGATTTGGCACTTCAAGAGCGCAGTTTCTGCCGCTTAGGTAATCTTAGATTTCACTGGTCTTTTAGTACTCTGTCAACAATATATCCACCTGATTTCTAACGGCAAATATAATTAATACATACCCATTTTTAGTTCGTAAAATTGTAGTTGTAATCCAGATTTCCGTGGAAAACTTCATCAATACGTTGGTGCGTCAGCCCGTTCCTAGGATAGGCACGTACCTAGCGCCATTGCGTGCCTATCGCATCCCAATCCTCATCATCATCGTCGTAGCAACGCAGACCCCGATTAAACCTTGAGATATTTTCCCAATGATTGAATCTCTTATCAAGTAAGTGATGTTCATGTTTAGCAAAGGAAACTTATGGTCGCTCATTCCCTTTAAATGTTATGCTCCTCTGTCCAAGTAATGCGAGTTTAGTATTTCTATTCTGTGCATTGAGCCTTTTTTAGTTTCCAGTCCCTGCAGTTGGTCTCTTCAGTAACGCTTAGCACCACCGGCTCATAATGTTTTCGTGTTTAGCATGAGTACCCTGTTCAGCTCATTGCAGTGCTTCACTTTCCTAGCTTCCCTGCTTTGGGTGGGTTGTATGCGTGCGAAAATAAATAAATAAATAAATAAATAAATAAATAAATAATAAATAAATAAATAAATAAATAAATAAATAAATAAATAAATAAAATGTAAATCACAATTCCTTCCAAACATAAATTCACCTGATTCGCGTTGTTCTTCTGCGACTCCGGCCAAATTCCTCGAGCTCTAAATGTACCTCGCTTCTGACCTTTTGCTACGCTCCTACCTTTCTTTAACCGTCCCCCCCCCCCCCTCTTCCCGTGCATCTAGCAGTCCTCTAGGTCACGTAACGCATTGACGTACTCGCCTCTTTCGAAACTTAACTGCGCGTTGGACACCATCTCGTAGTTACTTACACGAACAGTTCCATCTCTTTCAAGCATACCGAGCGACATCATCTCTTTCTCTGGCTTCCCCGTCGCCGACACAGGTCGCTTCTGCGATGACTGCAGCTAACACCACCCGCAGGTGGCACGGCGCTTACGGAGATAACTTCGGGGCCAGCGTTTCGGGACACCGCTGCCGCTGCTATCCGTGACAATCAAAATGAACGGCTCGCTACGCGCAAGCTCAGCGGAAAGAAACTGCCGCCCGGAACGACGAGGGCCCGGACCTCGCGAAACTAATGCGTCCAATGTTCCCCGTGCTCCATTCCCCTTCCGTACATCCGACGGCTTCGCCCGGCAAAACGGCTCCGGCTCTTCTCTCGTGTCTGTGTGTGCGCGTCTCGTTCCCTCCTTTCTTCATAGGCTCGCTTCGCCTTTCCGCGGTGCTCTCCAGCGCGAACGAAGAAAAAAACTTACGGGGACTGGAGCAGGACTAGGGAAGCAAATTTCGGTAAGCGAAGCGCGGTTGCACTTTTCTTCTTCTTGCTCTTCGTCAAAGCCAAGATTACTTTGTCGTCATGGTCACTTTCGTTTCTGCCTTTCTCTTCTTGCTGCTCTGCCGAACGCCCGGGAATTTCTCCTTTCGGCTCGTTTATTTATGTTACTAAAAGGGCTCCTCCGCTGCAGAGGAACGCATCGCGTTACGCGCCGGGTGAAGCTAGATTTCTCATTTAAATGTATGGCCTTAAAAGACTAGAGATTACAACGAGCCTCTGCGCTGCGGTCGCGTCATACTCCTCGGCTGCCATCATGTCGGCTGTTCTCCTCTTCTTCCTTCGCGGAACAAAGCGCCATGCGAGCGGAAAGGGGGATAAAACGAGGAATCCGGACTGCTGCGCTGACCCGAGCTCATTTCGGTCTCACCGGACTTGCGCATGAGGAACCCGGAAAAAAAAACTCGGATAAATACGGAAAGGAAACAGGGCATCGCAGGCGTACGCAAAGGTACACTCGTTTCGTCGTTCCGTTCCGTAGATCCTCGTTAATACGAACGCACCCTTTTCTTGGTATTACCGCTTTGATCGAAGGCTTTTCGTTTCTGCGGCAGAATACCGCTAATATGTGAAAAAAAAAGAAATTCCCGGGCCATCTTCACTAACATGAAACCTGGGGAGGGGCGAGGCATGCAGTGTGTATGTGTATTCTTGGGGTTTTGGCGTTTTTTTTCAACGGAGGCGAAACCGTTGGGGGGTAGAGGTATACAGCCTTGCTGTAAAAGTCTCTTGTCTTTGAAGCACGAAGCGTTCTAGCGTAAGGCGTAAACGAGTGTCCCGCTGTATTTTTTTAGTACGCCGTTACGAAGCGTTCCAGCGCGAGGCGTAAGCGAATGTCGCGGTGTTCTTTTTTTTTTTTTTTAGTGCTCGTTACGTTCTAGCGCCGAAGAATAAAGGAGTGTCCCGGTGTGTTAGTACCGTGACTACATGGCATGACGATTACAACAGCAACAGGAGGCGCCAACAGCCCGAGCCCCTTAGGTCCTTCGCCCTAAAATGCTATATCACGTTGAATTTGTTCTTATTCTATTCTTCGTTTCGTTGAATTGCCGCAGAACTGCAATAAGGAGCAATTTTAAATATTTTACATCACTGGCCTAATCAACGATACCTTCAACAGCCTGTAATGGCATAAAGCGCCTCTGTCGCAAATGCCGTGGCCTCCTTGTTCGAGGGTGTGAAACGCAGAGGGCTTTTTGCCTTAAGAAAAGAAGCTTTCATTGGAGAGGCTTAGGAATAGTTTCAGAATCACACGAGTTACAATTTAGCTAACAGGTTACGAAATAAAAAAGAGCTTTACATACACTTGAAGTCTGTAGAAATGATACCGGGGCACACGATAGCCGGTTCGAAAGCGACAACCCCTGGGAAGCTAGGCAGGCCTAGAACCAGATTTGCAACTCTGCTCGGAAGAAATGGTGTGCAAAAGGTGAACTAGAGGGCTATTGTGTAATATTGAGCTGAAAAACCTTTAAATTACAGAACCAACGGCCACTCAGCGCTACAGATGTTTTTATTATTATTATTTTGTTACTGTGACCCCCCCCCCCCCCTTCCCCCGGTCTGTTTTCTGTCTTTTTTACCACAGTAAGGCCTCGACCCGCCTCCCCAAAGAGTAGGGATCTTGATTAATCTGTTACTGGGTAAAGCTTCAGCAATTACGGCATTCCGTGGTTTCGTTGTTACATTTTGCTACGAGCAGGAAAACAGAGTAGACAGAGGGGTGGACACAGTAGAAGTAGGCGTATGTTGTAGAACATTATAATAACGTACAAAATATGATATATTATACCACCTATTGCAAAATTTAATACATAGGTATAATGAATACTAGCTGGAAACGAAAATTGAAAAGAAACTATGTCTCTCTACAAAGCAAACGGTGTGTGTAATACAGTCCTTCAGACCTCCCTATGTCTAACGACTTCCCTTTAAGTAAGCGACAAACATTTTAAGCCATTCACAAGCTTCTAGTGAAGCCCACCACAGAAGCCGCCATTTACGTGTGCGAGTGTGCGTGCTTATGCTCCAGGTTATTTTGTTTTGTTTATTAGTAGCTCATTTGTTTATCAGTGTTTATTAGTATACAGGAGAATGGCCTAATGCGGACGTCCTCCTATCACAAATTTCTGCATTAGCAAATATTAATACCACTGGAGTAAACCATGCGTCAACGCGACGTCAGCGTGATCGTTCATGGGAAATAAGATTAATTGTAATACGTTGCGTTGCGTAATTAGGCTGAAACACAACATTTAAATTATTATTAAAAGTAAATATACATAAATTGTCTTACTTTTGTGTGCCACCATTTATTTGTAAATACTTGAAATTATATGACAAAAGGATGAGAAGAAAAAGGACCGAGTACAGGCGGATTCTCGATATCTCGCACAAACAAGCTAGGCAATTTAAGAAAAGGAACCAAGAAGACGGAAGAGTATTGTGAATGCGGCAGTTAGGACAGCAAGTTGATCAAAGGCGAGTTCCGTCAAAAAACAGGGACATCCGCAGCCAATTCTCTATTATTCTCCGTTACAACCGCCTCCCCCCCCCCAAAAAAAAATACCAGAAATAATTCCCAATCACACAAAAGTAACAGATTTTGAGTTAATGCAAGTGCCAATAGTTTGTGAACAAGAGTAGCTGGAAGAACTGCCTTATATTATTTCAATCATAAATTATGCACCAAGTTTCCGTCCTGGTACCAACTAGAACTAACCAGTACCTCGACTCCCCTGCAGATTTTAGTGATCTCAGCGTGGCCTAGATCAAAGTTACCCGCAGTTACCGAAAATCCGAAGGCTCTTTCATAGACCTAGAACGAGCAGCGCCAGTAGAGGCTCACCGGATACACGCAACGGAGCTACCCTCGGTTCAGGTAGAATGCCCAATGATTCTCTAAGAAAGTAATCGGCGTGTGGGCGGTTCGATGGCCAGCGTCAATTATTCCTTCGCCGCACATTCCTCCTCTTCCCCACGATGCATTCTTAACGAACCGGCCTGCCACGACGACGGACTAGGGCCGTTGGTGTCTTCTACCCGGGAGGAGGTGGTCAGAGGCCCCGTTCGGCAGAAACAGTCGAGTCACGTGCGCCTTTATTGGGGCTTTTCATTACGTCCTACGACGCTCCGTTCCGGCCAGGACAACTCCGGATGTCACCGCCTAGCGCACGCGCACTGCTCTCTCTTTTATTTATCAACGTTTTATTTTCTCCGGGAGGAAACAAGGCTGCCTTTCTTGCAGGCCGCCTGAGCTTTGTTCATTCTTTTCGTTCGCTGCAGAGCAAGTTCACTGACACGCTAACAACTCAAAGAAAAAAGTAGAAGAGTAACAAACCGGCCAACTTCTCTTTTCTTCTCCTTCACCCAACGTGGTAGGTCCACACGGATTCTCTTTCATTGGGCGCTCCCCGTTTCTCAAAGCTCAGTCCGACGCCCCTTCGGAGGTGGCGTCCGCGCCGACTTCCTCCGGCGACGATGGCCCCGGAGAAGACGTCCGTCCGGCCAACAACTCGTACTTGGTAACTGCATCCGAGCCCCTTTCTACGACACTTACGTGCTGTGGATTCCAAGCTTCCGCGCGGAGCCCCCGAGGAGCGGCGTCGTGGCGGGACAATAAAACAAAGGAAGCGGGAGATTGCTTTGAAGTTATGTGCCGTCGACGTAAAAGCGTAAATCACGGCGAATAAGGTGGAGCGAGAAGAAAGAAAAAAACTGAGTTTTGGAGCAATGTCATTGTTCCGGAAAAACAGCCTCTTCACAGCTCGCCGCTTCGCCGACGCTGATGAGCGGCATTCCCTCGTCGGGTAAAGTTTGCACCGCACTTGACTCCTGCCGTAAACAGCTTGCACTCGAGGGATGAGCCGTCGTACCTTTGGCGAGTCGTGAGATTTCGCGCTTTAGCGGCACAGCCACGTTCGGGGGACCTAAAATTACGGGCTCGGGTAACGAGGTCCAGGAGAGTTGCTGTAACTTCAGTTTGCAGCCACCGCCCCAACATCAGAACAGCAAACGGGAAATCGGAGATGTGCGGAGAAAAAAAAAGCCACCCGGATTGGTGACCTCCAATTCTCAAAAACATGGGCACACTTTAAAAGCACGCCCGTCAACCGGTACGAGGTATCCTAGAGGCCTTTACGAGTTTGGCATCACCTTTTTAACACGAAAGTTTTTTATTCCGGGTTTCACAAAGATTTCACCTACGTCATATTCGTCACGTAAATGACGCCAGTAGAGCGAAGCAAGCGGCCTGTAAAGGGCGCACCCCTGCACACAGGGTCTTCTTGCGGAAATGACGCCAGTACACCTTTGCCGAAGCGCCCCTCCAGCAGGACGTCGCTCGTCAAGCACACCCACAAGACAGCCGGCGACCCGCAAATCATGCTCAGCTGCAGATTTCGCTGCACATTTCGCTTTCGCGTTTTACTGATTCCTGTGACAGAGGAATCATCCACACTTTTTTTAAAGCGAAGCTTTATATAGCTATGCGAAATAAAAAAGCATGTGGTCTCGTGTACGCATAAACCTCTTCAGGAACCACCTCGCGCGCATGCGTGAAGGAAAAAAAACATCCCGGTCCATCCCTACTAACATTAAACCTGGTGAGGGGCGAAGCATGCAGCGTATATGTGTATTCTTGGCGCCTTCGTGTTTATGCCATCTGAGACAAAACCATTGTGCGGTAGAAGTATACAGCTTTGCTGTGAAAGACTCTTGTCTTTGAAGCACGAAGCTGTTTCTTATTCACTAGAACGTACCTGGCGACTTCTGCAAACCCACACTCTCACTTGCGGGGCGGTACTTTACCACATTCATCCCTCCCTGTACCCGTCGCCTACCTGCCCCGCGAATGGTATCCGTGCTACAGTCCTCCACTCTATGCAGGGCTGCCCTCTTGACCTTTTCCATTCAGTCACCTCTGACTGGCAGGGGAGGGAGCGCTGGGTAGCTCTGACCCGGGAGTCGAAGCCTCACTCGTGGACAGATCTGCTACTGTCGCCGCCAGACTGGCGCCGGCGGCCACCCCACTCCTTTAGCCTATTTTCACTGAATAAAAGTTTTTTCTCTTCTCTCTCTCTCTCTCTCTCTCTCTCTCTCTCTCTCTCTCTCTCTCTCTCTCTCTCTCTCTCTCTCTCTCTCTCTCTCTAGCGCGAGGGGTAAACGAGTATCCCAGTGTTTGGTACCGTGGCTACATGAAGCGACGATTACGACGACGACAGTAGACGCCAAGATCCTCGGCCTCTAAGTGGCTTCGCCCCGAAAACAGGTTTGAAAGGAGTTGGATTGTACGCATGTATTTATTCATCATTAGGAAGAGAGGAAGGTCCACCAGCAGGCGTAAATTGTCTCGCCTAGGGGTGGACACTGGAACGCCTGATTGGAAGTAAGCGAGATTTTCTGGTTTTATAGATGATAGCTCCACACCCCCCTTCTACCGAGTAAATGCGAGTTGAACCCTGAAGTAGAAACGAGTAGAATTCTTAGCGCATACCACTGCACTTTCGCAGGGAAGCACTGCTTTTTTTTTTTTTTTTCAGAAATGACACGTCACTTCCCATTGCGCACCACCTTAAAAAGTGGCTTTTATGGTCGGGTCTGGTTTAAGCGGCACCACGCACGACCCCACCGTATTTGAGAACGATCCCTAGATTTGTTTTGATTTAATGTTACATCTGTACCATAACACCGGGTACTTCAGGGTCCCATCGCCGACAATGCGTATTTTCTTGCGTAGGCTTTGACAACTAGTTCGTGCTGCCTCACCGAGAGCAGTTCCCATCCCGTGAAACACCCGCACTGCGCACACCGACCGCCGTGCCGCGATCGCTTAATCGAATCGGGACGCCATTCGAGTCAAGTGGCGCCCAGGGGAGCGAGCCAAATCCCGATTTCCGAACGAACACGCTCGCGCACAGCTCGGTGCCCGTATTTAATAGGGCGCCAATTATGCCGCGGCAAAGGAGCGAGGTGCGGGCGGCGACTACGGCCGCCGGCGGAACGAAAAAGCCGGCAGTGGCGAGAGCTGGGCGCTCTCTCTCTCCTACAAGCTTAGCTCGTGACTCGACTTGTGGTAGACCTCCTTTTCGCGTTCCATTGATCCCATTACTTCTTCTAAAACGAATCAACGGAAACAGGAGCGTCGGGAATCGCCTTCAGCAGCGCAGGACAAGATACATCACAGTTGCATTTAATTTTATTAGACAAACATAGTAAATAACATCACGTTAGTATACAAACAGGGATCCCATAGTGAAGAACACTGCAGTCGGGACACCTGATGGTTAATAACAAAATTAATTAATGATTAAATCATAACGTTAGATACCTGGAGAATGTGCGAGTCGGGGCCCAGCTGTCCCCTTCTTATCGGCTAGTGTATGCCCACAGCAAGTCCCGTCATGTCTCTAACTGACCCGAACAAATCCTCTCCCGTACCCACCCCTTTGTCGGCCCCTAGAGGCGATCGTTCCGTAAATAAAACTTGCTCATCATCATAATCATCGCCATCATCATCATCGTTACCGTCGGCGTCCTCCCCAGGTGTCGACAGGGCATACAATCATACAGGTTACTGGCCAAGAGCGCTAGGCAAATTAACGTGAAACCTGGGGAGGGGCGAAGCATGCAGTGTTTAAGTGTATTCTTGACGCCTTGGCGTTTTTTTCCAACGGAGATAAAACCGTTGGGGGTAGAGCAATACAGCTTTGCTGTAAAAGTCTCTGGTCTTTGAAGCACGAAGCTCTCTAGCGCGAGGCGTAAACGAGTGCCCCAGCGTTTTTTTAGCACGAGTTACGAAGCACTCCAGCGCGAGGTGTAAACGAGTGTCCCGGTGTTTTTTTTTTTTTTTTTTTAATATGCGTTGCGTTCTAGTGCGAGGCATTAGCGAGTTTCCTGGTGTTTTAGTACCGTGACTACATGAGACGACGAGTACGACGACGACGACGACGACGACAGGAGACGCCAACAGCCCCTGCCCGAAGGGGCTTGGCCCCTAAGAAAGACGATCCGTACACCATGCTAGGAATGCAACTTTACTCGCTTTTTCGCTAGCTTGTTCTGTCAAACGCTTCATTTTTTAGTCATATACAGTCGACGGCTCTTTCGGCTAAATGCCAGCATTTGCTTTTTTTCCCCTTTGAGTGGGCAGACCTTCGTGACGTGCGAGAACAAATCATTACCTTGGCAGAAAGCGCAATGTGTACCCGCAACTTCCGATCCTCTAGCGTCCCTTTAGGTCAGTGTGAGAAACAACGTCATTCATCCCGACTGCTTTCGTTTTAGCTTAACAAGAATAAATTAAGGGACACTTTTCAACATGCATCTAAAGAAATGCACCGCCCATCATTGCCGTGTTTGTCAAAAAGCATCATGAGTAAAATTATATAGCTTGTATTCAATAGCGAGGCACGCATGCAGGCACCCATGGGAATGCGCCGTCAGTGGTTACGTCGGGCTCCACGGGATCGCGGAGGCCGTGGTTGGACATTCCAAACTCTAGCCGTCCGAACGCAAAGTAATGCCTCGACCCCAATGTGAGTGCGATTAATAACAAGTCTGTTGACACCACCGTTGAGAATCTGGTTGAACCGGAGCAGACGACGCACGCCGGTGTTATTTTTATTCTTCGGCATGCGGCCGCAGTGGCATAAGCTGCGCCATGTCCGTGGCCATTTAAGTGTTGCCAAGCGTAGAAATTGGCAGCTAAACTTTTCAATGAATAACGCGTTATAGGAGTTTTTATTTCCATAATTTTACTGACTTTCCTGAAATGGCCTTATCTACGCTGACACCGACGTACAGACGGAAAATAAAAATGAAGCTTCGTGCCCCAGTTAGCCAGAAGAGGAGAAGGAATTTCGACTCGAATTTCAAATTTAGAGAAAGAATTTCGAAATAATTTCGAAAGAATTTCGAAAGAGCTTCCCTACATTTTCTAAGTGTGCGCCGGAGCTCCGTGATTGAGGCGGATTGGCGATTCAGGTACAGCGGTTCACGGTCTAATCGAATCGATCAGGTCAACACATGTGATGAAAGGAAACGGCTCTGACCCTCCAGGGCCATCTTCTCAGGTTCAAAACGGTGTGACGTGCTCTAAGCGGACCACCGTGGTCTGCGTGGACTTCAAAACAACCATCTTGCCGAATACCGCTACGACAGACTCTGTACTCACCTAGCGCTCACTTAATTCGGGTAGTCGTGCCACTTACGCGGTAATTCTCACCCGTATAGTTCCTCTGATAATTATTACTGCTACACGGAAAGGTCACTTCGTGTAAATTCCCAATCGGCTTTCATTTTATTTGGGTTTTCATTTCATTGGTTTTCCCAATGAAAAAAATGCACTACTATCAATAAGAATGGGTTACTTGCTCCAAATATTTTTGACACGTAAAACAATCCGTAAGTACATCTTGCTTTAGAAAGATTTGTGTCGTAGCATAGCAAGGCAAGCACGAACCAAGTTGTGCTTAATTAAAATGTAGCGAAGGTGATAAGGCATTAATGGGCTCCTATGTGTCGTATCAACGTTAGGTTGCTCGCCTCAGCAGTGGCACCTCGCTAGGCAGCACCACTTTATGGCGCGAAATTTAAATGCCCATCCCTATACTAACACTTTCTGGAACAGCAAAATAAAAGGCTTAATAGCCTGCACTCCACTGTTTCCCACCGTGCAAGTTGCTTTGTACATAAAAATGATCCAAATAACTAACCCTGAACTTTTTTTTTCTCCACGGTGCCTGAATTTCAGGTTTTTCTGTACTTTAACCTCACTGCTTAAAATCGATCACGGCGGAATTTCTTTTTCTTTTTTTATAGACATGGCTTCAAGCAGCGCACCCTACTTTCTATTAATACTACCGCATTAAGAACACCTCGATTTTACCAAAAAATTACGCGAGCACCATTTCTAGCCGTCTTACTCTTTCCACAACTCGTTATAGAAATAGCAGGCCAGCGAGGGAAATAACACGTGTGCACCATATTGTCTGCATTACCGCCACAGATCGCCGTCCAGCCCGAGCAACGGTCAGCGGGCTGTTCAATGCCATTTCGAGTAATGGCTATAACGGCGAACTCGCGCGCCACGCGTAAAAAATAGCAGGCAAAATTCCTTTTTTCCCGCCCTGTTTATTTCTGCTCGTGTAGAGGTGAGAACGACACCTCCAAGATAAGAAAGATGCCACCATACAACATCCTCGCCTCTGTTTCCGGTTTTTTCGCGTAAAACGGGTGCAGCGTGTTATTCAGCTGTACTGGCATTATCTTAGCACTAGTGACTAAGAAGAATCCATAGTGTGTTTCGATCGTCCCGTTCTAGGGGAGCAGCACGCAGGCCTTTCGCAAACCTAGGAGGTGTTGCTCTGTCTCACTTTGCATAACAACCAACGAACAGCAGCAAGCGTTCCGAGGGCGTGTACGCGGAAGGCGCGAAGAGTTGTTTCCGCCTTCCGTCGTTCAAAAAAGCAAAAAACGAGCAAGACAGCGCGGCGAAAAGCAAAAACGTCGCGTAGACGGCAAGTACCGACTCCAACGTTATCTAGGGATTCACTCCTGGTTTTTGTTGTGCCCATTCGGTCTTTTTTTTTTGCGTTGTCCTCTCACTGCGCCACGGAGCGCGCCCGTGCGAATGTTTATGTGCGCGGCCTGATGGCAGCGCCGCGGCCATTGACGCTTCCGAGCTACGCCTATGTCCGCCCGTTCACAGCGTGATTCTTTTGGCGCGTTCTTTTTTTCTTTTTCGCGGTTGTAGAGGAAGGTTGTGCAGTTAGGGGCTCTGGTTCGTTACCCTCCTCCATTCAAGTTAGCCCTTTTTTTTTTCGCCCATCTCCACTCATTGCCTCCTCTTCTTGCGTGTGTCTGCGTTACTCGATTTCCTGGGCATTCTATCTTTACTACACTTGCTTCCAGGTAACACCCTCCAGGTGAGAAAGCCTTCTGAAGGGGTGGTTCGAAACATAACTGAAGGCAGGCTTCCCATTTTCGCTGTTGACCTATATTAAAGGAAAATTTTAAATGCCACTCGAGTACAACACAAGTCGCTGATCCCTTTCCCTTGTAAGGAAGTAACGGAAGAATGGAGGTAACGAGTAGGCTTTTTTCCTATCTATGTGGCGTTGCTTCAGGCAGGAAGACTGCGCTCGCTTTCAGGTGCGATGTATGGCTAGGAACACGGGCCATAGAAATTAGGCTTTCGGTCTCGCTCGTCGTTCTAAGCGCACTATCGGCGTGCGCGGAATGGGCCGAACATTTCCCTTTTATTTCGCTCGTTCCACGGTACAAAATGCCTTCTTAACGTCGCTGCTCCCCCAGCTTCGTTGAAACATGCCGGAGGGAGGGGGTTGTAGGTGTTATACAGCGTGCTCAACTCCGAAAGAAGGGAACCGGTACGAGATGTGCAGTGTCGTACGAGGGGTATAATATGGTAAACATGTTTTCTTGGTGAGTAAAAGCGTCTTTTCCTTTCGTGTTACTTTTCTGCCCGTGTCCCTGTTCATAGAGTCCCACTCACCCCGACAATGTGGCTATGCTTGCGTAGGTATTGCACTCTCGTTCCTCTAAAATATAGGGCTGTCAAGTTCCCCATTGTGTGATAGCGAACCACCTACATGTACATTAAACGTATAACTTAAAAAAAAAAAAACTCTTCGCATAAATTTTATGTTTGAGTAGGGCCTCGTTATAAAAAGGTAGTATAGGGACAGTAGTTAAGTTTGGTATAACAGATATCCGTTGCAACAGTAGAGTTAACAATCGGCTCAAACCAATCAGCAATCTAGTTCCCACAAAAATCCTTGCTACAAAAACGCACTATTTTGAGATTCGAGCCTACTAGAAACAAGGTAACCCTCACCTTTCTTCTTGTGGCATTCTAAGCTCGATGAACCAGAAGATGAAATGCCAAATTACAACAGAACAAAGTTTATTTGACAAAAAAATGCCCGCGTTTTCATTTTATCGAGGAAAGATGTGATCACTGTCTGGTGGCTACTCGCAACACTGAGCAGGATGACGTTTTTCACAATTTCCATGAACAAAAGATCCTTTTCTGCTTCTGCAGTTTCGGACACCAAGAGTTCTTCCAAGTTTTCTTGGTTTGACCAAAACTGGTAAAATATTTCTTCGTTATATCCGATATTGGGCGTGGCTCTCCCGGTTTCAGTTTCGTTATAAACGAATAAGGGTCATTTAAATGAAGCGTGACCAACCAAAGTTCGGATTTAGTTCGCTATAGCCGATAATTCGCTATATAAGTGTTCGTTAAAACGAGGTTCCGCTGTGTTTGTTTTCAATTAGCTGACTCTTATAGTTCTATCATCCTCCTAAACTGACGCTGTTGCACCACATAAAATATACTACAGGTACTACCAATTTCAGTGTCAGCATTAAAGTAAACTAACGTTATTTACAAACGGTGCAAACAGAAGAATACAACTCGATACGAAAATTCATTTCGTTTAAGTCACAGCAAAACTACGCGAAGCGTATTTGTGCGGCAAATCATCCACGACAACAGTGTGCATCCGAGAATAACTTGGTTGCCGATTGTACGTCAGAAAAACAAGTAAAATTCGCAGTTTTTTCTCATTTGAAGAATCATGTGTAAGCCCGCGGGCTGTCTACTTCACAAAGTTTGAAATGCTATCCAGAACATCAAAAGCTAGTAACTTTTTTTTTATCGTAGATAGATCAGTGTTCCTAACATTGCCTAAAAGTTACAAGCAAGCACTAGGGGCGTGCAATACATACGCGCCCGTAAATCGCATAACCCAAGGGCTCAGAGAGAGTTGATAAACACGACACAAATACGCAGCCACATTCGCCTGACAAATGTCAAGCGATAAAAGCTTGCTCCTTTTTGTTCGCTTTGCTGCACGACACCCGCGTGTGACGGAGCAGCTTCACTGGCGTTTTGCCGTCAAAAACAAGCCAGTGACACGAGAGAAGCAAAGAATAATGGAGAGTGCCGGTGCTCGAGCGAACAAAAATTGCGGGAAGTGACGCCACGTTCGCTCCCGTGGGAATAATTAAATCGGGCCAAGACAATTATTTCTCGCGCGCCGAGCCCGGAATCACGGAGGTCGGCCTCGCAAGCCTGAAGGGAGAGTGCGAGGGAAAGAGAGCGGAGGGGGCGAGAGAGACGGAGGGACGACGGGAAAAACTTTGTGCAAACTTTGCCGCTTTCCTTGTTCTGGAATGGTTGGAAGAAGCGGGCGAATCACGCCATGAAGCGAAGCTCGGAGCGCGCTGCGATCCGAGTAAAAATGTTCTCCCCCTCTCCCCTTTTGTTGGGGGCACCCCCGCGCGGAGCCGAGCGGAACGTAGTTAAATTCTGCTCCGATAGAAATTATGCTCTCCAGCTCATTTGTCGGCGGGTCTAGAAAAATAGGAGACGCGCTGTGTGCTCTTTTTCTTATTATTTATGAATTCTTAGCTTCCTGCAGTTCACCGGCATGGCGCGCACTAGTAGTTCGGGACTTATCTGAACACCGAACACTTTTGAACAGTTTTTTTCTTTCTCCCTCACTGTTTCCAGTCCTTGATCACAGATTTCAAGACAAAGCCCTTGTTTCTACAAGCACAATCGGCTCTGGTCGCAATCACATCGACCTTGTGTTCTACTATAAAGCTCGGTTCCGGTCAGAAGCCCCGTAAAGTGGTTTATTCAAACAACCGAACGTTAGTCTAGATGATCTTTCACTTTTCTATGCGCTCGTGCCGTTCATTGCCTTGGAATGTAGAGTTCTACTTTGGCGTCTCTTCTGTATCCAAATTTCATGAGAGTCAGAGACGCTACATGCATCGGACAATCGTGTAGGCTGTCTTTCCCCCAGTGGTCTTCGCTGCCATACAAGCGCAAATACCCTGGCTCTACGCATTGTCAAGTCCCCGGCCTTCGTATCGGTAAAAAAATATATCATCCTGTCTAAAGGAAGTTAAGAGAAGCGCGAAGCTAAACGTGCATTCAACTTTCGCTGAAAGAGCATCAATTGATCATCAAACCTGCAAAAACCCAAACCGCTGACGAAGAACGAACCCATGCGACGACTTTTTCGCGCACTACGATTAATCTAAATATACACCGATACGTGGTTTATGAGATAAAGGTACACTATTGCACTGCTTCTTCGCGATCGATGTGTGTATTGTGTTATCCAGAACCGTTCCTTTATCGCGATTTTCAAGTAACCGTTTGACGCAAATGAAGCCAGGTTTCTCGCCCGCGACGTGTGTACAGAGATCTTATCAGAGCTTTTCGGTCGACCAACCGGTCTATCGGAAATTGCATTTTTTTTACAGGAAGCCATCGGTCCCACTAAAGCTTTCGCTTTAATAAACATACACGTACCGGTGATGCGTGTGAGCCCTTTTTTCAACCTTTTCTTTAGGATGACCCGTTCCCCACCAATACTTCCTTTTAGAGGTGAAGCTGTGCGTCTCCCCACCTTTGTCCTCGGTCGGCGGCTGCCAACATCGCATCCCAGCCGACCGATGAGTTCATCACCTTCAGAAATTCACCCTGAAGTCGCTCTATTCTAGAGAACGCGCAATAATATCGGCGGCTCAGACTTGCGCCCAGAAGCTTGACACTAGCCTTATTCATTCACCTCCTTCCGCGCATAGTTTCGCTCTGGAATTATCATTAGATAATAAAAATTTGGCTGCGCATAGGCCTGTTTACGTGCATTGAATGCGAAAGCATTGTGGCAATCTCTCGGGTTATGCCTATAACGGACGTTTTTACTGCTACGTAGCGTTTGCGTCTCCTTTTTCAATTGGTTTCTTCGTCCTCTTGCGCGAATCGCTCGACAGACTGACTGCGACACTCCTCGTTCGAGCTTCCCCAGAATCACAGTTCTCTGTAGCTAAGGTGCCCCTATGCTACTCACATGCCCAGCCCCACCATGATGGACCTACTTTTCCCGACGGGTCCCAACTCCACCAGGCGGGAAGCATTGCGACTTTCTCCTGGCCTTCCTCGAGGAGACGAACCTCATGCAACGGCTGTAGGCCAATGCCTGCGGCCAGCATTACGCACTCCTTATCTCCTTCTTTCTCTCTCTTCCCTCTTTCTCTGTCCCAATTTGTTCTCACCTATCCCCTTTCATTCCCCTTCTCCCCTTCCCCGGACTGGGTTGTATGCTGGTGAATACTCCCAATGAGTTCAAAATATCGCCAGTCCACTTCTTTCCCACTTTCTTTATCAATAAAGCACTCACTCACTCACTCACTCATCACGCTCACCTATAACGCGATATGACGTCAGCGCCGCGCGTGGTATTAAGGTACTCGTATCTTTCTATAGAGACCCGGGTTTGGCCCCATACGATAGACAATGGGTCAAATTTCTTGATGTTACTTCATCGAGATCAATCCGCATACGCTGTTTGGCACAAATTTCGAAATTTTTGTGTTTTACTCTTTACAGCGGCGTCATTTTATGAGCTGGAAAGCGACGCTGCTGTTTGGCACAGTGAGGCACTCAACTTTCCCCTTGGTCCGTGCTTACGTATACAGTGTTAGAAACGCATTTTCAACTTATCGTCATGAGCATCAAAAATAATTTCCCCGTCTACTCGGGAGGTCTAAACGCGATTCGCGTAATGTCTGCCATTACCCATGCACCCTTCTATGAGATGCCTTTTGCACCGTCATCCCGGTGCACGGGTCGTCGGGTGACAAAGTTTAAGCAACGCAGAAAACACGGCAACTTTTCCCGGCGTTACGAGGCCACGTTGCCATCTAACGTTGAAAACCCCTCGCGAAGTCAACACGAAAAAGGAAAATATTTCAACAACAAGGTTCCAAGTTTCTAAGTACGCTCCGTAGTTTTCGGGGGCATTTCAGGCGTTGTACTCGGTCCATTTGACGCCGCTGAGTCGGCACCCCCACCCCATTTAGGTCGGGTGTGAAGCCAGGCGCCGAGGGTAATTATTATTCACGCTAGAATAGCGCGATCGTCGAATACGTGGCGTGACAAGTGCTTAATTGTTCGTAAATGGGGCGCCCTACCCTAGACCCCGAGTTGGCGCGAAACCAGCCAACTAGCAGCCTCGGTGTCCTGGGTGAAATTGCGAAGTCTAATAGGGCGAGCGGTAGCCGTCAAACACTGCGAGTTAGGGCAAAACAACCTGTTTAATTTGTGCCAGCCCTTCGCTCATAGATCATGACTTCATGGGGTCATTTTCTTTCCAGCGTGTTCTGGATCGAACTGAAAGTTTTCAACATTACGCCGGCGTGGGTAGCGCGTAGTGTGGAATGCCTGCTCACTGGGGTGGGGATTACAAGAAAAAGAAAATTTTCTCCGGCTGTTAAATCTCGCTCCCTATTTTCCTTCCCTAGAGGTGCGCCCTTTATTTTGAAGAGTCGACTAATGCTTTCTCATTTAGTCGTCAGCATTACCCTGCATTGTATCGATCCGCATAAATAGCGAAGTACAATATGTGGGCGTACACTTTACCCAAAACCTTTCATGGTCCTCTCACATGACTACTATCCGCGCCGATGCCTCGAGATCACTGGGATATCTCTGTCGTAATCTACATTGTTCTCCCTAGAACGTGCGCACACTGGCTTACCAAACGTTGTTCGCCCTGAGCTCGAATTTGCCTCACCAGTTGTTACCCCCCCCCCCCCCCCCAAAAAAAAAAAAAAAAACTACATAACCAGCAAGATCGAGGAAGTTCAAAATAAGGCTGTCCGATTCATTTCTTATAACGATGATTTCTGCTGCAGCGTAACACCACTTCAAAATGATTATTCCCTACAATCATTAATCACTCGCCCCAATATTTATTTTTTTGCCTGTTTAATAAATACGCAAATATGCACCAAATATGATCAGGCTACCTATTTAACGACCCTCGTACGTATTAGCTTAAATTACCCAGCCGGCTTAATTTCTCGCGTATGTACGGTAAAAAAAATTCTTTTAACGCATCCTAATTGACTCGTAGCATAAGTGTATGAATTTATCTTCCCAATAACTTGGCATCTGCCGCCGAACTAGGTTCCTTCCGCAACAAATTACTCTAGGCAGGACCAAGAGTTAAGCGCCAAAGAAGCGCAGCGCTAGCGACAAGCCCGCCGAGACAACAAGAAACATTTCATGCCCTCCACCATCAGAATTTGTAGTTGTTCACAACAGCTTCGCTGGACATCCACTGTCTTAGGGCGGGATGGTAACCATTTTTTATGTGCACCTTTCACGTAGTACTTGTTGTACACGCTAAAATTTATTCTCATGTATTTGCTAGTCCCCTTACTCAGTGTCCTATCAAGGTGCCTCTAAGGTACTTGTAAACTATAAATAAAAATAAATACGTAAAATAAGCCATGTTGCAAGCCAGGCCAAGTAAGAAAGGAACGTATGGCAGCAGCCATGGTGGCATGGCACCTGAGCGGCAGTTCTCTCTCTGGTGTATATAAATATGAAACGCTATGTCTTATGAAGCTTTAACATTTGCGTGCTAAACTTTTCCGAGTCGCGGCGCAGAAGAAACGGAGGTATAGACACAGACCTTGCGAAGAAGGAGGCCGCGGCGGAGGGCGACGATCTGAGCTGCGACGCGCCAGCCGATCCGGGTGCCGCCCCTCCGCAGGGCGAGCTGTAGCAGGTGCCCTGTCCGCCGTCCAGGGAGTTCGGGAAGGAGCAGCTCGAGGCCAACTGCTGGAGCATGTACGACGAGCAGGGGGGCGCCGACTCGGCGGGCGAAGGCGCCGGCGCGAACGGCGGCACGTCTCCCAGGCTCGACGACGGCGAACCGCCGTCGGAGGACAGCACGGCGCAGCCTGTGCGGGCGGCCAGCTCCTGCGACACCCACGAGAAAGAGAAGGAAAGGGAACGAAATTATTAAAGGGACCCTGCAACACTTTCGATAAACGCTTTCACTCTTTCCTTCGCGTCCGGAAGTACTGCGAAAGCTACAGTTGTCGCCAGCACGGACCGGCACTGCGTGAGTTGCTCCTCGCACCAAATACGCCTCACGTTTCTGCTTTGTTTTTGTGGCTTTATTTTTAAACTTGCTATCGAAAAGCGTTCATTGCTGCAACTGAAGGAAAACCGGCCAACGGCCACTACATGCCCTCAGTGACGTAATTCTGGCCGTCGAAGAACGTGAAGACCGGGAAAGTGAGAAAAATCGTTTGAGGGAGTTTCCAAGTTTTCTGGTGTGCATAGAGCAGTAATTCTTGGCTAAGGTACTTTGCGACCCCCTAATCTAAGTACTGGGTGTGTTGGGTGACTACCTTCTGCAAGTATTTAAGATTTCAAAAAAGTTGAAAACAGCGTTGCATGGTCCCTTTAAAGAAAAGCTTTCCTAGTGGGACCGATGGCTTTCTGTCAAAAAAACTAGTGCATTTCTCCATAGACCGGTCTGTCGACTGAAAAGCTGATAAGATATCGAGACACACGGCGCATGCGTGAAACCGGGCTTCCATAGTGTTAAAATGGTTACTTAAAAATCGAGAAAAAGGGACGGTTCTAGGTGAGACAACGCACGCATCGATAATGATCTCATAAACCAGGTATTGGTATACATATAGATCATTCGTAGATGCGCGTTTCCCTAGTGCGAGAAAAATGATCGCATGGGTTCGTTCTTCGTTTAAGATTTAGTCTTTAAAGGGTTAACCATCTATTGGACGCTTTTTAAGCTTTCGAGCTTCTCTGAACTTTCTTTACGAAGGGATGGCGATTTTTTTTTATTTGCAGCCTCCTTTATCTGTCTTTACGCTAAGCATATCTTACGATGGTACTGTACATAGTCAACACACTTATCCTGCAACGCCCATCACTTGCCCTCGCTCTGTTTCCGGGTTGCCTTTCACGCCGCTAAATGGGATCCGTCCAAGCCACCTAAACTCTCCCGAACTTGTCCAAAAAACGAGGCAACTAGAAGACACCGCTACCACCATCGTTCCCTTTCTCCTTTTACTTCCTCCAAGGCCCAGTCCCTTGAGGAACCGCTTCTGAGGCCTCGTCCACGGCACTCGGATTTCCCTGAGCCAGAGTGCGGGCCCTTCCTTTCCTATTCCAGCTTCCCTATTTCACAGGCCAACAAAATGCGTTTACCACCCCCTACAACACCTGAACATTCCGTAGAAGCCACCTCACTCACCTTTCCCACCATTCCCGATCTCCTCTGATAAGGTGGTCACTCAATTACCACGTTTTGCGCCTCTGTCTTGCTGCGTTGCAATTAAGAACCGGCATCGCCGCTCGCTGTGAGCCCAAGGGTGCTAACCTTGGTGCTGTTGCGTATGGACCACTTAGGGGCAGTCACAGTACCAATGGAAAATTGCTTCTTCCACAGCGGAGTGCGTATACGCCGGGATATTTCGTGGCCATCGTCGGTGTCGACAAAAAAAATCGCCTCAACCACCGGTGGACAGAAAAAATTACCCCACCTTCCCGCAAGGGGAACCCTGTGGAGATGCGACGCATCTTGGGGTCCATTCAACGCATCGATGGAAATGGGAACGCCGGTGCTGGAACGACCACGGCTATGACACAACGTGGCGCGGATATGACGCAACACAATCCAACACAATCCACTTTAATCCAATCCAATCCAAATCCAATCCAAGCCAAGCCAAGCCAACGCAATCGAATCCAATACAATGCTTCTCGCGAGAGAGTGTTCGCTATCGGAGAGGAGAGGGGGTGAGCGGCGGAGAGCGCAGCTCGCGCGGCGAGGAGAATGGGGGAGGGGTGCGGACGGACAACAACAACGCCGTATGGAGGGACAAGGCGAGTGAATGAGATGCAGTCGCATCTAAAAAAAGAATTAGGTCCTCTGGTTGGTGATGAGAGAGGTAAATTATTTCCTGCGGTGACGAGAGTGAGTACAATTTCTCTACTCTGCAGTAGAAGTCGAAACATCCCAGAAGCGGGAGGTTCATTACTGCCATTTATAATTACCGCAATCAATTCTCTTGGTTCTGCAACCAAATGATGGTCACCTTTGCTAGATGATGACAGTTCAATGAATCACGTAGTTTGTTTTAATGGCACCTAATTTGTGAAGTCATACATAGCCCGATGAAATATCTAGCACCTAAGAAGGTAATCAAAACATATAAGATCCGTACTACGTAACGTTTTATAGACTCTCCCTTCGAATCTGATTGATTGTAGGGTTTAACGCGCCGACGCAACGCAGGCGATGAGGCGCGCCGTAGTGGAGGGCTCCGGATTAATTTTGACCACCTGGGGATCCTTAACATGCGCCGAAATCTCGTACACACAGGCATTTTTGCAGTTCGCCTCCATCAGAAAAGCAGCCGCCGCGGCCGGCTCCCTTCGAACCTAACTTCACCACCCAAACATAAATACAGCGAGAAGTTGGCGGCTAAAACACAGCCAAATATGTAGAATACAGACTTCGGCTAGTTGGTACATTACCACAAGGAAAAATTACGCGGAAAAAGAGGGACAAAACAAGGCGGCTAGACTAGCAGAACGCAGACTAGCAACTTATTTTTATTTGAGTAAAGAAGTTGCGGAGTCCGCTTTTCTGATGCAAGCGAAAGAAAAAACGCCAGTGTGTTCGAGATTTCGGCGCACGTTAAAGATGCCCTGCAGGTGGTCAAAATTAATCCGGAGCCGTCCACTACGGCGTGCCTCATTGCCTGTGTAGCGTCGCCGCGTTAAGCCTCATAACCAATTGATTGGTTTGATTAATTAATTGTAGGATTTAACGCGCCAACGAAGCGCAGGCGATGAGGCGCGCCGTAGTGGACAGCTCCGGATTAATGTTGACCACCTGCAGGACATCTTTAACGTGCGCCGACATCTCAAACACAAGGGCGTTTCTTTCTTTTTTTTTTTTTTTTTTTCCTTTTCGCCTGCATCAGAAAAGCGGCCGGCGTGGCCGGAAATGGAACCCACGTTCTCGTGCTCAGCGGGGCTCATAATCAATCAATCAGTCAATCAATCAATTATTTTAGTAAAGAAACACACAAGAAATAAAGGCGTTCTACGCATGTGCGAAAACCTAAGGCAAGAACAGAAGGAAAGACGGACTGCGACACGGGGAGCAAGGCTCTACTGTGCTCTAATCAGTACAATGATTCCGCGCATTCACTAACGTTTCCTCATCACCGCGAAACCACGACACGGCAAGGAGTGTGATTGACCTCGTGCCGCGTGTTAACACGGGGGCCCCCCGTGTAGAGTCAACCAGCGCGCGTTACCGCCGCGCACGCGCGATCTCGCTGGCATCGCGGAGACGAGAGAGCCGGGTCATCCATCAAGGCCCGGGCAAGAGGAGAGGACGGCCGCTGTTGCAGGCCCGGTCATTAATGAAGACGGAACGCCGGCCGCCGCGTACGCACACCAGAGAGAGCGAGAGAGAAAAACTAGAAAGACGGACGAATCGCGGGAAAGAAAGAAAGGTAGTCGCAAACAAAACAAAAAGGTGGGCAGCAGCAGCTCCGTGGGGACAACAATCACGACGGTGTGAGCACGAGAACACGTCACTGCGGGACACCCGCGCGCTAAGTGCTGCCGCAGAGTCAACAACAACGAGAGCGGCTCTCTGAAAGAGCAGCCGGCTCTTAATTGCCGCCCCCTGAGCCTGACAGCCTTTCCGACGACCGACGTTAGCCGTGTTTTAAAGCGAACGAACCTACACGCGTATAGGAGAAGGGGAAGGGCGAGCAAGTGATCTTATACATTAGGCTCCGCATTAGTGGGCGATATTTTAACGCTGCGGCCATTTACAAGCTCGATCAACGCTGCATGACAGGTGCTCCGGGGTTCGACGCACTTAAGTCATATTCGTGCTGGAAGCAGAAAATTTCTGCTGTGTGCGATGGGCGCACTGTGCTCCGTCAGATCATGATCGCTGTGAATTTCTACGCTGGAAGCACAATACATACAACAAAAAACAAAGCGTGGATACACTGGGCTAGCGTATTTGTCGGCTAAACGCAACTCGCAGAAACAAGCTGTTAGTCCAGACCTGGGCAGAATGCGGCCAAGAGAACGCCATGCGATCGCTACCCATGAAGCAGGCATAATTCTGCTTAGCAAAACAGCGCGAATTGCCACCTGGGTATGCGTGCTATATGTTTCAGTAGCCTTATTTTCAGCATATTTCTGCCAATATCGGGAATCAGAACAACGTAATCTGGCACCGCAGTTGACTATCATTGTTTGTATCCCATTATGCACGGTTCGGCGCCAAAAGGGACAGGGACTAGACAAGACACAACACAAGAGCGTTCTTGTGTTGCGTATTTTCTAGTCCCTATCTCTTTTTTTTTTTTTTTTTTTTGCACTGAACCATGCAAAACGTAATCTGCTATGTATTACGTGCCGCACAGATCAGTTCAGCCGATTGTTGCGGCCCTTCAGGACAGTTCCAGTTTCGAATGTGGTCTCTTGGGAGGAACAATCCCCAACCCTTGAAAATGAATATCAGGAATTTTACCTTGATCTCAAAACAATTCTGTGCTCCCTAAACTTAAATGGGTAACTCCCTACCCAATCGCAATAACCCTGACTCCGAATCGCTCTCGCCTAAGTAGCGTTGACGTGTTTTTTACAAGTGTAGTTCAGGCCTCCCTAAATCTCGTCCTATTCCACCCTCCCATCCAAGCCCCGTCCGACGCAAGTCCGCACTTATGCTCACAAAGACAGCTCCCCGCAGGACTCCCGTTCACCGCGCGGCCATCTCGTACGGAGGAACCAAGCGGCCTGTCCGCAGAGCCCCGGATGACAATGGTCGTTACGGGCGACCTCTGGGGAGAAATCGCTGAGGGGGAAACGAAGGGACGGCGACTGCAGATTCGATTACGCGCCGATTGTTTCCTCCGGCTGCGCCAGGGGAGAGCGCTACTCGTTAGCGCGCGATTAGGGATTCCCGCTCGCTTATTGGCTGGACGAAGAAGGGGGCACCGTTTGAATGCCCTCTGACCTCGTTCTGAGCTGTCGCGCATGACGCCGAAAGAACGCACTCCTACAGAGGGATTAAACAACGCAAGAAACGCGCTGGGAAAAGTGATCGTTTGGAGGGAGAAGTGCTTAGCATAATCCAAAAGGGTACAGTCGCGTGCGATTTGAAGGTAATCGCGCGAGCTTCGAGCGATAAAGACGATAACGCCCCCGCGGGGCATTTTTCGGTGCTCCTGGGACCTAGCTTATGCACTCTCCTCTCCCTAGGTCGCTGTTCCTTCAAGAAGTCATCCCTCCCGCGGCTAGTAAACCACCCGCTCAGCTTTGTGGTGATTTCGTGTGGTTGTGTACCGTCAGACTACACGCCTGCGGTAACACCGTCCTCCCCGTTGTGGTGCCTGGCAACACCGGACATTCGTCTGCATGTTCCGGGCATTGGAAAAAAGGCCGACTTACCACCACTGGCTCTCAGACAGTTTTCTATGCAGTTACTGTACGAACAACACAATGACCGGAAGCATGTATACACAGACGGTTCTGTGACGTCCTCGAGCTCGGCAGGTGCGGTGGTTATACTATCAGAATCAACCAAATTTCGATTCCGTGTCGCCCATGTGACGAGTTCGACGGCTACTGAACTTGCAGCCATCCGTGAAGCTCTTCAATACATCATGGAAGCTTCTCCCCAAAAATGGTCCATTTTTACCGACTCCAAAGGCGCCCTGCAAAGCTTCCGAGCAGCCCTGCGCTACGGTCCTTTGCACCAACTAGTGACAGAAATTCGGGAATTATTTCACCAGGCTGTCATAAAGGGCCATAATATTGTATTTCAGTGGCTGCCAAGTCACTGTCGAATCACCGGCATTGTCTCGGCTGATGCAGCTGCCCGGACAGGCCATGACAGTGAAAGGACCATCTTGCTTCCGCTTGCAAGGACTGATGCCGCTAGGCTGCTTCGTCAGTTAGCGCGGAGGACCTCCATTACTCAATGGAATACACCGGACTTTGTGCACCCGCGCCTCCACAACCAGGACCCTCTACTCCAGCGTCGTCTTCCGTGTGGGCTGACTCGATCACAGTCTACTTTACTTTGTAGGCTGTGGTTGGGAGTGGCCTTCACGAAAGCCTACTCCTTCCTCATCGGGATGGCCAGTAGTGCCCACTGCGACGCCTGCGAGGTTGAAGAGACAATCGACCATGTGCTTTGTTGTTGCCCCGAGTATTCATCGGAAAGACGCGTTTTGGCAGCCGAGCTCAGAAGATTGGACAATCAACAGTTCAAGCTAGAGACTATTCTAGGGCAAAGACCCCTACAATCGACTTCGCAGAAGGCAACAAAAGCCCTTCTGCGTTTTATGAAGGACACAGGTTTAGCTGAGAGACTCTAGTGCCCACGAAGGGACTAAAGTGTGTGCGCGACCCCGCTCCTATCCCCCCTTTTTCGCCTGCCATCTCTTTTATCCCCTGAACACCCCTTCCCCAGTGCCGAGTAGCAATCCGGGCTCTAAGCCTGGATAACCTCTCGGCCTTTCCTTTCGCTTTTCTCCTCCTCCTCGTGTGGTTGTACTCAAGTGTAGGCTTTCTTCTTGGTTATAGTGAGCAGCGATAGCCCCCATTGGTATCAATGCCCAGTATTTCCCGACAATGTGTTCGTGCGCACTTTTCGTGAACTGCTGTAAGAGAAAACAAGCGGGATGCCGTCGCTGCGTGCGCGGTAAGAAAGAGAAACGGGTAACTGGTTTTGCCGCGGGAGTGATGGCCGCTTGAATAAACAGCGACCGAGGGAGAGAAGAACGCGTAAACAAGGAACCAGGGGCAGTGAAACAAGCCGCGCGGGGGCGTTATCGTCGTGGTCGGGGCACACTCGCACGATTACGTTCAAATCGCACGCGACTGTACCATGTTTGGCTAGTTGGTGGTGAGATGCAAAGAACAGCGCATATTTTGACAGAACGGACGGAAACACACACCACAGGCGCTGACTGTCAACTGATCACTTTATTACAAGTTGGGGAAAATAAACAGCACACTTAATGGAAAGAACAACAAGCGCGTACAGAAGAGAGGAAAAGATTGCCCGATCTGTCAAACCATTATGACATCACTGGATTTATCGCCACATCCGCGTTTCCCTGGCCTCCAAGAACGCGATTTTCTTTGGCGTGATAGCTATCGAAGGCACGCTGACACAGCTATCACCAGCTCTTGCAGTCCTTGCAGCTTCAACATGCTTCCTCGTGGTTTGGTTTTTGCTCTTAATTATTACCGTTGTTTTCTTTTTTTTTTTTTTTTCAAACTCGGGAATACGACCAGCACAGAGCAGTCAGTCATGTACGTAGCATGGTGTCTAAAATATATGCACAGAGTGAGCCTTGGGCACCCCGGACCCGCTTAATGTAGAAATCTGAATGCACTGAAAGACGTAGTGCACGCGCATCAGATTACGATATTAACCTGTTGTAGTGCAGAAAACTCTAAACGAGGAAGTCGTCTCATGCGTTGCCTTGGTATTCCGTTAGATTCTTTCCTCTCCGCGCGCTCGGTCTGCATGCACATTTTATGTTGCGTCCAGACACGTTTACTTGCAATGTTCGGAGACTTAAAAAGTCTTGTACGAGCAGTTTGGCGCGACAGGTCTATTCACTTCTTCCAATCGCGACACCCACAAGACTTTTCCCTCTCCTCCTAGGAGACCTACAGCCACACCGAAACCCTGTCAATTCTATTGCCTACTTCCTCTGACCCTATCTTTTCACCTGCTTCTCCCTACAGGCCAAGAACCCGTAAGTTTGGTTTAATTTTCAGATATGTGCTTAAAGTTTACATTTCACGTACACAGGCATAAAGGTTTTCATATGTTTAGGTTACGACTAGAGGCATTCGACCCCTTATAGTTGCAATTTAATTTAGGAGGCAATGAAAATAGCGAGTACAGGGCTTTTCCAGCGGTTGACGTCAAGCGTTTAAATTCTTATTATCTCGCGTGCGGCGGAGTTAGCACGCTAATTCGTGGGAACATATATCTGAGCGCATTGCTTAACACATGCCTAATCTAGTAAGCTTTTCTTTGTAAAAATACGTTTTTTTTACCATAATGAGTAGTTTAAACATGTTGTAGAGAGAGAGAGAGAAACAACTTTCGCTGAGCCCATTTCAGGTGACGCTCGCAGGCGTCAGACGGGGTGGAACCCTATTCACGAGGGTTGTAGGTTTATGTTGTAGGTTGTAGGTTTATTGATTGTTACACCCCACATCAAAAATCTGCAAAGGAGGAGGAGGAGGAGGAGGAGGACGCATAAACGTTTATTAAATATGTTCCAGATTAAGAGCAACTCATGGCCTCCTTAGCCCAGGCAGCCGCACGCTTTCGCTGATCAGGTGTCCCGCTAGATCAGGCTTTGTTGGTCCTATTCTTATATTTTTGTTTCATATCGCGAGAAAAATTGTCCGGAAATGAGGCAGTTCGCGAAATATAGCCTATTTTGTCCTTGTGAGAAGGAACCCATTGTGTGCCGTCTGCCTGTATACGTCCTACGCAGAAGCCGCTACAGTTGTGAGGGAGGTAGCTGCGTAGTGCCAGTAGTGCGCATGGGCGACCGATTGAGAACGCTCGCCTTTGAACGAGCGAACGTCTGGACCACAAAATCGTATCATCAATATAAGTGAGCACTTTGCTACCGTCATTTCTGGGGCAGTTCTCTTGGCAGTTCTTTTGTGACAGTCACTTGGCAGTAACGTTGTGTCTACCGCGTTAGCGAAAGGGACAATTTCTTTTACTTCTAGGACATGCTAGAAATGCACGCGTGTGTTGTGCGAATGTGAGGTTTGAAAATGTAAAAAAAAAAAAACTGAAGTATGTAAAGCATGGTGATTAGAGCAAATGGGCTTAGAAGGAGAATGAGAGGGAAGTATTAGGCCTGCAGAGAAAATTGCGCAGTCGTAGAAATGAATCTATATTTCATTTCCTTCTGATCGTTTGCATAATATGGATCAACCGAAATTTACATATTGTGGATCAATGAAAATGTAGGTGAACTAGGCGAAACATTAGAGGAAATGGACGTCTGGATGGGCGAAACATTTGATGCCCCGCTGTTCAGGTTGCCGCCTGGAGTCTTTCGCCCGCTTAAAATTGAAGCGAAGAAAAAAAGGCGGGGGTGCACGGCCGCGAGGATGGCGGTCACGATGGCCTTGTCTTTACGCGCGCGCGCACAACCTGGCCGCCGTAAACTGCGCCTGCGAGTGCGTGCGTGTGACGAGGCAAAGTGCTCGGCTGCAGACGAGGGCAATTCACAGAATTCGGCCGCGGCCATAGCTGCGCGCCAGTGAAGAAAGAAGGCGGGCCCCGGGCCCGCCGGGCGGAGGAAGAAAATGGCCGAATAAAGGGCCACAACACGGCCGGGCCTCTCAGCGAGATTGGGCGCCAGGACAACAGCAGCAGCAGCAGCAGCGGAGCACGAACAACCAACGGCTGCCGCTGGACGAAGGAGCGCTGCACACACCACGCGTGTACGCATTCCGAACGAGCGCTGCCCGGCTTCGACACGACCGACAGAGACGACCGGAGAATGCGCTGAAACCGTTGGACGACGCACGGCGTAGAGAAGCGGGAGGAGAAAAAAAAAAAAAAAAAGAACAGGAAAGGGCGTAGAGGGAGGCCTTGCGGCACGCACGCGTGGCGGCCCACGCTTGGCGCACGCACAATTTTGTCCGATTATACTGGGGTGGAAGGGTGGAATGAACGGAAAAGAATGGGGAGCCTATTACTCCACCGGGCAAGATAAGCAAAGGAGCACAGAGGGAAGCGAAGGATGGCGTAGCGGTGGCCGACCCGGGAAGAAGGGCGAAAAAGAAAAGAGCGCGACAGACGGCTGAACCATCAATTCATCTTTTGAAGCGTCCTCTTGCCATCTATCTACCCACGCGGTGTGGGCACTTTGCGTCGCTCTTTTGTTGTCGCTGTTTTGCTCTTGCTTTTAGGCGAAGCCGCTGCACGCTCTTTCGCAGCGGCAACTATTCTTCGCTACAATGTATCACGAAAAGAAACACCGAAATATAAAAATAAGAGGAACTCGGGCGCTCTTGTTTGTCTCTATTCGTTCAGGACCCCAGGTCTCCTCCTCCACTTTCGACGGCGATTTCGCGCGTTCGTCCCATTTCTGCTTTTGGCTGCCGTTATAGCCGCTGTGAGCGCCGAGAGGAGGCGATTGCCACGCGCGAGAAAGAGGCTTCCAATCGTCATCGGCATCGTTTATCTCCGTCGGCATCTCGGCAGCCAAGCACGCGACACCGACCGCCGCCATTATCGCGGCGACGCCCGAAATCCCCCGAATTTCAGCGCCCGACGTGGCCGCGCTGGGAATGCGTCCACAGCTCAAAATTCGTAGGGGACCAAGCGATGCTCTCGTCACGGCAAAGAGCGACAAACAAAAGAAGCGACAATCGCGTCACAACAAACGCGATATGATTGTCTGTGAAACGTGCCGACTTTGTCAGAACCTCTTTTAAGCGTCCTTCGTTACGAAGAGGGCATTTTTCGTTCGAGAGACAAGCGGAACTTAATCAGCAACCCTTGTGCGTTTCGTGGCACCAGGCTGTATTTCCTCCACCCGTATTGTGAGCTAATGGAGACGGCAGTCCCGGAAGGTTTCTTTGATCCAGTTACAGTGTAAACATTGTTACACAACATTTCCCAAGAGTAATGATGTTCAAAAGAAGAGGGGCTTATAATGAAAAGGGACTCAATAATCGAATGCCTAACAAATCGAATGCCTTTACAGCAGGACCAAATAATTGAGGTGACAGGCAAAATGCTTCTAATTAGTGCCTGATGTAAATAAATGAGCCAATTACAGAGGTCGAAACTGTTAACAACGCGTTAACGCATTGCCTTTGACCCATGCAGAGCATCCTGATGATAGCCACCGGTGAGACCAGCGAAATTAGGAGACGGCGCTGCGACAACTGGGCATGTTACCCTATTGTTTCTTTTACTTTTTTCTTTGCAGGCAGCTTGCGTTTTGGTTGTGCTTTTAGTGTGAAAACAAACGATTCTCAGGCGTTAATAGCATCGGGGGTGATTACTCTTAACAATGACACATTCGGTGCCCAGCCACATTCAAGTCCTCGACACTTCGCATGCATGCGCATGCGTGGTAAAACTTCACTGCGCTGATAATGAACGGCTGCGCTAAAAAATCGTGCAAAATGCGAGATCAAAACGCCAATGCTTGTCAGCCGGGTGTTATTTCTAAAATAGGCGGTGGCCGCTGTCGCAGTAAAGGACTGTTTATGTCGAACCTTTCCGCAGAGCGCGGAAGCATCTGCAATATCTTTCAAATTTCTCACTGCCGCAGTGCGGTCACCTATTCTCGCTAGTCACGCCGATGGCTATCAGCTGGCTGCGCTGCATATATTTTCACACGTTCGTGCGTTGTTGTTAGCAGTTTCTAAGATTGCACTTCAGAATACAATAGCAAAGAAAATTTGATAGCCAGTGGCGCTCGCGTTTCTGGCAAGAAGAAATAAAAAGTGGAGGTGAGGAGATGTCCGAACTAAAAACGTTGCGCATTACTTTTCTTTTTTTTTCTGCGTTTGCGCTTTCCTTGTTTCGTATGGCTTGCTTGTGCGCGCGCGCTTTCAATCGGCATGACGCAAAACATGAATTCGCCAAAACAGACTATTCTTCCGTAAACTGAAACTGGTGCCCTTTTCTCGACTGCACAAATTCCCAGGCGATTCGCCATGTTTTTTGCGTAAAACGACTATCAGTGACGTGATGCACGTATTGCTCTGACGACATGCCGTGTAATTTGACGCTTCACTCATAAATATCGCAACCAAGGTATCAAATATTGCGCATAAAATATAACAACACTTGCCATGTACAATAAAAATTAAGCAGGTCGCTGAGGCTGGCAAGAGAAACACATTTCTGCAGTTCATAATTGCAGTCAACTCCCCAAGGCGATCGAGTAACGTTGATCCAAAGCGAGCGAAAGGCGGATGTTGAGCTAAAGAACATCACACAATCTTTTTTACCGTGTCTATTGTTTCTTTCAGTCGTTTATAGTAACATAGTTGGGCTCTCTGCTTCAAGCTTTGTTGCGTTATCTCCTTCTCGAGTCAGTTTATTATCTCTGTGCCTTCACGGTCGCCACCGCCGCCACGCTACCATCTGCTGATATGTGACAAGTTTATGGCGTGATCACAGAAAAAGACGGCCACGACCATCGCTTGTATGACACACAAGAGCAGCGAAGCGCTACGCCTGTTAACCGCGGAACGCAGCGATGTGGCCGATTCCCTCATTTGTCAAGCTTGACTTCAATCAGCGCTGTAATGAACGAAAGAGTCACTTTTCTTTGTTATTTTTCTCTTGAGTTCGATCATGTGACCCAGCAGCTTACTAGGAGGAGCGTGGACCATGCATTGGGTTCTCTTTGTCATGAAGAGGTTTGTACTGCCCTCTTATGCTACGGTTACGCCGAACCAATAACATTTTATTTTATTGCCAAACATAGAAGCAAAATACTGCACGTTACTTGTATGCTCCGTGATCGCTGACTTGAAAACAGTCGAAACTATTATTCGTTTCGGTAGAAAACATGCTTTAAACTGCGCGTCATGCGAAACTGCGCCTGCTGCAAATTCACTGCTGCGGCGCCGAAGGTAGGGGAAATTTTTTGCCCTATTTGGCGGCAAAAGCAGCCAGCATTTTCAAGCTGTTACGTAGCATTGCGTCACTTTTACGCAGGCTGAAGTTGCCAATGTGTGACGTGATCGTTCCCGCCAATTGTTTAAATAACGTCACGCCTTTTCAGCCAATCACAGAGAGAGCGTGTATTACAAGCAGTATTGTTGTTGAATAGCAAAGACAGGTACACGCTGCGATCTGAGATGCATTCAGTCTAGTTTTTTATTGCCGGCCAAGAATTACGTGCTTCAGTGAAGAGAAATAAGGCAAACTTTAGAAGTGTTGCCCGTAAATGTCATAAAACGTCAAAATGACGAAGGCCCACACAACCGCTTCGTCAACCGGAAGCACGTGACCAAAACTGAAGGCCAATTAGAAAAGACTTTTGCCAAATTCCCACTTTCCCTAGGAATTTGTGCAGTCGAGAATAGGGCCCCTGATGCCCAATCGGGCACGCTCCATACGTTTCCTTTATATACAGGGTGTCCCGCTATCAGGCACTAAGTTATTAACGAACGGCAATGGTGTTACTCGAAGAAAACCTAATGCATAATGTTTCCAGTAGAGCGGAGCAGCGGCCAGTAACCTTTCGGTTAATTAGATTTACTTAATTAATTAACTAATTACTTGTCTAACTCGATAAGTACTGTCCTAATCATTCATTTGTAAATGAGGAACCCATGGGAGGCATCTAACTGCGATATTTTCAGCGACGAACTAATTGCGCACTCACTTACTCTGACTGATAAATAAACCCCGTGAAATATGAAAATACCACGTGACGGCGCCCCCCACCCGCTTTAAAAACCAACGCGGGAAGCAGCAGAAATTCCCCCCAAGTAACGGAAGATAGCAAATTTCTCCCGGCGAGTTTGATTTTGAATTTACCGGCTGAAGCAGAGTAGGTAAAGTCAACTGCAAGCATTCATAAGCTGGATGAGGGATTTTCCCTACTCACCGTTGATTTACTGTACAAATAAATCCATTCCTGTCTTCATTTAATTGCCATCCCACTCGAGCGCGAAAGAAGAGTTTTTTTTTTTTCTTCGCTGACACATCAAAATTGGTTTGCGACTTCGCGGTGCAAAACGCAAAATAGCGAAATGCCGCACTGATGAAGGGTGTTTTGCGAGCCCGCGTGATTGCCGTTCCGGGTACGGCAACGTCGCGGTATTACCCGGTCGTACGTGCAGACGTCGAGCGAGCTGCGAGTGTTATACGGCGCGGGGGACGTGTATTCCGTGATGAAAGTCGGAAACACGGTCCCTAATGACTCCAATATTGCGGTTCGACGAACTCAACCCTTCAGCCATGGAGCGGTCGAGATTGGACCGCAATATACCTGGCCGATGTGAGCGATTAAGATAAAAAGTCAATAAAGGTTAATAAATAAAAATGGGAAAGGCTGGCGGTGTTATCTTGACAGTAAAAAAATGCAATCTTAGTGCAGAAGCTGAAACGGCAATGTTCTCAGGGAACGTATATTAACAAAGACGGCATACACCGAAGCAGTTTCGAGGCTATATCCAGATCCCAGGCCACATAAACGAACACTGGCGAAAAAAAATTGAATAAAACGCTGGAGGTTTCGTGAAAGGAATGTGCCCCACAAAGGCACCACTGAAAGTGTTACGAGAAATGTATTATCGCCAGAAGCCAGAATCACAAAACCGAACGTTCGCTGCATCCTTCATTACGAGAGGTACTTCCTTGCTTTATTTTCTTAAGCTATTTTTGTTTTCTTAGGTCAATGGTGAATCTTTATCTTTGGTCTTTTTGAAATTTCTGGAGCCCATGACATTGATGTTGGTCGCAAAAATTTTCATTCCCAAGCGATTAGTTAATGACGTCATTTTTCTCAGGTGCGCATTAGGCGACAAGATTATCATTCAGAAATAGAGAAATGTAAAGGACTGGAACGTCTAAAATCCTCACCAAAACCAAATCTGTAATTGTATATATATTGAACTGACAACTTCAACAGAGCTGGTGCCGCCTTTCCGATTAAAAACTTCCTCAAATCCCCCAGCGAGAAGTATCGGAATGAAGTCGCTACATTGTGAAATCACTCGGATAGAGTTTTCCGTCAAGGATCCGGAAAGTTACGATGAAACAAGTAACGAAAAAAGGGGGACAGCACGGTACAAAAATATCGACTGCAGTCAGGCCCGAAGAAAACGCAACGGGTAGAACGCACGGGACAAAAGACAAGCGGGTGCCGCGAACTTGTCTGACACTCCCGTTCCTTTGTCTGCTAGCGCACAGATGGGGAAAAAAAGGTGAAATCTGAACTATTAGAAGAGAAACAAAAACTATAGAAAGAGATTGTCCGAGACGAAGCGGCGCTCTTTTTCTATGTCGTTATCATCTCTCGGTACTCCCGTTCTTCTTGGGATCCCGTGCGTGTTTAGTGGCTCGCCAGCGCCGGGCTTTCCGGCTGACATGAACGGGGGAAAACGATTCAACGACGCGGACGAAACGATGAAGGCGATGTTTATCACGCCCGGCCAACCGTGCTATCACTTCCATCTCCAACTGGTCACGTGCGGCTTGCTCCGCAGCGGCCCAGGGGCAAACACTGCGACGTCACCCGAAAGAGTAGCAGCTGCCCGGTGGGAAAACTTTGAAGCCCCGTCTCCTGCCCTCCTCTTCCTCTTAGGAGGAGCACGATCTTGCCATCGATCACGCAAGGAGGCGGAGGTAAAGACGATACGGCAGGCGCCTCGTCGGAGAGCTTGTGCTCACACCAGGCCTTTCTGCGGGGGACGTAAAATAAAAGCAAAAGGCAGGACGGGCTTTCCAACCATTCGACAAGCCGCTGATGGAGACGAAGACGAAGATGTGAGATTCGGAGAGGGGACCGTTGCGCTGCCACGCAGTTTTGACAGCACGCCTGATGAGGAAGCTTTGGCAGCGAAAATTGGCCCGGAATAATAGCGCCACCAGATATGATGGATCTAACGAATCGTTTGCGTGACTTCCCGGCGACGAAGAAAAATCGTGGTGGACCATATTGTCGCCACGCCTTGCCTGTTTCCTCTAACGGGTGACGTGGAGCCATTTTCACTCTTCTCATCACAGATTGCCCTTTCGGGCGTTTAGTCCCGGGCTTGTGGGGCAATTAGAGCTCCGTGCGCTGTCCCTGCGTTTTTCTTTTGCTAACACAAGAGCTCTGTGGCTGCGTGTTGTCCCAGAGACACACGCACGTATCTGCACCCAATTTTCGAACAAGCTTCTTTATTAATAAACCCGCTATATGGCAAATGCGGTGCAATATATGAAAACTAACTTTTCTCTGCCTGGCCTGTAAAGGGTACTCTACCGCATGCGCTTGGGCGATAGCAGAAGCTGACTTTAGGCATTCACACAGTGGAAGAATCCGAGGCCCTACAACCGACGAAAGTGTTACAAATGCGGTGGACATTGTTAAACGTTTTGGGTCAATCACAGGTAGTGGGGTAAACTAGGGGAAATGTTTGGGTTTCTGGCATGGGGACTGGTCTTTTACACCGGAATCTTTTGCCAACGTGAGCTTGGAAACTAGCCGACCGGCGCGACAGTTTCTGCGGGACAGTGTCATGCAGTTTGTTGAAAGGCTGGGAGTCTAGCAGCCAGTACCAAATTGGTTGGATTTTCTAGAGCCGTTAACGACTCTAAAGTGATGATAAAATGACAAAGCGCAGCAGGAGTCACGGCTGGTAAGTTTATGTCGGTGTGTGTCGTACCATTAGGCATCGTGTGGTTATTTTTATGTAGTACATGTGTCTTGAAGACTGGCAATAAAGAAAACAAAGCTGTGACACAGATAAACCTGTAGATTTTATAGGAACTGTCCACTTGGCTATACGTTCAAAGAATTTTAATTTGCAGTTGCTGGGTCAAGCTTAGGATGCGTAGTCGAACGAGGACTGGCGGTCACAGTAGCGAGGAAAAATCGAGAGTTATGCATAGCGGGTACTGTCCGGTAACGCTACGGCGGCGGATAACGGGGCACGACTGGGAAGGTGAAAATTCGTTCCGGTGGGGGGATTAGTTGCGCGGGACAGCCTTCGCTATTTCCGCGCATTCTCTCCACTGAGGGGCAACTTCCTCGCCCTCCCCACGCGCGCTTGCGCGGTCGGGTCCCGGTAACCCCCCCACCGTAGCGTGAGCCTCCGCTAGCCGCTATGCTAAAACGATGTTGGTTCGTACAGAACAACAGGATGGTACACAACAACAGGATGGATACAACAACAACAGTACACAACAACAGGATGGATGCTATTGTTGTCAGGCGTTTGTTGCACACTGAGGGATAAGAATTGGATAAGACCCCTTTGCAGGATGACTTGACCCGTGACGCATAAGCCGAGCTAGTTATTTTCCCCTACTTTTATCATTTCAATCTTGTAGTCATTTCCTTCAGCAGCCATACTGTCATCAAAGTGAAGCTTTCTATCCTTTACTGATATCATCGTACGGTGGAATAGAATGTGATGCAAAAAAGCCAACTTCAGACAATGGGTTTTACAAAGTGATGATAATAATAAGCAAAGGCACATCAGTAGAGTCCGGAACTTTAAGCAAAATGCGTATTTCTTCCTTAAATCCGTATCAAGCCTATTTAACATATAAACATGAACTAAGGTAAGGGGAGCATTCTAAGCAATACTTTATTGTGCCTATAATGCCTATTTTGACTATACGGGCTTTTTAAGTGTGAATGCACTTCTTAAGCGACCCTGAACCTGCGTCCACCGGCGATGTCCGCATAGCATACCCACGTGGGGGATTGGCCAGGAATCTCCTCGTCTTCCTTGGCAACGGGGGGAGATGGGCGCGCGCTGCCTGGCCGCTGACATGGCACATACCCACGTGGGGGATTGGCCAGGAATCGGGCGTGAGAAGGGCTAATGCACCCGCTTAAAGGAGTACTGACACGAAATTTCAAAGCTGAGATCCGCTCTAGCAATCAAGTACAACGACAACACAAATAGGTGTCTGTGAATAAATGCATCTTTCTTTCTTTGTAGTTGTGTGTGTGTGTGTGTGATCTCTCTTTCGCGAACATTACCGAACCGCGCAATTTCAACTCGTGCATTCGAACTTTCACATTCTTCCCCTCGGGGAAATGCGGGGAATTTTTAGTGCCTATTTTGACTATGTATACCCCTACATGGGCTTTTTGGGCCCTAAAATGCCTTTTTTGTGTTACATATGCTTTTTTTTTGTTGTTTTTTGAGTCGTTGGGCTGCACGGACTGTTCACGCTTCAGAGGCCCGCAACGAAGTGTTTGTCGCACCCCGTTTGCAAAAAAAAAAAAAAAGAAAAAAAAATCCGCGAGTCGTGCCAAGCAAGCCCAGAAACAGAAACCGTGAACAAGCCACCGCCACCTGGACCTCGTCCCATCGGTCGAGCCGCCAGAGGCCCGTACGCAGCGAAACGGAGCCAACCTCACTGACGTCACCGTTGTCCACACGAAATGTTTTGTTCTATGTCCTTCTGACGCGCTGTGTGCGTGGGCCAACGTCGAGAACGTTTGCCTATGTGTCCCATCCATTGCTAACGCAATAAAAACCACGGCACCGATGGATCTATGGAATTCAACTCTCCTGTGAAAAGCTTCTTCTCTGTCAACGAATAAATATCTGCAGTTAAGACCTTTCTTTGGTTTGCAGTTGTGTTTTCAAGCAGCAGTTACCGATTGTCCCTCTTCAACCACAGCCCATTGCTACGACTTAAAATGTCGGCTAAGCGCGGAAAACTGCTACAAATACACTAGCCGATGAGCATTGCAGACGACAAAAGCATCGCAGCCGAAATTGTTTACACCATGGTACACTTGAACGTGACTTGGCCCATTTGTGGGCTTATTTCAGAGTCTTAGCAAAAAGCATTTCTGCGGCTGAGAGCTTGGTCGCCACTCTGACTAAGAATGCTGAGCTGATTGCGAGGGTCCAGGGCTTACCCGCAACAATCCCCAAAGGACCAGTTCCTGTTAGAGCCATTCCTGTCTGACAATCTGCCATTCTGTCTGACATAAAATTCCTGGATTCCCTGTGCTAAAAGAGCTGCCGAAGATTCTGAGCACCAAACAATAATATTTCAGATGGAATCCGGTCATGAAGCGCCCCTAAGAACAATCATGCTCCTCCAACTTCAGTGAACGTTGAGCGTTGTTTTTTTTCGCACACAATTATCGACCGAAATGAGGTACAACTTCTAGGCGCAAATATTTGCGATGGATGTCGTTTCTCATTGCTTTTAAGCTTTTTTTGTAGTCTAATCCCCTGCATTTCACGTAAATCTGTTAAAACAGCAACTCTTGCGTGTCCTTTTTACGAATAATCTAAAATTACTTTCCCACACTGCAATACTTGTCTGCAGTTTTTGCTGCAATTCATAAATTTGTAGCAAAAGCCTATATGTGTCTAAACGACAATATTTCGTGCCTATAAATGCTCTAATGGCACTTTTTAGTGCCCATTATAGGCGCCTAAAACCGTAATTTTTCGTGCCTAAAGTTCCGGTCTCTACACATCAGGTACCACAAGACAACAAATTACACCATCTTCCCGTAGGGGAACCCTGAGTAGTATGCGAAGCAGCCATGGGGTCGACTGAAGTTCCATTAGTTTTCAGTTCGTCGTTTCCGTTGACGTTCAGCTTCGCGTGCCTTTGTTGTATCAGTAGCTTGTTGACGTAGTTTGAACGAGTGAAGGACATAAGGCGCGTTCGTAGCACATGCTCCCGTCTCCGTTTGTAGCGCAGTAGGAAGAGCGTCACGTACCTCACATTGCGGCCAGAGAGTCATGGGATCGAAACCGGGCGCTGCCTAACTATTTCTTTTTATAGTGGACTGCGCTGACGTCAGCCCAAACGCTGACGGGGCTGAAGAGACGCGCACGCGCAGTAGAGTGCGGACGGCGGACAACGACAACGAGGGAGGGAGGGACACAGCCCCGAGCATGAGATGCTTCGCATCTAAAACCCTACCCGTGGTTGGGACCGAACCTAGGTTCCTCGCGTTATGTAGCCGACGTCTGTCCGACTGCGCCATTCCGACCTTGGAATTTGGATTATGACCCAGGTTGCATGAGGGTAAGATCCGAGTTTTAGCTTTCTATTAAGAAAGGGGCTTTGATGCTTCCACGTACCACGAGCCCTGCACAGCACCCCTTCTTCCTCTTACTTCAAGCCAGGGTGTTCTCCGAACAGGTGTGTTCCTGAATTACGAATGCTCACTTTTACTCCTAGGTTTTGAATTCAATACCGCTCTTTCTAGGGATTTTAAAACGGATGATGGAGACAAACTACAACCTTGTTTTATCTGAAAGGTCCGAACACTCGATTCCTTCCCTTGAACAAGTTGCTCACATTGCTCAACTTACGCATTGTAAGTTGAACAATGTAAAACTTACATACACATTGTAAAACTTACAAATTTCGCGCTGCACAACCTCATGAGGGGTGTAACTAGGGATACACTTATTCAGGCTCTTTAACAGACTTAGGCTTACCGCGGATAGTCCGCGGGTATTATGCGTACTCTGCGCGCCATAGAAACGCATGTGAAAAACGAGCGCCCGCTTGCTTCTCGGGAACCTGGGGTTCGTACGACGCTGATAATTGACGAATTAAGAGCGCCACTAAAACCAGAGTTATCCCTGTTTCATCCCACGATCGATATGTAATTGCATTGATTAACAAATCTAAAGGAGCCGAAGGAATTCCATTAACATCATAATCATCTACCCTCTTTCGGTAAATTAAGCCTATTGGAAAATTGCTCTGATCAGCACTGGACTGCAAAGCCGATAAAAACGGCCCACGAAGCACCACGGACCAGTCGCTAATCGTTCCCCGACGAAGTGCGGTTATCGTGCCCCGAAGGCTCCACGTAGGGGCGCTCTAATCAACTACTGAGGAGATCGCAAGCACAGAAGTCAGGATCAGTGTCCTCAGCGAACGGTTTACAAACACCACATTAACGAGCTCTCAATTAGTCTGGAGGAGCGTTTAAATCAGCACAAATTTCTCATTACAAACAGAGTAGGCCGCGTCTCCTAGCGACGTAATCGGAGCGTTACGACAGGCCCCCAGCCATCTGTGCGGGCTTCGAAGATAAGAGATCTCTACCCCGCTAACAAATTAGAGGTTTTACCGCTTTGCTTATCCCTAATACCATCCCGAAAGTGCTCGATCGAGCTTTCCCCTTTATCTTACCCAGCAGACTATACGTCTCTAAACAAAAGGCGTACACACAACGTGTACAATGTTTCGTTGTTGCTGTGATCTTTTGGTTCCCTCCTGGTCGTGTTCAGATGGGTTCGAGCGGAGGCAAGACCACTGCGGGTCGGGAGGCTTACGCCCGCGGCGTCAACCGTCCGAAGAGATGGCATCGAAGCGTGATCCGAGCTTTGAACTCGGTCCCGGAGCAGGGAGATTGGAATGGCTTCCGCTATCTCGACGCCCGATCTCGGCGCAGGAGGGTCCAGCTCTGCTGCCACAAGCCGCGTTTAACCAAGGAGGCTAGATTGCGCGAGGGCTGAGTCGTAACGAGTTCGCTCTAAAATTCTATTCCCGAAGCTTGCACATAATGGCATTAAGCGAAAATGAGTTCGAAAAATCCCGCGCCATCTCCGCTAACGTGAAACCTGGGGAGGGGTGAAGCATGCAGTGTATATGTGCATTCTTGGTGCCTTGGCGTTTTTGCCAACGGAGATGAAACCGTTGGGGGGTAGAGGTTTACAGTTTTGCTGTAAAAGTCTTGTATTTTTGAAGCACGACGCGTTCTAGCGCCAGGCATAAAAGGGCGTCCCGGTGCTTTTTTAGTACACGTTACGAAACGGTCCAGCGCGAGGTGTAAAAAAGTGTCCCGGTAGCTTAGTACAGTGACTACAAGGACGACGATTACGACGACGACAGGAGACGACAACATCTGCAGCCGCTAAGGGGCTTCGCCCCTAATATATACTTCTAAAACATTTGTGTGCATTCACGCACCAGGGTATCTATTTCTGCCGCATGTTCATAATAATGTTCAGTTTTTATTAAAGAGGTAGGAATTCAATCATGATTGTATTTCAACATCTATGCATGAGTACGTATGTATATATGCGATGTATAAAGGCACTAAGAAATATTTTATCCATATTTGTAATTTATATACATTTCTTAACCTGTATGTGCAATTTTTATTTCCCTGCGCTGCAACATCATTTGCCTTGCATACGTGGGACTTTCCACGTCAAGTCCATGGACGGCATTTTGATTGTGTGCCCCAACATCAGGAATTAGTGTTGGTGGTTTTGGAAATAAAGATCTGGTTTATTTCATTTGAAAGACATTCTGGTTGCTCCTGTATTCCGTTTTGTTTGAATAGTTGCGGTGCTAGTAATCGTCGTCATATCCACCGAAGAGGTCGTCGCCTTTTTTGCGGCGACTTGTGCATGCAAAGTCATCCTCAGCATTGCACACTTCCACCAGTAGCGGTGTCGGGATCTGCAAGTCGTCTCGGGAAGGACTGGCACGCTCGTAGCCATTTCTTCAATTATCCGTGATGGCTTCTAGAAAGTGCGGCGGCCGCGGTGCGCTCTTCCAAGCAGGGTGTCTTTTCATCTTTAGCATTAGCGCTGGGAGGTTTTAATTTTTTTTTTCTTGCATGCTCGGTAGCGCCTCACGACAGCGCTTAAGTTTTCTCTTTCTTTATTTCCTAAGGCCACTGCTCGATCCGGGGACTCAGCGGTCGCCGCGAGGCACGCGTTCACGAGCGTTCGCCATTTTATCGCTCCGCGGTGTTTTTGCCAAATTTTTTTTTTGCTAAAGCCACTGGGCGTGCTGAGGACGCCGACGGTCGCCGAGAGGCACGCGCTCACGAGCCTTCGGCATTTTCTTGAATTTTTTTTTTTTTTTGCAGTGGCGAAATAACGGCCTGTAGCAACAGCTCCGCCTGAAAAAGTGTTTGTAAAGCGAAGCTTTAGCGTTCTCACTGATGGCGTCTGTAACGCGAATACGCCCTGCAGGAGAGCCAACTTTCTCTGACGATGATGATGATTGGGGATGAAGTGTAGCAAAATTAAAACGCTTCCCAGCGAAGCTTGGCGACAGCTTCGTTACGCCCCCTGCGCTAGAGGTTGATGTGCAGAAGAGGGGGGAGGTGACGCGGGCGTGCGGCAGCGCGACGTAAATAGGCCTAACGTCATGTTCTGCCGTCAACATCGACCGCCGTTACCCACAGGCCGGCGTAGGATAGCAATAGCGTTGCTCTGCGTGCCGTAAGGCTGTTAGCCACAAGACGTTAACACCTAAAACTTGCACCCACTCAAAAGCTTGCTCACTGAAAGCTAAGACGGAAGTTACCATTCGCGCCGTACACCCCAAACCCAAACGTTAGGCCTACGAACTGCACACCCAAGAGTTGCTGTGGGTATTCTTGAAAAGGTTCGTACCTTCAGAGTAGCACATACTCGCAATGTTGGATTGGCTAACTAAAGAATCCATCACGAGGAAGCATCGCGTTCAACCATCGTCGTCGTTAGACGGAAGGATGGATGATTTTATTTTAACACGAAAGTGTTTTATGCCCGGGTCCACTAAGATCTGACTGCCGCCATATCCGTCACGGAAATGACATCGCCAGAAAAACTACGATTGACTCGGCTGCGCCGGGATTTGAACCACGAACTCTTTCACCGCAACGGGAGATACATAACGTGCTCTCGGCTGAGCTATGAGCAGACGCGTAAACAGTACGACAAACGGGCCTCATATCGTTCCCTTGAGGTGGTTCTGCCGTCTAGGAGAGGCGAAGCGAAGTTGTGCATCATGACGCTAATGAGCGCCGACAGTCGGCGCCTCGATGCCAGCCCCTACGTGCATGGGGGGCGTGCAGCGTAACGTGCGGAGAAGCCTGTAAAGCAACGACCACGGAGTAAGATCGTCGCCGACTTGCGAATGTCACGCTCGTGGCACGGCCCGCTGCTCCTTCGCTGCAGCGGACCGTGTGTTCTCTAAACGATTCGCTGACAACCCGTTTGGTTTCGTTCGCACGAACGGCTTGCGAGCGCCTGGGGTTTCAGTCGGTTTTAACGCAATGCTCCGGCGCGTGCAATCCTGTATAAAACCTTTGTTGTGTATAACGCTGTTATACCGACGAAATATAAATAGCGATTTGCAAGTTCATATCGATGCACAATAAACATTCAACTGCTCCTGTGAAAGCTCATCTCACTTTCGTGTTTTACCGGTTCCTATATAAGAGAGATCAACCACATTTTTTTGTTTCTTTGGTATACAGACCATTTCCCCAGGTTGCAGTTCTGTTACCATCATAGTATTTACAAAGCCACTCTCGCTCTACAGTGGGTTAGAATTAACCACACCTCTATCCGGCTTGAAAAAACCAGCTAATCACGGTCCACTGGCGGTGGCTCAGCGGCTGCAGGATGCGGGTTCGATTCCCAACCTAAATGGTGACTGTTACGATGAAGGAACAAAACGAATGCACCCATGTGTCGAGATTCCAGGGCACGCTAAGTATCCCTGAGTGGTTTAACTTACTTAGAAGCCCTAGACAGTGGGGCGCTTCAGAGCCCAGGCGTAGTTTTGGCGCGTGAAACCCCGATTAGAAATTTGGACAAGCTTACTCCACCCTAAAAATGTGACGTAACACCAGACGACAGCCAATCATTGAATATTATAACACAGCAAGAGTTCTAAATAACTGATGCCAAGCTTAGCAGAGTTTGGGTTCGGGCTAGTTGGTAGCGGCAATCTATGACTTCGTGTGGCGCAAAAAACGGACAAGGACAGAAGGAGGCCACGGGCAGCTTATGAAATGGCAGCCTTTGCGGATAAGATCCCTGTAACAAATCTGTTCTTAAGAAGTCATGATTCTAGCACTCAAAACTTGATCGAAAAAGAGAGTAGCTGTAGCAAGCACAACCTTAACGATTTTATACCGGTGTTCAAGTTGGGCCTGTTTCCCTTAAAATTCCTATTATTTCACTGCAGTAGTGAGCGAGGTATTTCTGGGTGGCTCAAATGCCGGCCCAAACCCTAAAAAACGGACTAACACACCGTTAATGCACCACAACATAGCGCCCACAAGAGCAAGCGAAATGCATTTCCCGGTGCATTATCTCTTTCCCCCAAGCAAACAAGTACAGATAAAGATAGAAAGAAAGGCGAAAGGCATGTTGCTCCAATAGCTGCGATAGTAAAATTATCCGCGAATCCTGTCCCGAGAATTCGCGGAAAGGTGTCCCTCCCGCCCCACCTTTCCCCGATCGTCCCTGGCGCTTGGGACGCTCTGAGTGGGTGTGCAAGATAACCAGCGTCTTGATATTACCGTACCACGACTGACTTGGCTTCTAAACATTAAGCCAAGAGCAGACACCCTGACGAATCATCACTCCTGTTCAATTAAGTCACAGTTTGACCAGCGTTGTGTGCCATTCGTACGAGCAATACGACCACCTGCAATGTGCAATAACCTACCTTATCCACTTCCCGGTACGTTTAAAACAAGTGGTTCATATATTTTTATGCGACAGTTCTGTTTACTCAACACACTATAAGCGGCACCATAGCCAGGGCCGCCGCATTTCAGTATTCCAATCTGTAAATGTGAGAAAAGTTTCGATGGGCTGGAGAGAAGAATGCGAAGAAAGGAAGCTCGAAGCTGAATTACGATAAATAATAAAAAAAACGCGCCAAGCTCGCACTAACGCGTAAGACTTGAAGGTAGTGAAGCTGTACGCAACCCTCACGAACATCACAATGGTTTAAATAAGTCCACGATTGCAGCCGATTTGCTTCTTCTTCACTACCACTCGAGTTACGTGGTGAACGCTGGAGATTTTTTTTTTCTTTACCAATATTTGCCAATCTCCCTAGTCGGTTTCCTCATCTTGAAGAACATGCGCTCCAGGCACGCGTGCACAAGCGCTCGGTCGGCATTTGTTGGTATTAGGGGCGCAGCCCCTTGGAGACCCCGGCTGTCGGCATCTCCTGTCATCGTCGTCGTATCTCGTATCATGTAGTCGCGGCACTAAAACCCCGGGACACTCGTTTTCCAACGCCTCACGACAGAACGTTTCATCTCCGTGGTCGAAAACTCGTATTAAAAAACACACCGGGGCCCTCGTTTTCCAACGCTTCGAACTAGAAAGCTTCGCGTTTCAAAAATACGAGACTTTTACAACAAAGCTGTATACCTATAGCCCCCAACGGTTTCATCATCTTGGGAAAAAACGCCAAGGCACCAAGAATTCACATATGCACTGCATGCTTTCCCCCTCCCCCTGTTTCACGTTAGTGGAGATGGCGCGGATTTTTTTTTTTTTTTTTTGAACAGCGGACACCTTTTTGTGGCCGATGTTGGCCAATCTCCATTAGTGGGTGTGCTTGGCTTGACGAATGTGTGCTTGAGGCACGCAGCGAACGCTGGAGTTTCTTTTATTTATTTTTCTTTACCAATATTGGCCAATCTCGATAAGTCGGTATGTTTACCTTGACGAACGTGCGCAAGAAATACGCGCGCAAGAGTGCCCGGCACTTTTTTGGTATTTTTAACTGCGGACATCACACACAAACGATCCGCTCAACAGCTTTGCTGTTAAAATAAATTTCTAAGCTCTCCACCAATCAGCCTCCTCAGCGGTGCTTGCGTAACGCTCTCCGCGAACAACAAGGAACCGGACGTCCCCATCATTTTCCGCCAGCCTGCTTATTTTCTTCGCATCCGCGAAATCCACGGAGAAAGCCTGCGGGCGTTGCGTAAGTGGCGAGATTCGACGAGCCTCATCTCCCAACGCGATTTTATCGAAAGTGGGGACCCTGGAAATGCGAGTCGACTCCAGTGGGGCTACTTGTTTGCTTTCTTAGCGAGGACAAAAGCAGCGTCTTTGCCATGGCTCGCAGAAAAGCTTTGGCAGCAAAAGTAAAAAGGAAGAAAAAGAAAGGAACTGGCCACAGAGGAAGCGTACTATAGAAGGCGGAGCGATTTTGTAACGCAGCGCACAGAAGGGAAACAGAACATCTAGGCGCAACAGATCAATATATAACGGCAATTTGAAATTACGTTCCATACGAGGTCCGCGTCATTGTTAAATAAAATCACTGCGATTTATTATTAGCATTAGCATGAACAAGCTGTATAAATATAGCCTAAATATAAAAGTATGGAAGAAAATGCATCAGCACATTTACCACGCTGTCGGCGCCAGCACTACAAAAGGTCACAAAGTTCACTAGCCAAATAGACGCCGAAGTGAATTGGTCGAAGTCTCAGGTGTGGCTCTATTGGCAGTTTAGCCAATAAAATTTGTTATTTCAATCTGCAGCGGAAGTTTATCCAGCCACCGCCCATCCACCGCAATGACTTCACAACGGTTTGGAATATGTGTTTTTGAGCTGTATCAACCTATAATTATTTTTATTTTCCCCCATTTTTAGTTTATATCGACGTTTGTGTTTCTTTGTGCGACGAATTTACAGGTTTCGCATAGAATATAAGCGCGCGGATCAGCGTGTCGTCATTGCCGACGTCAGCAGATCGCTGTTAGGAGAGTGCGAGGTAAACTTCACTTTCGAACGTACTTTTCTCGGTTAAGAGTACGTGCAAGTGGGCCGAAAAAACCCTAGACATGGCCCCAGGCATTGCTAGTTGACTCTGGTAAAGTTATTTAGGTAAAGTAAAGTAGTTGAATCAGATAAAGTAAAGTACATAAAAAATATAATAATAAGGCAATGTTTGCAACACACTTTGACACTGATAAGGTACCCCCCTTATCAGCGTGGACTGATGGAGAAGCGGCTATGGTTGTGAAATCCGAAGTCGCAAGCCCTGGGTTGAATTTCGAGATCCACCAAAACCGCCTAATGAAAAGTTAGCTACACTTTCATGAACAGGAAGACGCGAGCTTTCAGCACGCGTTAGAAAGGCCAGGTGGTCTACATTAAACCACTACACTCTACTACAGCGCGCCTAATAGCTCCTGTGTAACATCGGCGCGCACAACTCTCCGGTTAGATACCTTTTCCGCCCTACTACGGGAACGATGGCGATAGTCTTTTGCAACGTAGGCGCAAGGCATGCACTTCTGGTGCAATGCACAACGTCAATTAAACGAGATGATATCACGCGCCCTTCCCCAAACCTGCCTAAGAGATATACCAAATTTATTTTTTCAAAGGATGCATAGAAATAGGCTAACAGCGAATTTTGCGGTAAAAAATTTCTTCGTCTGGGGAAAAGTTCACCACTGCTGGAACTCAAGCCCAGGCCGCTCGCGTTTAACCGGTGACTCTAACCCGAGGCAACTCAGGTTGCACAAGGGGGTTACTTTACCGGATGACCAAGAGAACACAAGGAGTGTCCAAGCGAACAACGATTAGGTGGTGCTGGAGGCGTACAGGAAGTCCTTGGCTTGTACCGTCATGGACAAATTGAACGAGATCACAAAAATTGCGCAATTCCCATCTATGCAAGGCAAATTGTCGCATCATTCCAAAACAGCAGTACAATTTGCAAACCTGACTTTTAAAATATAGCACAACTGTGTGATTCTGTGATATCCACAAACAGAACCCTTGGATGTGGCATGTTCTGGTTTATATTTTCGCGTTAGCTTTTCATTTGTGCGTGACTATACCTATTGGAGAGATGAATGTTGCGGTAAGATGACATTTCAATTCAATTCATCTTTTATTTTCAAGAAAAGATTGTCTGGATGAGGGGGGCGGGGGGGAATCTGAAAAGAAGCAGCTTGAAAACAAACAAAACAAAACTGCGCGTTGCTCCACCCGAACTGCAAAAAAAGTATCACCGGTAACTTTCAACTTCCGGACACGAAAACATGTCATCGCAAAAAAAAATCAATAATTCCTGAAGATTATCCCTAAAGCAGTCTAGGCGTTTTCTCAGTCCAATTTCTGTCCGATCGTGTCACGCAAGCTACAACCAAAAATATCGTCACTTTCAAAATTTATGATGAATGGATTTTAATGGCGACAAGCCAACTGGGGAAAATGGCACCAAATGTTTCCGAATTAACGTTTCGGAAAGTTGTTGACAGCTTAACATCGGTGTCCTCAGACGACACTAGGCGTCGTCTTAAATGTGATAAGGCCTTGCCTCTTCCACAACTTTTCAGACGACCGAAAAGCACAGGAAACTTCTCCCAAAGATGCCTTGGGTCGCGCGAGTATAGAAATTCAGTAGGCGTGCGGCTGCAGTCTTTCCATTAGGTTGTTGTGTTCGCCCAATCTTCAACGAGTAATTATAGCAACATTCTGCGCTGCTGCTCGGAGTTGCAGTCCCTTCAGATTTTACGACGCACCTCGACTAAGTGCTGTCCTAATGTCGTCCTTCGGAACACGTCGGGAGCTGGCGAAATTACCCGTTCCCTAACCCTAACCCAGACTGCATACCAATTCTTTTTTTTTTTTCAGAGCAGCGTACTTTCGCGTCGAGTCATAGACTAAGAAGCAAGAATTAAGAGCTTAGCGTCACATTATAACTCCTTCAAGTAGTACGTGTGTCAAGATATGTAAACGTAGTTTCACAAAAAACAGAGTAACATATTTATAACATTTAAATTGTCAAAAAGTTGGCAGAAAAAAACTTCCGAAATAACGAGTCACATGAATTTACCCATATAGAAGAGAGTGAAGAGATTTAGTTGAAGGGTAGCTCTGGTGCGTGTTATGAGAAGTGGGCGGTAAACTAGTCTGATCAAGTTATCTACTTTGCAGTCATTACTGAAAAAAAATTAACGGAACACAGCAAGGAAGCACTCTACGTTAGCGCCTGCCCAGCAACTAATCGCGAAATTGAAGAGACAGGTTCCAAAACCGTGAATACTTATGATAGGATTACAATGCGTTAAGTAACGGAAGCCCAAAGTATGAGGATGATTCGTAATCATAAGGCGAATAAAGAGGTGAAGGTCCTCGTAAATTGTAGAATAGTACTCTGGAAGTACTATGAATTCCTTGTTAATCTTTACATGCAGAGATTTCTTTTTTTTTTTTTTTTTTTGTTAAAGCCACAGAGCATGCTGAGGACGCTCGGCGGTCATCGCGAGGCACGTGCTCCCGAGCACTCGGCATTTTCTTATTTTCTTGCTATTTTTTCCTGCAGCGGCGAACTGAGGGCTTGGACAACAGCTCCGCTGTTAAGAAAAATGGGAAAAGAGCTTCGCCATCAGATAGACTCCACGTAGACCAAGTTGAAGGGATCACGCGTTGCCTCTTGCGAAAACTGCTTGACCTCTGCGTCACTGGCACGCCTCGCACCTTCGCAAGCCCCAATCCGCTTCTGGATCACGTCGTGGAGAACCCTAACCGGAACCGGAAATCCCCGGCACTCGGCGATACCGGGCCGGCTTCGATAAAGAAAGCGCCGCGCACAGGGCCCGAAGCACAGCTAGCAGCGACCTGCGGAAAGCGAAGCAAAGGGTGTCGAGTTGCGCTCCCGATGCCCGGAATCCAGAACCCTCCGTCAACGTCCTTACGCGAAGGAAACTGAAAGGGGCGCGAAACTGGCAACGCGCTGTCGAAATGGCGTCCGCGCAGCGCCCGAGCATCTCTGCGGGTGCAGAGCGTAGTCGTTAGCCTAACGGTTTCGGCGGGCGCGTGCCGGAAGCCTTATCGCGCCGCCTCGCACACGGCGACGAGACTGCAACACTTCCTAGGTGAGAAAGCTTAACATCTGAGTCATCACTCTGCATTCAGTCAATGTTCTTTTCATTTCCCTAAATGCAAAGATTTATAAGAAATAGTAGAGCTTAAGTAGCGCCCCTGCGGGATACCTGTAAAAGAAGAACGCCCAGGAAGCAACGCACGGGCCCTTTCTTGGCTTAGGAGGTGTCGGTCAAGCACTTCGTGGCCGCCTTCTTGACTTTTGGCCTCGAAATCGCGTCATTTCATGGGGCTCCGTGCTGGGTGGTACTTGTACCGCCTCCGCCTCGCATTTCATTTTCGTTTTTCCCGCGCTATTTCCCTGGGCGTGACCGCAGCCCGGGGAGCAGCGCACTTGCTCGGGAGAATCGTTCTGTCGCACACAGCAGCGCTGTGCAGCCAGAACATTTGGCGCGATAGGGGAGTTGGCGTGCTGCTGCATACACCGATAAACGAAGCCGTATAAAACGCGACTGAGACCCAACAGACACGTTGTAGTACTTGCGAGAGAACTTCAATTACTTGTGAATAAAGCCACCGGCCGCAATAACGAAACTGGTGGAGTCGACGGTTCCCGTTCAACAGAAGATACGACGTTCTCGCAATGTTTCTGATAAGGTGATTCGTGCGTGTGAGAAAACAGCAGACGCCGTGGCGAGCGTTTTAGGTGGCAAAATAAAAACATTGCAATTTGCGGGGAAATATGTTAGCGTTTCTTCGAATGGCCGAGTTGACAGAGCCTGCTCGCTGGATCCCGGGTGGCGTGCCCAACATTTTCTGCGAAGCTTCAGCAAATCATAACGGCGCGTGTATTACCACAGGCTGATGAGTATATTAGCTTGATTTTAGTAACACCTCTTTCAGAAAGATACATGTCATTAACAAAGTGAAACGCAGAGTCATTTTTTGATGAATGGACGAGACAGAAACGAGTGGAAACAAGTTAGGACAGGATAATTTAGGACTAGGCAAATTGCTTGTCGTAGCTTGAATTTCGTCCTGTAGAAAAGTTCCCACACAACAGGCAGGTATTCCGACCATGACTAGTGCCGCGGGTATTGCTTTTGAGATAAAAAGAATGAAAGGGAAGTGGAAGAGGAATTGGAGCCAGGGGGAGGGGGTGGTTAGTGAACGAAACTTGTTAGTTCTGCCTAGGGATGTTGTAAGCTACGCGTACGGGATTGCTTCTTGAATGTATTCGCTGCCTCCCGTATTGCCTTCCCGGCCTCAGTGCAGGCATATTTAGAGATACTGCAGTGAAAGCAAGGAAGGAGGAACAAACTCTCGCCTCGAAAAGGAGTCCCGAAAGTATTCAGGAAAGCGCTTGTTGAATATCTTGGGTTGGAGGAGGAGGGAAGGTATGGAAGTGGGGAGAATAATGCAACATCGATACAGAAAAAAAAACAGAAAAAGTGGTTTAGCATTGCTAAAGTCTGGAAGCAAGATTACCGCTGCGCCAAAAATTACAGGAAAGTGCCAAAGTCTGAACAGAAAGCCTCATCCTGCCTTCAAAGATTTTATTTATTTATTTATTTATTTATTTATTTATTTATTTATTGATTTATTTATTTATTTATTTATTTATTTATTTATTTATTTATTTATTTATTTCATTTATTTATTTATTTATTTATTTATTTATTTATTTATTTATTTATTATTTATTTATTTATTTATTTATTTTCTTCAGTCCACGATGCTTCCGCGAGCTCTGGCCCGGTTGCAGCGCGCGATTGACCGACGAGGAGACCTGAGGCACTGGGAAGTCCCCAAAATGATCACGGCACCCCTTACTCCATAGGGAGAGCCCATAATATCTTTCATGGCTGTCTAAGGTGACCCACTGTTCCGGGTATCCAAGGTTAACCCAGAAAGAGGTGCTTTTTTATGTGGAATCGGAGTATGTGAATAGATGCGCTTGAACAACGTTCGTTTTCCACCCATTGTCAGCCCCGTGGCGAGTTACGAATTTTGTGCCAACGCGCTGTTCCGAGCGAATGTCAAGGCTAAACCAAACGCAGGCGTCCCGTCCAGAGGGCGAATGCCCCAAGGATTGACTGAGTCGAAGAAGCCGGTAGGGCGAATCGAGCCCGATACACACAGCGCAGCACTGACTTTCTTTGGTTAATTGCGCTGGCTCTGGTTGCCATTTGCGCCCTGTTTCTTCAACAGCAGCCTACTAAACACAACAAAGGTAAAAAAGAGCCCGTGACGACGTAAGTGAAAGGAAACTGCCAAATTCTCATTTATTCCACTTCCTTCTTTGCTACTCTTGTTCACCCTCCCCCCTGTGGACCGTTTGGGTGGTTTTTTTCTTCCTTGTTTTTGAAACGAACGTCGTACGGCGTAGTACAAAGAAAGAAAGCATTCCCCCTCCCCCAATGAAACGACGGAGCAGCGGATGCCGAGAATCCCGTCATCGATTGGCAATCACATGAAACTCGATGCCACCGCTAAATGAAAGCGCGCGCGGAAGCAGCCAAGTACCGAGAGGAACAAAGAGGAAGACGAAGAGGAGAGGGGCAAGGACGCGGCATCGAAGGAATGAAGCGTGCCGCGAGAAAGACAGAATTCGGAACCGCTCAGGAAAAGCGCGGCGGCGGCCTTGCGTCGAAGAGCAGCGGCTTTACCTCGTCCAGCAGATGCGAGGAACGCGCAGATCGAGCCCAGAAAAAGTATCGAATTCGCCCCTTTCCCTCCTCCTCTTTCTCCTCACATCTGGGCTTTGCGAGGGTGGAGAGAGAGAGAGAAAAAAACTGCTGCTGCAGGGAGGTAAGCCGCGCGTGCGAGAAAGTAATAAAAGGGAGCGACGCAGTGCGGAAGACGACGGCGCAATTTAATCGAGCGTGCGCTCATTTGCGAGCAAGCGCGGCCGAAACAATAACTCGGACACGATACAATCTCCGTTCCGGGGATTATATTAACGGGCGCAGACGGAGCGGTGCGCGCGCGCAAGGAGCTCCGAATGCGCCGAGAGCGTGCCGCCCATAGCGTGCGCCATTCTACCAGCGCAGTGTGCTCGCGAAAGACAAGCGGCCTGGCTCCGCGAGCGGCTTTGGCTTTGGCTTTGAAGGGAAGAAACTGGCGCGACGAGGGAGTGTAGCGGCCCCTCTGGCAGTTCGTTGGCGTGACTGTGGCTCTTTTGCTCCCCCGTCACCTTCGTCACTCCTCGTCCATCCCTCAACAGAGCTTTTTGATGGCACTTCTTGGAGATCCGGTTTCTGACGTCGACGGCAGACATCTTTTGTTGATCTTGGCCGCGCGTCTGTTTATTTTTTTTTTTTTTTTTGCTCGCCGGACAGGAATTCAATGGCGCCGGTCATACCCACAAATATGTGATTGAAGAAGAACCTGACGCTGTCAAATATTCAGTAAAATTAAGCGACAGGAGCTTTTCCTGCAGTCATTGTAAGACCGAGGTTTGACTTTAGAAGAGACGCCAGGTTCGGGCTATCGTCGCAACTGTCGTAACAATTCTAAGCAATGACGTCACCTGATGTAGCGGCTAACCAGATGACGTGAAGCGCCCGTTTGTTCTGTCAATAGTCTGAGCTCTGCTCCTGCCGCCAGCACGATGCCCCGCGAGCAGAGCTTCGGCCCGAACACCAGCGTCTTGGGCTCCCAGCCACACCCTGATGGACCTGCTTTTCCCGACGGGCACCAACTCCATCTGGCGGGAAGCATTCCGACTTGTCCTGGTCTTCCCCGAGGAGACCAAACTCATACAACGGCTGTAGCCCAATGCCTGCCGGCCAGCCTTACGCACTCTTATCTCTTTCTTTCTCTCTCTCCCTCTTTCTCTGTCCCCATTTGTTCGCACCTATCCCATTTCATTCCCCTTCTCCCCTTCCACCGAACTGGGTTGTATGCTGGTGAACTCCAAAATGGGTTCCAAATATCCCCAGTCCACTCCTTTTCCACTTTCTATATCAATAAAGCACTCACGCATGGCATAACTCCCTCAGCAAAAGCACGAGCAATAAAATACACAGTAAGGTGCCTTGACCTTTCACGGTGACAGCGTCCCTGATATTAGAGCCCAGTAGTATCCCCTAAACCATAAAGTCAAGATGAAACCTCGTTTTATTCAACAGAACTGTGTTCTCGTAAATCACTCAAACTAAACGATGTTATTTACGCCAAAAAAAATGTAAATAAATACTGCAAATATTTCAAGCTTTTCACTACACGACATGAGCACTGACGTAATTGAAAAAATGCTAGAAGACAGAGTCCTCAGTGTGATAACTCCTTGTTTGTGCTCAAGTGGGACCATCAAACGAATCTGGGGACATACGAATGATGATGATGATTAGAGGCCCTCCCTTTGTATCGCTACGTCGGTTGTCACCTACCGACTTGGCTGTGTTTGTTTCTAATTATTTGCGCTACCCTTGAATAACCTAATTTGCTTGCCCCCCCTCCCCCGGGCTTTAAACTCACCATCGCTCCTCCCCCCCCCCCCCCCCCCTTTTTGTTCTAAATTCTACAATTCCACAGTCATGCTTCCAGGCGGTAGCTTTTGTCGACGGCCGGAAATCGCACAAACAAGTCCCTGTGACGTTTTTATAATCCCCTTTCCGTAATCTGCTTTCCTTTTACTGCGAAGCAGTATATGTGTCACTCCCTGTTTTCATTCCGGTGAAGCCGATTTACTCGCCGCCGCTCCGGGGCTCCTCCTCGCCGCCGCCGACTCCTCTTTCCCAATGGTTATCACAACGGTTGTTCTTTTCGCCACCACCGATGCCTCTTTCACAAGTTGCACAGTCGGCTGACAGCGGCCGTAACGCCGTTATTAGATGGTTGCGGAGAATCAACAGCAGCGCGAATGGGCTTAAAAACACCCGAAAGCCGCCTCCACCGCCGCCGCCGAGAATGTAGCCGCGGCCGTTGTTTCTTGAAATTTCACCTCATCCACTAGCTCCGGGTCCCTGCCAGTTGAAAGCAACTTGCCCCGTTGAAACACCGGCGTGAGCACATAACTCTTTTTAGCTTGAAAGCCATTCCGAGCGAAAATGTCGCGTCGGCGGCCCTCGTTGACCAGCTCGTCATAGTTCTTCTGGCGGAAGAATAATAACAGATCTCATTCTGGCCACATATACAGTTTTTCTTTCTCCCTGCGCCGTGTAATTCACGCCTAATTATGCCCCCATTCCCGGTGGCCGGCTTAGGCGTGCACGGGTCCGGGGTGGAGGGAAGGGGCATGCACGCACAGCAGGGATTAATGCCGCTAACCGTTGGCATACCTGTAGTGTTGGTGGTAGATTTCAACGTGGGAGTCTCATGACACGCGCAGCTACAGGTTTCATGCCCTTACTGATGACATGTCTGTTGTGTCGGCGTGAGGTTTTAACGTGGCCGTCAAATAGCCCAATGCTACCGGTTTGGTGTCCTCAGTGGTAGAGTGACCCGCGGCGGTGGCTCAGTGGTTGAATTCCCGGCCGCGGGGGCCGCTTTTCTGATGGAGGCGGAAAGCAACAACGCCCGTGTGTACGAGATTTCGGTGCGCAGTTAAAGATCCCCAGGTGGTCAAAATTAATCGGAGCCCTCCACTACGGCGCGCCTAATCGCCCGCATTGCGTGGGCGCGTTAAACCCTACAATCAATCAAATCAATCAATCAGTGGCAGAGTGGATTGGGTTGGCGTGTTACACAAACAATCAGATGCCTACTACGCTGGGATGGGAAGAGACAACTCTACGTTTGTCCGCTAGGATAAAGCTCGTGTCTTACCAAATTTCATTCAGGTAATTGGCTAGGGAGTATGCTCAGTCGTAAATTACAAACAAGCGTGTTTTATCTCGTGCACGCCGTGGAGGGCGTGCAGCTTCGCAGGTCATCCGTTTTCACAGAGTGGAAAGGCACTCAATTTTTATCTAGGCTAACTGTTTTAAAGTTGGCGTTACAAGTGCATCATTGCCATTGGGACAATGCAGTCTTTTGAAGAAAACACACGTGTATTTTGTCTTCATGGTCTCTTTGAGCTACCGAAGCGTGGTTTACTTCCGCAAAACATGGTTTAAAGAACTGTCGAGCTAAAGATAAAAAATAACACAAGACGTGAAAATCCCGATAACATTAGGAAAAGGTAACATGAAACTCTCTATCACACTGTAAACTGGTAACTGACAAGGAATGCTTCAACTCGCTCTAATAATACCAGACGCTTCTGCAGTGCCGCGGATAATGAAGCAAGAAAAGATCACAACCCCTTACAGCACTGTCTACAATCTTTCTGGCCACGGCGTTTCCGCTTGTTATGCTGCAGCTTTGGTTGATTGAGACTACTTCATTCCATGCAAGTCTAAAGTGTTTCGCAAACTGGTCACGCCAACGTTCTTTTTTAAAGCGAAAGCTTTCTTATTGGGACCGATGGCGTCCTGTAAAAAAAACTAATGCATTTCTCCATAGACCGGTTAGTCGACCAAAAGCTCTGATGAGATCTCTGGAAAAACGGTGCGTGCTTGAAACCGGGCTTCGAATCGTAGACACGTTTACTTATTGCACGAAAAATCGTTGCATGCCTCCATTCCTCGTTTGTGATTTGTGTCTTAAAAACTTCGTCGATATCAGCGACGGTTTGATACACTTTTAACGAAGGTTTTGACGCACTTTTGACGCAGTTGGGACGTGAGAAAGCTTTCGGTCTTCTCTCCATTTTCTTTAGGCAGGGATGGTAGTTTTTTTGTGGAACGTTTAAATATTTAAACCCGAAATATCTAATATTAGACCATTCATAGAAATCACCATCAGCGCCGCCACCATCACGATCGTCATCCTTACCCTCCTCATCCTTATTGTCATCCTCATCTCAGACGACAACAACCACCATGACATCGCTCATAGACTTACAACTACTCGTCGACGCAGCGAAACTACAATTGTAGAAACACTTCGCTTCGAGCGCCAACAAGCTAAGTTGTTTGAACCTCGATGTGCCACGTCTATGCTTCACTTGAAATGGAACATCGGTGGCGTTTTCAATACCGGAATTTAGTGCTGCGGTTTGTGGTTGTTGCGGTATTAGTATAAATCCTGGTACTATCATACGGCCCGTGTAAACGTACGTGCGGACAGACCTTTACTATAGCCAGCCGAAAAATGTCTTGCACGGAAAGCGAATGCGTCACGCACCTTTAATTTCGAATGCCCCTGAGCCTGCATCGGGACCCGGGCCTAGCGGCCGAAGCTTCGCTGGGAATCGAAGCGGGGCAGTGGTCCAGGAAGCGTAGTAAATTATTCACGCGCGCACGCACGCCTGCGGCCGAGAGAGGCGACCACTTTGGAAAGCAGAATAGCGCGCATTCGCGCGCATGCATCGGAGCCTCTAGGTTCCTCTCTTTTATCGGGTGCCTACGTTTGTCTGGAAAGCTGGCATCTTCTGCGGTGAAGTCTATTCCTCCACATAATACGCCCCACCCGCCGCGATGGCTCAGTGGATAAGGCGTTGCGCTGCTGAGCACGAGGTCGCGGGTTCGATTCCTGGCCGTGGCGGCCGCTTTTCTGGTGGAGGCTAAAAGCGATAACGCCCGTGTGTACGAGCTTTCGGAGCACATTAAATATCCCCAGGTGGTCAAAATTAATCCGGAGCCCTCCAATACGGCGCGCCTCATCGCCTGCGCTGCGTCGGCGCGTTAAACCCTACAATCAATCAAATCAACATAATACGCCCCCTCACTTCTGCAGAGCGTCCATACTATCACGCGCCAGAAATTATTCTGGATTTTATTTTTGAGGGTCGTCGGCTCTCGTCTTCACTGGTGCCTCAAATGTGATGCTCCACTAAGAGCGGCTTATTTGTAACCAGCCGCCTTCAGGGGATGTGACGACAAAATTAGTTTGGCTCGTTCAATATAGTGCCATGCAGCAATAACAATTATTTCATTTTTAAATTAAAGGACACTAATCATATCGTGCGTTTTATTGTTTTCTTCTTTCAAAATGTTCTTTCTTTAGCAGCGAGCGCGTGCCCCATAGCTGATTATGGGCAGTGGCGACGACAGCACACAACATTGATTTTGTCCACGTAGTTACTGTTGCTGAAGACAAATTTGACGTTACAAGTGCAGTGCCCCGGGTGACAGAAAACCTTCCTGCAGAAGAGAGATCAGTATTTGGTTGGAATTCATGGCCTCAGTTCATCGAGTCCAGAACCGGCTCCATTTTGCCTCCAGATAAGCAAGCCTTCGCGCCTTTCTTTCGCTTTCCTTTTTTATCAGTAGCTGTAATACTTCTAGCAAATTTGTAGAGGTTCTTTGAGTACTCAATAATGTTGGCAGTAAACCACGCGCTAGAAGACAAAAAAATGCTCCAGTTACCCCATTGTAGGAGGCCAGCCTAACCGACTGCAATAAAAGCAGTCGCTACGCAGAACAGCCCTGCACGTGCCCGTGCAGTGAATTATTCATCCCCAGGTGAGTTCGTCTCGCCGTCTTAAGCCAAACGGCATGGAAGGTGCGCTGAATAATGCCACAACCTCCTTAAGACACCGACACAAGACAGCTTCCTTAACAAAGGCAGAACTAGCTGTTGAATGAAAGATGGAAAGACGAAGATCTTGCCTAACGCATGAGCTCCTTCACATTCAAGACGCATAAGCCAAAGCAGAGTGGCATTCTGGGAACGAAAACCGGCTGGCCCTCTGAGTCTGCGCAATAAAGAGCTCTTCTCGATGGATAATTCAGGGCGGCTCGTGCGTTACCTGAGCATGGGCGGTTGCAGCCTAGCTATTCTCTAAGCGGCTTCGACACATGCAACAGGGAGGAGAACTGTAGGCAAGGACGTCAGCAAGTGCATGCAGGTAGGATGCCGCGAATAATGTCCCTACAGCTTCGAGGATTAAGCGAGAAAGTTTTGCTCCGGAATGAGAAAATACTCCAGAAAAAGCGGATTTTAGCGCTCTTGTTTCCGTACTTCACGCTTTAGCATGCGATAGTAGCTTCGTATGCACGACTGCGTGTTGAAGCGTGCATGGTATTTTTTGTCGAACTCGGAGACGAGTGCGAAAAATTTTTTGTATTTTGGGGCAGGAGTTAGCATTCACGGCCTCCTGAATAAAAAAAGAAAAAAAAGAGGTGTGGCCCGCAGAGGAACGTTCCACTGGCTGTAAAAACAAGTGCTTACGGGTGGTCAAGGCACTGCTTTCACTTCTGTATTTAAATAGCACATTATACCCTTTTCATTCTTTTGAAATCTTCGTCTCTTTCTTTTCGCTGTTTTTTCTAGTGTTACACCTGCGCGGAAAGCGTCTTGAAGATGCCAAAAGAAACCGCGAAGAAATGGTCCGAACAACCTAAAACGCAAAAGAATTTTCCTGGGACGCGACAAAAATCTGAGGCTAGACAAGCCCGTCTCTCCCACCGCGTGAAAGGAGCAAAGCTGATACAATGTTAAACACCTACAGAACAGAAACATGCGCGCAGAGGCATGGAGAAATAGGAGTGCAAGAATACTGCATAAGCGACCAGCAACGCCTCAGGCAGGCCCGCCGAACTGTCAGCCACGTACCGACTGGGGGAGGTGGGAGGAACACCTCCAAGAGAATAAGAAGCCTGTGAAAGGTGATTTTGCATTCTGAAAAACACGTGACATTTAGTTCCTCCTTGCGACAAACAGCTAGCCGGCCCAAAACGGTAACGTGTAGGTTGTGAATCAGTGTATGGTGGTGCACCTACCGCGAGCGAGTGACGAGGGGGCTTTCGTCGTGTCTTGGAGGCGTCCGCAGTAAGCGCTGTCGGCTCGAACGTCCGGCGAACCGATCCGGCCAGCCGGTGTGCAAGTCTTTGCTCTTTTCTGCCACGTCGCGGCTTTGTGTTTACTTTGTTCCCTCGCATTCGAGGTGGGGGTCAAAGAGCCAACAGCTGCGAATGATGGAAGTCCGGAGAGAAGAGGGGTGCAGAAATGGAGGCGCGTGTTCCGTTAGGCGTGAGAGAAATACGTGATGGGGGGAGGGCGAGTAAATGACCGCGCGGAGAGAAGACAAAACACACGTTGCCGGAGGGCGTCTAGCAGGAAAGCGACACGCGGGAAGAACAACGGAGGCAGCGGACTGCGAGAGTAGGGTTCGTTGTGAATGTGGGCGTGTAGAAGTTGGAGTGAAGGCGTCGCATATGCGGAGAAGCGGGAATCAGAATCAACGAGGCGGCGATAAAGTGCGACAAATTTTTGCCTCATTTACCGTAGGTGCAGAGGTGTGTGACTAAACACGACTTGCCAGGATTGTTTACCACCAGCATTGATTTTCCGCGTGGTGCCTTGCTAAACCCTGCGCTGTATGCGCCCAGCTTATTTGTAACACATTATGCGCTTCTTCCAGCTTCCTAGCACTTGTTCAAGTCAAGTTGGACTTTCTGAATAGCGTTGGTTATTATAGGGAGGGTGTCGTTGTCCGTTGTTGCCAAGCCAACATCGCCACATCTAGGCTTGCCTTTAAAGGGTACTTAACAGCAAGCACACTAGCGCTGCGGTAAAGGTAGCAGAACAGGGTTAACAGCGATAAAACGTTTACAGTGGCGGCCGAAAACTGTAATGCTACTTTGTGCTTGGATATAAGCCTTACTTAATTTGCTGCGTCTCCAACGCCCTGGCTGGCACGCGTGTGGAGCTTTATGAAACTTTAAAAGCGACGCCTTACTACTCGCCACGGGCACTAATCAAAACATACTTTACTCTGCTTCCCCGGACTTATAGTGAGGCTCACTTCATGTCCCATATGTACTGCCCTACTCATTTTTAACAGCGGAGTTGTCGTACAAGCCTTAAGTTTAGTGTTGCAGGAAGGAATGCCAAGAAAATGCGGAGCGCTCGTGAGCGCGTGCCTCGCGGTGACCGCTGAGCACCCGCGTCGCGCTGTGGCTTTAGCAAAAACAAAATAAAACCAGCGCGGTCGTCAAGCACTACCGCGCATGTAATGCTTGAGATAAGGAACACGATGATATCGATTCTATGACGATGATAGTACTAGCATAGTGCAAAGCAGTGACTGAACTCGTAAATAAACAATTTCGAACTTGTACAAATGGTGTGGTTATGTATCCTTGAGGCTCACGTATAAAGAAATCCTGATCCTTCGCTATGGTTCAAGCCTTGGGCGACTTAGTGCAAGCTTCGTCGTGTAAAGCTGGAGAAGTTCTACAATGCTGATGATGACTTTGTATCCACCACTCACGCGAGGAGGACGACGACCTCTTTGATCATATGTCGACGATTACTAGCCCCGCAACTATGCAAATAAACAATGATACTGATACTTAACTATGTGTCCGGCAATGCTCCCTACGACAGCTTCGCCGTTTAAGTCTTGCGCGTGATGGAAGCATCCCTGAATTTTTTTCTGCCATGAGTGCCTAGTGCCTCACCCCAAGCCCAAACTCATTGCACGCATTGGACCCCCATGCCTCTCAATTGTCTCCCCCTAATTGCCTTACCCAACCATCATCACGGCACTTTCGTGGTAGTGCCAATCTCGTGACCCACCCCAGTACCATTTCTCTTTTTAATCGAATCCCTTCTTGGGAGGGCCGGCAGGCTAGGGTGCTGTCGTAGACTCGTAGACCTCAAGAGGGCCCAAGCACTCTTAGTAATAGTGCGCTATAATGTGTCAAGGCACAACTACAATCGTTATTACATTCTTTCAATGTAACGGGTAACAATAAATTATGAAAGAAAAATTTCTATTTTAATCCTGTCTTTACTGTGCAACTTCAACATGTCTGTGGCTCCATCTTGCGAGTCCTGTTGCACCTGCGTTCAGGGTAGTGAGCAACCCTGAACGCCTGATATCGATAGATCAGTAAGGAACACAGATAAGTCTTTGGAATTGTACTGTTGCTGTTAAGGTAAGCGGAGAGGCCTTCTGATTAAGAGAATTGCTCCATTTAAGACGCAATGAAATGGGTAATGTGCACAGGAGTACTTCGCCCATGTGATGCGAGCAACCGCTTTGAAACAAAAGAGGCAAGAAAAGATATTTCTGTGAACGACAAGGAACACGGGTGGTCTAAATTCGTTGCCCTATCTACGGCACGCATCGTACATTATGCGGAGCTTAGCAGCGTACCACCTCAATTTGATTTCAAACATCAAGTACGCACACACGAGTGCCTGTGAAGGGAGAAAGTTGTGTTTGGCGTTCGAATGAAAGTTTTCACTTGATTGATTCGAGTACATAGAACAGTCAGCTTTTGAACTGAATTTTCCAACCTTCAACAAAGATTACGCTGTCTCTCTCTTTTTCTCTCCCCCACTATTACGACACGAGGGAAATATGGGGCGGTGGGAGTGTTTTGTCCGACAGGTGTTTGCGCGATGGGTGCTTTTCTTGTAGGGGGAGGGGGGGGGGGGGGTAGAGTTTCAGGACAGAGCTTATTGCCTTCACACGCTCTACGTATGACGTGATACCCGGCATCTGCTTACTGGATCAGCGTAGAACAACCGTTGATTGCGGCAATGGGGTAATTTTTGTAACCGCAGCTCAGCTGTCAGCGCTTGTTGATGACTCCCCTTGAGAAAAACGCGCATTTTCAATGTTGACGAGACACAGTTACTAACCAAAATTGCGCGGTATGTGGACCAGTTGCTTCCTCTGACGTCACAGCTAAGAACTTCGACGTTCCCTTGAACCTTTTAAGGCAAATTATGTAAATAAGAATCTTCAATTGTTTTTCGCCTGTGCGTTATCCACTCGGCCAATGGCGGAGCCTTGCGCGGGCGACAAACTGTTCAACTCAGCCCGCTGTGATAATACTGGGTCTAAACCCTGCCTGATCCCACATCTACGGGAAAACCTGAGCTCCCGTGTTAATCGAAGGCACTGACCAGACCATTGCTGCTCGTCTAGGGAAATCACAGTCTCTGGGATGCCAAGCAAGTCCCTTCCGTAGAGTGGCCATTCCACCTTGATTAATATGCTTTGAAAGTATAACGCCATAATCACTTCTGCGCTAATGAAGAGCGCCCGGAATTCCAGCATCTTGTACTTTTTCGCACGAGAGATACTGCAACCAACCGTGCACCAAATCTAACAGAAGCCGCGCAGGGTCTTCATCACAGCTCCTGTTAATCAACGTGTACGGTCGTGCCAGGATGGACTACGGACCATGGCATGACCTGTTGTTGGATTTCGACTTGAAACCGTCTAGCTCAGGGGCACTCCGGTAATTCTAGTAAGAGAGAAAGACGGGACACCATGTTTTGGGTGTTCACAAAACGCTTTATGGTGAAGCCAACTTTATTAACGGGTCTTCAAAGCGTGGGGTACGTGTTCGTGTCTGTTCTTTTGTTTGCATGCTTGCTTGCTTGTAGGCGGCTGCTTCTGAAGGAGGCGTACGCCGGGGCAGAAACTTTAACTCTGCCTGCCGAGAAGGCAACAGGAAACCAGAAAGAAGATGTTGTAATTGTGGATTCCACTCCTTGGGTATCGTCGTAATGGGGAAGCGACAGAGTTTGTACTCCCGGACGTCCGGGACGCTGAATATTTGCAAGTGCGCAGGACGTGTAAGTAATCTATACTTAGAGGTGCCGTGTCTTGATTCTCAGGCACCAACGAACTCGCCAGCTTCTGATTGCACACCATCTAGCGAAATCAAATGACGTCGAAAAGCTGCTAGTCACAGCATGACTGTCGCCAATTGTTTGCGCTTTTTATATTCAAAATATTCAAAATTCTGCGTCATATCAACTTCCTTAGTCCCCTACCTTCCTTTACAGGGGAAATAGCTGATTAATTTATTTTTTTTAGGATTTATTTTTCCGCTGTGCTGCCCTTTTCACCCGTAAGCATGCGATCTATTGTAACATGATGATGTATACATAAGAGGGGGGATATGTCCTGCTCTCAATAATTAAGCTCCCCAGCTTACACTTCCTAACAAGCACGCAACCACCGCAGTCTAATTCAAAGCGCTTAGGTTCGCTATCTTAAATCCCAGAAAATTTAAATAATTTTTTCAGCTCCTGTGACCGGAACCTTTGTCGGAGATGTCCGTCGGCGGAAAAGCAACTCATAAGAAAGCACATTTTTATAATTTCTCGCTGCCGTTACCAGGGTCTCAAAAACGCACCTTTCCAGGCAGTTCGGTCCAGCGACATTGCATGCCAGGTACATGGCTCACCCACACCGACGCTTAAGAAGCATCACGTTCACTTCAACGTGAGCCAGCAAAATAACGATATTAAGTAAAAAAAAAAGATAAAGGGAGGAAAAAAGGAAATAAGTCGACAAGCAGGATAGCCGACTCAGCAATCTGTTGCTGCCTCCCCCTTCCCTCCATTTTTTATTTTCTCAATTGCAACACGGTGTGGTGAGGTTTTCCCAAGTTTATTCGGCGTATCCTTGCAAAAGGCAACCGGCGCCCGCACCTTTGAAGTCCAAATTTCATCCCGATCTTGTGAGCTGACTTGCGCAATTTCCGAGCCGCTACCTCGCCGCCCCGAGCATCAGAACAGACCGCCCAATAAACAGAACCATTTCAGCACTCGCCACGGAGCGAAACAGCAGCAATCAAAATCGGAAACCTTGATCAACGCCAGCCTGTGGCGACGGAAAACGGAGAATCTCACCTTCCTCAAACCCGAAAGAAGAAAATTGCCTAGAAATTTATATAACAAAAAAACACCGTTGGAGAGGAACGCATCTGGGCGTACAAATCAGTTTTCGCGTAAGGGATCCGCGAATCGCCATCAAAGGGAATAACTCGTTGGGATGAAAGCCGCAAAGAGGCAGCGCCGTATACGCGTTTGCAATGACTCTATGCATTACGTTTTCTAGGCGTCTCAGCATGAGTGCGTTGCAAGCGCCGACACGTTGATGCGCTTTTTCAGTAGTCGAGAATCGGCAAATATATATACACGTACGGCTGAACGGATGGCAAGTTGCAAAGTGGTAACCTGCGCACGCCCTCTCCTTTCGAGTTATATTGCGCCCACAGTCCCGTACCTGGCGGCGTCTTCCCTCAGAAGGAATTCAGTATTGAGTTAGCAGCCAGCCTTTCAGTTTTGCGCCGGCAAACAGCCAGCTCAACGCGCGGCTTGAGCGTAAAATTAAAGAGAAAATGTATTAGATACGGTGTTCCTGTTTATCTAACGCCGATCACGGTGTATGTATCAGTCAGTGAACGCCCGGTACAACTCAACATAATTCTCGCGGTATGGGTTTTTTCTTTTAAAGCGAGCATTCAAACTCCAATGTCATTCCACTTTGTCCTTCGTGCTGCAAGTCACTGCTAAAAAACTATAATCACTATCAAAGCGGCTCGGTTTATTTGCCTGCTCGGAACGCATTACATTTGTGCTCTGCTCACTGCGTTTATCAAAGCCGACACAAATGGTAGGCTACGAACGGCGGGCCTATAGCCTTGACTCATCAAACTACGTCAAGAAACGCGACAAGACAACCCCACTCCAAGAAAACACTAAAGTTTAACGGGGAATAACCACTTTTCTTATGCCGCATTTAAATCGAGTACGTCGTTGGGTTTAGAAGGAATTTTTAAAGGGACCCTTTTAAGACTGCATGACACATGTCTTCCCAAAATCATTATTACTTCACTCTTGAATTCACTTGCCGAAACTGGTAACAAAATACGAAAGGCCAAAACGCTTATTTATGCGAAGCGTTGTTTGCCTCCTTTCCTACTTTCTTTCTTCTTGCTTTGTTTGTTGCCCTTTTTATTTATTTCCTCGTCTAATAAATGCGTTCGTTTCAGTAGCAGCTGCAACTGAAAGAAGCCGGCCATAGCCGGTACCGCTCAAATGACGTCATTAAAGCGCGCAGACAACGCCAGTCCGGGAAAGAGAAAATCTCCAGCAAGTTTTAAGTTATCTGATGGGCGTAGAGAAGAATTTTTGGCTGAGGTATTTGTCTCCCTCATTCTAAGTACTAGATACGTCTGTTGGCTGTTCTGAAAGGATATAGGTTTTATAAAAGGTAAATAAAAAGTGTTGCAGGGTCCCTTTAAAGTCAGAGACGTTGCTCTGACTCACATGTCTTCCCAATTGGATTAATTCTCCTCACTTTTCGAATTCATCTTAGCAGCGTCACTGCAGATAACGAACAGTGGACAATTGAAAGGTCTCTAAATCGCTTATTGCATATGCGAACGTTGTTGCTCCTCTTCTCTACTTAATACCTTTTCATTTCTATCGCATCCTTGGTTTGTTGGAACAGAAGGCCCATTTTTAATGGTTATTTCCTCGTCATTTAACTAACACCGCCATTATACATTTCAAGTGCTCCACTGTTTGGAGTCGCCGGCTCCTCGTTCTACTTGGAGATAACATTTTCGCCAATAATGAATTTCTCTCTCTCCCTTCATCCCCCTCTCTATCTCTCTCTCTCTCTCTCCTTCTCTCTCTCTCTCTCTCTCTCTCTCTCTCTCTCTCTCTCTCTCTCTCTCTCTCTCTCTCTCCGCCTCCAAGAGCGTCTGCGTGAGTGACGCGGAGGGCGTTCATCCACAGCGTAGACCTCGGTAGTGATTGCTACGATTCCAAGCCGTTTCTGGTAGGCTTATCTGACGCATTTTACAGCGGACAACATGACAGAAACGCGGTCTTGGCGATTACTGAGATATCTAGAATGCCCATCCAACGACAACGTCGGATTCCAAGCATGTTGTTTCACAGAACCGAAACCGAAGCTTATTTGAACGCTAATCTTGGACATCGTCCAATCACGTAGCACCCTTACTTGACGTCACTGCGGTCACGTCAGCTAAGGATGCTACGGTGGCTTGACGTCACTGCGGTGACGTCAAGCCGCCGCATACCGCGCATGGTAGTTTTTCTTCTTTCAGGCTTTATAAAATGAATACCGCCTTATCGCCCGGATAAACAATGAAAAGTGTGTTCATTTGAGCCAGTCTACGCAGTGCAAGCAAAAAACGGGATCTTGACAAATTCATTTCAGTGTCCCTTTACAGGCTGCGCGCATTGTTGGTGCATTCGTCTAATCTCACGATGAAAGGCCAAGCTTGTTACAATAAATATTCGTACGCGCACTAACACACCTCGTGTAGGTTCATTTCCTGAAACTGAAAGCGTACGTGAATCCATCTTTACCTGCACGAGGCTGGGTCTGGCCGCGAGTGGCGGCCTGCCGTTTGGCTCGGCGCACGGTTGCGCCGGGCGGTCCGAGTTGTCCGCGCCTGCGTTGCCGGCCTGGTCGGTGCGGTTGCCATCCTTCGACGAACAGGTAGACATCCTGGGAGAAGCAAAGAAAGCACGGGGTCTCAGCGGGGGAAAAAAAAGGGGGTAGCAGGAGCTGGCAACCTCAAATGCAGCATACCACAAGGCGGCGTACACCATTGCTTTAAAGGGACTCTGCAGCACTTCCGAAGAATGCTTACTCTTTCCTTCACGTCTGGAAGCCCTGACAAAGCTATCGTAGGGGCTATCGAATGCATTTATTGTTGCAACTGAAGGAAAGCCAAAAAATAGCAGCTATACCGCTGTAATAACGTAATTCCAGCGGTCGAAGAACGCCAAGACCAGGAAAGAGAGAAGAATATTTTGCGCAAGTTTCCAAGTTATCTGATGGGCATACAGCAGTCATTTTTGGATGAGGTACTTCACGACCCCTAATCTAAATACTGGATGTGTCGGTTCACTGCGTCCTGCAAGCATCTAAGATTCCGGAATGAATGAATGAATGAAACTTTATTGACACAAGGATGGCGGATCGGTCTATGTGGGGGCGGGTGGGGAGGGTGCTGTCAATTCGGGAAAACTTTACATTCTCAGATGAACGCCAGTAGCGAGAGCGAAGTCCCACAAGGAGGCAAACACCTGCTTGGCTGTGGCTGCGGGTTGGTAGAGCCAGTCCGTCAAACACGTAACGCTGCTGTGTTTGCAAGAAGTGCGCTCCGCGTGCAGTCCCGGACACGTCCAAAGGAGATGCTCAATGGTCGGCGTGGCTCCTAAAGGGCACGTCACGCACGTGGGTGGTGTCATGGGCGGCGGAGGGGAATTGCTTGCAGTAGCGCCTGGGAGAACGGGTGGCCGCCCTTTTTTTAGATTCCGGAAAAAGTTTAAACAAATGTAGCAGGGTCCCTTTAAATGCATAGGCATTTCTATGCGGACTTCAACGGGAAAATCGTTGTGTCCGTGTGCAATGCTTGACGCGTCGCATTTTCGCTGCATACAAAATGATATTCAAGCTTCTAGGACCGTCATATATTAATACGACTGCTTCTACTGTCCATGAGACAACGTCTTCATAGCAATGCACTCGTGTATTATAGTGAAGCCGCCACCAAGAGCATTTGGTGTTCAGCGCTCCGTCGTTAGTGCGTAGCGGTAGTATTAAAAGGCCCTAGGAACCTCCTAACTTGGTCTCAGGACTTCTCACGTGGCACCTAACAATATCCTTCATGCAATGTATGCGGTTTGTATTTGAAAAAGCTAACATTAAATGATTGAGTAAAATCATTCGGTTAATGATTTGGTAAGAGCTCTGACATCCTCACTTGTAAGCTTCCCCTGTCACTCAAAAAGCTTGTATTCAATCAATCCGTTCTTCCCGTAATGACTTATGGGGCAGAAACTTGGGGTCTCACCAAACGACTTGAAACCAAACTTCGATCGGCTCAACGGGCCATGGAACGCCGAATGCTAGGGGTCACGTTGAGGGACAGTAAAACAGCCGCATGGATTAGGGAACAGACCAAGGGGGAGGACATTCTAGTTCAAATTAGGCGAAGGAAATGTACATGGGCTGGTCACGTAATGCGAATGAGGGACAACAGGTGGACCATCCGTTTGACAGACTGGCTGCCAGTTAATAGCCGCAAACACACTAGTAGTCGGCCAAAAAACTCGTTGGCGAGATGCGGTACGCAAATTTGGGGGCAAAACATGGACTCAGCTGCGCAATCGATAGGCATGGCTGGAAATCTTTGGGAGAGGCTTTCGTCCTGCAGTGGACATCATCATCGTCATCATCATCGTCATGATGATGATGACGATGAATGAGTGAGTGAGTGAGTGAGTGAGTGAGTGAGTGAGTGAGTGAGTGAGTGAGTGAGTGAGTGAGTGAGTGAGTGAGTGAGTGAGTGAGTGAGTGAGTGAGTGAGTGAGTGAGTGAGTGGACCTAGCCTTGGCGAGGGGTGCCGGATATTGCTCCGCCCGAGTGGCACCATTTAAGACTATTCGCAGCCAATCACCAAGAGCCACAGAGGTCAGTGTTTTTCAAAACGTTCAGGACAATTCGAAAGATGTCCTTCCTAGCGATTCAGTGTCCTTTTGGGAATAGCATAACGAAGAAGGAATGCGGGGCGGCACTTCTGCGAAGTTCTTTAAATAATGGTGAGCGCTCCATCGCATTCACTGAGCAGACCATGAAAAAATGTCTGGCGTCACCAAGCATACCACACGTTGCACACAGGGCTATGAGAATCGATTCAGTCTGCGAAGCCAAGCTGGTGTTCCGGCTGAATTTGCCCGTATGCGGAACAGTAAAGACGTCGCTGCTCTTTTCATTCCATTACAAACACAAGTTTGGTACCATGGGCACCAAAGGGACCACAAATGGTGGGTAATCGCCTGCCTTAAAATGCGCCGGTGGTCTGGTATCACTCTCAACAGTCGAGTATGTGAAAGAGCTTCTAGGGCCAACTTATCGGCGACTTCGTTTCCTCGCACACCTACGTGGAAGGGAGACCACTGAAAGTGAACACTACGGCAGTTTTCCTTGAGCTTCTGAACAAGGCGTAAGTAGCGTTGGCACGTTCAGTCTTTGGAAACTCCATTCATCAAATTTTGTAGAGCTGCTTTAGAGTCTGTTAGGACTACCGCGCGCCGTACTACAAGCGATTTGATTTTCTGAAGGGCTGCATGAACCGCAACGCGCTCCACTGTTGTGAGCGACGTCATGTGGCCGAGACGGCGAGTTGGTCTCCAGTCCTCTCTCGACAGAGCCATCCGTTAATACATGAAGCATGTCTCCATAAGTCCGGTCCAAGTGCTCAGTAAAATTGGGGGAGTTATTAAAATAACTCTCTCAATTTTATTTGAGAAACAAATGGCACGGTTTTCGCGAAATACAAAGCGCCAGTGATAAAAATTGCAAATATCTCGTTGCATAGCATAAGCAGTAACGTTATTATTGGTGCACTAAAAACAGGGCAATCGGTGGATTAACCCTATGTTAGCACTAACTCGGCGCCATAAAGTGCAACGAAAGAAACCGCTACAATCGAACAATCTATATATGGAGGTCGCTTTTGTGGGCAAGCACCAATCATACAAATTTAGCCCTTGTGACGTAATGGGGAGAACGCGAGAAAGTGACTGGCGAGTCACCACTCATTCATCCGTTTTTCTATTACCAGTTTTGGTTGTTTGAAGCTCGCGACAAAATTGGCGCGGTACTTATTGCTACGTGGTACTCTTTTGAATGAACTGAGATTATGGTTGGTTTGCTGATCCCTGTAGTCATCCCCCATCTGGCGTACGAAGCCCTGTCACTAGTAGGGCTGGCCCGGTCCCATCGGTTCCGATTAAGAAGCTCTCTCTCTCTCTCTCTCTCTCTCTCTCTCTCTCTCTCTCTCTCCTCTCTCTCTCTCTCTCTCTCTCTCTCTCTCTCTCTCTCTCTCTCTCTCTCTCTCTCTCCATGGTCAATGTAACGTGGCACTACATTCATAGCAATCGAGAGTGCATAAACACATTACGTAAAGGAATGCGAGCTGCGAGATAGGTCCGGCGTGACAAAGGCCTACGGGAGTGCAGGAAAGCACGCCCCCTTCCCGTGGTGCTCTGAACTGCACCAACGTGTATCGAATACTTCTGTGGTAGATCAGATTTCGGCGCGTGAAAGAAAAGACTGAAACAAGACCTTGCCCCTTCCACAGCTTGAATAAAGACTTTTGCTGATATGGCGAGAGCGGGCACAAGTCCAATGATCGCTAGATTGAAAAGCGTTGGGCTTAGCACCACACCTTGAGGAACACCACGTTGAATAAGGTGCTGTGATGTTGGGCCATCCTCTGTCATGACATAGAAAGATCTTCCGGACAAGAAGCTTTCTGAGAAGCTCTAATTCTTTGGGCAATCACATCAGCCGCATCAAACTCCGGACGTGTCTTAAATCTGCATCGGCACATCACGAAACTCCGCCTATTGTATCAGTAGGTGTTACAAAAGTATTAGGGCGTAGTTGAACCCAACGCCAGTATGGTATAGGCATACGCTTGTCGACCGTTCTCAGGGCCGCATTTCGCACACTTCCACCCTCTTTCATCGGAGGCAATCGCAAGTGAATACGTTGCCCATCCCCTCACAGCTAGTTTGCATTTATTCATAATGCAAAGTCAGGACGCACAGCTGCCGTTCTGTGTGACACAGCACGTGAAATGAACGGGTCAGCTTTTGCGCACGGCGACGACCAACCCGGAGCGACAGAGTGTGAGAAAATCGAAGCGCCATTCACGGCAGCTTGCGCGTCACGGCGTATAGTTCTTGACTGCACCCTGCCGGTGTAGGGACTCTCCCCCTCTTACCGCGCAAGAAGGCGTAAAAATATGGAGGAGGCATTGACCCTATCGGGCGCTCAAATCCTCGCTACCATGAGCCGCCGCTCGCGCCCCCTGGCGGAGAGTGCGGTGGTAGCTCCACCGGCACGGCTGTGTTCGCGTCGGCCAGTTAGTGGGCCATAAATAAGCCGGCTGGGGACACGTAAGGCACGGCGCTTGGTCGTTTCTTCCGCGCGACGTCTTTCCTCTGGGAGCGGCGAGCGCACTGCTTATATAAGCGCACGTCATGCACGACCCTGGAGGGAAATGAGCGTGTGCGGGAACCCGGTTCGGATGGGGAAAAGCGCGGGAAAATGAAGAACGTGACTGAGTACGGTGCACTTCGGTATTGATGCGCGCATGATATACGGACTTGCGATACCGACTTGCGCACTGTCGAACGTCGTCAATGAGCTGCTCTGCACACTCGTCCTTTTTTAAAATCTCAAGCTGTTTCAGCAGCCTGCCGAATTATCGTTTGGAGAGTGGAGGAAGCATGCTGGCGGGGCCACCACTTGCACGTTCACGAAAAAAATAGTTGTGGCCTATCTCAACCAACACATACCTGTCAAATTTGCAAAGATAGACCACAACGCCGACCCCTTTGAAGATTCTTCCTAAAGCTTCGTCAGGGGCTAGCCATTTTTTTCTCTTTTCTCATGACAAACCCCTACTTCTCCTGACCTGTCTGCCTGGCTACCCTTATTACGTCCGTCGATACACCTTGCTTGTAATGCGTACCACTTTTTTTTTTCTTTTATGCACACTCGGATCCCTTCTCCTTCCACATTCCTTGCACCAGCCCGCCTACACGAACGCGGATGCCAGGGCAAGCCCATTACGCAGTGTCCCCCCTTTTTTTTCTGCTTACTACGCATCGCCAAGCTGAAGGGACTCACCCAGAATAATCTTCGCTATTCCTTCTTTTCTTTGTTACTTTTTCCTCGCTAAAAGCCTAACGCTAACCTACGCGAGTCGCAGAGAAAGAAGCCCGAGCGCGCGCATAATTTGTCCTCTTCCCAAGCGTGTATAGTAATCCCGCACGCCGCTACAGGCCCCCACGTTACTCTAAAGAGCTGAAGCTCGAGGCGTCGGCGGCTACCGGATAATGCTCGAAACCAGACGCGCTGAAAAGAACACGCTCGCGCTGAACGCACATCCGAAGCAGCGGCGGTCGGGTTGAAACACCCCGCGACGGTTGGGAGACTAAGGGACAGGGATGGGAGGAAAAAGGGAGAGGGTCGCCCATTAAGGGACAAGACGTAGCTTCACACACAGGACGCGCAGACGGACGGGCTCATCTGAGCCGCGCTCCGGGACACAGACGCACACGGCACCTAATTAAAGTCGTCGCGGACGGAGCAACCCTTCTTCGTTCGAGGGTCTCTCGCTCCGTGGAGGGCCCCCCTCTACGGAACGCGGCTCGAAGCAGCAAAAGCGGCCATTGCCACTTCGATGTCGTTAAGCACAAGTACGTCCCTCCGCCGCAGCGTCGAAGCTTTTGGGCGCAAACACGCACACCCATTTTCATGCGTTGATGACGAACACGGCGAGACGGAGACGAGCACACAAGCTAAGTGCGGTGGCTTGTGCGGATCGCGTATTCTAGACGCCGGAAATTCGAGAAAAAGGGGGGCTAAATTACTGCGGCTATGAAATTAACAACGTAACCAGACGCTTCATTCCTCGAAAACTTCGTTCGTCGCTGGATTTAACGTGTAGGAGTGAATAGCCAGTACCTATTTAAAGACAGAGGCGTTCAACTTACGGCGGAGGGCACGGTGGGTATTGAAAGTGGATTTGTTACTGACTCTAAAATAACATCAATTTCCGAGGACCTCACATAGATTTTCGCATTGGGGTCGCTGTATTACGGTGATATACGCGAGCCCTCATATTATTGTAACCAAATTTGTGGCTGTGGCCGTGTCTGGAACAGTATTTTCCTGTAAGGAGACCGTACCGAGCGTAATAATATACCAATCTTATACCGGAGTGTACCACATTTCTGCTTCCAAAACGGGTCATAACCCTGCCGTATTTGAGTATTTCAGAATAATGGTTCATAATGAAGTTGTAAAACCTAATGGGAATTCTTTGTACCCCTACCGCTTCTCCTTCATGCACGCTTCACAGAAAATTGAGGTCCCGGTACGCGGATATTTGAGTCAGATTAAACAAAAATGCCGCTCCTTATTTCCATTAATCCCAGAAATAACAGCAACAGCTGTGCAGAGTGTCTCTGGTTCACACAAAATATGCGATTCTACGTGCATCGTTCGTTTCTGCCCCGCAGTCAGACGCCTGTCATCAGCCGTGCGCACAAAATTGCATAAAGATCGCAAAACCCGCCATTTATTGTGTGATGCCAATGATTTGTCACCAAAAAGACGTGTCTGATGCTGTGAGTTTGTTAAAAACATCATTGGCCTCCCCAAGACGCCCATATATTCCTCCAGTGTCGCGTAACCTACACATAAAATGGTCACCGCAACGTAGCGTCTGTTCTCGCGCACCTGTGGAGATCTTTTCATTAGCGCAGCCCGTTAGGAGGCGACTGAAAAGCGAGAGCCCAATTGTGTATGCGACGGGCGAGCAAGCTAGATGCCGGGCGCTCGCCGCAACAAAAAGTAACCGTGGTGCGCTCACCACACACAGCCGACGCCCGCCTAAGGGCTGCGTGGCCCGACACGCGGAACTAGCTAAGGAAGGGGGCGGGGTCATTTAGGGCCCCAGGCACCTAATGCGATTAGAATGTCCTCGCCTTAACGCTCAAGTAGCTTTCTTCGAGGGCGCCCGAGCGCACACGACCGAAGCAAGGAACGGCCGCCGGCTCTACCTCGGGCCAGGGGTTGGAAGGGTCACCCTCAAGGTGATAGCAATGGGCTACGCAATTCCCTCCCCGTTCGGAGGCGACAACCTTCATACCATCCGTGTGAATAACAGTAAATACTCAATTTCAACCGATTTGGGCCTCATTTATGTAACGATGTGACCAAGAGAGAGGTGCGAGATGAGGTATTGCGAGGCCTTCTCTCTCGGTGGTGATCGCCGGAGTCGTGTTCGTTACGTAGTCTTCGGCCGGGGTCGCGTCGGGAAGACGAGGCCGGCTCAAATGGGAGCTAATCAAACGATGATGCCCTACATCAATAACTGAGCGCGATACCATCTCGGCTTCTCCGAGTGCGCGCGAGTGGCTCGGCTGGCTGTTAAAGCCCAAATGTGAACAGCGCGCCGACCGATGAGACATTTGGCGTTGCTCGTCCCGCAATGAGCACCGGGAAGTGTGCCGGAGCGAGGTCTCGCGCGAAACGTGGAAAAGCGAGAGAGGGCGAGAGAGAGAGCGAGCCGCTAAATGGAGACAGACGGCACTCGGTCCGAGTGCATGCAGGCTACGTAGATGACCGCGAGCGGAGAGGTTAGCCTGACGCAGGCTGATCACTCAGGCTCTCGGAACCGCGCTTGCACGTCGCAGATGAAGTGCGAACGCATTTGGGGATAATTTCTGCGTTGAAGTCGACAGGAGTTATATTTGCAAGGCATCATTCTCGGCTGTGCCCCGAATGAATGCTGATGGGAGGCGGGAGGGGGGGGGGAGTTTTCGATGAAGCAGAAAAGGTTCCCCTTTTACTCAGTGCCGACTGCATCACAAAGCCAGTCTGGGGGAAGGTTTATTACGCAGTAATATGGCTCTGGCGCGCTATAAAGGGGAAAAAATGATCCCAGAGATGACATCATATGCCAAGCAGACGCCAGCTCAGATAGGAAAGGATAACGTGGTGCCGCAAATGCATTGGGCTTGTTTATGTTTTCTTTTTACCGCCCGCTGCGCCGGGTTGTGTTATCTGTGTCCCAAGTGAAGCGCGTGTTGCATCTTTTCTTTCTTATTGCCGCACGGGTTATCTCATTTGATAGGGAGAATGTTTTGCCCTAACGTCACCAGCCTAGAATAGTCTCCTTTGATCTACAGTGTTCTCGGTGCAATTCGACGGTTTGAGAAACAGTGCCCGCGCCAAAAGATAAATGCCCGCAGAGTAGACGCCGCGGCATTCGATTCGCCGACACTCGCCTGGGCACGTCACTTTGTTGACTGCTGCTTCGCCGCCTGTGTATTCTTTGAGTTGTTAGGGGAGCACAAGTTCATCCCAGTAAACTTGTTTTTCTTTCAAGACAACTGCGTCATCTTTGGCTTCGTGACAATAGCATAAGCGCGGCCCCGAGGTGCTGGTAGCAAAACATTTACAAGACTTGTCCGCGCTAGTATTCAGATAGATAGAAGTGGAATGGCTTTAGAGCGGAGACAAAAAAGATGCGTGAAAAGCGCAATAATCACTTGTGGGCTTGCTGCAAGTGTGACACTGAGAAAAAATCAGCTAAATTGTTTTGAAACGGACACACATGCAAACGAAAATTTGCAGCGCAATTTACTCCAGAAACCATTGTTTATAAAAATTTATTCAACGTCTCGGAGATTTTGTGCGAACGTCTGCGTCGTTTTTAGAAACCTTGAGGTTCAAATTAAATGTACAGGCTGGAATGGAAACGAAATCAGAAACAGAGTATATGTTACGAGTGCTTAAGTGCAAATGTGCGATGTAAAGAGCTTACTAACGAATTGTTCGGTGCGCAGAATGTGTTAGCCATACATTTGCTTACAGCAGGCTGATTGTAGTCCTTATTTACTGAGATTTTTTCCTGCCATGCGCACATCACGGGATTGATGCCCCTCTATTTTTCTCCATCTGAGTTATAGATTAACCTGTAGCCAATCGGCGCTGGCGTTGTGTGATTTCTCCTTGATGCCATTAGCACAATTTTTTGACGATGAAAAAGGCGATTTGGAGAGATGCGGAGATGATAACAGGGCGAAAAAAATAACAGGCTCACCGGTTTCGCACCCCGCCAAAACATGTGAGCCAAGATGTGCGCTGAGTTAGCGATCTGCACTGCACACGCTTCATTGTCTTCAAAGAGAAATTACGAACCGACAAAGCCAGGCCACAAAACGTGCCTTCGACTGGGAATCGCCTTCGGTACACCAAAATCATTTTTTCAGTCGTCATTTGAACTGGTTCTTCCGATAACAAGGGCGACAGTTACCGTTCTTTCTTCGCCAAATCTTTCATACAAGCACAATAAAGAGTTTAACAGCGCGAAATTATCAGTTTCTGAAAGGGGAACGAATCCTGCCACCTTTTTTTTTCTCTAACAATTGCGAATGGTGGCCACGTCAGAAGAAGTCAGCGGCTTTCTTTCCTTTCCCTTTTCTTTTCTTTTCTTTTCTTTTATTTTTCGCGCCTCAGCTAGCGAACGAGCGGCACGCTCCCTTCCTTCAGGCAGCGCGCGCCAATACCGGCGCGGCGCAAGTTGGCGAAACTGCGAGCCTCTGCTATCCGGCCCGTAATCTCGTAAACGCTTTGGCGGCGGCCCCTTCCGCTCGCTGATTGGTCGACGGCCACTCAACGAACACCCGGGCGCCGATGCCGACGCTCGGCACCTTCCGTGCGGAACGACGCTAACGCGCTCCTTGCGCGGGCCGCCCAAGTTCGCCGCCGCTTCTCTTCGAAGCCTTCCTTCCTTCGGCGGTGGGGCTACAGGAGATGTCCAGGTGCGGACTGGCTGTCTCCGGTTGGCGGAATGCGACTGATAGACGAAGTGACCCTTGTTCGGAAGCGCGAAAATGAGTTACGAGAAATGCTGAATCGGCGGCGGAAAGAAGAACACAAGAACGAGTAGACGAAATGAGCGCAGACTGCCAACTGATGTCAAAAGCGACGTGTTCGTGATGGCTGGAGGAAAATACGCTTGCGTAAAGCGGCCAGGAAAGCCGAGCTAGCTGATAGGGTTGCATCTTGAACAGCGCTAAGAAGACGGGGACACGGGCAGACGGGCGACACAGGCCGTGACTGTCAACATAAAGCGAATAAAGCATCCATGCGCGAGAATTATACTGTTACCAGTAAGTCATAGTTGACAAAGGTCAAACATCGACTAGTTCTATTGCGCTGCTTCGCGGCAACCTCCCAATTTCGCGTCGCTCTGAAGAAGTTTCCTCTAGACTTTGCTAAAGATGATTACAAAATCGGCAGGCGGCAGGAAAAATCACATCGCAGGGAAAATAATGAGAGCGCACTTAATAAAACAATAAGAAACCCGATGCTGGCATGATAGGAACTGAGCATGCTTTAAGGTTGGTAGCCGGCTGTAAGAAATGAGAAAAGTGGCAGCTTTTAAGTTAACCATGTGTGTAGGATTTGGGAAGTTGTGCCTATCACCCATGCTCCGTATTAAGCGTCAGTAGCGCTTGGTAGTTGGCAACTACCACCAAGTACCGGCGTAACACAAAATGAAGTTACGGAACTGCGAACAAAAGCAAACTGCCCGGTAGGGGCTTCTCCCCCGCTTGAGTGTTTTGACAGCTTGTGACAGAAGACTCGCTTAATAACCAAGCACGCTTGCACACGCCCCATGCGCCAAAAAATACCTCCGCTATTCTTTGGTATAAATAAGTTGTCAGCTCCACTTCAAGAACGAGTTTGATTTTTAAATGCTATAGAGCTTATGAATAAACCCAACCCATTTTTTTTTTTTGCTGTACTCGCTTTTGTTAACCACTCAGCCATTATTGTTGGGCCGGCCGCTGTATACGTTCTACTCCTCCATTTATATTCATCCCGTAGGATTACAGTCAAATCCGAATTCGTCTGGCTGAATCATGATTTAACGAATTTTGGGGTTTTAACTTTCGTTAGATGTTGATCAAAACCCTATCGAAACCTCGCATTGACTTGTCAGTGACCGCAAGTCTATATTATCCCTAGGCTTTTTCATTTCCACAACATCCTGATTCATTTTGCTACCGCTGTGTGACCCTGATGAAACGGCACTCATAAAAATTTGATCAACAGTGATTCTTCTGAATGTTGGCTTACGCGAAAATGTTAGAGAAATGTAACACTATATAGACTATAACATTTCTTTCCTCTGTGTGTACACCGGGCCTTTCTGAATCCAGCGCTTTGGTTCTTTTGCACCGCCGCTATTCTTTAGACCATTCGCTTACAAGCCCACGTTCGGGCTCTGCGTGCATGGAGATCACTATTCCACGATAAACTCGCCGCTTGGACCCAGCGTTCTAACAATTTTCAACTTACGTGACACAGTTGCTTACGATGAAGCATTGCATGTTCTGTAAAACGGGCTTTGGGTACCATCGTTCTAGAATGTTGGGTTTGCACAGTAAGCACAGCGTACACTACACGAAAGGAAAGTCGCACCCTGTCAACGTAGTTCTTTTAAGCAAAGTAGGGACCGATAGCGCCTGTCAATAAACTAATGAATTTTCCCCGTAGACGTACCGAAAATGGCCCTTATAGAGATCTCATGACACCCAGGCGGTGCGTGAAACACGGGCTTCCATCTTCAAAACGGTTCTTGAAAATCGCGAAAAGGAACGGTTCAGATCAGATACTACAGGCATCGATGATGAAGAAAGTACAGTAGTACATATTTATCTCATAAACCATGTATCGGTACGCATGTAGATCGTTCGTAGATGCGTTTACTTAGTGCGCGGAAAAAAATCGCTTGGGTTCGTTCTTCGGTTGCGATTTTGGTCTGAAGGTTTGACAATCGATTGGACGCACTTTCCGCGAAGGTTGGACGCACTTTTAGCGAAGGTCTTCACATTTTTGACGCAGTTTTGTGTGAGAAAGCTTACGTGCTTTCTCAACTTTCTTTTAGGAAGGAATGGTAATTTTTTTTTCCTAATGACCGGACAAGTAGTTCCACAAAGACGACACATAAAAATTCCCCCGAAACGTACTAACTGCCCCTCCGCGTGAACATACCGTGCCAACAGCGCCAAGAAAGTATCGATAGAGGAAGGAGAGAGAAGAAGAAGAAAGAGACTAAAAGAATGTGGTGTAAATGCAGAGAAAGCGAGCAGAGAAGAATCGCCCGAGTTTGACGCGTTTTTTATCTCGCCGGCAACACTGGCGACCGCGTCTCGGCGGTCTTTAAACGCGCACAGAGCGCGGCGGGCCTTCCTTCGTACGTTTCGCTACAGCGCCGACAGAGGCACCCGGCGGAGAAGCCGTGTCTACGCCGCGAAGAGGCCACCAAGGCGAAACTTTCCCTTATCACGGACTCGTATAAGAACGCCTCCTCGTCTCTTCGGTGTTCCCTCCCCCTCCGCGAGCACGTACTATCTAGCTCTTACTCGGTGAAGGAGATATGTTTTTAGCGCCACGTCGGTTATACGACGCGAAGAATTCCGAAGGCGCACAAAACGCCGATGAACCGTCCCGGCACTTATTGTTCCCCTCCCTCCCTTGCATCCTTCCCAAGCAGTAATTTCCCTTCCGTGTCCGCAGAAGAACGGTCTCGGCCGACCGCATTGTTCTCCATGGGAGTCAACGTTTTATGACAGAGGGAAACTAAAGGCGGGCTCAAGGTTTGGGAGGTTGCCCGCAGAAAACTGGATAAGCAAATGGAAATAAGGAAGCCTCTTCAAGCTCCCGGGGGATCTTTTAAACAAAACGTACCCTACTGTTTTGTCCCTGGTTCTAAGATGCCACAGAAGAGTTTACAGCAGCTGATGCCCGGTAGCTACGCAGAACGGTAGGGAGTTCATGAGCGCCCGCACACAGTTCCACTGATCTCTACTGCCCGTTTCTACGTTGGTCAGAGGATAATCGACAGCATATAACAAAAACTGACACTGATTAGGCAGTTTTTTTATTATTTAATCAAACCGAAGCGATGATTTTTGCCATTTCTTTGTGGGGGTGTTCGCGTTGGCAGGTATTACCGCCTAGTCGCTGGCCAAAATCATTTTACCCAAAGTCCAAAACACGAAAATGACCGCAACCACCGTTTCCTCCTCGGCGACCTCTTAGCGCCAAAGCGAGCTTCTCCTGTTGCTTCAAAAGCATGCAAGCGTGCACCCTTTACAGGCGAAATAAGACGGCCCAGGGGAGCGACAATTCTCCGAACAAGAGCGTGCAGCGTTTTAAAGCGAACCTTCTATGCCTCACTGATTCGTTCGTGAGCGCCGAGAACGCCCTGAATGAAGCCAACTTTCTGAGACGGTCATGGGTAATAGTGGGTTCCCCCACTTGAAGCGGACGTCTATCCGTTGGCGTCATTACGACACGGTCGAATCAGTTGGATTGGAGAGGGGATGCATATATGTGCAATATTAGACCGAGGAAAACCATCCACCCCTCCGTCCAACGACACCGATGGTTGAACGCGAAGCTTTGCTCGTGCGAAATAAAATAGCGACGGGTCAAAGTCAAGGTCGCTGCAACGAAAAGTCCGAACTGCCTGCGAGCCAAAGTCAAAGCTCAACGAGTCAGCGTCCGAACCGTCTGCGAGCCGAAGTCCAAACTCAGACGACAACTAAAGGATCTCTCACTATGAAGCTTCCCGTTCAACCATCGTCGTCGTTAGACGGAAGGGTGCATGATTTTTTATTCACGTACAGAATAAAACAATGCCCCCAACCAGGAAGAGAACTTATAAAATTTGACAAGGAAGGATTGTAGAGCCACCAGAAGACAAGATGAACTTTTTGCTCCTTAAATGATGACAGAAATGCTCGGCTATCTTACATCCAATAACATAAAGGGCATACAAAGAGCGAGATGCTACCGTTTGCAAGAGATTGCCATAATCTTGACAGATGAACCCGAACGGCGCAATGCAGTGCACTTTTATTTTCCCCGCTGACACGCGTTTCCCGATTTAGAAAAAGGGTTCCAATATCAAAGTAAAGTTCACTTTACTGTACATGCCTTTTTAGCAGGCTGCCGCGTATTTACTAGTCTTCAGAGGATGTGGGGGGACGCGCCAACGCTTCACAGGCGATGAGGCACGCCGTGGTGGAGGGCCCCGGATTAATTTCGATCACCTGGGGATCTTTATGTGCATCGAAATCTCGAACACACAAGCGTTTTTGCTTTTCTCCTCCATCAGAAAAGCGGCCACCACGGCCGGGGATCGAACTCGCGCCCTCGTGCTCAGCAGCACACAGAAGGTGCGTACAGGATTCGAATTAAGGGCACATATTTCTTGTGGTCTACCCTCCGAGTGCTTTAGCTGTAATTAATTGATTGATTGATTGATTGATTGATTGATTGATTGATTGATTGATTGATTGATTGATTGATTGATTGATTGATTGATTGATTGATTGATTGATTGATTGATTGATTGATTGATTGATTGATTTGTCAGTGCATTCACTGGCAACGCTTGTAGCAACGCGTGCTGCAAGAGCATGCATTCCTTTTGGTGGATGTTGCCCAATATCCCACATCGTGTATGTCCGGTGGGATATTGGTATGTGTCACTTTGTTAGAATAACAGCACCAACTGTCCTGCATGTGGCGAAGCGGCTGCATTCACTACAGAAAAAATAGGACGAGGACAAAAAAAAAGTAATCATACAGGACACTCGCTATATTTGAATTGAAATTTTACTTCACGCACGTGGAACATAGAAAGGTAACCTACAACGACACGGTTTCCCGGTCACATCTACTCACCACTGCACACACGCCCAGCTATGTATCGCGCACGCGCAAATTCTTTTCCGTGGGAGTAATCGAAGGCGTGCTCACACAATTGTCTGCTTCCCTGTATATATGATAGGCATCGTTCATCTCCTTACTGGTTTGGCAAAGCTCCAGAGCTTAGGCCTAACGTTTCACTTTGAGGTCGCAAGACGTGGTCAACGGTACCCGGAAGACAGTGAACCCTGTTATAACGTAATCTCTTCATTCGAAACCTTGTTTTACTCCGAGTTTTTTATGGCCCCTTCTCAGGCGAACAGACACCGAGTCATACTCACTTTTAACGAAGTAGCGCTTACAACGAAGTACGTTTTTTGTCTTGAGGACCTCGTTGTAACGAGGGTTCACTGTACGTTGTCAACAATGAGTACATTTTTCCAACAGGAGCTGGTTGGCGCCGCTAGACCTCAAAGCGTGACAGTAGGCTTGACGGACGTCGCATGTTTCAGCCTACGTTAGGCTAACCTTCAAGTTGGGCATTACGACATACCCAGCGTCGATCGAGCTACTGGTGCCGGTTTATGATGCTAGGCCTGAAAGCGTGATGTCAGGCCTATCATCGGAACAGCGCGTGCCCGCGTCGTCTCCTCCCTCTACGACTCATCAACATTGCGTGAGCAAGGTATAAACTGAAAAACACGCGAAGCTGAGAGTGGAAACGTTGTCCTCTCTCGCTTCTATGCCGGCGTTCTCAATACGCACCATGATAAACCACGGGTGTTCTCTCTGTGCTCTGTGCTCTAGATCGGCTTGTAGCGCTAGCTGTCTCGCCCATTTCACATACGCCGCGCTTGCGCTTGCGAGCCAGTTCTCCGGCAATTCCCACCACAGTTCTTTACAGCAGAGCTGTATATGACTAGGTTCCGACCAAACCTGCGTTCATCATCACAGCCGCGTAGAAAAAGAATTTTCGTCAACAGTAGCTAGCGTAAAATGTTCTTCAACTTATCTAATGTAGGTAACGGTAAAAAACTATACTGAAGTTGGCCACTAGGACAGCTGTATTATATGCTGAGTTTCATTTCTATGTCGTAATTAGTTCGCAGCGGAGTTGTGAACGTTACAGAGTGCCCGTCTGCTGTCAATACACAGCCGTGTGCGAATACAGCATAATTCGAGAACGATTGTAACTAACTCCAGTTTTATATAACTGTTCCAAACAAATATTTGAGCTATTTCCGCTAGAAACGATTATCTACGACGAGTTACACCTACCTTTCATAATTACGTAGTTCACAGTGCGTCTTGAAGACACACTGTGAAGACACAAAGCGCACTGTATGCCTTCCTTGTGTTAGTGTCCGTCGTCCTGTGCTGCTCTTTAAAACATCACAGAGAAGTTGTAAATATTGAGGAATTTCCGTCCGCTGTCAGCACATGGGCTTCTACGGGAGGGAAACGGACAGCCCCATGTTTATCCGCTGGAATTAACTCTAGTCCATCTAGGTTTCATCCAGCTAATTACCTATTCTCAATCCCAAATTACAAACAAACGTGTTTTATTTTGTGCATTCCTTGGAGTGCACCCAGCTTGGCTGGTGATCCTTCTTAACGGAGTGGAAGGGTCCCGAATTTTTTTCTCCACCAATGCCGTCGTTTCCTTGAACAAGGTTCGCGCAGCAAATCTCGCTGGTAGCAGCTGCAGGAGCCCGAAGTCGTAGTAACGACGCCATCAAACCGACGACCAGCGCGACGTCAAAGGCAAGGAAGCATAGCGCCCACTCCGAGAGAACTCCTTCTTCGCGCCTCGCGACCGCCGACAATGAACGTGCCGGGCCGCTCTCATTAGCTTTGTGAGCTCGGCACGCGAACGAGAGACAAAAGCGACGAGGCTTCCCGCCGGAAGTGCTAACACTAATGAGAAGAACAAAGCCGACGCGGAACGCGCGCAGAAGACAAACGAACAAGGAACGAAGGGCGTCTCCGCCAGAGGGAATAAAAACAGCGGGGGAGCGGCTTCCAAGACGCCGCCGCCTCGTGACGCGAGATGAAAACCAAGAGCCGCGGCAACTCAAACTCGACGGGGTGCAAACCGCCAGGGTGTGAAGTAACGGAGCAAACAAGAAGCAGCAGCGTTGCGTCGCCGCACTCGAAAGCAAAAACAGGCCCCAGTATACTACACGTTTTCTCTCCCAATACGACTCGCTTTTTTTCCTCGCCACGTAGTCGTTCTAGCTTAGAACTAAACGTGGTACCCGTAGCTTCATTGAATTGAAATACAAACCGTTTATTTACTTCTCACGGCTGCTGCGGCATTAGGGCCTGTATGGAATGTGGAGGTGGTGGGAATCGGTAACCCCTTTCACGCCCTGTTGGCCGAAACGGAAGCCATTGTGGCGCAGGGGGGGAACCGCGTTTACTACGAACTTGAAATCTTCGACCGAATGCGGCGTAAAATAACAAAAATTTTGGTTAACATCCCGGCAGTTTCTTTTCGCTTTGTGGCAGTGCACTGTGAACAAATAGAAAAAAGAGACCCCCGTTTCTTTTCTCTTTTTTTTTCACGCCGAGGAACACGCGGTTAAAAATAATTTAGCTTTCCGATTAATGGCGCACATTAAGCGTGGCTTGTTGAGCCATAGGAGTAGATGGCAACAAACACTAAGAAACCGGATGCTAAGAAAAAAAATGTTTGCAGGACGACTTTTCCGGTCAGGTCCCCTCTTCTGAAACCCCAGTTCTTTTCCATCGTGGGTTTTTTTTTTTCTATTTATTTCTTGTATATACTTCCTGCCTGAGAAAAGTTAATTTTTTTAATATTCGCATACGATCACCCTAACGAGATCCGATCGGAAAATTCCACAGATTCCTGCCAATACTTTTTTTCTGTGGTGCGTGGAGCATCAGGAACAAAACTCACAGCTTTTCTGTATCCCTTTGGCGGGACTCGGCTAATATACCTTCGACTCCCACACAACTGTGCTCGATGATCAAACTATCTCTCTGCATTTCCTTCTCGTATTTTTATTTGGCGCGAGCGAACAGCACTGCTATAGTGAGAGTTGCTTAATTAAGCTTTTCTTTTCCAAATTTATCCCTCTAGGCAACTCACCTCTATACAAAGATAAGATAAAATATTAGCGGTGATCCGTCGCCTCATGACGTGTTGGCGGACTGCTCCACACTGATTGGCTAAGGCCCCATAAACTTCACGACAGTGAGGCCTCGAGAGCCAGCAGCTAAGCAAGGGGTAGAGAGTCCGGGATTCACGGCCGCCACCGCCTATAGCCCGCATGCCGCCAGCGGCCAGCAGATCGAGCAAGAGGCTCCCGCGGTGCTAAATGGCGACTTGTCCCGCGAATGTCTTCGCCTTTTGTTCCCGCCACTCGGCGAGCCGGCGGGGCGTCCCGTTCATTAGCGAAGTGCCCAGCCGGGAGCCCCGTCCATAGCCCCGGGCGACGCCGACTTGGAGCCGCCTCCCGCCGCTTCCGTTTCCTACCCCGCCTGCAGCCGACATCCGGAAAACTCTTTCTCGGGCGGCCTGCCTTCTTCCGGCCCGAGCAGTGCCGCGCCTTCCTGCGACTCATGCCGCGGTCCTGGAGAGACGACGGCTGACGCGTCAAAGCGTCCTCGGCACCGAAGAAGTCGTCCCCGAGAAGTCAGGCAGAACGGGGGAGTGTTTTGCGATTATCTGAGCACGACAGCCAGCGAGTGCGAGGTTGCGCTTCAGAGAACATGGGATGTGATCTGTGGTTGAGCTTCGTGCCGTACTCCGCAAAGGATGCTTCTCTCAGTTTTTGTTCGGCTGCGAAAGGTTGAAAATAATTCTTGAACATCGTCCTAATAAATCATTTCGCGCTGAATAGTCTGATGTTGTTTTCCTCTTCTGCTGTATTAGTATATGATGGTCGACTCAATAAATCTCTCGACAAGATCCTGCCTTCGAACTTTACTGCTAGTTCTATGATAACTTGGCTCTGCATTAGTGCTCAAACACTATCGAGCTTTCGTATCCTTGATACTCTGTTGGCTGAAGGAATGCCGCTGTAAGAAAGTGCAAGCTATACTCTTGAGCGTCGCATTTCCGGATGTGCTATTTTGCTTTCTTTTTTTTTCTGTGTCACTTTTTTTGTGTCACGCATAATGTCGCCGGTACACACGTAGCAAGTTGTGGGCCCCAGAAAAATCTCACCTTGCGTAGGTCGCGTGCAATACGTTGGCGACTTTTGAAGCATGGTTGCATGTTTCAAGCGTGCACGTAACTGTGAAGCCGCCGCCAGTCGGATCGCACAATGTTTCAAATAAAGCCCCACTTGCTTGCACCTCCTTGGCCCCCTTCCCCCGCCCCTCCTATAGCATATCTTGCTGACAAACTACATAACTGTGATTAGGAGATGAGAGCCAGTAGGCTGCCACTCGCCTTAATGACGGGCCAGTTTAAAGGCATGGGTACATTCTGAATCGGCGCTTTTGTGATGTCCATCTGTGTGTAAATAATTAGATATAAATATTCAAATATGTGAAGGGATACAAAACATACGGTTGGGTAGCGCAACAACAAAAAAAGGCGACAGGACGTAAGTGCCTATTTTTGGAACGACGACGCGATTAGTACAGGTGCAATATTACAAACCCCAGAAATTTTTTTTCTTCGGTTAACTTTGTATGCAATTTAAGAATTTTGTGTAGCTCGTTCGCGAGTAATGAATTTCGACCGCTTACGCACGGCCACATTGACATCTGCGGCGCATAGTACACGCCAGGCATCCAAATTTAAACTGAGCGATCATGTTTAGCATCTTATGTAGCTGCAAGTTAATTGCGATACATATAATATGCAAAGTGTACGCAAGTGCTACTACAGCGGGCGAAGTACTATCAGCAGGCGTACTACCAGCTGTGAGTACTATCGTGGTACCCGATACCGACGTCGCACCTACTGCACCAACAATGGCTGTGATACAGCAGGCGTCTACACACTACAGCACCTCTTTAAGGGGAACTCATCAGATCACGTTCCTATGGTACTTAGCAATTCATGACTCACTGACTTAAAAACCGTAGTGCTCCATTACTAAGAAATATTACAGACTCATACAAGTTATCATAACGGCCTAGTTCGCTTAATTTAGAAATATATCCCTCCTGTACTCAAATAAAAGAAATAAATCTCTCGCTTGCTAAACAGCGAGCGCCACTTATAGTGCAAACTGGCTGAACTAAATAAAAATGTGTTTATTGTTTATTTATTTCAGTTTGAAAGTAATATATTTCTAAAATATCCAAACTAGGCCACTCGGAACGTCTTTGTGGAACTGTATAAGTTTTTAAGCCCGTGCGTTATAAATTAGGAAGCCCCATAGGACTGTCAACAAATGAGTCCTCTTCAAGGAAAACCGCGACATCTCCAAAACGTTTCAGTTTTGTTGCAATTCGCGAAGATCGTGGCGTAGAGGGGCGGACGCGAGAAGCGCTCCAGGGCGCCGCCAGGCTGTGGCGCGCTTGGGAGCGACGCCGTTCGCGGAAGAGGACGGAGGATGGAGAGCGACGGCTCGTTCTTTATCCTCATCACGCGCGCCTATCGAGATGCCGCCCAGCGTTCGCCTCTATTCCGTCGTCATTAGGGAAACCCTCGAGCGAACCCTTTTTTCCGCGTTTCGCCCTCTCTTTCTCGTCCCTTCACAGAGAACAAAATGGCGGCGCTTCGACGTCAATGACGTTGGCAGTAGCGAATAGAAGCCAACGGCGTCGAACAACTGGCGAGCAATGAAGGGCGTAGTATTGTGAGGAACGCTGTCAATTAGTCCTCTACTGTATTTATTTTGTGAAGTAGTCACGTTTAGTAATGATCGTGACGTTTTAAATCCTCGGGCTCACTTAATTATAAAGGACTTAGGCTTATTCAGCGTTGCCGATCCAACCCACGCTAACCATAGCTTACCTAATTTTAACCCTACATATGGTAGCTTATCTACTTCAACCTTACCTCGTCTAACCGAATGTTGGCCAATAGATCTTATCTTAACTAAGCAAAGCTTACCTAACCCAAGCACAATGAACAATTTTAGGGAAGACAGCCGAGAGAAGCTACCTGTACAAACCAACAGGTTTGTGAACACTGCGCTTATCTCAGAAGTGCAAGCGTTCTCTTTACCATTTACAACGTAAAAAAATCAAGATTTAATCAAGAATAACAATGATTACGGCCGTTCACTGGCCGTTGCTTAGTTATTTGTAAACCCCAGTTCGGACCGTAGTGGATAACGTCTGAAACTGTGCATATTCGTGTGGAATGTTCATTTCCTGAATAGAGACTTCCCTAAGCACACATCACTTAATCGTCACAGAAGATTGGAGGTAGAGTTTCTGATATGAGGCTTTTAAAAATCAAACAAACCATGGTGGCTCAAGCTTTCTTTAGAGGGCTCTTAATTTACTACGGTAGACAAAGCTACGAATATTAGGTTTTATGGCTGCAAAGATAGTATGCAGACTGAGCCAAATGATTGCTGCATTTCGCTAGAAATCCGTTTATTGTATTAGTTTCATTCTTGTTTTAGTGGAGTAGTGGGTATCCCAGTCGGACAGGAAGCTTGTGAGCGAGTAAGCGAGTGAAATGGAATTTGTGGTTCCACAGCCCTGTTCGTACTATGAAGGACCTGCTGGAAAAGCACCCACATGGAAGAAGACTCTTTTTACGTTACAGATAGAGCCTGCTGTCATCAATGGAGCATTAACTAAATCGACTATTTAGTATATCAGTCATTCAGTTCTTTAGTCAGTGATTTTTATCCCTTGACATGAACACGGTGCAGAAGTCGAAAGCTGGAATCTATGCGACAAGTATGAGCAAAATATACAGATGGGGAAGTTTGCGGGTCGTATTGGAACCTTCCGGCTGCAAAATTTAATAAGACAAGTATGCAGACGATATCTACCAGAGTTAGTGTACCGTGTTGGTTCCCGTACTTTATTAGCTTACATTTCACACAGTTTACTTTTCCAAACTATTTATTGCGCACCCGTGAAGACACGCCTCTGCAAAGCAAATTTTACCGTTTATGTTTTTTTGTTCTTTAGTAATAATCACTGTCGTCGTTTCGCAAAAAAAAAAAAAAAAAACGGCTTTTGCGGGAACCTATTCATCTAGGGAAAAGAATCAAGCATAATACATTCAGATCCACCGTACATGTGGGGTCTTACGGTGAACCGAAACTTGTATAATGATTGTGCTTATATTAATCGACGTTAGCACTTAAGGGGGCCATGAAAGTAAAATGCAAGTCTATCGTGAAAGAGACTACTTTTGTCCCGATAACAATGATGCCAATTTTACCACAAACTTCAAACACGTAATCGAGATACAGTATAGCACAGTTATAGCGAACCCGATTTCAACGAAATATCGGCTATAACGAACAAATCTTAGTTTCCCGTTACCACTTGCATACATAGATGTTGTGTCCCCATATAGCGAAAAGCGGTTATAATGAACTGATTTCAGTTTCCCGATGTGTTCGTTATAAGCGGACTCGACTGTATTAAAGAAAAAAGATGAAGCAGTGGCAACTCCCCAGCCACTTCTCAGCAACTATTGTATGACGTCACAGAAAACGGCCTTTTCGATTCCTGTTTTCATCCACAGCCAAGAAACGGGACTGGGCGATTGTAGTGGGGTCTCTAGTCCCGCTTTATCGTATTACTCGATTGCTAACGCGCAGTCAACACACTAGAAAAATTGGCCGCATATCTGCTTCTTTCGTTGCAAATGTCGACAAAAGACGATAGTCCTTCGTCAACATTTGCCAAGTAAATGCCTCCCTTCGCTTTCCCGCTCACCTCTCATGCTGTTCCTCTCCCGTCTCGTTCCTCCCAAGATAAACACGCTAGAGGTTTGCTCAAGTCAATTTAAATTTACCGCGTTCCACTGCTCCAGGCCGGGTGCCTCGATGCCAGCGCTGCCGTACGGCAGAGACGCGCGTGAATCGAGGCACCCTACTACAACGTTTATAGAACCACGTTGCCCTACTCCACGAGCGTCCCAAGCGGAAGATGGAACCTATCTAGTGGAACCTTTCGTAACTGTTTTCGTTAGATTTCTTAAAATGCCTCTAGAAGCTATAGTGGCGCAGGCAACAGCAGGCGACTGAAGGAATTTTTTTATGCAGTAGATGCAGTATTTCATTTGAATCAAGCTTTGATGAATTTGTCATAAAGAACACTGCAAATATCACTTATGTACTGATTTTCTGCCTCATACTTGCGTAATGTTGTGTTCTTGTTCAACAATGTTGGCAGGTATGAACATTGCTACCGGACTTGGGCGTTTAGATTTGGCGGGGGTATTGCGCAGCCTATATTTCACTTTGGTCGGGTGGCTGAATCGCGTCACAGACAGACAGACAGACAGACAGACAGACAGACAGACAGACAGACAGACAGACAGACAGACAGACCAAAATTTCTCGTTCAAGTAGACCAAGAAAGGCTATCGTCTTTAAAAATACCCATTTACTGCTGACCCATGCTACGTCACTTTTTTCTATACAACGTCGCTGTGGCGCGAAATTCGAAAGTTTGTCAACGTTTCTTCAGTATTTTTCGGTTATAAAGCGTCTTGCGTAGATGTAAGGGCGCTGAGTGAGTTCCCGAGGCCAGCTCTTTCAAATTGAACAAGTTGTATTTTGTCTTCACGGCCCCTTTAAGTTGGTGCGCATGTCGATGAAATGATTGCACGAGTGGTCTCAGTAATTCAGTTGCTTAGAGCGCAGCGTACGCGCGCACACCACTTAACATCCCCTCACAGTACCGCGTTATATTGTACAGACTGCTGCTTTTTCGCGTGGTCATAGAAAACCAGCATAGGATCGCCAATCCATGCAGTGTCATTTATGTTGATGTGCCTATTAAGGACGGCTGTTTTGCTTCCATTCTCTGCTCGTATGCAGGCGTAGACGAGGCTGTTTTTGTTGAACGCGTAACCGTACGAAGAAACGGCGATGAAAGTCGCAGCCAGCTTCGCTTTAATAAAACTAAGCGGGCGTGAGGTCAAAGTTTGAACCCGTTTAATGGCCGTTGTACAAGAAGGGGTAAGTAAAGAAAGATCCTTAGTGGCGATGCTTCCGCTTTAAGGCGCCGCGTTCCCTAAATTACGCTTTGCTCGACGCCTACAACGCAAGCGCCCCCATTTACCCCCCCTCCAACAAGTAACGATTTCATTACAGCGGGCTTCGATCACGAACTCGGCCACCAGTAGTGAGCCTCGACCGGCGCTCATACTTAGGCGCAGCCTTGGAGCAGCGCTGGCGTCATCGGCAGCGAATGCGAAGGTGGTCCGCTTTGCGCCGGAAAACCTAACGCCAAGCCTCGCCATGACGCAGAGCGCTAAGCGCGTGAAATACAAGCCGTTCGTACCGAAACCGGGTCGCTCACCAGAGAGAAATCAGGAATGACGCGCTTTGCCGCCAATTTTTTTGTTGTTGTTGTCGTTGTTTCTAGCCCTCCTTATCGGGCACGTCGTCTGAAGGACCCTTCCGGAAAGCCAGCACCGGAAAAAAAAAAAAAACAAGAATGGAACTCTCGAAACCGAAGAGCATTCTTAGCGCTCCGCGTGCAAAAGGGGAATTGTCTCGTGCTGAAACAAAAAAAAGATGGAAAAGAAGGCGATGGTGCACGCAGAAATGAGGGCGCTGAACGGATCTCGGGTTTTGGAGGGCTTCGACGGAAAAGGCGTCGAGGGGAGGCCGAAGTTAGGCCGCGGAAGGGCGTAAAACAGCGCCCGGAAGCGACGTCGCCCGACGTTAAACCGATCCTGCACGCTTTTTTTCTTACTTGTGCTGATGCTTCGATTGTCGCCGAATGGCACTTCGGCCGTTTCGCTTCCGTTCGACATGTGGACGAAAACGCGAACTCGGCTGTGTTTCTGCCGCCCAAGAGTTCCCCGTTGGGTCGTGTATATACGAGTGGGATCAGGGGTCGGAGCAGCGGGCGCTATACAGGCCGACACGGGTACGGGAGGCGCGCAATGTCGCCCGGTACACGCCGCCATTTAGAGGCCGACAAGGGTGCGAGGGCCCCGAGAGAGAAACGGCCCTCAGAGGGAAAAAAAATAAAAGCGCTAAGAGGCAAAGTAGAGCTTCGGCCCACACTAGCGCCGTCAGCGAACGGAAGAGCTTTTTGCGCGCTTTCCAAGCACCGCCCACAGAAGGTGCGTTGCAGTAGGTATACATACACGTGTGTACACACAACACACACACACACACACACACACACACACACACACACACAATATATATATATATATATATATGATATATAATATATATATATATAATATATATATATATATAGTCTGGAATCAAAAACTCACAAGAGCGCGAAAAAAAAGGTTATAGAGGCACCACAGCAGCATTAAAAAAAGAAAGTTATGCGTTTCAGTAGGGACTCCCTTCTTCAGCTCTCCCTGAACGTCAGTAAACTTTTCTTTTATTTTTAATGTCCTTCTCGTGTGTCTCTGTCTCTACTAATTATATATATATATATATATATATATATATATATATATATATATATGAGAGAGAGAGAGAGAGAGAGAGAGAGAGAGAGAGGGGGGGATCTTTTCTGAAGTCAGGCGATGATGTTAGCCTAGGTAAGGTTCCTAGCTTGATACGCCAGATGAATATGAGGACAATGATAAATAAAATGGGGACGATGGTGATGAAGTTGATGCGCACGAAGGCGTTCAGTCAAGAGAGGTCGTGAAGAAAATGGGTCAAGAGGCTGATGTTCATCTCCTGAAGCTGATTAGTGCGCTATAAGGAAAACGCGCCTCTATAGCAATAGAGACAGAGAGGAAAAACAATGTGAGAGCGGCGAGATTATTATGGAGCTTCTTTCTGCCTAGCGACACTACTCTCGCGTGCTTATCGTTTATTTAAGCAGATGGGATTGTGTGCATTAAATTATGGAGGACCTATTTTTGCGAATGTACATGTTTCTCGTTGCTGAGTGTATCTCTGCCAATCTTAAACCCTTTTAGTGGAGTCTCTTCCTATAACAACGGTTATCGAGCATGGACCACAAGCAGAAAATCCAGTTATACCTTATGCAGCCTTCCTCGTTTTGCAAAAAAAAAAAAATATTCCCACGTTGAAGATAATATCCGGGCTCAGCGATAGCATGAGAGCTGCGCAAACAGTGAGCGCTGTCCAAGTTCAAATTACTTATCAGTTCGTTTGAAAATGGCGCTTCAAGTGAAATACCTTCACGGCTCTTATCCTAATCACCGAAATGTAAGTTGATACCCATCCAGAGAAAAGAAAACAAAAAAAATGTTCTGCTGAGCGCTGATACGGTAATGGCGGCTCATCTCGAACGCATTCTGAAGTATCCTCGGCAGTTTAGCTGATTGGAGGCTCTCGAAAGAAGTGCCTCTCGAAATCCTCTTCCTCCAGAATATGAGGTCGCAGCAAGTACCCATTTCTATCTGAGGGCCATAGTAAATGGCGACCTTGTTAAGGGCGCTCCGTATAAGAGGGGAGAAGCAGTCCATGCTGCAAGCTTTCTGTGCAGTGTGACATGGTTCCGATTTAACCCGCAATGGACCTCGCGTAATTGGCTCTAGAAACCTATTAGAGTCGCGGTACTCGTTCAGAACACTCCGCGTTTTGGGAGCAAGCAACACAACATCAACAATTTTCAATATAATAGTAACGTTAGGTCTATCTCTTATATGTCGCGAAAGCTTGTTTCGAAAGCCTGCATTACCTTTCAGGGAGACATATTTTTCGCACAAACTCCTGTGGTTGTCATTTTGTAAGCTTTATTACACACTCGCGAAGGAAATAAGGATTAAAAGTAAAAGGAAAGGCAGGAATGTCAACCAGGCTGCGGCCTAGTTTGCTATCCACCCAGTCAGTATTAAGGGTAAAAGGGGTGAGTTTAATTTGTACATTCGAATCGTTTTGTGTTGAACTGCACTCCCAGCCACTGCGGCTGATTTTCTGATAGAGGCGAAAAGCGAAAACGCCAGTATGTAGAGATTTTGGCGCACGCTAAAAATCCCCAAACGGTCAAAATCAATCCGGAACCCTCCACTACGGCGTACCTCATCTCCCAGGCGTAGCTTCTGTGCGTTAAACACTGCAATCAATTAATCTGTCTAAATGCAGTGTTTAACAAAAGCACGACGTATGTATGCATAATCCGTTTCAACGGACCGTCCCCAGTCTGCACATGCGGAGGCGTATCCTTCCACGGTGTCGGTTACTCCAGTCACAAGTGCACACACCAGAGGTTTTAACCCCGGGGACACGGTTCTGGGCAACCTGGGATACGTATAGACTCTAGCGGTACTGAGCGGTCATTTTTATGGTCGCCGCACTGAACTGCGACATTAGATGAGCCTAATATCGCGCACTTGATCTTGCAGCCCCAACGGTTTTCACATCCCCGCTACTGAAGAGAGACCCCGTGGCGCGTACCTGTAAGCCGGAAGTGAAGCCACGTGCGGAAGAAGCCTATCAAAGAACCCCCCCCCAACGAGGGCGTCGCCAGAGCTACCGGCGATCGCTCTGTGGGCTTGAAACAATGCATCAGCCGAAGACCGGAAAAGGCAACGCTCATGGCTGTGAGCCCCAAAGCGGAACACAGAGGAAAGGCCACCCAGTTTGAACGCAGGCGACGCGAATCCGGACTCAACAGACTGGGGAAGCTGCCCACTTCCGCCCGCAGCAGAGACAAAGCACGGAACGCGACGAAACCAAGTAAAGGGCCGCAGTATGACTCACCATCGGCACGCACCAGCAGGGATGATACAGGCATGGCATTCGAACCGCCGACGTTGTAGATGAATTGTTTTATCTAACTGCTTGTTACAACCCCTGCTAGACACATACATATAGACGCGCCCACAAAAACACCCCATTTGGGGCACTCAAGAAAATACAACTTACCCCGTCATCTGCAGCCCTCCATTACGGGGTACCTATTTTTTATGCCGCGTGTTTCTTAAAAGTATTATTCTAATGCTAATAATTTGAAATATCATTAGCTTCTTCGATGTGCCACTGAGGAGTTATATACAATGCCCCTCCGGGTTTCCCCCGTTTAGTTATTCTCGGCGTTATTTTGTGTTTTGTGCGTAATAATATCCTAACAACTGTTCTTAGTGTCCTTAGACCAAGAGCTTTTACTTTTGTAGATACTGTTGAAATTCGCGCAAAAATGGTCGTGGAGGGGGCCGGTAGGGAACAAAAACGAAGAGCCGTTGCCCCCAATGTCCCCCAGGAACGGCGAAGTGGTGACAGAACCACCCGTAACGCAAGATCTACGAACGACGAAATTCAGGAAACCTACGATGGACCAGCAAAAGACCGTGATGGAGAGGCAATACAAAGGAAGGGCGATGAGGCTGGACGGTTGCGGAGAAAAAAGAGAGGGGGCGGGGGAGACGTAGGAGATATGTGTTCGCGCGATTCAGCCACGAAGGCAAGCGACGAGATCGAAGGCTAGCCGAAAGGCCGCACTAAAGCAAAAAACAAAAAGGAACGAAAGCATACGGCAGGCATGAACGCTCGTTACAGCCCGGCCCGACGCAAACAGGATAATTGGATAAGAGCGTTATAAACTAGTCAGCATCGATTGCGCAAAAGCACGGCGCAGGCCATTGCTCCCTCCCCCCCCCCCCCCTCTTTCGCTATTTTTTCCCCGGCTAGCGCTCTAACTTCCCCGTCCATCCTCCCATTCCGACGTCAGTTCCTTTTCCTGTTTCGTGAGCAGCTTTTGAAGCTTTGTACGGCCGCGTTTCGTTTTGCGGCGTTCCTTTAGGGCGCATACTCGCCCACTCCTTTTTTTTTTCGTTCCTTCGTGCAGACCGTCCCCTCAGCCGCATCCCGCACGTCTCCCGATTCGGGGCCCCAAGGGTGGAGCGGGTCCTTTCCCTAATTGCCTCTGCGGGTCAACGCCGAACAGACGCGCCGCCGCCGGCACCCGAGCCCATGCAAGTCAGATCAGAAGGCCGAACGAGCCGAGAGACAAGACGAGCCGGAAGGAAAGTCGGTTTTCCCGCACGAAGAAAAGACGTACGACCGCCGAGAGATACACGCGTGGTGATTGAGGCACGGACAGCTCTAGCGGATTGTCGCGTATTGTTTTTCCTTATACCGCACCGATTAGCGCATCCCCTCTATCACTGTCGCCACATTCTTCTGGCGTAGCCAGCTTGACATATTAGCCCGGATAAACATCGGCAGTCTGCATTAAAGATAGTTCTCTCTCTCTCTCTCTCTCTCTCTCTCTCTCTCTCTCTCTCTCTCTCTCTCTCTCTCTCTCTTTCGACATACACAATCCTCTCTCCTCACCAAGCCCAGCCATGCGACGTCGTTAATTCACAAGAAAAAACAGGCTTAATACACCTTCACCTGTCGCAGAGAGTGATAGAAATTCACACACTATGATGATGGGTCATAGACCTACTCACACAGAAATGCACACACTCATCAAATCAGCTACTCACGGCAGAAGAAAGTGGAGAACAGGCGTTGTCAACCTTTCGGAAAAGTGATCCCGATTCCACTCAGCTGAATGAGTGTCCCTCACAGGTAGAAGAGCACCGCCCTTCCAGAGAACGAGTGCGCGCTACGGGAGGAGCGGCATCCCGAACTGCCTCCTCACTCCCGTACTCACTTTTGTCAATGGCGTCGTATCAAGGGCCCCTGCCTCTTACATACACACACAAAAATAACTTTACCATCCCTTTGTAGAGAAAGTTGAGAGAGGCGTCATAGTTTTCTGAAATCAAAAGTGCGTCAAAACATTCCCTAAAAGTGCTTCCAACCTTCGATGAAAGTGCGTCCAATCGATCGTCAAACCTTCAAAGACCCAAATCCCTAACGACAAAAGAACCCGTGCAACCATTTTTCGCGCACTAAGTAAGCGCATCTACGAAAGATCTAAATGCATGCAGATGCGTTGTTTACGAGATCAAGGTACACCATTCAGAGGTCGGCGGACTCACTCATGAGTCCACTCACTCAAACTCATTTGTACTCAAACTCACCCGTGAGTTTGAGTTTGAGTGAGCGCGAGGCTAGTGTGGCATGGTGAGTTTGAGCTCGAGTGAGTTTGAGCACGATTGAGTTTGAGTACGCCTGAGACCGAGTGAGTTCTGAGTCCATTTTGAGTTCTGAGTCCATTTTGAGTTTGAGTACATTTTGAGTTCTGAGTACATTGGGCCTCCTCGATTATCAGTCCCGGATCGTCCGGGGACTGCCCGAGGCGCGATCCCGCGCTCGATTTTCCCATGTATTCCTATGGGGCTTCCGGTCCGAACGCAGTCCTCGGACGGCCCGCGGACCGTCCAGGACTGGTAAATCGAGGATGCCCATTTTGAGTTTTGAGTCCGAGTGAGTTCTGAGTTTTGCTCTCACTGTGAGTTTGAGTTTGACTGAGCGCACATGTGCTGCTTAGCATTGCGTCTGAGTTTGAGTGAGTGGTGATTCGGAAAAAAAAAACTGGCGAGTGAGTTTGAGTGAGCCGCGCCAACTGTGCCGAGGTATGACACCATTGCACTCCGTCTTCGTGATCGATGCGTGCATTGTCTTATCTAGAACCGTTCATTTTCCGGATTTTCAAGAAACCCTTTTGACACACTGACAGCCCGGTTTCACGAACGCGCCACGTGTCCAGAGATCTTATCAGAGCTTTTCGGTCGACCAACCGGTCTATTGGGAAATGCATTAATTTTTTTGACAGAACGCCATCGGTCCCAGTGAGAAAGCTTTCGCTTTCCTATCATTTTGTCTTCTACTGTATAGCCGCACAACAATTGCAGAAGAAAAATCTTACGTCACTGCATTCTGTTCCTACCTGAGCGTCATTACCTGTATTCAGTTTCGTGGAACGAGGATACGGTTACAAAGCATGGTACGCTGATGCAGGGATACGCTGTTTTCATGCACAACACGTGAAACTTTCCATTTTTCTATTGTTAAATGCAGCCACGGTGGGAATTAAACGCTTTTCACATAAAGAGAACACCTCAGAAACTTAAAAAAAAAGTTATAGAATGCCCTGCGTGGAGTTTACAAATATTTAGAGCTACGAAGAGGCTCTGAAAATTTCGCTTGGGTTGACGAGCCCAGATAGTGCATACCATTCGTAATCAGCGTCTGTATGCAACCTACATGCCACCCGTAATTATAAAATGTGCATTAACCGGTGTCAGTAACTCGCTCAAGTTAGCGTTGATGAAACAATTAAGCTAAACCGCACGTTGCGAGCTCATGCATTGTGGACAAACTAACGTAATTACACGAACGGGTATCATAATAAACGAAACAACGTCCGCTGCGGGGAATAGTCATCATAAGCGTGTGTGCAACGAACGCGCCCTCTTTCAAACGACGGGAAAGATGAAGCGTTCATAGTAACTGCATGCAGAGAACGTCTCTACTTAATGCTCACCCGCAAACAACAGCGCTCGCTTCCTGAAACAGGTCATATTCAACGGGCTTTGCGCGCGAGAGCGCATTTATAAGCCGCTCCCCCCTTCCTTGTTTTTCTTCTTTATCTCTTTCTCGCATCGAAATACCTTCAGCCGGCTCCACTCTATCCCCATTTGCCGATTGGACGCAGTGCCAGGGTCCCGCCGAACCTGCAGCTAGTTTCCCCCTTGGCTGACGGACACTTGGTCGTCGGAGAGGGGGGCGGGCACTCGCATTTCGGAAGTGGATAACGAGGAATTAATTTGCATTCGTCGCTCGTTAGCCTCCGCTCCCCCTCGCCTCTTTAATTAATCGGAAGAGCGCAGGCGCGATGCCGGACCTTTATTACCGACCCGCAACGACCGTTGTCTCTGACGCAATGCCGGGGACTAAGCGGGCAGGGGCTCGAAACAAAAGGGTATCGGATGCAGCTGCTTTTAGGGAGGCACACGAGAAAAAAAGAAGACAGGGAGACAAAGAGGAGCGCCGTTCGGTTAGGGCAGCCGCCCGGGCTTGGGACGAGGGGATAAATAAACAGGGGTGTGGCCCTCTCTTAATGTTTCCTCGCACTTCGGCAAACGCTTTTGCGCGCTTGCGCGGCAACGAACACCGTTACGGTCATCACCATTTCCGGAAATCGAGAAACGGAAGGAAAAAAAAAAGGAAGGAGGGTGGGGGTGCAGGGAAGAGGAATTAGTGCCTTCGGACGTGGTTAGCGTCTTTGGTGGAAGTGCGCGTGTGTTCCCCTTCGCCAGCCGCCGACTCTCCGCGCGGTGAAAATGGTTCCATGCGGGGCTCGTTTGCATGAGATGAGCTTGGCGCGGTTATCACAATCAACGCGCCCGTGGAACGGCGTTGTACATGCACAACACGCCTGCGTCTGTGGTGGTCCGCTTGTATGATCATTTAGTCAGTTCGGGCTGTTCTGCTCAGGTTACGGCTATGGCTGACTCGGAGCTGTTAGAGCGTTAAATGGCTTCATGCCCCGCGTTACAGTACATTCTGGAAGCTAGGGTGCGCTCAGCCAACACACGGCCGCGTTCCCTTCGCGAGTGGAAGTGCCGCGTAAGTGTAGAGACAATAAACCCGTATGACTTGGCGGAGACTTCGAACACTTGCGTACTATTCGCCCGGGCTATAGCGAGACGAAGTCGTCTCTGTGAGCAAGCCTTTTGTGACCACATCCTCGTTCTGTTTACTGGCAGAGGTGATGCCAAGACTGAAGAACTGCGTCGTTGTGCAATACTTCGACGAAACACGGCGTGGTCAGGTGACATTCATAGTAGACGCTAAGGCACCTCACTATACGGCCAAACAGAACTGCCTCATTTAGCGGCCCGCAACCTCTTTGATCACGCTTTGTCGCTCAGAGAGTCTTGAAACGTCAGCAACATCGTTTGACATGGTTCTTGGACGCCAACACGATTTCGCTGGGACATGAAGTCATCGTTAATATACGAAGTAGGATCAAAAATGCGTTCTACTCCTTTATGCTCTCGTAGACACGACCAAAATGAGACATGACAGCCCGATTTAGTGGGAAGTGCGCATTGAAGCTGCGTGACGTTCTGGCGTTCTGAGGCCGGCGGCTTTGTGTGATAGGGAGGCCCATCGTCTCCCTAAGGTGGTAACACAAGAAGCTATGAATTTTTCTTACATGAAAATTCAAATATCCGGTGAGCACCTCGAGGGTATAACACTACATCTATAACTAAGACCACGCAGATCGTCTTTAACAGGAACCTGCAACACTTCTCTTAACTTTTTTCTAAATTCTAAATGCTCTCAGAACGTAGTCCACAAACACAACCACTACTTAGAATAGGTGGTTACTGAGTACCTCAGCCAAAAATTACTGTTCTATGCCCATCAGGTAACTTAGAAAGAAACTTGCTCAAAACTTTTTCTTCCTTTCTTGGGCCTGGCCTTCTTCAAGCGGCAAAATTACGTCATTACGACAATGCAGGAGCTATTGGCGGGCTTACTCTCAGTTGCAGCAATGAACGCATTCTTTTCCACTTCAAAAAACGAAAAGAGTATCTCCTGCGATGAGTAAATCTCCCAGTGCCACTCCATGCTGGCGATGACTATAGCTTTCACAATTCTCCCAGACGCGAAAGAAAGCGTGAAAGTGTTTATCGGTAGTATTGCAGAGTCGCTTTAAAGACTCTCCCAGTATGGCACTACGTCAACAACGGTCTCTATCAGCCATTTCGCCATTGGGTGATCGTCCGTGATTTTCTTCCTACAATCTGTACTAACATGTGGCCAAGTGGATTATGTTTACGTTTCTTATTTGGCCTAAGCTCACCGTACCATATTCGCAGCGGCTTCGTTGGCAAAGTACTCGGTCCCTTTGAGGGTTGCATCACAAGACTTTTAGAATGCATTTAATAGCGCACAGGGCGCTTTAAAATAAACTCACCGCCAGCTGTAACCTTCTTTTGAGTGAAAAAACTTACGTTACACGTGCCTTGTAGATAATCACTCGAAAATAAATGCCCTTAACCGGGGAAATCATTCACAGCGAATGCTTGCGGCCTTAGCGGCGATATGTTTCGTGCTGCTTCAACGTCTGGCTTATCTGCTTTTGAATTTGCATAACTACTAACTACGTAACGGATTCCTCACCGCGTATGTAAGTACCAAAATGCGCCATACTGCTAGAGGGAAAAGTCTAAATACTACCGCAGCTCCAGGCCGACATTTAAAAAGCTGACCAACTCGCAAAAGCAGCGTTAAATATCTGCAACGGGTTCGCCATGCATTTTGTCGTTAGATGAGTTAAAAAGCCTTACAATTCTCCTACATTCGCAGAATGTCCCTCAAGGCTGGTCAATCAATAAAAGTTATAAAAAATTATTTCGAAGCGGGGAAACTTGCAAAACCCAACGTGCACCACTTCGGACCACGTGAAAAAAAAAAAAAAGAGGGGGTAGGGGCGGAGAGGAACAAGGAAGCTGAGTATCCCGTGTGCCGGATATGGCGGCATCTATCGTGTTGCATATAAACGACACCCGGGCAGACTCTCTATAAGTCACGGTCTCAGCGACGACCTTCCTTCCGCTACCAGCGGCGTTCGTTCGCGGCCACGCACAAGCACACAAAGGATGCCCGCGAGAGAGAGAGGACAAAGTGGGATGAAGGAAGCGCAGGAGGAGAGGAGAGGAGGAAGAAGAGACTGCGAACACGATGGAACGGCCGACAGGTCGTCTAGCCTGCGAGCCGCCCGCGAATTCTGCCAGACAAATGGTCAGGCCGGCAGGCCGAAAATAAAGATCGGGCTCACAAAGCAAACACGCGCGCTGGGAGAAAAAGAGATGCCGGGCCAAGAGCGTTGCCCTATTCGCCCCGTAAAGGAGAAAGAGGAGGAGGAGGAGGAGCAGGAAGAGGCTGCAAGCCATGGATTGCGAGCGAAAAGGGGATCGTGATAGGGAAAACCGGGAAGGACCGGGATAGGCGAACACCGGGAGAGAACTCCCGCACACACGCACACACACGCGCGCGCGCACGCACATAACGGAAAAGTAGTCCAACTCGCCGGAGGAGCGAAGCCCGGGGCTCGGCAAGACCTCCGAGGTGAGACAGCTTGCTTAACAATGCCGTAGGAGGATGCGATACATTACAGGCATACCATTCTGGCTAATTGACACTAGGGATGATACTAAAACGTCGCTTACGCCCATCCAAGGTTCCATATTGCACCTCGTGTAGAAAACTTGATGGGGAAGAAACAACGCCGCGGCTTTCGCTTATCTACGAGGTGTGGGATTACAGCCGCGAGTGTGCCCCCGACATCGCTCACGCTGCAGGCCCCCAGCCAGTTTCCCAAGGTTCTCCAGGGCGGCGTACCGCGCATTCGGCCACTTTTTGGTCCATTTATTTGGCCTATAGAGCTCTACGTTTTATCTGGACGTTTCGTTCTGTTCATCGACGGAACTTTTTCTGCTTTCTTTATTTTCCCTGCTGCTGCAGGTACCTTGAGCGAGACTTTCTTGTGCTAGCCCCACCGTATCGCCGCATCGCGGAACCGAGTGCTGTTCATCTTCTTTCTTTTTTTTTCTTATTCCCTCACATCGCGCTTGGTCTTCGGGGGAGGAAGGGTTGCGGAAGCAGCGGTCCGCGAAACGGAAAACGACCGGATGCTCGAAAGACGAGGCAGACGCTACAGATGCCGAGTTAATCCCGGTCAACTACGGGAGGCTCTCGAAGGCCAACTACTACAGCAACAGAAACAGAAATATTAAAACAGAATTCAACACAGTTGAAAACAAAATCCGAAGTGTGTTATATGCGTTAGTACGTAAACAGCCTATACCCAAATAATTTCATTCCTACAAATGCATGGATGTATGAATGACCAGCTTTGCAATGACGTAGGAGAACACAAGCGCACTTTTGCGGCCAGCCTCATCGCTGAAGTAAATTGCTTCTGAGTAAAAAAGGAATAGGTGGAGTAATTTGCAGAATCTAGAGATGAGAATGACAAAGTAACTATTATTCACGGATCTATGTACTTCCTAGAACAGCACATCCCATCTGACACTGTTTGCCTGTTCCTCTAATAAAAAGTACCTCTAAATTTCCGCATTGCATTTATTTTTACGTAAGCTCCTTGTAGCGTTAGCAGTTTGCGTAGCTTGACCAACAGCAACGTTTCGTCTGTCTATGGTCTCACTATCCGTCCTTCTTGGCTAAAGTCAGAGTTTTAAGGTCACACATGTATTGCCCTAGATGAGCTAAAAAGGAAATATTCTACTATTCCCTGTTACTAAAGCATAGCCCGTAATCGAACACAATCACTATAAATTACTACGAGCAAAAAAAAGCGCTATTTCTTCCTTTGATTGCGCCGCTCTCAGACTTTCTTTTTTCCGTGGTAAGCCTTTGTTCGCAATATCATTGACAGTGAGATAATATTTAAAATCTTGTACGTAGCAGCTGCGGTCTCTGAGCAGTCATTAACGTCAGAGGCTGTTAGGCCTCTGCAGTAACAGCATAAGCCAGTCCAGGCCCACGCAGGACGGCTTTGATTTGCGTCTGACCATATCCCCCGTCAACTCGGCTCTGTTCAAACACAGGAAAAAAATCCGCAAGGGTTGGAAATATAATTTGCGGACTTCCCAAGAGGTACCCACCACCAAAGGTACAAAAAAAAAAGGCAAACACTGCTTCCCTGTCATCCCGCCTGCGTCGCTGTAAGCACCTTCGCCAAAAAAAATAAAGAAAGAAAGAAACTCCCCCATCCCCCGCGGAAAGCGCGTTATTACAATTTATAGCCGTGCGACGACGGGAACGCATTTCAATATTTTCGGATAAGCGCGGTCACCGGCGGCTGCTACGACGACGAGAGCACTTCGGGCACACATGCACCGTCGTCCAGGCTGGGCTCTCGTCCTCCGACAGGCGCAGCTTGGGAGTTCGCGCCCATCAAAACGGTTCAGGTCGTTCGAACGCTCGGCAAACAGGGACCGACGCGCCAAATGAGCATCAAGATGGCCCTCGGAGCAGCAGCGAGCTCTTGCTCGGAGGAAGAAGAGCTTATGAGGCTGCCAGCCGGAGAGGGCTCGGCGCGGCAGGCAAGGTAAGAGAGCAGTTTCATTAGAGCTCGCCGCCCGAGAAGGAACGAGCGCATCTCCCTTGGATGACCAGTGACGCGGCCGCGGGCACGTCATTGCGAACGTCTGCTGGGCACGCGATATTACCGGCCGCTGTCTGCGAGGGGGCTCCGTGCCCGGTGCCTCCGCTCGTCTCCCCTCTCCCGCGGTCCGCACTTTAGAAGGGCCGCCCGACTTCAACCCCTGCCGGACCTCAAGCCGGCAAAACGCTCTCTGCCCAAGCTGTCGCGCAGTCGAGAAGGCATTTCGCGAAGCTATCCACCGCTCGTCCCGAAGGGAATTGCCGCCGCTGTTGACCTCCACGTCGCTTCTTGTCCAGTGTTGTAGGCGCGCGGATGGAATATAGGAGGACAACCTTCCAGACTCGGAAGTCTGGTCATCGTGGTTAGACCGATAATAAAGGACTCACCATCCATTTCCGTTTTATCCTTCTTGGAACTGATGACGTTGAAGATGACACTAAAATACGAGCGCCTTTACCGTCTCTGAGAAAATGGATGTAGTCCAGAAGGCCATGTGCATGGCTTCTCTATCTACGAGGTGTTGCTTTGTAGCAGTTCCTTGCCTGGGTGGCTTTCCATGCGCCTATTTCTTCGGCCATATTCTGAAGAGGCGGCAAAATGCCTCGTTGTATGGCCTCAGTTCTGCTCATGGCCCTGGCGAAGCTCCGTTTACGTTTGGCTCGATTAGAGTGGATTAGTGCTGCCACAGACCAAGATAGTTCAATTTTACCGTTGGTGGAGTAGCACGCCTTAACGTACAGATAGTAAGCATTTCCAAAAAGCTCCTTACGAGTGTATCGGGCTCGTAAAACAATTTTCGGTCGGGAAGTAGTGCATAATTTAACAATAAAATGGTGTTCTTGAGCGATATAATTATGAAGGTAACCATAGCAGCTAATTATAGCTGAATTCCAGGAGAAAGCACTGGGTTGCTTTGCCTTACTCATGCCTTTCTTGCTGTGGTAAAGCTTTGGGCTAGTTGGTTGGTCATCATGATTAAGCGTATAAGAACACAGGCAAGAAAAAAGAAAGGGACATACACTGTTCTGCGCATGTCCCCTTTCTTGTTTTTGTTTGTGTGCTTCTTCTACCTTAGCCCTACTTCGTCGAAGATCGTACCTAGATTTCTATGAAGGAAAACGAACCTGTCAAAGGCCTGGTATGAACAGAAAGCCGTTACAGTTCTCTCAATGGCTCATCGCTTGGCTGGTTGGTTTGGTTAATAATAATAACAATAAGCTAGATTCCCAGTGTTGGTATTCCATCATGATGCCGCAGGTGTAAAAAGTTTTTTAGATTTTTTTAGTTTTACAAGGTTGTTTAGTCATGCCTTTAACGACCCTACACGGAGGGCAGCCGTTCGTATATTGGCAAAGCATATTACGTGGATAAACTGGCCCTATTACAAGAAAACCAAACTCACGCGGAAAAAACGGTATAGTGTTTCCATCTGCTTTCTTGGTTTCAAAAATTACTGCTCCTCCACTAACCTAATTATATTTCAACAGTCACTGCATGTCCGCACTTTCAAATTCTTATTTGCCGTTCCTGGAGAGGGTGGAAAATGCCTCGAAGCAAGACAGGTTAAAATAACATACACACACAACACCGCTTTCCTTCCATGTTCAGGCCGCATTCAAAATTTAACTACAGGAGTAGCGATGCAAGACACGTTTTTTTCGGACAGCAATTTGGGACTGCGATTAATTACGGCAATGGAGCAGACTGGAGAATCGATTTCTTCCTTCAAATAGAATTCTCTCCCCCGCTTCAGGATACTCGCATTAAGAAAGACGTGATCGTAGTGGAGCTTTCTTCAATCATAGGTGGTTCATCTAGACAAAAAAAAAAAAAAAAACTGGCCGGCGCGATTAGTTTCTTTGTCTTTTTATTTTTGTGACACCCGTATAGACAAACCTGGAAAGAGTGTTTCTCACACCCGCTCAGCCTCACAAGACTAGTTTTCCTGATAGAGGTGAAAAAAAAAAAAATTAGCAGTGGCTTAGCTAAGCTATGCCAGGATATACGTAGCGTGAGCCAAGTTTCAGCTGGTTATTCTTGGGTTTCCTGGTTACCTAGGATTATCTGATTATCATGCTTACTGCTGCTAAAACGATTTCCAATCCAATCTAATCTAATCCAATCCAATCCAGTCCAGTCCAGTCCACTCCAGTCCACTCCAGTCCACTCGAGTCGAGTCCAGTCCGGTCCAGTCACTGCTCCTCGCGCATGCCCAGCACGGCTCTCCAGGAGCCACGCGAAACGGCTACCAAGCGGCTCCGGCGCACCGTCAGACTTGGCTACTGCGCAACGGAGGCGCACAGATGGGCACGCGCCGGCACCAGTGCGTCTGCCGCGGCTATGACGTCACTCCTCTGGAATGCGTAGACCGGCGAATGTGGAGACCCAATTCTCTACACACCCGCATTGGATTGGATTTTCAATCAAATTCAATACAATTTAATTTAATCCAATCCAACTTAATCCAATCCAAACCAATCCAAACCAATCCAAATCCAATCCAATCCAATGCTCCTCGCGCTTGCGCAGCACGGCCCTTCAAGGTCCACGCGAAACTGCTCAGCCCTGCCATGCAGCTTACGCTACAAAACGGAAACGCCTGTGTGTATTTCAGCTCGCGATAAAAATCACCAGCAGGTCCAAATTAATCCACTGCCCTGGCGTATCGACGGTGAGTATGAACACGAATTATTTGGCGGTTCCAAGGAACTACCCATAAATCACAACCTAAGTTCACATGTTGGCCGCATTTGTTTGTACGAGCTGCGGGTGTGAAGGTGAAGCCAGCAACGCGTGTACTAACGGAATCCTTAGTGAATTTCGTACATCAGTGCCACATGCTGCTTTACACAAGACACGAGACTACCCGGATGCAAGGAACCCCAAACTACGCTCTTTTTCAGCCGTCGTAAAGAATCCTCTTTAGATTTTAAAACGACACGAGTCGTTTTTCTGTACCTCTTCCCCTCGACGTCAGCAGAGGCGAGTGGCTAACGAGATCTGGTTGCGCGCGGACTAGCAGGGGCATTCGAAACGGGACGCGTATCCTGAAATCAAACGACAACGCACAAAATCTCCGCTCGCGCGGAGTCCTATCAAAGCCGGGCGCATCGTCCCTTCGTGCCGAACCACGCTCGCCGGCGGGGCGAGGGTCACAGCCCGTCGAACGCCAAGCCACGCGTGACCCAGGCTGCGGCGGCAGAGCCCCGCGGCCGACACTGCGACACAGCTCTAAGCAAACGCCACCTAGGTAACAAAAGACGCTGTCCCGTCCAAAAATAACGTGACCAACTGAACGCTTAGCCGTGGCCGACTTCAAAATGGTCGACTACGTGCTGTCAACTAACAGAAATCATGGTGGTACTTAGTTCCCAACTGCATAGATTGGAGAAAGGCAATGCAAGGGCCTTTTTTTATCAAGTCGCTGTTTCTACTGCCCCATCTGCAGCCTACACGTTACCGATGAAACACGGCCGTTCACACAACTCCTTCTCGACCCTACATTGGTCAGTTTAGGCATATTTCAATGAAATTACTCCTTTTTCGGTTTACAACCGTTAGAAAAAATGGCTAATCGGTGGTGGCGTTACAACACGTTCAGCAGGCTTTCTCTTATCTAGAAGGTGTAAGTGCAGTGTGCGAGGAGGAGGTTCTCCGGCACGACCCGAACGAGAGCTGCTTCTCCTTTGCAAGCGTAAAAGAAAAGGGCGGGCGAAAGAGGGAAACCCAGCGTGGCGGCCGACGGGAATAAAAGCGCACCAGCGGAGGATGCGTAGGCGGGTGGCAAGGCGGCGCAAAAGTGACAGGATGAGAAAAGAGGCGTAGGAAATGAAGGTATCGGACCGGGTCTCGCTCTCCGGGGAGAGTCCGCCGCACCAGCAGCGGCCCATTCGTCTCGCCTCCGAGGAGAAAACGACTCCTATTCCCGGAGCGCTGTATATAGCTTATGCTCGCTGACCGTGTATGCGCACGCGAGTGGCTAAATCAAACACGCAGTGACCGGGAGCGGACCTCCTGACATGTTCATGACCTATCCTGTCACTCGGCATCGTGGTGATCTGTTTACGTGCTGGGATGCAGCTTTCCCTGTTTGGTCTCGTATTCCCCCTACTTTTTTCCGGGGGTACGGACGCACTGTGACGTTATTTGTGTCTGTCGGTGTGTTACCGTTAGTAATGCCTACGTAATGTATTGATCTAAAGAAACCTGTCGTAACATGATATCCCTGTTATGGAGAGATTTTTGCAGTGAAGCTGTTGGGCTGCAGTAAGTGGGTTTTTTTCGTGCCGTCCATGCGCGACCAAAAACACTGTTACATGGACAAAGATCAGCCCCCAACAGCAGTGGTGTAACGCTGATGGCGTTAGGCCTAACATTACGATTTGAAGTCCATTACAGATACCCGCGCTTGATCGCACTGAGTTTCGGCACGCTTAAACCTTTGCAAACGTCGGCACCCAGATTAGAACACCCCATTATAGCACGTCTAAACACCCTCATGCTCACTGATTTATCACTCCGCGATTCTATTAGGCAGGCCTCATTCTGGGCCCCATACGGTGAAGCTTTTTTTTTTTACCTGATTACTGATATCAATAGAATAGCATCCGGGTGATGTTCTCGCAAGCATGCAGGCTTTCTTTTCATTTAAGAGGCGTTTCCTTTTTCTAAACCGCTGGCTCCACCTGGAGGCAACTTATTCGCTGCCGCTCAGGGCAGCGATAGACGGATCAGGGCAGGCATTGGGCACGCCCACATCTGTACGTGCACGCACACGCGAGTGCATCGGTGAGCACCATGTAATTTTTTTCCCTCTCAGCCAGCGTATGCTTTTCTCCGCCCTATGCTGCCTGCTAGTCACTTAGCCTCCCGCGCTATGAGGTACGCCAAGGAGCTCGCAAAATTTCCGGTGCGCTGTAAAATCAAACTACACTACACAGTTCCGGTGTGCTATAAATATATCGTTCCGGTGAGATTTGAGTATATAGTTCCGGTGCGTTGCAATATCAAACGGCATATCTTCAGCGTGACCTAAATAGGTTTCCAGAAGACACTCATCAAGAAACGAGAAAAGCTTTGAGCGCATAATAACTGCGTGGACCTAGCAAAAGGGGTAGAACGTGTTGCGCAAACAAAGATTAGCGCGTTTAACGGCACTTTCAGGATAAGCACGAATAAAAACGTACGTCATTTTTAACGCGAGAGCTTTGTTAGTGGGACCTATGGCGTTCTGTCAAAACATTGATGCATTCTTCATAGACCGGTTGGTCGACCGAAAAGCTGTGATAAGATCTCTGGACACAAGGCGCGTGCGTAAAACTGGGTTTCCATTGTGGCAAAATGATTGCTTGAAAATTGCGAATAATTGATTGATTGATTGTAGGGTTTAACGCGCCGACGCAACATCGGTGATGAGGCGCGCCGTAGTGGAGGGTTCCGGATTAATTTTTACCCCCTGGGGATCTTTAACGTGCGCCGAAATCTCGTACACACGGGCGTTTCTGCTTTTCGTCTCCATCAGAAAAGCGACCTACGCGGCCGGGATTCGAACCCGCGACCTCGTGCTCAGCAGCACAACGCCTTACCCACTCGGCGGGTAAAATTGCCAAAAATGAACGATCAGATAAGACAATACACACATCGATCATGAAGAGAGAGTACATGAGCATACCTTTATCTCAGGAACCACGTATCGCTATACATTTAGATCGCTCGTAGGTGCGTTCGCGTAGTGCGCGAAAAATCGTCGCATGGGTTCGTTCTTGGTTTGCGATTTGGGCCTTTGAAGGATTGACGATCGATTGGACGCAGTTTCAGCGAAGGCTGGATGCACTTTAAGCTTTGGCGCTTCTCTCAATTTTCCTTTTTGGAAGGAATGGTAATTTTTTTTTTACTTTATTGGCATTTTTTTTCCTAAACAGGTGTATTTCGCTTTTCGTAAAATCACATTCTAAAAAGTCCCACCGTACCAGACCTCCTTGAAAATTATTTCGCGACGAAATATGCCTTGGTATTCGTTTTGCTTATGTTTCGTTACCAGTACGTGGAAACGTACAGTTATCTTAACCCGTGTTTCAACCCAAGCGGCGGTTTGCTACTTCTGTCGTGTGCTACGCCGGATAGTTTTGTTTGATAGGGAGAGGGTGTCTCCTTGTCGTCATTAACCTTTTTGTTTGATAAACCATGTTATGTATCTGAATGTATAGTTCTGAAAAGGACAACTTCCCCACATTAATCAAGTCATAGCGAACGCCGTAGCATTCAATTCGCCTAAGCTCGACTATTCACGTCACTATGTTGACTCCTCCTTCGATATTCGTGTTTTGTTCTAGCTTGTTATGAAGCACAGGCTCGCTTTAATAAACTTTACCAAAAGAACCATGCGCCAATGACAATACTCTCATAAGTTTAAAATTAGTGAGGTAGTCTGGCCACCTTGTTGCTGGCAGATGTTTCGTGCAGGGAAATGCAAACAAAGAGGCAGAAGCAGGGCTAGTTTCGACGTTATCGTGGCTTTGTCGATAACATCCCTCGCTGTGTTGTTCCGCATCGGAAACACATGCAACCAGGTCGCAAGAAACACCGGAGTAGTGGCCAACCACAACTCGCAAGCAGCGCGCTCGAGCCAGTCTCTTCGTGTAGACAAGATCGTTAATATCTAATTAAAAAGGGAACGAGTTATGCTCCCAGAGATGCCGCACAGTAAGGCGTCCCCATCCCCGCCCTATCCATGACTCCACCGCCGCAGAAAGCCAGGAGCCGCTATCTGGGATCGGAACAATGCTCGGCGCAAAACAAAGGCCGACGCGCCCTTGATCGGGGCGCTACAGACAGCTCGGCTGGCACCGAACCAACAACCCCTAGATAACAAAAAAGCCTCCGAAACACCGCCGCCACACACCGACCTGTTTGGTATCGTGAGTGAAGGACTAGATGCTACTTTACCGGCGTTTCGACAATCCGGACGTGTAGATGGCACGAAGTCCTGTCGTCGGTGGTGCTAAGATGGTACCTTGCGGAAAGCTGCGTTATTATCTCGAAGGTGTTCTACCGGATGCGATGGCATGGGCGTGGCCCGTATAGCAACGCTTGCTTCGGCGCTTGATTAATGACCAATCAAGGAAGGCCTGACAAATGGTGAGCCGTGTGCTTTCGCGCCGGCCGGAAGCCCGCTACGCAGTCCGTACCCCCACCCCCTCCCTCTCCTCGCGGCCACCACCATTCGACTTCACCCGGCGCGTGCATTACGGACTAAACAAAAGTTCGCGATTGTGGCGCTTCTTTCTCAAGCCGCAGAACACGGACCGACGTCATTGAGAGCCTTGCGTGACAGTTTGCCACGTTGGTAGCATACTTGCTTCGTTTCTGTTCTTTACCAACACAGGGACACGCTGGACACGCCTTACTTAGCTACCTGTCAAAGATTCGCTGCCTGTAGTCCCGCGTGGGAACTGGGAAACCGCGCGCACTTAGAGCGAGATAAAAGGCCGTGCAACCTTACGAACTACGATATAAATACCTTTTGTGTAACTTTTTCCTAACCTGGGACAGGTGCTGTATAGGGTACGAAGATTGCGCGGACGAGGTTTTAACCACCGAAGTTATTTTATTTCCAGTAGGCATTTGAAGTTCACTTTGATCAGGCATCATGCCGGCAGGCAGCAGAGGAATGCAACTGTGTAGTTCATATCCGGCGTCCCACACGTTTTTCCACCGCCTAGTACACCAACATACTAAGGTTGCTGTTCCTGCACGGGAACTTGGTTAAATATGCAGCGAAACGGTTGGTGCTCGCTCCACTAAGGAAAACTAATCCTACGGAGCCAAAGTACCGCGAATTACTTCCAGCATTGAGTAGCCGTTTACTTCCCATAACATTGCAAAGGGCTCCAGCATTTCAAGTAGTTGCTGATGGTCCTTCCCTAAGACAGGGTCTTCGTGAATCATCATCATCATCATAATCATCACCAGCCTGTCTTCGCCCACTTCAGGGCAAAGTCCTCTCCCATAGATCGCCAATTATCCTGGTCCTGTATTAACCGCAACCAATTCGTCGCCGCAAACTTCTTGATCTCATCTGCCCATCTAACTGTCTGCCGCCACCTGCCACGCTTGCCTTCTCTAGGGATCCACTTTGTTACCCTTAATGACCAACGGTTAACTTGCCTTCGCATTACATGCTCTGCCCACACCCATTTGTTCTTCTTAGTTTCTACCAATATGTCCTTAACACTCATTTCTTCCCTGACGCACTCCGCTCTCTTCGTGCATATCTTAGATTAAGTTTGTATGTTGAGATTGCACGCTTAGTGCCCGTGCCTGCCTCTACAGTGTATGCCTCTACTACTTATTAGGTATTATTATGGCCTAGGCATCACGTTGGTTGTTGAATTTTAAGACAGTATTATTTTCTGCGTACTTTTCTGCGTGCTATTCCTATGAGCATCTTTGCGGGTATGTGGCTGTGAGCACATGTACGAAGAGAGAATTTTACTTCCTAATCAATGGTATTAATAACTTCTCTGTAGTATGTACCCGAAGAAATTAAGTAAATAAGATAGGTACTTCTCTTGATTGACATTTTTCCCTCATGCACCTCTACCATAATGTTTAAGTGACCCAAGTGGCCAGTTCGTTACTGGGTGGAACCAACGTGTGCATTAAATAATTTTCTCCCTCCGATCCTAAGCCCATTTCGTTTAATCATCACAAGGACACCGGTCGAAGCAGGCGATGTTGTCTGTCTCGGTCAGCTGTTGTAAAAACGCGCGCGACAAGGTAATATTTTCAAAAATAAGAGTAGCGCGTAAACGTCCTTGGTACATTCAGCTTGACGGGGAGTGTAATGCCCATGGAGCTACTAAGGCCAGGCTTTTTTCGCACTAAAGCTGTCCGCATGTATACCGACGTGACAAATATATATATAAATTGAGCACTGCAAAAGAATTATAGAACGCGTTTGCACTTCAATCATCGCCCCATGACCCGAAGAAGGTGTTGCGCTCAGCCTCCCATTGTCCTCAAGTTGCAAAAACTCAAGCGCGACATTTCTTTATTCCTCTTTTGTTTCTAAATCTGTTTTAGCCCAGATTTGGGTTCTCGGCATCAGTTCTTCGAAACACGCGCGCCTGACCCGGTCCTTCACTGGCCTTTGCCAAAACGCAATTCACCGCTGGCTAATTCATTGTGCCTGCTCTAAACTGCTGCTTGCTTATCCTTTCCGCAAACGATTTTGTAGCGTGGCCTTCTACGAGGCTGTCCTTTTCGGCATGCGTTACCCTCGTTATACTTGCTTATGTTGGAGACGAGCACTAAAACGCGTTTTTTATAACGGGTTTTAGTTCTTGTAGCCAAAAGCAAAGGAGAAAGCCGTTTTAATGTTTTTTCTTTGATTCTTTTCACATGTGGCCTTCAAAAATTATACTAGTATGATTGCAATAAACCGGAAAACCTGAAAGTAATAAGGTGAGGATATGCAGGTTATAATGTCTGTGCAGTACACGTTAGGGTAAAAATTAGTGGTGTCGATTAACAAAGATACGCAGTATGTGGCAGTCACTGCTTCACGAAAACACCGATAAATTGCACGGTGGCCGATCTCTGCCTGGTTACAACCAGGCAGAGATATTTGTTTTAACAGCGAAGATGTTGAGAAAATCGTTTATGTATGGTTTTGTCCGAAAGCTCGTGCAGGCGTGCCTCGAGCGCACATTCGGCAAGCCAAGCATACCCACTTAAGGATACTGGCCAACATTGGACAAAAAAAAAACCGAACTCTAGCGTTTGCCGCGTCGTGGCAACACCTGCTCGGAACGAGAAAGGCACGTCATAACGTACGTCTTTCGTTCGTTCGTCCTCATGTCGTCGGGTGCCTGCGCTCTGCACCGTAGAAGAGGTAGAAAAGCCGCAATTTGAATGTCGAAGCCGCTGTAGGTCACCACTGACTCCACATGGCCCGGCTGCGGATAGTTCACACGGCCGAGGAAGAGGCCGCTCTGCTTCGAAAGGCCCGAGGTGCAAAGCTAAGACGATATGTCGCGCTTGCAGAGTGGTGCACGAAAACGTCGGCCAAAACGACGAGCTCACTCTGGCATTACTCATCATGAGGTCATAAAAATGCCATGGCGCTGACGTTAACCACGACACCACAACGATACTAAGACTCAACTCTGTGTCCATCAGTGATCACCTACAACAGTTTCGCCATTTAAGTCTTGCGCGTGAGTGTAAGCTTCCAGGATTTTTTTTTTAAGTTGGCTTTATAATAGTCCCACAGTTGACCAATTGAAGAATTTAAGCCATGTGTGCTTCTTTTATGGCCTTTACGTCAACTGTATTTGTAAAACATCCGTTTCGATTTTGAGGGGGGCCACAGTGTAGCGGAATATCTATCAGTAGATAATGACTATGCGGGCTGGGTGTGGTTTGCTCTTAGTCTATTTTCCATCTGAGGAACAATTTGCTTTGTAATTTTTTTTGTATTTACACCCAATTTCTGCTTGTGTTCTTTGAATCCCTAATATTTTTGCAGCTTTCCAGTGCATACCCGCAACAAGTAGCCGTGGAGAAGTGCTATACGTCACCGCAATTAAAATCTCAACCGAATAAAACTTAGGCTTGATTACGACGAAGCAGTACTCGAGCTATGAAGTGATCTGCTGTGTAGTCATTTGAACCTAATACCACAGTACTCAGTTTATTAGAACACCCCAAAATGCGAACACACGAAGCTTTCCCTATTAATTTCTGCATATATATGCATTATTTCCGCTCCATGTATGTGTGACTTTTGTGGGGTGTATGTACATACAAATTTCTAAACAAATAAGCGTGAGATTTAGTAAGCATCAAACCAACTGGAAAGGCATAAGGCTAAGCATTGCCCTACTTACCGGAGCACCCAATTTCCCGTGCACTTATTGCAGGCGCGCAGCTGTAGAGCTGAGCCTGCGATGTATCCACTACGAGTGCATGCGGCTCGCATGCTACTAACTAGCCGCCGCTTAGGCAATGCGGAGCCCTGCTCGATCGACTAGCGAGCAATTACCGGCGCCGAATCAAACCCGGCGCGGAACAATCTCGCCTCAAATAGAGCCGCGGTCCTGGCGCCGTGTGCATAGAGCCCAATGGGCGGCAATCAGGGCGCTGGGGGGCCTGGTGCGGAGCCCGGGAGCGAAAAGCCCCGGCACGCCCTGGTGAGGTGGCCGTACGATTTGAGCACGGAGGACACATCGGGGGTCTCCAGATATGGGGACCACCTTAACCTTTTCAATGGTGCTGATTAAACTAAATTTCTCTCTGAGTTCTTGAAATAAATTGGAATTGAACCAAACTTCCTTCATGGGTTGGATGATCGATATATCAATCAATCAATCAATCAATCAATCAATCAATCAATCAATCAATCAATCAATCAATCAATCAATCAATCAATCAATCAATCAATCAATCAATCACCCAATCATTATATCAATCGATCGATCATTACATCACTCAATCAATCATTATATCAATCGATCAATCATCACACCAAACGATAGACCAATCAATCAATAAACCAATCAATCAATGGGAAGGTGGTCATGCCCCACAGGACTACGCTACTCGAGTTGAACTGGGTAACTCATTTTTGTTAAAAGCGAAAGACCGTAGGCATACACCTTGTGCTGTAGTAAACACAAAATTGAGCTACGAATGTTACCACTCATTGATTGCGCGCTTACTTCTGCTCAAACATCTAACAACAATCGTGACAGTGCATGCCTGTCCCATAATGGCGCCTACGAGCACAGAAAACATCGCATACAGCCAGGCGCTCCAGAACTCTCCACATACATTGTATCACATCGGCACTGCCAAAAATTGACCCATATTAACTCACTGTTGCAATGGGCGGGCTAGCTTGGAATAGAAAGTTTCCGGGTGCGGCCATCGCTTCTGAAGGTGTGATGCGGGCAGTTCATGCGCCTTTTCAGTGCCCTCAAGGTAAGGACTACCTGTACGTCCTACGTGTTTCTTCCACACTGTTTCAGACCTGCGGTGTTCGCGGGCACCTCGAGCGTGGGCTGCGTATGCGCGCGCGTACCCTGACTTTCTGACATCTGCTATTTTCGTGTCTACGCACGCCCCATGCCCTTAGACGTTCTCCGGCCAGAGAAGATGGCAGAAACGGTGGCACGGGCTAAACGAGCCTGGGTCGTTTTGTTTGTTTGTTTGTTTTTGTTTTGTTGTTGTTGTTGTTGTTTTTTACGATGGCAGTGGTTCGGACCAGATTCTGTGGCCATCCGGCGTACGAACTGCATGACGGGTTGTGAAATTGCTACACTCGGGTACAAGTTAAGAACGGCAATAGCTCATGTAGTGTAGCACTCCGCCGAAGCACCAACGCGGATGTCAAAGCGCACGCGCACGCGCGTTTTGAGTCAAAATTGCGCTTAAAGCGTAACATCGCCTTTTTTTAACAACTATTTTTTTGTTGTCACTGCAAAAATTTATAAACAGCTTAAGTGAGAAAAATCACAGGAACGACTCGTGTCACGTTCGAAATACTTGCACTGAGACACTATTTCCGCCGCGCGGAGGAACAGCCGGCTGCGATGATGAGGCGCAAGGACAACTTCCGTTGTGGTTCTTAAGTTGACCCCGAGTATTAGCGTTTGCGTGAGCGCGGGCGTCAAGCTATTTCATCGACGTCGGGAGTATACGCGCCCATTAAGCTCTCTTTCTGGCTGTCCTCTGACACCAAGTGAAGCATTCCCGCCCGCCCGCCCGCCCGCCCGCCCGCTCGCTCGCTCCGTCGCTCGCTCACTCACTCACTCACTCACTCACTCACTCACTCACTCACTCACTCACTCACTCACTCACTCACTCACTCACTCACTCACTCACTCACTCACTCACTCACAAGGACTTAGTAAGTGGAAAACTCATTTCACCGTTCCCCAATGTCACTGTGTCCCGTTCAAATGTACGGCAAAGGATTTCGACGCGAAAAAAATTACGAGCGCATTTCATTTATACAGCATATTCTATGAGGTAAATGAGAACGAAGGTAGGGAGAGGGGGGCTGTATTTAATGATAAAGAGAATTATAAAACGCATGTAGGGTTTTTGCAAGCACGCCTTGTTGGTTGGTTTTTCACAGAACTCGCCGCATATAAATGTGGCAAATAAATGTGATTCTCAGCAGATGGTCGTGTAATTTTGCGGTAGGCAGAGCACGAAAGAACGCCCGTGAATACATGAAAGCCCAGATTGGTTGGCTTGGATACCATTAAATCAGCCTTCGTGGAAGCTACTTTGCGAGCATTACTGACCACTTTCTCTGCGACAGGCGCTCAATTTGTAGAATACTGTTGGGAGGGGGGGGGGATGCATTCACCGGCAACTTCGGAGCAATGGATGCTGCCACATTCTGTCCAGTTCATACCGACTCTATTAGACGGGCTGACCGAGAACGACCTTTTGGCTCTGAGTGAGGAATGCCATGTTGAATAGCCCAGCGGCTTCTTTCATAAGGGTCCCGGGAGGGGGACAATCCCCTCCGTCACAACTTCGTTGGATCCATCGCCATATCTGCAACTTCTGATCCCCCCCCCCCCCCGCCCTAACGGCTCGGTGGTCCCTATTTTATTTCCATGTTTCATTAACAACGCTACCTTAAATGCACCCATTAAAGACTGTTCATGCAATGGAAATAAAATAGGGACTACGGCGAGTTTACTGACCGCACTTCAGGGTTAAATATATATTGTGTCAACATTCCCCTTTAAGGTAACAAACTGACGAAGAAATCTCCGATTTCAAACTTTTATTGCTATAAAGGTTTCTTTTTTTCGTTTATCGGTAATTAATAACCTTCCAGCATTGTATAAAAGCCAACTTCACGTGAGTCTAAGGCCTACCACTGTTTTCAGGCTGCCTTTCATACACACGCTGTTTTGGAATTCGGTCATCGCCTCGGAGCCGAGAGAACGTGCTCTTTTGCGCTCCTCCGTTTCGGGGGGGACTTCGTAACGGCGGCCCGTTGACCACGCGTGCAGCCGCAGTCGCCCTAGATTTGGATATGCACTGGCTTTCGCCGTGCTGGTGCGGGCGATCGAGTGCAAGCTACCGCTCCCCAGTACCTGTTGGTCGGCCACAGTCCATTCCAGCGAACTTCGAAGTGGTTGTAACCATCGCAGACTTCGCTCCTCTTTACGGCAAGCTTACCAGTACCCTTCACCGTTCGTTTCGAGGCTCCTCGTCTCCCAGACGCGCCATGATGCCAGCAAGCCGTGTTCGAAGTGTATTGTGTACGACGGGATCTCCCATGTGGAACTACTCTTCCCTACTATTCCCTGGCCTTTCTAGTCTTTACTTTTCTCTACTTTTTCGCCTTGTCCCTCCATACGCTGTTGTTGTCCATCACACCCTTCCATTCTCCTCGCCGCGCCAGCTGCGCTCTCCGCCTCACCCTCTCCTCTCCGATAGCGAACACTCTCTCGCGAGGGGCATTGGATTGGATTCGATTGGCTGGCTTGGCGGCTTGGCTTGGCATTCGATTGGATTGGATTGATGGATTTGGGTGATAAGTGGATGGGTGGATTAGTTGCGCATAGCCGCGCCCGTTGGTCATAGCCGCGGTCGTTCCAGCACCGGCTTTCCCGATTTCGGGCACGTGCATAGACTTGATCTTCGCTGCAAATTGCACGGTGGTCCCGTTACTTCACCATCCACTACCCGTACACTTCAGCGACCCAAGGCCGTCATCGTTAACGTTCGCCGGTGTTAAATAAGAATACATCATACGCGTTCTCACACGTTTCACGTTAGAGAATCACCCAACGGAAACACCAGTGACCCCAAGATGCGTGCATCTCCACAGGGTTCCCTATTCCTATTTCCCCCATTATTCCAACCCCCGGACTGGGTTTATGCTGGAGAACTCCCAGGTGAGTTGAAATTATATCCGGTCTATTTCTATTGATCCTTCGTTTAAAATAAACCCCACTCTCCCTCTCCCTTCACTGCTTTCAGCTTAGGATGGACCGAGTTACCGCGCTTCATTGAATGTGCCTTCCTGTGCCCATCCGCTGCGGAAATAGTAGGCGACGTCCACTCCGTTAGAGTGCGAACTAACCGCATCGGAGCCGATGCCGGCGTTTGAACGAGCCGCCAGGGGGTGCGAACAGGCAGACAGCGGAGGAGTCGATCCATCCATCTCGGGCGGACACCCTTTATTACCGCGGCCGAGAAAAGGGGGCGAGCCCTGGGCGGCGCCGCTCCCTTGCAACCGGAGAAGCACGTCGTTTCGCCCCTAAGCAGCTGAGGCCGCATTCATCGGGAACACGAAGTGGCGCGCGTTTTAATTATACGCGCGCCAGACTGCACAACGCGGATGGCCGACGAACATCGGACACTCGCAGGGACTACTTAGAAGGGGACGAGGAGTTTATGAAGGCCCTCCGATAAGCGGGTGCGAGTCCGTCGCTACGCGACCCTGCGCAACAATTTAGGGAGCGAACATGTCGCCGCGGCTTTGGGACTAAATAACCACTTCTCACGGTGAACTTTTCGGGTCCTCCCGTCGAAATCAACGTTATTGCGGCACTCGGTGACCACGTCGTCGGTTGGCGAGTTTTGTAAACACAGTTCGAGCGACCGGCCCTCTTCACCCCGTACACCCCCCCCCCCCCCCTTTCATTCCCTCTCCTCCTTACACGTATGTCTCTGGGTGGCAGGGAACTAAGACTTGTCCATATTTTTTCTTTACAGTTTTAAAGCGGTTGCTGAATTATGCTAACACTTGCAGTTGTCAACGCTTTCTGGCAATGGCTCTGATTAGTAAGTATACTTGAGGGGAAAATTAAATGTGGCCTCTACACACAATGTCTGAGCAGCGTAGACAGGGACCGAGCGGTCCGTTAAATGCTAGGGCCATGCACTTAAGCTGCTTGCTGAAATTTACGGCAAAGTAGAGACGGTGCATCTAAGACGGTGCATCACCCTCCATTTCGAAAATTGCTTCCGTGAAATTGTGAAGTATGTATTTTTGCCTCCCCTTAAGACTAAATAAGTTAAATCTTTCCCTGCGTGAAGCAACAAAGGCAAGGAAAGATACCTGAACGGGTTTCAAGTATAACTAGGGTAAGTGGCATGGCACGCAATGAGCTTATCTGCCCTACTCAACTACAGATACTCTCTCCTCGAACCAACTTGGCCAACTGCTTCAAATCCTCGTCCTCTGCCGTTCGTTTGAACTGTAACCCGTTCTTGTTGTTTACTCTAAGAACAGTACGGACAATTCTTTTCATCGGATTCTCGTCCCGATAGACTGCGTCCTGTAATATTAGAACGCTTACCACCTTCACAGAAATGCTGTTGCCTACAAACAAACAAAATGGTGCAGCTTGCACTAGTGGTGCAAGGCTGGAGAAACAGCAAAGCTGGCGACCCCTCTCCCTTTGTGGGAGACCCAACTGTTACACCTCACTTGTATTCCCGAACTTGCCGCTGAAAGTTGTCCATGACTGACAGTGCGGATCGCTCCATCCGCTGGCTTTCACATCTCTGGACCGCGTTAGCACGCGCTAGAACCATCCGCAACTGGCATCGCGAACTCGGCGTCTGTAGTGCAAACTGTCTTGTGCTAAAGGGTGAACTGAAGGGCTTGTTGGTACATCATATCGTTTGAAAACAGCGCGGAAGACGGGACTACGTCACGTACCTACGACTAGTCACGTACCTACGTGACTAGTCGTCTTCAAATCGTCACGCGGTGAAAGATTGTCGTTGCCATAGTCACTATTCAGTTGCTATCACCTTTTTTTGGCAAAATTTTATTTCGTATTTCCATGTCTCTTTCCTTCTCTTCCCCTAGTTTTTCGTGTATATATTTTCTTGCGAATTAAAATCGCTCACTTGTTCGTCAGCGCTTGTGTCGTCTATTACTTGCTCAGTCCCGTCTTCCGCGCTGTTTTCAAACAATATGTCTCGTGCTCCCCACTTCAGGCGCGGACACACGTGAACTGGCGAAGGGAACAGAACGCGAAATCACTCCACGAACGCTGGGCAGAGTGCTCTCGAAGGTCGAGCTGACCGACGCCGGGCGCTCCTCACTCGACGCACGCTAACGTGCACTCGGTATTTTTTCTTGGTATTTTCTGCGAGCTCCCACGTTGCGCCAACCCACGTGCAAGGCTGGACGACGCCGGGCGCTCCACACGAGGCGCACGTTCACGTGCGCTCATCTGGGCTGAGTTCATTGGCAACTTCCAATGGTGGAACTGAAGACTTAAAAAGCTCTGCCGTTAAAAATCGCGTAGAATGTGTGGGTGAGAGCGGAGGATCCGCCGCCCTAGTGGTCACTTCCAACCCTGTTTGTATTTTCTTCGTGGTCTCTGCAGTGTTATACTACTGCACTGCGTTGTATAAGGTTGCCCCTTGCATTGCAGAACAGCGTTACCCTGAGCTATTATTTAACGTCTGGCAGATAACCTCGGTTTGTACTATTATGAGTGCCATAATCATTATTCCTATTGCGAGTTCAGTGCAGTTGGTTTATCTGCAGTAAGGAGTCGCTCCTACATGCGCATACAAACCTACCAGTGTGTGATCATAGGAGTGAACGCTTGATATGAGCAACTAAGTTTATCCATAATGAAAGTTCGATATAAAAGAAGCAAGCAAAAGCTACGCAGCATCTGATGCACAGTGCGCTGTGAATTCTAGCTGCAGTTTACATTCGAGTCTTTCTTACAAGGTGACCCGCGGTCACAGCAAATGCTGTTACAGAACTTGCGATATGCATACGTTAAGCTCCTTGGTAAATGGCACGGTAAAATGTGGTGACGCACAACCCGTCACTCCTGAGAACAGTGTCATCTTGTCACTGAGGCTTTCTTTGGGGTGAAGTAATTCGATTGCGAAAGATTTGGCTTCATCACAAATCATTTAGAGGGGAGACAGAAGAGGCATGTGCCATCTGAGTGCTCGGTTTACAAACAGCGTCGAGGAATTTTTGTGTCAAGACGACGTCTAAATCAGCACCACCAGCTTCGGCTTCCTAAAGTTGGCTTTTCCTCGTAAAGAGTTTGTTGCAGTGAAGACATCTTTACAAGAAAGTTTTGAATCGCACGTCGAACGCCGCGGAAACAACTGTCGCTGCAAACTCTACGCGCATGTGCAGCACGTCCGTGCCTACATAATCTCGCTCATTTCATCATCTACAAGCATGCGCTAATAAAAAAGGTCCCCGCACTTCTGAGTGACTTCTTCAACTCTATTTTTGTGGTACTTTTATTTGCACCATTAAAAAGGCGAATTTGCCCCCTCCAGAGGTGCAAAAACATCATTCAGAGAAGGCGTAATCAGTTTCTTTCGTACGCCTCAGGTGGCGTCCTCAGCAACGCTGATCCATTGACTGCGAAGAAGGCGGTATAGGCCATAGTAAGCTAGTGAGAAACTCTATGGTATAGGCGACAAAATTTGCTTTGGATAATTTCTAGCGGACATTAGTGTGCACGGCCACTGAAAGGAACGCAAACATACATGAACATAAAACTCCCCTGAAGAAATATTGATGTGAATGAGGTCCCCTGTGTTTTGTAACTACCAGAAGGAATGTTAAAACAAGCCCGACTCCAGACATAGCGTAAGCGGGACATTGAAAAGAACCTCATGGTGGATTGAAGTCATTCGCTTGCCTATTCTGGGTTAATACACAGTACAAAGAGATCATAAACCATACGAAACAAACGAAGCAGTCGTAATTAACTAGGTTCAAGGAGGCACGAATTTACAGAACATGCTAACGTTGATTATCAAAGAGCACATATACCGCCTCTGAGCGCCGCAACCAAGCCTACGAAATCAGGGTACTTCTCGCCCATTTGGTAAAGAAACTTGGAAAAAAAAGACTAAAAAAACCGGGTAACAAAGAAGAGTCGTGAAGGTGTGTCAGGCCGGCAAAACTTCGCATAGCAAGAACACCCCTTACACACGAAAGCTCACTTCCTTTCTCCTCTCTTACTCGCAACCAGCCATCCTCGCTAAGCACCCAGACAGAACTTGACACTGGTCATTCTTTTAACTCGGTGATCACTGTGCAGACGATGTAGTTGAGAAGTAATAACCACTACACGAGACTTAATGCGGGGAATTAACTTTCTGGGAGGCGTTGCCTTCTAGCAAAGACTCCTTTATCAGCGTAGGGAGGTGCGTGCAGGCGGGTCGGCGTTGCTCACTGCAGTGAACGGGCGCTACTTGGCCGTGCCAGGGGCGCCAGAAAATTCGGTTGAGACGCCGCGGTAGCAGCGTCAGCGGATGCGCGTACACCAGCGACACCACCAAGGCAATAATGCCTCAAATATCGTACAATCATCCAAGAACCACTCCGCCAATCCCTCACTTTTAAAAAGGCACTATCGGAAGAGGACGTTTGTAGTTGCAAGAGTGGGTGTAGTGTCACTCGAGCCTAGCCAGTATCACGGTGGTGATGAAGTAACGGGTGTCTGTCTGCAGGCCTTGTTTTCGATTCGGTGTTGATACGAGCCGAGTGGTTCAGCGGCACTCGAGCGGAGCGCAATCTTAGGGACGCTCATTAATCTGCGCTAATTGCGGCTCGCAGAGACGCTCGGGTGCGCGCCAAGGCCTCCTTTTGCGCTGGCTCCGAGAGCGAGTCCGCCTTCGACCCGGGCGCCGAAAAACTCGCCCCCTCCGCGCCTCTTGTCTTCGAGGACAACAGCACCTACGTGATGCTGCTGCGCTCTGAGGGCGAGCGCACGTCGGCGCGAACAATACGGAAAATATATTTGTTACGCAACTGTTTTCCAAGACATGAATTTTTCTAGGTGGTGGGCCCGGCTTGTATACGCGCAGGATGAAGCCGCCATTGTGCTGCCCCCGGCCTTTCATGTACAGTCATGAATAAATGAAATGAGAACACGCAAAATATGAGCCAGAAGACGCAAACACTGTTAGTGGAGGCCCAATAATGACGCACCATTGGTGTAGAAAAGCCACATTTCCCAACTTTATCACTGTAATTAAGCAACTCATCAATTTGGCTTGCATGGAAAGAAATCGCGCTATTTGTGTGTTTTGGTACATATTTTCGTGAAAGCGTTTCATTCGTACATGCCTGTACACGTGATGGCATTGTAAATAAGAAATTAGGTATTTGCCCGATAAATTTTGCTTGCAGTAGAACTGAACCCAGCTAACGAATGCGGTTGAAATGCGTGAAGCTGCGGGAAAGGAACGAACTTGGATGAACTTTGACGAAAACGAAATTTTGACTCCCACAGCAGAGCTCGGACTGGATGAAAGGTACCAACCAACCAGCGTTAGCACAGTGTTCTGCATTTTTTATGCCTAGCTGCTACTGGGGTCGCTTTGGCTAGCGTGTGGCTAGTTACACCGCTGGGTACAGCCTTTGTAACGGGGCTGGCTGTTGAGAAGTTCGCGTACTAATGAAATGTTTGGGGTGCTTCTGTCTCTCCCTTTTTGTGTTTTCGTCCAATTTTCGCGCTGTTACCCGTCATAAAATATTTGCCTTAAGTCGGCCTTGCTCCATAAAAATCCAATCATCCTCATGCAATGAAATCATCGGAAGAGGCCAGTTTTACACGTTAGGGGTACGTGGTTACGCAAAGTATGCCAGCATGCCTGAATCACTATCGAAGAAGTTGGAGTAATGTGATTCTGACGTCGTGCATTGATGGCTCTGGCTTTAATCTAACCATCTTGGCTTCCCGACAGGTATGAAATGGGTGCTCTTCTTTTTAATAGAGCCTAACACATGCACACAAACGAGTTCTTTGGAAGAAAGAAGGAAACGTCGTAGTAAAAATGGTTTCGCTTTGGGCTATCACAAATGCTACCGCCCGACTTCACTCGGTAAGGTCGCCGGAGAACGTTGTACGCCTTCAGCTCACGTTATTGGTAAACTGTTTATGGCAAGACACATAAGTATTGTACGATTCTTTTGGGATTTGAATACACATCCGTTTTCCTGCGCCTTCGTCATCGCGTGCACGTCAGAGTCTTCACCCAGGCTCGACATCATGACCCCAAGCAAACACTGTTGATAAAACTTGCTGTTCGATCAGTTGGCTCGTGATTCTCTAAAGAAACGGCGCGAAAAATTGGGCACGAGACAAACGAATAGTAGCCAGGCCGAGTGCACGTCCTGTTCAATCTTCGTTTGTCTCGTGTATTTTTTTCACCGCTTTATTTAGAGAACCACTACTGCAACGGGCAGGCACCAGAACACCCCTCCGCCTCCTCCGGGTCGTAGCCAAAGGGGGGGGGGGGGAGGGTTTGGTGTCAGAACACCACCAAACTTTTCTGAGCGCACCTCCCTTTCCTTTCCTTTAGCCATTTTTAAGCCTATGCTGTTTATACACCGAATCAATATTCTATAATGTAAAAGAAAAATATGAAGGATGTTGGATTATTAAAGCCAAAACATTTCTACAAGTTTGTTAGGGCGCAGGATCTCTGTCTTTTTGTCATTTTTTTAGGCGGTGTATAACACCCCCTAAAACATTTATGGTTACGCCACTGTACTCGGGCTACTCTTAATCGAGAAGGCGTCGAGCATTGGCACCCGCAAAGCCCGATGAGTTGCACAGGCTTCTAAGGGGATCCCGCACCAACCGTTCTAATCTTCCACGGGCGAGGACATTCATCGCTCGCCGCGAATAAAGCCGCCGCAGCCGTGCCATAAAATAAAGGAATATCGCGGCTCGGAGTCGCCGCGTTCTGTGCGCTCCTTTGTAATGCGATTCATGCGGCATAACAGCCGCACGGCCGCGTCGAGAGCCGCACGCAGTCGGCGCACGCCGACGGCTCATGAATTTCTTAAACTGCCAAATTTCGTCTCGGAGACGCGGCGGCGACCACGCAAGACCGACACCGGTTCTCCTCACACCGTTCCCGCCTACGAATTTCCCCTCTTTTTTTTTTCTCAAACTACCTCGTTTCTATTTCATTTTCCTCGCTACCGCTTTCTCTTCTCTTTCGACGGCACACTTGATGCCCGCATAGTTGCGCAGTCTTTGCATTTTTCCTGCGTGTTTTCTTTTCTTCATTAAGCCTTTTTGTGTCCCTTGCTTTCCCCAAAACACATTTTTTTTCTACGAGTGTGTGTTTCTTACATATATTCCTATTTTCGCCAAGCTGCTGTGTACTCGCGCAGGAGAGACTCCAAATTACTATGCAAATCAAGCAGCGCGCAGCACACGCCGCCGCGAAGTCGGCTTCGCCGCCATACGCGCCCCGGCTCTTCGGTCCGCTCGCTTTCGCCGCTATCCCTCGCGCTCCGAAGGGCGCAGTGTGCGTCTCCTCAGTTAGGCCTAAAAAATTAAATGATTCCACCACGAGTACCACCCCCCTCTTTCCGTCCCACAGGCCGCGCGAGTTCGTGTGCAAATTCCGCGCGCAATTTAAACACAAGCGAGGAGCCAGCAAAGGCAAAAGGGGAGCGAGACGACGAGAAAGTTTCGCCAGATCCTCTTCGGCAGCTTGCGCTCTTACTTTTTTTGACCGAGCGCAGTCGTACTCTTCGAGTTTGCCACGAGAGGAATGAGGAACCGACTGTCGACAGGCGCCGTTTAATAGATGGCGCCGGATCCCGCTTATGAATAAAGAGCGCTACCAGCCCCCCTGGATATAAATTGCCCTTCACGGCGCGATTCCTTTATGGGGCCGCATTAGAACGTACGCCGGCGATCTCTTTGGACACGTCTCCGACACCTTGCAGCGTTAGGATCTGGAATAGTTTGAAAGAAGCTTCGAAGTATTAATGGGGTTTCTGCGGTCTTGCTTCTTAGGGGGCTAAATACCGCCATGCGCACGCAAATGTAATTTAACTTGATGCCAGGTTCTCAAGAGAAAGTTTGCGGAAACATTTATCTCCGGTGAGATTTATTGGCATTCGCATTTTTACTTTCTTTGTACGTTTGTGCTTTAATACGTCACTTCACCGATTCCCAGCGCCTTAAAAGTTTAATAACGAAGCATCACATACGAGGGGAAAGGAACTAGAGAAATATCTTGCCAACTGTCACCTTGGCAGCACAGTTTCACCTCCCCTCCATTTGCCCGTTTTAGTAAGGCTTTCCTGGTGTAACCGCGCACTTTTTATTCGCAAAACGGCACCTCAAATAAAGCGGCCGAAATATTTCTACTAAAGTGGGTGACAAGAAAATAAACGAAGCAAAACGGCCCGACTGTGACAGGTTGTTCCGGCATAGCGCGTTTGCTTTTCCTTTCCGGCTATAAGACGGATCAGGTCGTTTCCAAGCCCACAAAATTTTTCAGAAACGGACAAAATTTATGCCGTCTCCACGAGGTGGAAAGGGCGTTAAGGAAAATAAAGACGCGCCGATACCCGACACGCTTCTACACAGGACGTTAAGGTAGAATGTTGACACGCGATGGGAAAGAAAGCAGCGCCCCCGGGGAATATCAACAAGCGTCGCGAGGCACCGCTTTCAAAGTTTGCGCGCTAATGCAGAACACGGCGCGGAGTGTCGCGTAGCGGCGCCGCTATGCATTTCTAAAACGACGCCTCAGCGCAGCCCGGGAAACGGCAAAACGTGCACGTCGTGGTCGTCAGAAATCGTACAAGTTCAGTGCGCGCTGAGCAAAGCCACCGCGTTTTGCGCTCACTAGGTGTGCCTCAGGGCTTTCCTTGTCTCCCATGCTTTTTAAATGAGGTGTGATTTGTTGGACAATGACTCTCCTCTCTCTCCGGCTGTGAAGTTTGACGCCAAAGCTCGTGTATTCTTCCTTCATTCGATGGTACCGGCGGGAACATGGAATATGGTTATAAACACGCCCCTCTGACATGACATTGTCCCTCTTAAAAAGTGGACTACACCTCCTTCTGCTTGAGGCCCCTCATGAAATAAATTATTCTGTCTCCAGAAAGGCACGATGTCATGTTACGCAACTGGTTCTGTCCTGCTGTTACGGTTGCATGTTCGGCCCGCGCCGATGAAGTACTCGAGGGCTTTTGGGGTCCTGGGGTCCTGCTTTTTTCTAGTGGCGATGACGTTTGGTTACATTTCAAGCCTGCGATTGAACGTTTGTACGCTACATACATAACAACAGAGAAATGATAAAACACACTTAGCTAAACATTTTTAACTTGCGAGAGTCTCCCGGCATCTGCCCTCGTTCGGTCGACTGACCCACATCTATAACTTCTAATCTCTCGTTTCCGGCTCTCGCTCTGCATGTCGCTCAAACACGAAACACTTCAGTTTTAGTACTGAAAAAAACCCCGCCTCCAAAGTCGGGCCAACAATCAGGGAGGGACGGGGGCCTCCTAACACACGCTCGGCTGCTGATTGGCTGCAATAACCAATCATATGTTTGTACACAAATAATCACGTGACCCGTTCTCTGCTCTCCCTCAGAAACTCAAAGGAATTCATCAAAACACAAGTACATCACCAACACAAACCAACCAACTAAAAAGGCGGCCTCTTTAAAATATTGTTCATACGACGCTCCCTCACTGAAATTCCTGTCTTTGTCAACACGACGCGCGCATCACAAACGGAGCTGGTACTCCCTCGTCATTCCGGCGACAGACCTAGACCCATAGCGAATTGCGCGCACACCCCGTAACTTTGAGAAGTTCACCCAGGCCAAACTTACAGTCGCGCTAATCTATTTATAGTTGGTGACCCCTCGAATGACCTCACAGCTAGCGTGACTCCGCCGACCAGAACGCAACCGGACTTTACACGCTCTAATGCGGTATTTATTCTTCACAACTATAAAAGAAGCGTTCGGGTGGTTTCAGAGAGAAAGCTCCCTCAAAAGGGACCGCTATCGCGGCGGGCGGCGATCCTCGGGCCCGTATTCGCTGGGGAAACACAAAGAACCTTTCAATACACTATAAATTATCAGCCTCTTCTCCCCGAACGACAGCAAATGCGTGGCTCAGGCTACGCTGAATTTTCTCGCCTCCCTCGTGCCTAAGTCAGCTGGCCTGTATGAAAGCAAAAAAGCTACACAGGTGACACAACAACGATAACGGAGCTGCTGGCGACCTTCTGAGGTACTTGAACTTCGCAGTTTGTCTCCCGTCCAAGCCACTCTCCAACAGACAGAACATGCTTTCCTCAATGAATGGGAAAAGAACAAAAAAAAAACCCTCTGGCCATGTTCACTGACGGGAAACCTGGGGAGAGGCGAAGCATGCAGTGTGTATAGATGTATTCAAAGATTGTAAGTCTCCCTCCTGCCACATGACGCGTGCTGATTGGGCTCCGGAGAAGCGCCGGTGGGAGGAGCAATCGCGTGCTTGCTGAGGCGGTGGCGCCCTCTCTCGCGTTGAACCGGATTTAAGAAATGAAGTGAGAGACAGACTGTCTGTAGTTGTCTTCGTGTCACACGCCGCGGAATCCTAAGAAGTGTGCATTACTGGAGAAATCCAGGCGTTTGAAACAAATTTAGAGGCGGAACTTAACAAATTTATGTCATTAATGCAATTAAATTCTGAATGTACCTGTATTTTAAATTAGTTTAAATCATGTCAGTTTATTTTGAACCGGCTTTATCCATTATACACGTTGTTTTTTTTTTTACCATCGTTTGACAATTTGATTTACCGTTACGACATGAGACGGTGACAGGAGACGCAGACAGCCCGAGCGCGCAAGGTGCTTCGCCCCTAAAAATAGCGGCCTTCCCGACAATATTCTGCTTCCGCCCATCATCGCCATGCTATTTCTCCAAACTCAGCGGCACTCTGTTCCTCCCTAACGGGACGAGGGGGTCGACCGGACACTGCTTCTTATGATAAACAGGTCGTTGACGAGTTGCGAACCGGCGAAGCACAAATATGAAATGGTGAGTAGAACATCTGGAGCAGAGAGTGAAATCTTCGAAGCCTTTTAATTAAAAAAAAAAGAAGCGAACCACCATTGGCACGCTCGAGCAAAGAGCTTGACTATCTGCCTAGAAGGCTGACATTGACCGTGTGGTTATTGGGTGCACAATGCAAACAAGTTTATAGTGCGCACTCGTGAACGGGTGCTGTAAATATATATGTTTGATCGGTCGAGTTAAAGTTCTAGCCCCGCTTCGTATCTGTTCGTTTCGTCCTTATCAGTTACGCTAGTAGTCATGCTTACCAGCCAACTTTCGGTCTCAACCTCAGCATGCGGCGACTCTGAGCTCAACACAATAAAGCGAGGGCATTCGGTTACACAGCCACATGACCCACTCAGTTTATTGTTTTACTGGGAATATGACTCGCGATCCCGGGCTTATCCTGCGCTCTGCACGACGTATCTCGGCATCCACTGGCAGCATGCGGGAGTCGCACGTTGGTCGAAGAGAAGTAAAAAAAGGGGGGTAAAGCGGGAGTGAGCTCGTGTTTCAGCATTTGCGCTTGCCTCCACCACGCCCGACGCGGGTCCAGCGCGGAGCCCGAATACGACGGCGTCGAACATGACCGCCGGAGTCGTCGATCGGGCCACGCGCTATCTAACTGGGCCATAAATTGGGATTGCCGCTGAGCTGCTGCGCCGCTCTCCCGCGCGCAGGCGGAGGATTATCCCGTTCTCTCCATCCGGGATGAGGAGGAGCAGGCGCATTATAAAGAGTCGGCCGCTGGAGGGGACACGGGCTTTAGGGTCGCCCGAGGAACGCACGCGTCCTTCTCCGGCGCCGTGGCGCGCTGAATGCAAAACGGCCGCCATTACATTAGTCCTCCCCCTCGCCCTTTTCCCCGGCCTCAAACGCGCGCAGTAATAAAAGACAAGCTCCGGCTGTGGGGTGCTCGTGGGGGTTTACTGCGAGAGACGGGAGTCGGGCTTTTCGAGCACCGATAAAGAGAAAGAACGGGAGATTAGAGAGAAGGCGAAGAAGAAACAAACGGGCAACAGCAGCACCGGCATCCAACACTGCGGTCGCGGTGAAATTGAAGTGAAATTTACGTGCGACTCAAGCCTTGGCGAAGGCGCAGGCAGAGGGGAAAAAAGGAGGGTGGTTGCAGTCGTAACTTTCACGACGGCTCGCGGCGGGTGTTGGGGACGGGTGTCGTCAGGGGTTGTAAGTACCCGAGTAACGCATAAGGCGTGGTGAGTCACTCCGCGAGCGGCTATTGAAGCCAACGCGCTTCTGGTCGCGTTTGAACGGCCGCTTCCTTCGGTTTCATGTCCAAGCAGGGAAAGGAAAAAGATTTAAGCTGGAAATAAAGCACAAATCCAGTCCTACTGGGTGTCCCAAGCAGGACATATGGAAACCAAGTCACAGAAGTTGGGAAGCTGGTTGGGTAGCACGAACGGTAGCTGCGTACCCCCGCCGCTACCTACAGTATGTTTCCCAGAGACGAGGGATATACTTATTAGGGCCTATTGACCCACATGTTGAGACTGGTGCATCTTTACAACCCTAAATGCAACACGGGTTCAGAAAACTTTTCTTTTGCAAGCCATCGTGAACGATACTATAGGAAGTTCAAAATGCAGCAAAATCAAATTCATTCATTCCGTAAGTACGCAAATTCCCGGAACTCCCGCGTCGGAATCCCACGTCATGCTGCTTACAGGCACTACATGTCTCGAGCGCGCAACTGGGGAGCACCCCGAACTAAGCGAAAAAGAACGGCCGTCCAAATGCACTGAACGTGACCAGCGCGGCTCCGGTAGAGGCCGCCAGTTCAAACTAAAATAGTAGCACATTTCTTTTTCCCTCATCCCCACCAAGTCGTCCCTTAATAACCCTTCGTAATGTAAAGTTTCGGGATACGAGCAACCCAGAGGTGGCCGGTCAACGGTGGGCGTTCAATTTATGCGCCAGCGCCGAATCGCGTCCTTATCTGCAAGACGAGCGATGCAACACCGCAGGTCGAGCCAAGGGCGCGCGCGCGCGCAGCGCCGGGGCTTCGAATTCCGGGGCGCGGAACATCCCCCGCGCCCGCACCTACGAAGCAGCGGCGCTGCGTATATGCAAAAGCGAGGTTTCCGCGAGCGCAATGCCTCTAACGGGTGGGAGGGTGGCGGCACGAGCTCGTAAAAAGTGCGGCGCCTCCTCCACCCTCGCAGCAGCAGTAGGTGCCCCCTTCCATCACGAGGCTTCACGCGGTGGTCGGGCGCAAAGAGTGCGGCTCTGGCGGCGGGTCAGGCCCCGGCGGGATTGCCCCCCGGCTTCCCCAGCATAATACGCCAACACGCCAGCCTCGGCCGCCTCTTGTTCTTTTCGGGCCGCCAGCGCAGTTCTGTATATTTCTCTTCTTTTCCCCTATGTCCGCCTCTTTTGCTTCATTTTTATTTTGAGCCTTAACTCTAGGCAGCAGCTGAGAGGTCGATTCGGTCCTGTGTGCACCGTGCCGTGCGCGATGGCTGTCTGCATTCCTTTGTGCACTTTGACAACGCCATCATGACAAGAATGTCCCGAGCATGGCGGCAGCCAAGTATGACCGCTGCGAGGGTTTTACGTTTTGATATAGAAAGTGGCTAACAGCCGTCAATGCGGAATGCCACATCTTCTGAACAACGTCAGGAGTATACTTTTGGCGGCGGGACGAGGCCGATGCTTCTTTCGTTTGGTCCTGTCTCGCTTGGGATAGCGCTGCTCCTGGACCTCTCTTTCCGGCTCCGGTTAGCCAGGTCGCTCCGCTGCCAACTGCGGTCCTTGATTCCAGGCCACGAGGCCCTTCGGACCGAAATAAGCTTACAAGCGCCATCCCGCTTGGAAAATCGGCTGGCACACTTATTGGGGCAGTAACGGAGCGAACGATCCAGTAACTTTTTGTGCTGAGATCACTGTAGGTGAGGCGGAAAGAAATGAAAAGGCTGGTAGTATCTGTTTCTACCAGCGTTCGCTCTTCATATGTTTTGCAGCAGATTTGTTGTATCCGCTGTAAAATTCACGTCATACACCGACAGGAACTTACCGATTTTCCCTGGGTTCAATCGCAACAAATTAGAAACAAATTACAGCCATATCAATCCTTGATCACGGATAGTACGTGGTTTGCGCATGTTTGACATGCCTGTTTCCAATTTATTTTTCCTCGTTGGTGTACTCGATCATCAGCTCCTGCTTCCAGAACTTCCAGCTTCTGGTTCTGATGTCTGCCTAAATGACGAGATTAGCTTTCGTTTTAAACTTTTAGAGAGACCAGCCCTGCTTTAAGTTCACACGAACACATTCACCTGCTACTCTGGCTCGAGCAACACGACTTGAACCAATGGCGAGCTTTCTGAAGGCCACAGCTGGCTAGGACTATATAGTTCAGGAAAAATTTATAAATATCCCATTTCGAACCGCGCTCCACTCTTTCGCGGAGTCGAGACCTAAAAAAACTGTGGTTGATCCACTGTCATGAATCGCTAAAACGAAAGTAAATGTCAGCGAAATCTGCAGAATGAGCATGATTTGCGGGTCGGCAACTGTCTTGTGGGTGTGCTTGCGAACGACTTCTGGCGTCATTTCGGCAAAGGTGTACTGATGTCATTTCCGTGACGGATATGACGTCAGTGAACCTTGGTGTATCCGCAAAAACACTTTCGTGTTAAAAACCCGAAAACGAAAAACCTTAAGTATACGTACTCTTTAGTCCAAAGGTTGCTTCCCCGCAAGAAGATCTGTGTGCAGGGTGCACCCTTTACAGCCGCTTGCTCCGTTTACTGGCGTCACTTCCGCGACGGATATGACGTCAGCGAAATCTTGTGGATCCGGAATAAAACACTTTCGTGTTAAAATTGGCCGCGTATCTGCTCGCTTCGCTGCAATGTGTCGACAGACGATCGTTGGTTCTGCCCCCTGCCTCTATTCTCTCCCGCCCACCTCTCACGCCTTCCCCTTTCGTCCCGCTCCTCCCACGATTGACACAGCAGAGGTTGGTCAAGTGAATTTAATTTTGCCGCGTTCCACTGCTCGCGCCATGTGCAGGAACCTTTTGTTACTGTTAAACTTTGAACACTGCCACAAGGGGGCGCCACCAGCGCTTTTTGTATTTTGGGGTCAAGACACTTTTTTTTAAGGCATGCATTTTCATTTGCTATCGCAAATAGTAAGCAGCCAGATATATTTAATTAAAAGAACAAGGGAAATGTCACTTATGCATTGGTGCCTTGCCTCAAGTGCGCCTAATGTTTCTTTTTTGCAACACAATGCGGACAAGTATAAACATTTCCACCAGTGTTAGTAGTTCGGAAACGTTTTGCCTAAAACGTATCGTTGACAAATTATTTTAACTAATGGCCCGGCGGTTAAATCAAGGGACAGACAGACCAGAGTTCAAGTGTTTAAGTGGCCCCACAAGCACTATTGCCTTTAAAATTCATAAGTAAGCGTTAAGTCTCCATGCGTAATGTACACGAGAAAACACAGTTCAGTGCACCGCAAAATCATTTAACATGTATACACTTTAAAATACTCCGTGAATTGAAACGTTCAACTATCTTTCGTACCCCTCGCTCTTTATCGTCGAGCAACGTACAGCAAAATTTCGTTTTAACGTAGCCATAAGGACAGAAAACAAACTTCGTTATATGCTGTATTTCGTTACAACCTCTGTGGGTTTGGTTGTACCACGAAAAACTTAGAATAAGGCGAATAAAGCGATTTTGTTACAATGCGTAATTACTGATTCGCTAATTTTTGCGAATTCGGGCGCACAGGACGCTTAAGATGTGCAGAAATTCCGAGAATTTTGACCGCTAATGCGTAAGCATCCGTACGCCGCTTCTCTTCATTTCGAATTTTTTTTTAACCAGATTCGGGTATGGATAGCTACATTTGGCTAACTTAGTGCCATAGTAGAATATATTGGCCGACTTGCTTCTTTTGGGTATCTATGTTTTTGGTTTTTATTGGTTTCCTTCCAGAAATAATCTACATTAATCTAATATGCGTCTTTGGGCAGACACAGTGCTTTAACCGGTTCGGCGCTTTCTCACGACTTTTTTCCGCCTTCCGGTATTTATTTTATTTTGGGGGGAGGAGGAGGAGGAGTTTGGGGTGGGGGTATTTTTGTCTTCGTCGTTTGAGAACGGTGTATAAAACAGACATTTACAATTGCGTTAGTTCATATCGAGTATTTTTGTTGCTTTTATTTCGATTCTCTTGAGTTATTTCTAATTTTTGCAGAACAATAATGCTAATATTACCGTCAAATGTGTTAACACTGCCAATTACGCTTTTTTTTTGTGCAAATGCAGGGCGTATGCGGTTTGTGCTCTGGGCTACTCGACGAAGAATGCTTACGCATTTATTCCGGCTCGCCGTCCACGGCCTCTGCTCCGAAGACGTTCTGCGAGATACAACCAACAATGTGCGGTTTCGCGAACCCGCTCGTTGAAGGCACCGCCAATGGGGCGAGAAAAAATGCTTACGCTGCACTCCCGGCCACGTTCCCTGCTAACGTCACAAGTGCTGCATGCGGCCAGATTCCGCAACGTACGCGGGTCTTCGAGGTATAAGGCACTTCGGCGCGAGCAGCGATAAATAAGGAAACGAGCTAGGAGGGATGCGACGCAGGGGCATGGAGAGGCGCTTAAACGTTGTTCACATTTAGTCCACGCTTAAGAGAGTTCTCCAGTTCTCAAGTACAGTATTATCAATATCCCAAATGATCAGAATCATCATCATCATCATCCTGGTTGTGCCCACTGCAGGACGAAAGCCTCTCCCATGGATCTCCAGCCACGTCTATCGAGTGCTAGCTGAGTCCACCCTTTCGTAGAGTAGCTTATCAAATTTTTGTATCTTGTCCCTCCACCAAGTTCTTGGCCGATCCCACAACATGTCTAATAATATCCCACTTTTTGCCTGGCATGCTGATAACTGGGAAACCATATAAAACAGAATGTTGCTTACTTTTCGCAGGAAGTGTATCTAAAGTTACGGTGTTTCTTTAACGTATATTTAGCGTCCGGCAGTATTTCCTTAGAGTTTTGAAGATCCTATCCTCAACCCTAGCGACGTCCGTTTCCGGATATGTATGTTCACGTGCATCGTGATCCCACACTCAAAAAATGATACCCGAAAGACTTGGAAGGTGGAGAATGCGATAACTTCTGACTGTAAAAAAATGAGCCATGAAAATGTGTTTCATTATGAGCAAACCACCCTAGTTATGAAAGAATTGCAATACACGATGTTGAGAGGACCTTCGTACTGCTCCTGGAGAACATTAAGGAACGAAGGGCTTTGATATTATAAAGAAAAACGGGGATTAACGCGAAAGCGTTATCGGGACCTCTCAGTATCACTTCATCATTTTCTTTCCATGCTCTTGAGCCTTGCAATGACGTATTAGGCGCGAAGCCCCTTAGGAGCTCGGGATGTCGGCGTCTAATTTCATCGTTGTAACCGTCATCTCATGTAGTCAGGCTACTAAAACACCGGGACACTCGTTTACGCCTCGCGCTAGAACATAACGCGTACTAAAAAACACCCGGACACTCGTTTACGCCTGGCGCTAGAGAGCTTCGTGCTTCAAAGACACGAGACTTTTACAACAAAGCTGTATACCTCTACCCCCCAAAGGTTTCATCTCCGTTGGCAAAAACGCCAAGGCGCCAAGAATACACCTATAGACTGCATGATTCGCCCCTCCTCAGGTTTCACGTTAGCGGAAATGGCCGCGGATTTTTTTTTTTTTTTTACATGACACAACACTCCTGTATTTGTACGGCCCCCGCAAGCGGTGAAAAATTTTCGCCCCTGGTTGCACGCCATCTATTGGGGCAGCGCCTCACGATCTTGGCGTTATCAGTGGGTGCCGCTAGGTGGCACTACGGATTTTTTTTTTTTGTAACGCCAGTTTTTAAGTCACGGCCTACCTAACTCGCCGACGATGCCTGCTTCACGGGACCCTTACGCTACGAGTTAAAAGACACCGCACGTGGGGAATGTCCCAGTAGAAACAGGTAGAAAGACAAGTGGCCCAACATGGTCGCTTCACTCCGACATTTTGTCCTACCCGTTTAGAGGACATATCCAGGAATCTCAATTGGTATAACCTAAAGATATGAGTAAATGGTTTATATTTAACTAACTTCTGAATTTCGGATGGCATCGGCGTGTTGAGTGGGTCCGGGAAGGATCTGCAAAGAATACTTTACAGCACGCGCAGGTAAAACTTAGCCGTAAGTTTAAATACCCTGACGCAACGGGCACTACAGGTCGCTTCGCCCCCCCCCCCCAACCTGAACCGTGTCTACCAATAAGTCCTCCACTCTCTCTCTCTCTCTCTCTTCTCTCTCTCTCTCTCTTCTCTCTCTCTCTCATTAAGCAGTCGCAAGTAATACCAAACACACGAGCCATCTGGCAGTGCTTCACCCAAGAAATTTAGTCACTAGAAGAGGGTGTAAACACAATTATCTTCGACAAGTCGTTTGTGATGACATAAATCACAAGAAAGGCATCCGGCGAAGAGTTTGTGTGGGCTGGGGCACAACCGGCAAGCGCTTTCTATTAATGAACGGCAGGTTACTTCTACAAAAAGGAAATGCAAACAACCAGCGCACTCTCGCGATGTCTGATCCGGCAAGGACTTGGGGATTTATTAGGCCCCTGGAAAGAATACTTCAGTTGGCTTGGCAAGCAATGGAACGCAGAATAATATGAGTAACTCTTAGGGACAGAAAAGGAGGGTCTTTGGAAAGGTGGGAAATTTGTGTAGATGCCATCATAGCTGGAACTAAATGAAAGAAGTTGTGCAAGCCGGGTATGTAGTGCGCAAAACCGACTACACGTGGACGACCCGAGTAAAATGGCTGCTGAGGAATTGTGTGTAAAGTAAGGGTAGGCAGAAGTCCAAACTCCGTAAAATACTTTGCTGAGCGAGTTTGTTTCAAGTCGAAAATTGTTAAGTGATTTTCGTTGTAGTCAAAACTCGATGGTTGGATGCGATGAGGAAATTCCGGGCAAGTAACTGATTAAAACGAGGCGGGATGGGAGCAGCTGGAAGTCGATGCAGGAAAGGCATTCGTCCTGCAGTGGACGCAGACTACACTTGGATGATTATGACGGGGGTGCTCTAGTTCACACTCGAATTCAACTTTTAATCTACTGACCACGCTGTAATTCAATTTCTGTCTCAGCGCGCCGTTTCCACTACAGCCGCAGACCGGTAGTCGTAAAGTCATCGCGACCACCCCCCGGCGATACCAGTAGGCGATAAGTTGCGGCCATTTCATACCCATTGTCCTGAAAACGATACAACACGTGTCCAACCTAGAAATTCGACCCCTCCGCCTATATTCACTGAACCTCACCCCGCACCTTCCGCAGAAAAAAAAAAAACTGCCGAACAATGGGAAAGCAAAAAAAACAAAAACATCTTGATCACTTTCCCGAGGGCACGAAAGAAGTCCTGTATATTTCACCTTTTCAATTCGGATTAAAAATGTAAATTCTGGTCTAGGATGGTCAGGTATAGTTGTTTCATATTGATAAGTTTATGGCTTTTTTAAACACAGCCACGAAAATTAAAAGTCACCTCGACTGCCTGAATTGAGCACGTGTCCAAGGTTACCTGAAGTTGTATTATTCATGATAAAAAGGCATTTATACATTTGATAAAATTAAGGGAATCCACATTGGGAATGAGTTTCGACTCATGATTGGAAAGGTTCGAGATGGGCTTTGCCGGGCGCAATTAAGGCTTTTGACTCCACATAACGCGGAGGGCGTCTTTCATTGATCTAGAGCAAACTGATTTAAGAACCTGTTTCACCATTCATTCTGAGCTATTCGAGCAAATACACATAAACGTGAAAAGTGGAAAGCATTCTACAGTCAAATCTTGTCTACGACAAACCCCACACTAAGGAATTTCTCACATTTAAGAACATTTTCAAAATCCCCGCCAGATTGCCCATATTTCAACGTAAAAATTAGCACTGGCTTAGCTCGGCTATGCCAGGATATACATAGCGTGAGATAAGGTTCAGCTGGTTATTCTTAGCTTTCCTGGTTGTCTAGGAAACGCCCCGCTATATGTACACCCCCACTGATACCTCTGCGCATGCGCACAAAATGAGAGGCGCTATCAATCGGCTCCGGCGCAGCGTCAGACTTGGCTATTGCGCAACAGAGGCGCACAGCTGGGCACGCGCCGGCGCCAGTGCGTCTGCCGCGCCTATGACGTCACTACTCTGGAATGCGCAGACCGGCGAGGCGCGCGCGGCGGCGGCGGCTCCGGCGCGCCAGCTGTGCGCCGTGTGACGTCACTGCTCCTCGCGCATGCGCAGCACGGCTCTCCAGGAGCCACGCGAAACTGCTCAACCTCGGCCAGTGTAGCTCACGCTACAAAATACTTCAGAACTACGAATTTTATAATAGCGAATTTTTCAGAATAACTCACGTAATATATTTTCTCCTTTACAGTCGAGGAACACCAGTATTACGAATTCGGGTGAAGTAACAGCGCCGTAACTCTCACGTGAAACAGAAACCGCCGTTTCTGTGTGCGTTCACCATGGAGTAGCTATCATCATCACGATGTTGAGTGCCAATTGCTAGCGCCAACACAAAGCTGTAGTTTAATGTGCAGTAGCCTAGCCACCTTTGCCCCTTTTCTTCTCTTTGCTTTGGGTGTTTGTCGGTGGCCCCTCGGTGGTTCAATTGTTTCTCACGCTATTCACGTCTGCGGAGCCCATATTCTTATTGTGATTAATTTTGCTGCGCAGTTTGTGCGAGATCTAACGATGAATGCAGCTAGCGACACAGCAAAGATACGACAGCAGTCATCGTCCCCACGGGAAGCGAAGACGTCTGTGGGTCACAGAACACAGAAGAAGATGAGATAGTGTCAAGAATTGATGTTTTACTGCACATAAACAAAGTACACACTTCCATCGCTCTCTCTCTCTCCTTCTCTCTCTCTCCTCTAATTATATATTCACGAAGTAATAATGTGTTTATGTTTTACGGGGTTGCTATATTAATTCGAGGTGTTATCAATGTCTTCAACTGAGTGTGGCCATTTACAACGGTTATGTTAAACAGTGTTCCCGTTTTCCTCGTTTGGCAGGCAAGCGCGTCACGCTCTTTCCTCTTCTATCTTGTTTTCTGCCTCCTATATCCCCTTCTGCCGCACGGCGTTGCACCCCGTGGCTGGGTCCAACAACATCAACAGTGCATCCTTACCTTAACTTTCCTTTTGAAGCAATAAATAACCAGTGTCGTGTCCTCTGTGATGTGCAATGTGCAACCGCCGACCAATGCACCCACCTCATAAATAACTCATGGAAACAGACGGGACACTGTAAGGAAACTCGCAGGATCCACGGCTCAACAACCACCCCCCCCCCTCCCCCACCACACACACACGAAGCAATGAAACGTGCAGCGCCGCGGGTCTTCCAAAGGTTACGAGAAGGTTGTGGCGCGACAGCTGTTACAGTACTTCCATTACCACAATCCTGTACAGACTGCATTTTTAAAGCGAAAGCTTTCTAAGTGGTACTGATAAAATAAAAGCTCTGATAGGATCTCTATACATACGGCGAGTGCGTGAAACCGGGCTTCCATTGTGTAGAAACGGTTACTTAAAAATCGCGAAAAAAGAACGGTTTTAGGTAAGACAATACACGCATCCATCATGAAGAAGGAGTACAACAGTATACCTTTATCTCGTAAATCTCGTAAATCACCTATCGCTAAACATTTAGATCATTCGTAGATGCAGTTACGCAGTGCGCGAAAAATCGTCGCAGTTCGTTCTTCGCCGCGATTTGGGTCTTTGAAGGGTTGACGATCGATTGGACGCACTTTCAGTGAAGTTGGACGCACTTTTAGCTTTCGCGCTTCTCTCAATTTTCTTTAAGAGACGGTAAAGTTTTTCATCCCATCGACTCCAGCGCCGGACGTGGTGCCGGCAGCGGCAAGTGAAAATGGCAGGCCGGCCACTCTGTTTGCTCCAAGCGAACCTCCGTTCCAGATCGAAAGTGAACGTGCGACGGCACGCGCATGCCGAATCGCGGCGGCGTTGCGTGCAACCAACGCTCGCGCCTCTACGGGCGTGCAGGTTTGCGGGCTGTTCGCAGCTTCCCTCCTTCGTGGTGTGTACAATGGCAATAATCGGAACGGCGCACGCACCGCAGCTTCTTTTCACGTCCCAACAGCCGCGGACCACCGCGCATATTCGCTTTTGTAACCGCGCGCATCCTCCCTTATCTTCCGTCCGTTATTGGTGCTCTTCTTCTTCTAGCCGATGCAACCACGTTTGGCGCTGCTATCGTCGCAGGCACTCTCGCTTTTCATTGTTCCTTTCGACGAAAAAAAACCGCGCGCATAGCTTTCTGCATTTCACGACTCTGCATTCCGAAACGCCTGAGGCGCGCCAAATGTGTCGATGTCGATTTCGAAACCGGATAGCGAGAAACGGAGCAACAACATCAAGATAGCAGAAGGCCTGCGTATTAACATCTTGTACAAGTTTTTCTTGTCTGGCCTTTAGCAACATCCGCCGTATTTTGGCGGGGTTGCTTTCGTCTTGGTTAACACGAAAAGCGGAAGGTGGTCTGTCGAGGTGGTGTTACTATGGTGACGCCAATATCAGGCCTCTTAATCTGGGAGGTGCCTGATCGCGAAGTTAGCACCCATGACGTGCGACGCAGCGTACCTGTCCGGAATGCGGAACGCAACGGAAACCGCAGAGGTTCTCGCGCTGAGTTTTGGCACTGCGGGGGAAAAGATCACGCAATGCAATCCGAAGTTCTTTACCGAAACTAGCAAAAAGACATCTCATAAAAAGGATAATGAAATCCAGCAGCACTTGCTTCACGTTTACTGCTACGCAGTCCCTGTCAGTCTTGTCACTGAATTGTTGATGAGGATACGAAACTTACACTTTGCGCGTTATTCAGCCTGACACATTTTGATAACCGTATGTTGACGTTGTACGGACTCTTTTTGTTCGCTTTTGGCGTCCAGTCGACAAAAGGGCCCCATATTCTGTAACTTATTACTTCTCACACGAGAGAACAGAACGGGGGAACACAGGACGAGCGCTAGTCCTAAGTTTTTTTTTTTTCGCCCTGTTCTCTCGAATGCTAAATGATAATTTTCCACAACCGTAACGAAACTAGCATGTTCCTAGGAATAGGCTGATAATAGTATTCCCTGATATCTAGAACCTAAGATTAGTTGAATTCGTCCCAAATGTCATCTTTAACTGCTGCATTTTGACCTCTTAAAACGGTAATTCTTAATTAACTTCGCTCACTCAGCCTATAACGTAAAGCGGCATACTCCAGCAACTACGAGTTCGTTACGCAGTCGAATGGGGAGGTATTCTAAAGGCCTTGTGTTTATTGCGAAGGAAAAGTATGGGAAAAGAATACAAGGAATAGTGTAAGCCCTTATTTTTTCTTGAATGATTATGGCAAATGAACGTACTTTAGCATAAAATATTTACCAGGTAAAAGCGTTAAAAAGTGAAATGTTACTTAGACGTACATAGCTAAATCAGACAAGGTAAAAATACGTTTTTACAATATGACAGCCATCTTAAGTTGTGCAGAATGTAACCGTAAGGCACAATAAAAACATTCATACGAAATTGACCTGAATAATGCCACACGGTATTTATTACAAAACTCTGGTGCTTTCTTTTGGAAGGACTATTTGTTGAATCTCGCAGAGTGTTTAATGCGAAAGCATTATGTGCCCCCTGATATGAAAACTCCGGCGTTGCGCGCAGCGGATGTTCTCAAGATTCCACGCGCGTGCCCGAAACATGGCTTTCGAATAAAAGGTCACCAAGTGAAAAATTAAAACACCAAACACACACAAAAAATGAGTGCGAGCGAGCTCATCGTGGCTCGATGGCTAGCTTGCCGCGACGAGCCATCTCTCCGGCTGGTGGTGGTCGGAGAGAGAAGGCCGAAGTGGAGTAGGCATACAATGCCAGCGCAGTGAGAGGGGAAGCCATAATGTTTTCGCATTCAAGCCATGTAAACAGACAAACAGACTTAAGTGCCCCGAGCAATTCCTTTGCGAGAGGTTTTATATGTCCTGCAGTCCTTCCAAATGTCCAATTGTAAAAAGGCCGTGTCTAGAGTGCCGTCCAACGGTATTATAAGCACTCCACTATATCGACGTCCACCGGCGTTTTATAACAAAATTGCCGCGTCTGGCAGTACATCGCTCTAGATAACGTAAAGCTAGGCAACCTAACCTAAACATAACACAAGATAACCTAACGCACAGAAAAAAAAATCATTTAAAACACCAAAACTAACCTAATGCATAAACAGTACACTTCAAATAAATAATGAAAAAAAAACGAGGCAAAAGCCGATCTCGAACTGCCGACTTTGGGATCGAGAAGCTAAGACGGATCCTCTACACTTCAACGACAGACTCTTTGGCCGGTGCTAGCCGTCGGACGGCACTCTAGCCATGCCTGCCACGATCAGCTAGAGTGCCGTCGGACGGCCGGCACTCTAGACACTGCGTTGTAAAAAATATACGCCGCGACTTAATAAAACTAGGTGTATTTCAAGTGCTGTGTTTGCGTCCATGCTCGTGTAATGCAATAAAAATTTAGCATCGACGAAGCAGAACGGAGTAAGGGCGAACTCTGAACATCACTATAAAACATTTTGAGAATAACTGATGAGGCAAATCCAACATTTCACGCGCTTTTTTATATAAATATGCAACAAAAGTGAATGAGGGCACAGGGTGAGCACCCCTTCCATTGTATTATTTTTGTTCCTGTGTATTTTCCCCATGTAAGTTGTTCTGTTAAATCATTATTAGTAACGTACGAAGTACGCTTTTTTTTAATTTTCTTTTACTTGAAGTAAATTTTCGGTATTGTTCCCGAAAATGGGCAAAAAAAATTGCTGTTTGACTTGGTAATTCAAGGAACTTTCTATCGAGGGGATCTATTAGGTTGTCCTTTTTGTCATATTTGTTGTTAGTTTGTAATCATAAATACTGCATTTTGGCACAATTTAATATTATAACCTTTTTCTCGCTCATGTCATTAGTTTTCTCGATTTCCCCAAGGTAATTTAGTATTTTTCTCATTATCCTTAGCTACCTGTTCACTAATTCAACACCCATATATGATCAATTAATTTATACTCCAGGTTTCTTTTAATTTATATGCAATTAACCACTAGTATTTTCTCTGTTGCTCAATATAAATCCTATAGTTTTAAAGCTTTTGCGAACTAGTGCGAGAATGAACCATAAGTTACGGCGTAACGTCATCGTTATATCCCTCGTCAAACCCAGCACAATTGCGAACACTTACAAATTTGGACAGAGAACCACCCGAAGAGCCCGATGTTAGACGCACTACTGCGAACTCGCGCTTGCGGGTTGCACCGACGGCTGCATAGTGATGTGCTTAATGGGAGGACGATCACTTTTAGAGTTCAAGAAACGAGTTTGATACAACCATATTAATTTTACTGTATTATATTAGTACCAACCATCCGAAGTGTCCTATCAAATGCTAAATATTAAAAAAAAAGCGGCCATGCACCCCGTACGCGCGGTTAACCACCGAAGCTGTTACGGGTGGCCGGTGTTCTTTCGCTCCCTCCGACGCGCCGTTCCAACTTGCCGGTATCGGTAGTTTGGAGAGTGTAGCTACGTCATCTATAAACACAGCCAATCCCCCTCCTCTTGCATCTAACTCCCCTATACCCTGATTTTTTCGCGCATGCGCACGAGGTTGCGCCAGAGGAGTATTCTTCGTACAGAGGACCACCGTATTTTTTTTCGCCCAGCCATATAAAGTTTCGCTTTTAAAAGAGATAGTGCAAGAATTATTTGACAGGTACGCAACAAAAAAAAAAGCAATAGCAACGTCCTGAAAACTGCAAAACACTCTTAGCGCTACTTACGTTTTCAGCAAAGTGCGGACTCCTCCGATGCCTCAGAAAAAGGGGTGCGCCCGAAGGTCTCGACGTCCACGGACACAATCGCGAACAGGTGCGACGATCAAGTACAGATGCGGATACGGAGATGACTAAAAGGATGTTCCTGGCGTCAGAAGCACGATCACCAGTGGCACCACAGGAAGGTTATTGCGCAGCACGCTCGCTTCTGGTCTCGGCGCGCGACTCCATCGCTGAGGCCAAGTGCGGATCGACGGCGACGGAGAATCACATCTCGCGAGGCAATGCGGACGTCCGCCCTAGCTGCTTCGCCTTGAGACGGGGAGGAGGATGAGGAGGAGTCCATTGTTGCGATAAACGCAACCGCTCGGTCTACCTTAACGACGGCTCAGTCCGGTGCAGCACGTCGTATCCAGCAAAAAAATATATAAAAAGACCTTCGATAGTATCAGTTAAAAAAAGAGCAAAACGTCGGGAAAAATTAAGAAATTCGTTCCCTTTGCTGTTATTACTGTCGTTTCCGCTGTAAAATGCTCGCGCAAATGTGTTGATGAGCTCACTGTCGAACTTTGGAAGCCACACCGGTTGAAATGTCGGCGCTGAAAAGTCCAACTCACATCACGCCCCGTATGGCTGTGGCGCCCATTTCCAGGAATTGCCCGGTGAGAAAGAAGTCGACCTCGGGCTGCGCAGGAAGCCCAAATTTAGCCGGAAAGCAACATCGACGACCCCTCAGCAATGAAGCGAGAGGTTAATTTCGGATTCCTTTCCGAAAAGAAGAAAAAAAAAAGGCTTACGACAGGCAGCGCCCTGGCTACGCCACAACCGTAAAAAGGCCCACCAGTGCGGAGAGGTCGTACTCCGATAAACCGTCTCAGGTTCAAAACCGAAACAAGACGCAATCGCATGAGTGAGGTCCGAAGTGCTCACATGACAGAACCGCAGCGAGCCACCCGAAACGAAAGAAAAAAAAAGAAAAAGTTCGCAAATTTCTGCTCAAGCCGGTTTCCGCAGAGAATCCTCAAGAAGGCGGGAAGGTTCCGGGCCGGCTTTCCTCGGTTCGTCCGACAAGGAAAGTTCGGTTGGCAGCGGCGAACTAGGTTGTTCTCAAAGGTCGCACCGGGAGGGGAAAGGGAGACGCAGGACGCATGACGAGCGAGCGAGATACAACGGGTTGGAGGAGAGAAGGAGATGAAGATGCGAAGAAAGGGATGCGGCGGCCGGCGTCCAGCGATGGGCAGAGGAGCGGCAGCAGCAAAGCAGGCACGTGGTTTGGCGCGCACCACACGAACCGCCGCCCGAGCGCGGACTGACCCGCCTTGCTCCGAAGCCGTGCGGCAGAAACACCCTCGGCGGGAGGTCCTCCTTTCCTCCTCCGCCGGTGTTCCACGGGCGCGCGCGCGCGCTCGCGCGCTCACGGTGGCCGAGGCCAGCGCTACCTCTCGATGGGCCGCTACTGCGGAAGCATGCGCTATCGACGACGACGCGGGCTGTGACGCGGAATGCCTTTTTATAGTCCAAGTGCCTTCCTCTTTTATACGGGGGCCTGTGCTTTGTCTACTCGCGTTCAAATTGCGAGATAAAGGAAGGGAAAAAGAAAGAAGTTTGCGAGTGTTGAACTCTCTAAACGATGCAGCGACGCAGTAAGGAAAGTATTACGAATTGTTTCTTTAGGGAAACAATGCTGTCCTGTCATTTGATGCATTTAGCATCTGCCCTCGCTTTTATAAGTATGAAAGAGCGGCCTTTCTCCTTCTTCTTCACCAGCTCGCTCCCGATTGACTAAAGAGCCAACACACGCGGATGAACGTGAAAAGATGTGAGTACGAGCCGACTGCATACGCACGTTTAATCCAAAACGGAGCGAGTAGCCTAACAAAAATCCCGTACTAACCACGAGCAGCCAGTGAGGTTCCCCAAGTCCCCAACGTAGTATATATTGGTGTAGCGTGCACTGTCGGCGACGCAGTGGCAGCAAGTGTAGTGCTGAGAAAAAAAAGTCGTCCAAGGCGGATGCACGGAGGGGCCATGATCTTTGTTATCTTGCCTTTTTTTCTTTGTTTTTTTTTGATGTGCTACAGTGCTCTCCGGGAACATATTTCTGCAATTCCTCATGAACGCCCGAAATTTATGTAGCTGCTTTAAACAAACATTTTATTGTGCCTGTGTCCCCCTTTTTTTGGCGTTGTTGGTTTGCTGTTTGTGTTTTGAACTTTTTCCCTGCCTCGATTTGCTGTTTGCGTCGTTGGGAACAGGCAGCACCGCGAAGCCACGAGCACTGCGGCTTTTTTGCCGCCTCCTGTGCCATTGTGCATGACTGGAAATAAACTTCAACTCGAATATTAACGTTTTCTTTTTACTTTTTGTACTTTAATTATTTCATTTTTGTTCATTTTTTTTTTTTTCATTTCTCTTGTTTATTTTTTGTTTTGTTTTCACCCCCCCCCCCCCACCTTTCACATTTTTGTGCCGCTGGCGCTCGCCGTTTAGACACCCCTTTAGGGCCAGAGGAAGAACGTTAAGCTTGGCGTCGTCTACGCAGCTGTAGAGCGCGACGCTAAGCATCGATAACGGTTGAAGAACGTGGCCCGTCCATTTTCTGAAACTACTGCTAGACTGTAAAGGCGATAGAGGCGATACGTTACACAAACACAAGAAGATAAGGCCACGTAAGCGAGAACCCGGCTATATATAGGCTAACCCATTCTCCATACTGTCGTCCTTTGTGCATCTTGTGCAGCTATACCGCACTCTCAACTGGCACATATAGCAGCCACTGTGCCTAGCATGCCCGTCGTCCCTGGGCGTTGCCTAGAAACGCTTTCTTGTTCACGACACTCTTTTGTTGATTGACTGGAAGCCTTCGCACCGATAGAACGAACGACGAGGTGGAGAACCGCACTTCGATAGAACGACAACAATAGGGTGATCTACGAAGTGCCAGGCATCGAGTGTATGAAACTCCCGACGCAAGGCACCGTTGGGTTGCACCTGCACTCCGAACTCGTTTGAGCGATTGCGTAGAGTGAATGTCCCTCATTTTTAAGGCTGAAAGGGCGAGGGAGGGGCGAGTGTTCCCAGGAGATAGTAGGAAGGACGATATTGTTATGACATTGCCGAGTACCGAGATAACAGATTACTTTTTGGCTGTGTCTAGAGTTCCCTCCGACGGTACTATAAGCAATCCACTGAAGTGACGTCCACCAACGTTTCGACGAAAAAATACCGCGTCTGGCGCTACCTTTGCTTTCCATTAAATTAGTAGACACAAAATTTTTGTGTTCCGTTTTCACTTTTTGTTTCTTGCAGCTGTAGATGCCTACGAGCCCACTAATCATATAATGGAACATTAGATTGTCGAACGCAGCATAAATAATTACTTACAGCTCCGTTTATTCGTGTCAGTTTCGGTTTCTATGAAGCGAGCACCGAGGCAGCCGCCATGACGGGGGAAGGCGCATTTGAAGTCACTATTCTCGTCGCACCACAAACGATGCCTAGCGGCCGTAGTCGCACGTGGCGTCAGTCCCAAGAAGTGTGACGTGAGACACAAGGCGGAAAAGCGCGCGCCAACAGCACCGCGGCCGCCTCGATACATCACGGGAGTTCTGACGTCTGCCCTTTGGGTCGAAGCCCAGATGACGTCATGAGCTTGCTCGATGGCCGGATGAGCTTCGTCGTGCGCGCAAGAAGTAAAATTGATTTAAAATATGTTCTACTGAACGGTTGCCATTTAAACTTCCGAGTGGGTATCTTCGTATACAAAGGAAACTTTTTACATAGTTATCTGACCTTTCAAATTTCCTGTCAGTACTCTTTTGACGTAACGTAACTTAAACTAGCCTAACGTGACCAAACGAACAAAAAAAATATTTAGACACCGAAAACTAATCTAAGCCTAAAAATTTTAAATTAAATATAAAGAAAACAAAAAGAAGCAAATAATGCAACAAGGCCAGGTTCGAGTACGGATGTTGTTGTTTTTTTTTATTAAGGGTCTGTTACTAAGGGCGGTGCACCACCCTCAGTAACAGTAAGGTTAAACGGAACCTATAAAGCACAACGCCAGACGGTCTGGCATGTGTCAACCAAGTCTTACAAGTCCGGATGTTGTTAAAAGGCACACTCTCCATGACTGCAGCGCTGAGCTTCAGTGGAGTGCCGTCGAACGGCACTCCAGACACAGCGTTATTTTTTAAGACTGAGGCAAGTGCGGCACTCTTGAACCCCCTCCATTATCCTCCGTTAGGTAAGTGAGAAGGAATGTTGAACACGGACGAGCCCGGAACAAGAACAACTAACAACAGACAAAGAAAGTGCACCGCGCTGGCGCGAGCGGCGCTTTGTCTCTCGTCTGGGAGGGTAATTAGGATTCGTTTCAGTAGAAGGTTGGGAGAAGTGGGGGCGAGTTGAAATGGCCGTTACTACAAGACCACATACGCCAGAAATCTGGGATAGGTAGTCAAATAATGCTTTCGAGTTGACCAACACGTCAAAACGCTGCTGCACACAGCGCACAGCAAAATGAAAGAGACACCATCCTCACCAACGTAGGCCCCTTCTTCTTTACAGAGGGGGAAGTTTGAAGAGTCTGGTTTAGCAATACTTTTCTCGCGTTCTGATAGGCCGGAATTGTTCAAGTATGACTTAGTGTTTGGCAACGATCATACTGCGGCAAAACTTCGACAGACAGACACAATTTCTGCAGCTAAATGTCAGGCGCGATGTGATATCTCCTTTTGGGGCACGACTCGCGCCCTTTAAACACGACATTCACGCACCGGCCCGTCAGGAAAAGACTGCGTATCCGCCAGCTGAAACCCTGTCGTTTCCCCGTGCTTCGGTCTGTCGGTGACACTGGCCCTTATAAACAGAGGCGTCGTACAACACGGCAAGCCCGCAAACATTATCATGAAACAGAAAGCATTTCGGGAGCAGATCGAAGCCGCCGAGATCCCGAAATGAGAAAGAAGACCACACGCTCAACCCTTAACCAAATCTACGTAGCGATTATGGGAAGCTTTTGCTGCCATTCCCACAACACATATCGATCCACTCGGGCCCTTTCCCATTCGCTATAGTACTCACCTTAATCTACACCTTTACGCGTACGAGCGATGAGCCTTCCGAGGGAACGTATCGATTATGAATAGACGAGCGCACCATCAAGTTTGTGTGAATGCCGCCTTGAGTCGAGAGCGGTAGTCGGTGCTTTTGCAGAGCGCGCAAATAGCTTCACGGGGAAGGAGTCGAGTCGGGCGAGACGCAGCTCGACTCGCAACAAAAGCCGTCCCCTACTTAGGCGTCGGGATGGCGACTACGTGACGGGGCAATGCGAACGGATCGAGGCGGAAACAAAGCCCGCCGATCAGTGTTTCCGCGAAGCTGGATCGAACGAAAAAGCGTCATTATGAATTTCTTCACTCGAAAGGAAAGACAATGGATATGAGTATTTGTCGCTGCAGCGCGTGGGGGCCCCCGGGGCAATGGTTGTAACGGAATGAAGCCTTTCCACAGAAAAAACGTAGAAAATACATTTTCGGTTGGTTGAAACCAAGTGAGAAAAACACGCACCCCTCCGTCTCTTGACGACGATGGTCGAACGCGAAGCTTTCTAGTGGCGGACTCCTCGGTTGGCCAATCCCACACTGCGAGTATGTGCTGCTCTGGAGGTATCCAGCACTTTTACATGATAACAGCAGCAACTCTCGGTTGTACCCGCCGCGGTGGCTCAGTGTCTAAGGCGTTGTGCTGCTGAGCACAAGGACGTGGGTTTGATTCCCGGCCGCGGCGGCCGCTTTTCTGATGGACGAGAAAAGAAAAAACGCCCGCGTGTACGAGATTTCGGCGCGCGTTAAAGATCCCCAGGTGGTGAAAATTAACCCGGGTCCCTCCAATACGGCGCGCCTCATCGCCTGCGTTGCGTCGGCGCGTTAAACCACATAACCAATCAAATCTCAGTTGTGCACTCCGCAGGCCAAATGTTTGGGTTTCGAGTCTACGGGGTGAATCGGTACCCGCTGCATGGCGTACACTAAGTACTTCTTCGTTAGGGTGGCGGTTGAAAGTGACGTTAGGCCTAACTCCGTAAACCTCAAAATGCCACGTTAGGCCTAACGTCCTGCGGCTAACAGCCTTACGGCTCGCTGAACAACGCCATTATCATCGTAGGTTGAGCCGTGGGAAACGGCTGTTGCGTTCACCTCAGAACATGGCATTAGGCCTATATATCTCCTCCCTCTGCTGCACATCAACCTTTAGCGGAGGGCGCCTAACGAAGCTGTCGCCGAGCTTCGCAGGAAAGCTTTTTAATTTTTTTACACCTTACCTATGATCACCATCATCGTCGGAGAAAGTTGGCTTCCCTGCAGCGCGTTTTCGCGCACGGACATTGTCAGACACTGAAAGCTTCGCTTTAATTATTATTTTGTGCCTCCCTTTGAGCGATGTGAGCACGTAATGCGGCCAGAATTACGTGGATGTTAAGTAACAAGGAATGATGGAGTCTGTTGAAACTCGCACCAGGAGTGAAACACGCGCAGACACTACCGCCTCTTTCTTAACAGCTTTGGATGAATAAAGTTTTCACCACCACCACCACCACCACCACCACGCGCAAGCACCTACACGCACACACCTCACATTCTCTGAAAGAAAACTGTGCAGAAAACTCGTGATTGAGAACTTGTAGTTTTGTGCTGGAAGCTTTCAAAAACTAACAGTTAAACTATCTTCGTGTAGGTTCAATGCTACAAAACTAAACCACTAAGACCGAGACCTACAGAGGCCGTAGGTCGGGGACATCGAGAGACCAATACTTCCCTTATTATCCGTGGACCCGAGATAGCTGACTTTATGTTTTCGCGGCTTCATTGTCTGTCCATTTTATGTGATAGTATTTATAAGAAAGTGTTCGTGACGCGGAACAATACGGATGACCGGACTCTGACACCTTCTACATAACCAACCCTTGGCGGCCCTACTAGGTACCGACCTCATTTGTTGTAGTCCTTAAGGAAAAAATATTTTTAACAGCGAAGCTGTTTAGCAAATCGTAATTTTTCGTGTTCGCGGTTAAAAATTCCAAGAAACTGCTGAGCGCGCCCACGTGAGCGCGGGCATCGCGGCGAACCGCCCGGCCGTTAAAAAAACCAAGAAAATGCCTAGCGCTCGTGTGTGCTTGCCTCTTGGTGACCGCCCAGCGTCCTCGGCGAACGTTTGTCAAACCAAACATACCCACTTAGGGAGATTGGCCAAGATTGGCCAAAACAAAAAACTCCAGCGTTCGCCGTCATCACGGCAACACTTGCTCGGAAGGAGAAAGACGCGTCATAGCGTACGCACCTCCAAGGTGATATCCAACGATTATCACTTCCAAAAAAGTGAAGGAAGCTCACACTTATAGCAACTATGATACAGTAAAGGTCGTTGCGGCAGCGAAAAAGAAGCGAATCGGCTGCAATCGTGGACTTAAACCGCCGTGATGGTCGTGGAAGCTGCGTACAGCTTCGCTACCTTCAAGTCTTGAGGCACACTCGGGCATGTCGCGCGATTAGGCGGTGTTCGCACTTACGACGAGAGATGATGATACTGCGTTTAGCGGAGGTGTTACCCGCCTTGTACGACTTCCTTGGTGCTTAAACCATTCGCAGTCCAAGAAGATTATGTTACCCGAGCGCGACGAAAAATAGGTAGAAATCACTGTACAGTACATATGCTACTAACCTGGAATAGTGCCGAAAGCATTGCGGGGTGCGAGAGGAGTCGGAAATAACGAACTCAAGCGGGCTGTTTTCAATATATTATTGCCGGAAGAAATACACACGTTTGCTTTCACGTCACAGCGCTTGTATCCCAGCACGCATAAAAAGTTAATATGAGTAGCCCAAGATGCAAGAACCCTCGTAGTTGGCGCAGTTCGGGGTGGCAATGTGAAGGCCTCCTTATGGCGATAAATAAGAAGAGAAATTAAAAACACAGCGACGGCATAACCAAGACAAAAATTTCCTTTTCCTGGCAAACGTTTTCCGGCGTCAACAACCGTACACAAAGGGAACAAACAGTGCTTGCGCATTCGAAATCTGCGCGATAAGAAAGGTTCTCTCCACGCCAGTATGGGTTAGAAGCGAACCAATGCAACGGAAACGCTTTAGTTTTCCAAACGTGCCCATCTCCATTTGGCGAGTTCCTTCCATCGCGCACTGCCCGGTAAAATAAAAGGAGTTTCATGCGAAGACAAAGATCGCAGAACTCTCTCCTAGCGGCCTTGGTTCTTATCTCCTGCCTTCACTGCTTAAAAGCGAACCGGGAAAGGCAACAAAGGCGGAAGATAGAGCGGACTGGCGAGGAAACAAAGTCGTTCCGGTTCGATAAATGCGCATCGTGAACGCGATCGGTTTCCTGCCTTTGCGTTTGTCGAATGCATCTGTCTCAATCTTGGCGCCTTTCGCGGCCCGGGTTCCCGCTCTCGCGCGAGCAACGCCATAACGGTACACAGTCACGTCGGTCTGCCGACCGCACAGCGGATACGGCGAGATGTGGCTGTCAGCAGAAAGGTCGCCGCCGCCGCCGGGCGAAGCGGGGGTGAAAAAGAGAAGAGACAGCAGCGGAGGCAAATGGCCGCTGAAGCTCCGTCGCCTCGGCTTGCGCGCCGGCCGCTCCGTCCAAGCAAGCGCGATGCCTTTCCGCGGGCTCAGCGATTCGCGCGCGCGCGCCAGCCCAGCGCGTTCGCATGGCCGCTCCTCCTAGCACTGACAGCGGCGCAGCACTCCTCCCTCCTGCATCCCCCATCACCTCTTGATTTTCACCCCATTCCGGCTCCGGATCTTCGGGAGACTGGCGAGAGATGCGAGAGGAGGCAGTCCGCTTAATCAAACGTCATTCGGTGCTTTGAAGGCACCTAAACACTGTGTACCCAACTCCCGCAGGATGGGCCATTTCATCGAAAATGTTTTTTTAAGGTGAAAGTGTTTTATTCCCGGATACACGAAGATTTCGCTGACGTCATATCCGTCACGGAAGGGACGCCAGTACAACGAAGCAAGCTACCTGTGAAGGGTGCACCCCTGCACACAGGGTCTTGTTGCGGGGAAGCAACCTTTAGTACTAAAGAGTACGCTATACTTGGGGTTGTTCGTTTTCGGGTTTTATATTTTAACACGACAGTGTTTTATGCCGCGATGCACCAAGATTTCACTGACGCCATATCCGTCCCAAAAATGACGCCAGTACACCTTTGCTGCTCGCCAAGCACACCCACAATACAGCCGCCGACCTGCAAATCATGCTCAGCTGCAGGTTTCGCGGCACAGTTCACTTACATGTTTTACTGAATCCTATAACAGAGGAATCAACTTATTTTTTTTTATTTTGGGTGTTTCACACACCGATGCAACGCTTGGGCTATGAAACCCGCCGCGGTTGAAAGCGCTGAATTAACTGTACCACCTGTGAATCTGTAACGTGCGCCAAAATCTCGACACAACGGCGTTTTCGGTTTTCGGCACCATCTGAAAAGCAGCCACTGTGGCCGGGATCGAACCCACATCCATATTTCATCGAAAACACCGGCATGGATGTTTCAGAGCACGTGCTGCTATTGCTGCCGTAGAGTAAGATACGCGGTTGTGTCTCAGAAAAGAGTTCCCGGTTTTAACGTCTCTTTTAAAGCAGTTGATGAGAAAGTAGAATATAACATGTGAAGGGTTTGATTGATTGTAGGGTTTAACGCGCCGACGCAACGCAGGCGATGAGGCGCGCCGTAGTGGAGGGCTTCCGATTAATTTTGACCGCCTGCACGGGATCTTTAACGCGCGCCGAAATCTCGTAAACACGGGCGTTTTTGCTTTCGCCTCCGTCAGAAAAGCGGCCGCCGCGGCCGGGAATCGAACCCGCGACCTCGTGCTTAGCAGCGCAACGCCTTAGCCACTGAGAACATGTGATGGGTGCACACGCAAATGCACGCACCCACGCAACAGATAAGCATAAATGCTTGCCTGCATATCCCGTACTCCAACTCATATCCCGTACCCCCGTACTCCCACATTTAGTCTAGAATTCGTCTCACTTACTCCCACTTCCAACGTCAGTCGCACTCGTGACTATTATTGAAGATAGTGGTATTGATTGGGCCTCTCCATAAAATCTCTATCCTGCTCATACAAGCTCGAAACTTCGAAGTATGCCACCAAATAAATGTGGCGGAGGATTCTACGCAGAATTTAACCCCTTTGAGGGAGATATCTCCGCTCTATTTACAGCATCACTTATGGCAATGACGATGGGGTAGCCATGACCTACGTACGAACGTATGTGAGAACGTACGGTCTGGTCAAACGCACCATACATTGGCATGTGTACTAACTGGCAGATTTCGACTGGGAGCCAAGCCTATACCACGTTCTACGATGAAATCTTGTCGTGCGTTCGTTCCTCTGTAGGTACGCACCTGAGGTAATACCCGCCGTCATACCATCACGACGTACTCACTATATAATATCATAAAATCCCCCCTTAAATCATCATTTTTGACGGGGATGGTTCGTACAAGCTTTTCCATGTTACTTTGTCGTTTGAAGTTACAAATGCTGCCTACATAGTTGTCTGGAGACGGTGTATGGATACTTTCCTTACATAGTACAGTGTATAAAATGGGAGTTTTCACCGTCTATAACTGACACCCTTACACGCTAACAAAAACAAAATAAAACACCCTTTTATAGACTGTTGGTCGTTTATAACACCCTTTAAAATAATGTGTTTTTTTTTTGTGTTTTAGGCAGGGCGTAAGGTTGTTAGTTATAGATAACCCCCTTGACCATGTAAATCATTTTACAGCGTACGGCACCAGCGGGATGGAGTCGTGAAAGAGGAGGAGTCCGAAAACAAGGAGATGTAAAAAAACTTCTCATCTTAAAACCACCGCATCTATAAAAAGAAGATACTGGGGTAGGTTATGTGCCTTCCAATATGAACAGTAGGGACGCCTGCGTTCTACTTAATATCAGCTATGTGGATCGCTCCGGTGGGGGGCTCGCGTTACGCCACGGACGTTGCGAAGCCCAACAAAAAATGCTTCGCTGTCTCCGAGCTTCGGAGCTTCGCGGTGGGAAGACACATGGATATAGCCCAAGACGGGACCACGAAGATAAGATGGGAATCAGGGAAAGGGTCGCAGGAAAGTAATTCTTCGGGCAGTTTTGGCTGTCGCCGCAGGCGACGTTACGCAGTCGGCATTGCTCAAACCATGGAAAGGTCCACAGACTGACTCGAAAGAAAACAAACTCGTGGTTTCGCCATGCGCGTGTTTGCCGCAACAGGAAGGTTCGGGCGTATACGAGAGTACGGCTTTTGCCTTTCATATCTCAATACGAAAGAACGAGAAAGCGGAGCCGTTACGTCCCGTTGCTGGTCAAATCTGACATACATTGCGAATGTGTCACAAGGCAACGGTGCTCATTCACCTACGGAAGAGAGGTGTCGTCAGCGTAAACGAATGGGCTTCGTAACCACGACTGACTCGGTTCATTGGTTACTCAACAAGGCCAAAGGAATTGGCTATGCGGGCTGATTCAACGCGTAATGGACCCGTCATGTGCTCTACCGAGCAGGACTGCGCTGTAATGCATGTCCAGTTAATATATTCAGCGAACGGCGTTGCGTTCCGGCGTTTCTCGCGGCCTTTTCTGCCAACGCTTTTACAACTTCATTTGCAGGGAAGCAAGCACACACAGGTAAAAATTTTAAAGCTGTGGTTATGTGTGCCAGTGCCATTAAGAAACTTTGGAAAAAAATTAAGCATTAAAGCCGTTCTACTGAATATGAAAGCTGTCGGAAGTGCAGAGCAGTGATTCGGCATAATGGGCTGTACCGCCGTTGTCCCATCACGTTTATCGCCTTCCTCTATCACTCCTCTTGTTATGAATGGAACAGAGGTCTATCCAATGCAATTCACATTTCCCGCCTCGGGAGTGCTCCGCACCCCCTACCTGGAACAGCACGAGCGAGAGTTCTGTTCTTTTTGTTCTTGCTTTCATCCCACACGTGCCGGCGCCTTACCGCTAAGTTTGGAACGACTCGTTTTTTGGAGGCCATTTTTTTCGCTTACCATTGTAAAAACCAACCCAACGTGCTTTCTTAGCTAAATAGACGCGGGGGCTGCCGGTTATTTACACAGATTTTGCCTCAAATGTACCTGCAGTTTTCTTTCCGGTGAACAGCCAGGAGCTGTATGACAAGCACCAGTGGTTCAGGAGTTCTTTCTGAACTGTTATGACTGCATAAACCACTTAATTTTCGGAGCTTCTGTTTGGGTCCGTTACGCCGAAACGCCGTGGGGCTCTACCATTATGTCACTGTGCCGCCTGATTCCGACAGTCGCTAGACCTTGTGCCAGCGAACGAGCTACCACGACAAGACGAGCCCCTAAAGTAGTACTCTGCACTTAAATTTCCTGGCGCGAGCAATAATTTTCTTCGGCGTTGAACTCAATTCTGCAAAGGAAAGTTTGACGTCCACCTAAATGCAGCCGTACGGCTACAAAAAAAAGCTATACAGCTTTCTCAGAAACTTCGCAGTTGAAGAAAAATTCCTCCTGGTCCAGGATTCGAGCCCGGGACCACCACTTAACCGGAGCAGTCGCTCTACCAACTGAGCTAACCAGGAGGCTAGTCGTTTGTAGCGCGAGAGTGAATTGATCAACAACTCGAAGCAAAGGACAGGTGTTAATCGACCATATTTAGGGGAAATCCCCAAGGTAGATGTCAAACTTTCCTTCGACAGAAGCTTACTCCATCTTGGTGATTTCCCCTAAATCTGGTCGATGAACTCAATTCTGCACTGAGCTTTTCTTTTTCGAGCGAAAGGTTTATAACGCCACATTCTTTGTAAATCCTGTCATTAATAACAGAACATTGTCGCAGCGCCAATCCAGAATGACAAAATACAAAAATTAAGAATACAAACATTCGGGAGCGCGGATAAATAAAATAAAATAACTACTCTGTAACTCCGGAAGGTCAACTTAAAATTAGAAAGGAAGCTCAACACGGGTATTATCAGTCACAGAGCGATGCTGAGGTAATAAAATAACAAATACGAAGTAGGACATCAAATTTGGACAAACGTAATGGTCCCGGACTCAGATTCACCAACGCAGTACTCTGCTTGAAACCAGGCACGATATGAGGCCGTGGGGTAAACCAAAGAACGGTAAGTCGTTTGGCTGTAGAAGCGTAGCAAAACGAAAAACGAAGCAGTAGAGGGGACTCAGGGGAGATATGGAATGGGGGTCGTTTGTTACTCCGAGAAACTCAAAGTAAAATATGTTTTGAGGAAACGTTGAGAACAGTGAATCCACGTAAGTGGGCTATTTTAGGTGCAACAAAATTAAAAGCGTGGGCACGCAGTGATGAAAAACAAGACTGGAAGGCTAACGGTGAGATATGCGAACCACGTTAAAGAAGCAAAGACCCCAAAAAATACAAAAGAAGAAAAAACGACGGCAACGAATCAATTACGACAAAAAAAAATGCGATAACTTCCTTAGCGATGTGCAGTACAGAGAAGTGCAATATCAATGAAAATATCTGCGATAACTCCAAGTATTGTACTTTGCTTTTCGAGACTAGGGTACGTTATTTGAGAGCGAAGACTTTGTAGAAAATATGCCCAAAATGATGGGGGTATTCCTGGCCTGCAGAAGCGCAACAGCAACAATTCGACACATCTTCTTGGAATGTGGTAGCAGCCTACCAAATTTGCGTGAGGGGACGGCAAAGAAAACCATGCACTGTTTTGTGCTCTTGCCTGGTGGTACTTTCATAATGAGAAGCTGTGTTCCTTCCGATGAATCAGCAGTTGAAAGTTAGCGCTTTCTCCGTTCCATTTTTCTTGTCCTCGTCGTAAAGCGGCGCGGCCATCGCGGACCTTGTAGACCAGTTAGCGAGCCACCTGCGGCGGTCCGGAATGTGTACATACTCAATTGGGAGACGCAAAGAAAACCAGCCCCTTTTTTTCTTGCCTGGTCAGTACAAGTTCATACAGGCGAAGCTGTGTTGGCGGTTCCGATGCAACAGCAGCCTACCGTCAGCGCTTTCATCAGAAACAAGCATGTACTTGTCTGCTCGGCTCGCACTGCATCAATGGCCTTTTTCATTATACCCCCTTGCGGCGGCCGCGAACACCAATTGGTGGGACTATGAAGACACGCCACCTTATTGTGAATCTGCCTAGTGGCAGTTCAGGAAGTCACCGGGGCGTGGCTGTCATACATGGCACTTAAGCGCTCCCTGTCAAGCCGTTTCAGTGCACACGCAGTCAACTTCGCTCTCGGCGATTCAACTTTGGCGTATCCCACAAGAACGTCTTTTCTTCATAGCCCAAAGGCGTCGTGGGAGCGAAGTCTTATCCTTCAGGGCCTAGAAACGAATTCCTCAATTCGAACGTTATGGATAATCTAGTGCATTCAGTCACCGGGGCTGCTCTCACACAGGCACTTTAAGCATCCCGCTCACGTTTCTCTTAATCTATCCCGATTCAATTCGGAAATTTAGTGCCCGAAGCAACACGGGCATTACTCGCGCCCAATGAAGGTTAACGGTTCTGTACGATGCACGCGACACGGCCATTATACCTTCAGGGGCCGTACGAACACCAAAATGTACTATACTTACGCACGTTAATATGTGATCAATACCTAGTGGCCACTTTCAGTCACCGGGGCTGCTCTCACACAGGCACTTTAACCTCCCTTCTGCGTCACGTGCCACGCCGTAACTACTCTCCTGATTCTAGTTCTTGAAGTATAGTGCCCCGAAGCTACACGGGTCTTTATTTCACGCCGCAATGGAGGGTTACGGATTAGTTTTGACCACCTGGTGATCCTTAACGTGCGCCAAATCTCCGCAGACGGACGGTTTCGTCTTTCGCCATCTCCAGAAAATATCGCTGCCAGGTACGGGGCCGTACCCACGTCCTTAGGCTCAGTGGCATAAGCCACAAAACCACTCTTCTTGTATCACAAAGATGAATGGGACTAAGAATAGGAATGTATTGTATCGTTATTGTATTGTTCATTGATTGTAAAGCGCTACTTGACAACGACGACGAAGTAGCGTTTTACAATCATTTACAAGCGTTTTACAAAAGTAGCGCTTTTACAATCAAGAATCTGTACCAACAAGCCCAACTGGCAGTTCTTATAAGTATTGTATTGTATTATTGTATTGTATTGTATTGTATTGTATTGTATTGTATTGTATTGTATTGTATTGTATTGTATTGTATTGTATTGTATTACTTTAGGTGGGGTCACTGCTTGTCCGGTGTTTTCTTCCCGTCTTTGTCCCGTTCTTTTTGCGCTGTGAAAATGAACCTGTACCAAACAGCCCACTTTCCTGCGTTACGTTGTACATCCAGATGGGTTGTACCCCCCCCCCCGCACGCACGCACGCACGCACGTGTGCGCGTTTGCTTGTGTGTGTGCGTACGTGCGCGCGCCTAGGGCCAGCTCAGAGTCAATTACTACATCCAACGCACTTTAACAACAAGTTAGAAAGAAAGAATAATTTTTATCATCATGTGTTTCTATACGCAGCGTGTCCGTGAATGTACGAGGCATAGTTATTGCTGCTTTTATCTCCCCTCTTCTTATTGTGTTTCAAGCCCTTGTTGTGGCAAAAGCAAAATTTACGCCTCTAAATTGCCTCATGCAGTACAGTCGCGGACAAATGAAATTCGAACACCAAAATGCCAACCAGAACACGCAAAATTGGAAAATCCCGGGCCATCTCCACCAACGTGAAACTTGGGGAGGGGCGAGGCATGCAGTGTATAAGTGTATTCTTGGCGCCTTGGCGTTTTTACCCACGGAAATGAAACCGTTGGTGGGTAGAGGTACACAGCTTTGCTGTAAAAGTCTCTTGTATTTGAAGCACAAAGCCGTCTAGCGCGAGGCGTAAATGAGTGTCCCAGTACGCGTTACGAAGCGCTCCAGCGCGAGGCGTAAACGAGTGTCCCGGTGTTTTAGTACCGTGACTACATGAGACAGTTATTACGACGACGACAGGAGACACCAAGAGCCCCTAAAATACTCTTCCTGAAAATCTTATAATGGTCCACCGTTGGTATATTTGGAAAGCCACATTTCCCAACATTGTTACTGTAACTAAGCTGCGAGTCAGTTTGGCTTGCGTGGAAAGAAATCGCGCTATTTTTTTGTTCTGGTTTATATTTTGGTGACAGCGTTTCATTTGTCTATGACTGTACATGCAAGTTTCGCATCTCCAAGCCATTCGATGGATACGAACCCTCATCATGACGATGACGGTGACGCAATAGAATCAACTTCTTCCTATTGTGCCTTTGTTTATTTCAGAAACTATGCGCATTTTCAACAAGTCGGCGCACAGTACGTAGTTGGTGGAGTCAACTGTATCGCGCATACGGCAGGTCCGCCCCCGGAATGCAAGCTCCGTCTGCCCGTGCCCCGGCATGCAGATGACAGCGTCGCTCGGGGCGCGTGTCCGCGACGTAGGCGCGGACAGCGCCGGTGCCGTGTCGCCTCCGGGGGTACATACCGTTTTCAATTTGCGCTGCGAGATGAGACGGACTCGCGGCCGCCGCCGCACGCACCGTCGCGTTCCGCGCGCGTGACTTCGCAAAGGCCGCGCGACGCCGCCGACGCACACTGCAGCGGAACACGCGACGGCAGGCGGCCAAAACAGTGCTATGCCGTCCTGCGCGGAGACGAGGGGCTCTGTGCGCCCAGCGATAGACTGGCATCGTCTCAAATGCACCTGCTGGGGACTGGGGTGGTCACCGTGATTCAGGCGTGCCGCTGGTGGCCGGGAGGGGTGGCGCGCTCAGTTCGCGGCCACGGCGGCTGTTTTAATGCTAAAGCGCCCTTTAATGCTAATGCTAAGGTGGAGAGGGAGGTCTAGCGAAGCTGGCGCTCCGGTTCGATTCGCTACGCTGGTGTTTAGCTTTGTGAAAAACGCCAGCTCACAAAAACCAAGCGTATAGCGATTCCTTTAAAGTGGGCTTCACTGCTAAGCCGCAGTGCATTGCGAAAAAGACGTTTTAGGGGCATCAATATCATCATCAGCAGCAGCAGCACCATCAGCCTGTCTACACCCACTGCAGTGCAAAGGCCTCTCCCACGGACCTCCAATTACCCCGGTCCTGTGCTAACTGCCACCAATGTATCCCCTCAAACTTCTTGATCTCATCTGCCCATCTGCCGCCCCCTCCCACGCTTGCCTTTTCTCGGGATCCATCCCGTTACCCTTGAACAACGGTGATCTTTTCTTCGCATTACAAGGCCTGGTCACCCCCCTTTCTTCCTATTTTCTACTAATATAGACTTAAATCGCATTTGTTCTCCTGACCCACTCCGCTCTCTTGTCCTTTAAAATTGCACCTATCAAATTCCGCTCCATTGCCCCGTTCCGTTCCGTTTAGGGGCATATTTATATCAAACTATGGAGGCAATAGGACCTTTTTTTTAAGTTCTAATGAATATTTTCCTGACTTCTTCTACTTTACGTCGTACTGTTAGCTCAGGGAAGAATTCAGGATCGTGCTTCATAACCGATATTCAGTTCTCACCGAAGAAGTCAGTTTACGACACAGGAAGCCAGCGACAACCTGACACGCATTATCACAGAGTGTGCAGTAGAAGTCTGGGGCACGATGGCTAGACAGGATACTGGTAAACTTTTCCAGGAGACGAAAGATCTAATTAGGAAACGGCAAACCATGACAATCTCCACCACAACCGACAGAATAGAACTAGCGGAGCTTTCAAAGTTAATCAACAAGCATACGACAGCTGACATACGGAAGTATAATATGGAGAGGATCGAATGCGCTAGAAAAAGCGGAGGTAGCCCGAAAGCAGTGAAGAGGCGTCTTAGTTTGGGGAAAAATCAGATGTATGCACTTAAAGACGAGCAAGGCAATGTCATCACAAATAGGGATAAAATAGTCACAGTAGCCGAGCAGTTCTATAGGGATCTGTACAGTAGCCGGGACATCCAGGATAATGCCGAACAGGAAATAGTTCAGAGGAGATAGACATCCCACCAGTAACGACCGAAGAAGTAAGGAAGGCTTTGAAAGAAATGAAAGGGGGCAAAGCACCTGGTGAGGATCAGATAACAGCAGACCTCTTGAAGGATGGCGGAGAAATTGTACTTGAAAAACTGGCAAACCTGTATACGCAATGCCTAATGACCGCAAGTGTACCGGAATCTTGGAAGAAACGCGAACATCATCCTAATCCATAAGAAAGGTGACATGAAGGACTTGAAAAATTACAGGCCGATCAGCTTACTGTCAGTTGTCTACAAGGTACTTACCAAGGTAATCGCTAACAGAATTTCTGCAACCTTAGATTTCAGTCAACCTAAAGAACAAGCAGGGTTCCGTAAAGGCTATTCAACAATGGACCATATTCACACGATCAATCAGGTGATAGAGAAGTGTACTGAGTATGCTGAACCCCTATATACAGCCTTCATAGATTATGAGAAAGCATTTGAACTCGGTCGAAACCTCAGCAGTCATTCAGGGCTTACGGACCAGGTGTAGATGAGCATTGTGTAAGAATACTAAGGAGATATCTACAATGGGTCTACAGCTACCATCATCCTCCATAAGGAGATCACTAAAATATCTATAAGGAAGGGCGTCAGACAAGGAGACACAATCTCTCCAATGTTAGTCACAGCATGTTTACAAGAAGTATTCAGAACATTGGATTGGGAACAGGTGGGAGTAAGGTGTTTAATGGAGAATACCTCAGTAACCTCAGATTTTCTGATGACGTTGCCTTGCTGCAGTAACTCGAGGGGACGAATTAATTGCAAAGAAGTGTTTTCCGCACTGGTCAAACAGAGTAGAACCGTGGGCCTGAAATTAATACGCAGAAAACCAAAGTAATGATCAATAACCTCGGGCAGCAACAGCGTTTGAGATAGGTGCGAGGCAGTGGAAGTGGTAAGCGAATATATCTACTTAGGCCAAGTTGTGACCCCAGGATCCCAACCATGAGGCAGAGGTAATTAGAAGGATCAGAATTGGGTGGGGAGTGCATATGGCAGACATTCTCAGATAATGAATAGCAGCCTACCATTGTCGCTGAAGAAAAGAAAGTGTATGACAGCTGCATCTTACCGGTACTCTCACCTACGGGCAGAAACTTGGGGCTCACTAAGAGGGTTCACTTAAATTGAGAACGACTCAGAAGGGCAATGGAGCGGAAGATGATAGGTGTAACATTAAGGGACAAGAAGAGAGCGGGAGTGGGTCAGGGAACAAACCGCTGGTTAAGGAAAATTAGTACAGATTAAGAAGAAGAAATGGACGTGGGCAGGGCATGTAATGTGAAGGCAAAGATAACCTTCGGTCACTAAGGGTAACAGAGTGGATCCCTAGAGAAGGCAAGCGTAGCAGGGGGCGGCAGAAAGTTATATGAGCAGATGAGATCAAGAAGTTTGCAGGGATAAATTGGTCGCAGTTAGCACAGGACCGGGATAGTTGGAAATTATTGGGAGAGGCCTTTGCCCTGCAGGGGGCGTAGATAGGCTGGTGATAATGGTGATGACGACGATAATGAATATTTTCCGTACGCTAAAAATGGGTGGTCCACGCTTAGTCTGTCGCCGCAGACGATGGCTTCGCTGAAAAGAAAGCCGGCGCCTCCGGCGTTGGCGTCGGCGCCGGAAGCCAAGAACGGTTCCCCCACCCCGATTTCCGAATTCCACAGTAAAAGCCACGCTTGCTAAGCAACGTCACATGTAAAAGAGTCACGGGTCTAAGCCAACGTCACATGAAAAGCGGAGAGTGCAGCTGGGGATGTGAGTAGGGTGTTCGGGGTCATATCAGGTATGTCCTCGGGTTTTTTGTTTGTTTTTTCTCGCGCATGCGATAAGCAACAGTAACACAAATGTTGATGAGTTTTTAGCGCCCGTTAAAAAAACTGTGGTTGATTTCTCTGTCATAGGAATCGGTAAAACACGAAAGGAAAATGTGCAGCGAAATCTGCAGCTGAACATGATTTGCGGGTCAGCGGCTATCTTGTGGGTGTGCTTGGCGAGCGACGTCCTGCTGGCGGGGCGCTTCGGCAAAGGTGTACTGGCGTCATTTCCGTGACGAATATGACGTCAGTGAAATCTTGGTGTATCCCGGCATAAAACACTTTCGTGTTAAAATATAAAATCCTAAAACGAACAACTAGAAGTATAACGTACTCTTTAGTACTAAAGGTTGCTTCCCCGCAAGAAGGTCCTGTGTGCAGGGGTGCACCCTTTACAGGCCGCTTGCTCCGTTGTACTGGCGTCCTACTTCCGTGACGGATATGACGTAAGTGAAATCTCGTGAATCCCGGAATAAAACACTTTCGTGTTAAAATAGTGCCAAACGGATAGCTTGGCAATAACGTCGCTTACGTGGAACATTAACCACAATAAGTGTGTCGCTTATGGCTTTTTTTTTTTGCATAGCTTTGTGGTTAAACATTCTCTCCTGCGACACAATCATTTGCTCAGGAAAAAAAATGTAATGACTAAATTAACCCAAATCCCCTGCTAACGTTAGAACTAGTATGGTTGGGCAATCAGACCAACCCAGTTCAATCGAAGCATATGCGATGGCAATGCCCCTGCCCCTTGGTTCTTCGCAGGCAGATGTATTCATGATCACCTGCGCGTATACATGAGAACTCGTTATAACATGTGCAATTTTTTACCAGCCCATTGTAAAAATTGTGGGCGCACGTCATTATTAGAGCAGTGCAAAATAATTACAAATAATAGGGACCAATGAACTCGCAAGATCTGTGAAGCGTACAATATTCATGAACGCGGTGAATCGTGGTTGAACGTTCCATCACTGGTGCTACTACCTAAAGAAGTGACATCTTTGTCGGTCTCGCCGGCCTAGTAATGTTTTGTAAGCCTTTGTTTGTGTGTCTGTCCCCTTCAGCATAATTTGAGAAGCCGCTCCCGGAAATAAAGTTGACATGCCACCGCTTCTTCTTCTTTACCCTGCCTTTCATTCTGCCCGGGCGCTATTCCCGCAAGTTCGAAATGCGTTGACCAGCCCGAATTTCTACCCTGTCTTGACTTCGTCTCGAGGTGCCCAGATGAAACAAAGCTTAATGGCTAATGAGTGGAGAGGCTGCCTGACACTTGAAAGCGTTTAGCAATAGTCGAGACGGCAAGTATGCTTTGAACTTCAGCGACACCATCGCCATCGTCACCATCAGCGACCAATCACCATCACGGTGCCTGGCCAGCATCCGCAGTTCCACGCGACAACAGATGGAACACGACCGAGCGTCTGGGCGGCCGCATGTCTGCGCCGCTCTCCAAGTTCCGGCCGGGCCTTGCGCACCTGAATAAATGTAGGAGGCCACGCCAGCCACACCGACCGAGTCTGCTTTCGCACAGAACCACGCATGGCTCGCAGTTTGCACGAACGACTACAGGTTGGGCACTTCACCCATCTAATTTATAGTCCTGGCCTGGCCTACGCCTACAAGAACACTGCTGCGCCCTTCGCATAAAATAAGGTCCGCACCTTGAGGGAAGAGGCATATCGCAGGCATATAATGCTGTACGATTCACATGCACAGGGGATTAGAACAATTACGTTTTACGAGCTCTTTCATATGCAGGCCCTCCATCGTACAAGTGTATGTCACATGCAGGCATTAATTTGATATCGGTAAAGGCATGTTTCTTTTTTTAACAGCAGAGCTTAGCTTTTAACGGCAGAGCTTAACAGCACAGCGGAGAGAGAGAGAGAGAGAGAGAGAAACCTTGGGTTGAAGCAGCCATGTCCTCCGGGCCACGGCCGCCGAAAATGTGGTTGCTAGGCTGTCCCCGTGTGTTCTCTCCAGCGCACGCGAAATGATGAATCCAATAATCCAGTAGATATAGCAAGACAGCAGGCTGCGAAATCTCAAGCAAAGGCAAGCTTTCCCGAAACACTGTGTGCAGATTCGTTGCTTCCGTTTGTGATAACTAGGTTTAGAAGTGTTAAACCTGGGCCATTTTTTTTAAAGGTTTTTCGGGGGGAAACACGTCTACTGCCACTCTGAGCGAAAACTTAGCGCCGTCCTGCGACCGTCCGACACGAGCGAAACCTCCCAGGTAGGGAAGCCTTCGTATTGAATTCACAGCACCGACCATGACGAGCTTTTTGTTCTGCCGACTGAGGCAAGACAAAGCGTCACCGAAGCAGAATTGAGCTTTCCAATCACCTTAGTGGAAAATAGAACTAGAGCGTAGATGTTATCAGCGGGCCTTGCCCTCGAGTTTCCAGAAACCTGTTGTCTCGAGACGCAAAGCAGCCAACGCAGCAGAGGCGGCATCCTGCATCGTTCCTCGGGCGCTGCTTGGAACTCAGGGCACGTTGCCCGCCCGTCCCGCACTTGTCCCGCGAATAACGAACTCGACCGTTCCTCCAAGTCCTGCAGGAGCGAGTTCGTGGCGGAATAAAAGGAACGAGCGAGGCAAAAAGTTACAAGCGACGTCCCGAGAGAACAAAAGCGGCCGAAAAAGGTAGCGGCCGTTGTCGCCCGCGGGGGTCAAAGTTCGCGCTGTTTGCGCAGTGCGGACCGCAGGTCAGCGTCTGCATTAACCCCGTACGTGACCCGGAATGGCTGGGAACGCGAAAGGGCAGCGACGCATATATGCAGCGCGACCCTGCTGATGCCGGTGACGCGAGCAGAAACGAATGCACGGACGAGAAAGCGGGGACGGAGACGTCACATTGGGAATGCTCGTCAAGTCGCGAAACGGGCCAAGCTGGATACGGCCAGACTCGAGTGTTTGTCCTCGAAATGAACGGAGCCAACTCGCATTGGTCCAGCTCGCGTTTGAGGCGCTTGCCCGATTCGCGAGCTGTCACCTTGGAGGCGCTTGCGTCGTTTAAAAAAAAAAACTGAAACTATGCGGCACATAATGTTAGGATGCGATGGTGTGCATCCAAATCTACACGAGAGAAATATTCGGCTTCCAGAAGCCCAAGGATCTAGGGGTAGCCCAATGGGAATTAACTTCAAGGCTGTCGAGGCGACGAAAAAAAGGTTAGAATGCTGGTGGACGAAAAGCAGAGAGTGGAATATGGCCTAGTACAGCTACCACCTGTAAAAGAAAAAATAAGTATTTTGTGCCTAATAATTTTTTGTGCCTGCCCTAAGAGCAGCGCTAGTATTAAACCAAGAATGTAGAAACTTTATGGGCAATCCCTGCTGCACCGATGATGATGATCTCATCGGTGCCTGTCATCACGCAGGAGCAGCTCTCGCTCGAGCTGCTTCGTCTTCATCAGATCGCCATGTTGTAAAAATAGAACACCACCATCGCATCACCGGGACGTCTCGGCCGTTGGTCTCTATTCTTATTTTATAAAGAGTATATAAAATAGGTTTATTAGTTTTGTTCTTGTTTTTTTAAGATGACACGTCATCACCCCGCTACAAAGGGGATACAACTAGCAATCATCATCAGCACAAGCTTTCTCAGTGGGATCGATGGTGTTCTGTCTAAAAATTAATGCATTTTCTCACAGACAGGTTGGTCGACCGGAAAGCTCTGATGAGGTCTCTGGACACAGGGAACGTGTGTGAAACCGGCCTCTCGTTGTGTCAAAACGGCTACTTGAAAATCGCGAAAAAGGAACTGGTCTAGATAAGACAATACACGCACCAACCATAAAGAGGAGTACAATAGCATACCTTTGTCTCACAAAGCACGTATCGGTGTACATTAAGGTCGTTTACATAGTGTGCGAAAAATTGCTGCAAGGATCGATCTTCGTTTGCGATTTGGGTCTTTGAAAGCTTGACGATCGACTGGACGCACTTTCAGTTTTCGCCCTTCTCTGAACTTTCTTTACGAAGGAATGGTATTTTATACATTTCACGGCAAGGAAACTTAATAATTGTGAGGTCTCTGTTTTGTTGCAATCAAGTTGTTTTTACTTCAAGGCCCTCCGGCTTCCACTGCAAATTCGTGGCTTTCCGTCCACAGTCGGTAAACCCGCACTTTTCGTGGGAGCCACTGTCGCGCGTATGAAATCTCTCAAAGACGCCATCCCTCCCAGCTTCTTCAATCGCGGAAAAGTTCGCAACGACAGGATGCGCGGATGTTTTTGCTATTCACAAGCTACGAGTTACGAAATTAAGGTTTCCTTGAAAGCTCGTTATAATTCCTCGCTGTCTTTCCACACGTTGATTACCACGCAGAAATGAATGCGGGATCAAGCGTTGTCGGAGAATTTCTTCGACGCGTACAAAGTTTGAGGTCCTCGAGAAACATTCGACCCGCGCTGTGCACGGTCCGTGCAAACTTACGACGACGTCCTTTCTTTGAGTGGGAAAGGAACCTACCGCAGACGGTAATAAACGGAAAAGGCAGAGCCGAAACACGTTGCCCCGAGGGGCATCGCGAGACGCTAGGGCACGCTGCCGGCCAAAACAACAAGCTTCGTCGTTCAACGGCCCTTCTTATTCAGGAAGCGAGGCACAACTGCCACAAGTTGATGCAAGGAAGAAAAGAAAAACGTATATATATAGCGAGGCAACGCCCTCGTACGGAGGGCCGTCAGGGCGCGAGGAGCGCGGTCCGTTAGCATGTCACGGACACGAGAGGCGGAGGATGGGGAGCGCTGGAGAAACACCCGCAAGACAGCAAGGAGGCCTCAGGAGGAAGTCAAGATTCTGCGGCCTCTTTGAGGTCCCGGGAGGGCAGCTTAAAGAACAACATACGTTAGGCTAGAATTACAGTTAGTCCAAAATCGCTTAATTGGGATAAAGGTGTAGGCGCAAGTTGATAGGCTTTCTAATCGAGGTGGTGTTTTGCAGGAAAAGCTGAGACGCCGGCGAGAGACAGCGGGTCGCCGCGTCGTTGGGGCTCGCGCGTGACTCGTTCCGTCCCCGTCGGCCGAGGGCAGTCTGCCATTCTCCGGCGCTTTGTTTTCCGCGAAGGGCTCTCCCCTCCCTCGAGCGTGGCCGCCGAACCTTCTTCCTTTGTCTTCCAGAAGGCGCGTGGCGGCGCACTCCAGCTTTGACGCGTCCGTATTCGGAGCAGCCGCCGCTCCGTTTCATATTCATGGCAGGCACGGATGACCGCCTTCCCCTTGAACACGCCGACGACCGACCGGCCACTCCTTTCTTTGCTGCCTTACTTTTCCCCCAGGCCCCACAGCACGTGCTCATTCGCCGCGGCGCAGCTTTTCTTCTTTCAGGCTGCTGTGGCTTGTCTTCGGGTGCCCCCCCAAACCACCGCCAACACCACAACACACACGCACACACATAGTCTTCGCTCTTCTTTCCGAGCGTGGGCCATTCAGTGCGGCCTTGTTTGTTTTGGGGGGTTGGCGTCTTCTCCCTTTCTTTCCGCTTGTTCGCGCCTTGTTCTGGCCGTGTTGTCCCTCGGCTTTTTGCCCGGCAGGCAGCGGGCACCTCCATCGTGGCGTCGCCGGAGCGTGAAGGCGACGAGCGAAGTTGGACGCAGAGCAGACGCTATTCTCCTCTCCTCCCCCCAAGTCCCCGCTCTCACCCGTCATTGTTTCTTTGCTCTTTTTCCGGCCACCCGCGATGGCATCACTGTCCGCCGTGCCTTTGTCCCTTCCGCTTCTCTGGTCACAACGTGACGTAAGGCTGGATGCGACGGGTGGCGCATTGCCTCCCACACAATAACAGGCATTGGGGCTTTTTGCTCCTTGGGCACGTTTTTTTTTTTTTTTACTTCCAGCTCAATGGCCGTCGCACCGTGATACGTTGCATGTGGTTATAGATAAAGAAGCTGCCTAATTTTTTTTACTTGAATGAAGGACAACCCAAAAATGGTGAAAAGGGGGTGTAGCCGATTCTTGCGCTTTGGGGTGCGTGAGAGGATTTATATTGGCTATGGTGCTGAGCCTTTTGATTTAGGCTTTCCGGACTAAATATATCACAGTAGTAGACTGCCGTTAAGAAGAACTCTATTGCTAAGACGAACAACCCTTTTTCTCTCTCAGTGTAACGTCCACAATGAAAAAAACCTCCGCTTAAGACGAATATCTGATAATACGAACACATTCCATGGTCCGTGCGAGTTCGTCTTAACGGGACTCTGCTGTAATTGCCTAAAACTATTTCTTGCCCGTCGGCAAAGCACATAAAGAAAGTAAAACACACTCGCCGATAAAGGAATGCTTTTAACGTTTACGTCAAGACACCGGCTTTGATCAGAATAACAACCCGCCGCTGTGGCTCAGTGGCTAAGGCGTTGTGCTGCAGAGCACGAGGACGCGGGTTCGATTCCCTGCCGCGATGACCGCTTTTCGATGGAGACGAAAAGCAAGAACGCCCGTGCGTACGAGATTTCAGCGTAATGAATTAATCAAATTAATCCGTAGCCCTCCACTACGGCACGCCTCATCGCCTGCGTTGCGTCGACGCATTAAACCGTACAATCAATCAATCAATCAATCAATCAATCAATCAATCAATCAATCAATCAATCATCAATCATCAATCAATCAGAATAACAACAGCGACAGTCGTCGTGCAGAACATCAAGACATTCGTTGCATTACGGACTATGTGGGCGCAGAAATGAAAAATAAACGATGCAAACAGGCGCTTCGTCACTGGGACCCCGTATTATTAAAGCGAAGCTCCCTATGTCTCACTGATAGCGTCTGGGCGCACCAAAAAACGCACTGCAGGAAAGCCAACTTTCTCTGACGATGATGATGATTGATCGTGGGTGAAGTTAAAGAAAAAACGCTTTGCGCGGTCGAAATCGAACCTGGGTCTCTCGGGTTATGAAGCCGACGTCTATCCGATTGCACCACTCCGACTTTTTTTATTGCATGTCTGCTTGGCGACAAAACAAAACTCACTGTACAGTACACAAAGTAAAGATCCAGCTTCTAGTCGGCTGAAGTGAATGGCTTAAAACTTTTTAAACCGCGCTAGTACATCAGGAATGGGAAACCACTCACGTTCTTCCCGCATGAATTGAAACACTTTTCTTATGTAAGCAACTTTCAATGAGATACTTTTACCCGGTACGAGCATCCTCGTCTGCATGTTGAACTGACATGCGAGTCTCCCACAAAGAATGCGGACTAAGCGCCATGAACATATACGAAACGCCCCCGTTATTGTCCCCTTGCAGAATGCGAATGTCATGAGGCGTTATTGGCAGGTCTTTCTTCAAAGCTCCCTGGAGGATGTCCCAGTGGACAACCGCATCGAAACAGTCCAGAAAGACGTGCTCAATCGTTTCAGGATTTTTAGTTAAGCGTCCATGGGTGTATATATAGTCCTTTTTCCTGTAATCAGGGTTTTAATAGGAGCGTTCCGCTTGAAGCACGAAGAAGGGAGATGTAATGGCTGAACGGACTGGGATTTGCAGGTTTCACTTTTTAGAACATCTTCTCCGGGGGACTTACTGCATAGAACTGATGATAAACCGGAACAGGTAGATACACATGAATCATATCTTTGCACAAACGCTTCCGCTATGCATTACCCCTCCGTCTAACGACAACGATTGTGGAACGCGAAGCTTTACTCGTGCGAAATAAAATGACGAAGGGTCAAAGCCAAATCAGCAGCGAAGAAAAGTCCAAACTGCGTGCGAGCCAAAGTCAAAGCTCAACGAGTCAAAGTCCAAACGGTCTGTGAGTCGAAGTCCAAACTGAGACGACAATCAAGGAATCCCGTACGAGAAAGAGAGAAAAAAAGCTACATTTTCCAGCCGCCCCATTCCATAGGGGCGATTTCCCGAACTTACGAGGGGTTGTAGTCCGACACAAGGGCCGAGCGCCAGGAAGAGGAATTAGAGGTAAAATGAGTTTGTTGCGAACACATTCCATTAAATCGAAGAGGCTGATACGGGGTACGTTAGTTTTGCGGTGTTTGGCATGATTACTGTTGAAAAATAGGTACATTTGCTTGTTAGCAGGCTTTGTAAAAACTTTTGGGGTCAACCGGCCTCCACAAGTCGTTGGTGTCACGTCCAGAAAGTAGCCGTTTGTTCCGAGTAGGTTCCGAACACAAAAATGTGTACTTGGAGCCAGATGTACATGATGCTTTATGATAACAAATTGATTTGAAAAAAGGCAGTGGGAGCAGTTGTTTCCGCTGTGATATAGAGCCAACCCTCATTGCGAGCTCAGATGACGACTGGCAGTGCTCACTGCTCACTTATTAGGGAAAGCATACCTATACGCTTGCCGGCTTGCACGCCCGTTTATAGCCCTGTCCTGCTTTATGCGCGCACCAACATGCTCCAAAAAAAAAAAAAAACAGGGAAAGGGGCATGTCGTCGTGCGAACACTGCACGTTTCTTTTGGTTGCCATTTCTTGATTTTATGGGACTGCGTTTTTACAAATTGCAGAGCTGGATATATGTACGCAGACACAAACCAACTTAGTAATGATTCCGTAAATAAAGGGTATGGTTTTATTTATTTATTTATTTATTTATTTATTTATTTATTTATTTATTTATTTATTTATTTATCAACTACAACAAACGAACATGTATTGAAAGGGATGGCTCAAGGCCGCATTGATTGATTGATTGGTTGATTGATTGATTGATTGATTGATTGATTGATTGATTGATTGATTGATTGATTGATTGATTGATTGATTGATTGATTGACCTTAACACCGCTGGGAAATGCAACAGTACCTGACCTGAGGCTAAATGAACATTCGGGGTAATTCGTAAGCCGCACGGCGCTTCGCTAAAAAGTGCGAGGAAGTGGAGCTTGTAAGTGGCAATGTACGCAAAGCGACGGACCATGCCGGAGTACGATGCGACAAGCGCCCGCGGAGTGAGCGAGCACCCCGTATGCTTCCGCCATCTGGATGCCGCCTACCCAACTACGAAGGTCCGCAGCCGGTCTTGACGCCGGGAGATGGAACCGCGGGTCTAAATATTGAGTGGCGCTACTCTCGAGGCGTCCTAACCCCAAAGGCTGGCAAACGATCTCGCGTCTCGAACCTAAGTACCGTATTTTCACGATTCTAAGGCGCGGGTACATTTGCATATAAAAATTCGAAAAAGTAATTTAAAGCCGACTCTACAGCGCAGATGTAAAATGCATGACCCTACGTACCCAGTAGAAGCCGTTTTATTTGACCCACACAATTTGTGCAGCGAGAATTTGTTGTGCTTCATAAACTTGCTTATCCAGGTCCTGCTGACATTCAAACGAAAGCGGGAGCTTTGAAAGCCGATTTCGGTTTTGAGCCCGAATATAACGCGCATGAAAATTTTAGGTTTACTTTTAGCGAAAAAAGGTCCCCGTTAGAATCGTGCAAATGCGGCATGTTCTCCTGACTTGAACCTCGAGGGCACCTTTGTGGTTAAGGACAGCCTTTTACGAGCTCACCCAGCTCATCACGAGCTCATCACCAGCTCATCATCACCAGCTCATGATCACCAGATCATCCCCAGCTCATCACGACCCCAGCTCATCACCAGCTCATCACGACCCGCCTCACACCAGTGCTAGCTCACTTTCAACCCCACCTTCATGCTGATGTCATCGCAGCCTGGATGACATCACCCGCCCGGCGAGTGCTCTATCATTGTCAGTTCTTCTGTCTCTCTGCGTCCGTGGATCGACAACGCAAATTTTCGCCGACGTGCCACCTCCATTTCACCCCCCCCCCCCCCCCGATAAAAACGCCAAAGTCTGGCCACCTGTAAAGGCAGCAACAGTGCGACTGTCAAATACCGTACTCGGCTTCGGCTGACCATACATCGTGATAACGGCTATCAAACGAGAAAAGATAGGAATGACGAACGTGCGGAAGTTATGCATTCGTGGGTATGAGCGCGGGGCAATGATTACATCTCGTTTTTGCAACGTGAAGAACTCGGTAACACCGGCTCAATTAAGACGTCTGCACACAGAATGATAAACATGGGATAACAATTGCTATCACAGACGGCGATATCAGCCGGAATCGCAAGACGTGCCCACTATCTATAGCGTCACTAAACAATTTTGGGCGCAGGCTTGGTATTCGAGTCGATTTTGAAGCGGCACTTTCTGAGCGCACCTAGCGCCATCAACTAGTTCGCTCCAATACCGCCAGTTTTTACTTCAGCCTTAACTGCTACGACAGACTAGCCATTTGGCTTCAGTTGCGTGGCGTTCGGTTCGTGTGGATCGTGTGGAATGTTCGTGTCATGGAGGAAAGAAAAGGTTCTTTCCTCCATGGTTCGTGTAGATCCAGTGCACTTGTTCACACACAGCTTTTTGGGCAGCCTGCACATTGACGTCACATCCTGGAAGCCAGGGCTTCCGGGATATGATAGAGACGAGGGATGGAGAAAAATAAGGTGGGGTGCATTTCTAGTAAGAATGGGGAATAGGATGAGGAGTAGAAAGAACAGGCAGAGCATGAGGGGGCAGGGCGCCGCTGGATGTGGTAAAGAATATGATGAGAGGGAAGCGGGGACGTTGACGCCTGCTCAATGAGGCACGGATTTCACGAGTGACACGGGGACTGTTGGTGGGTATGTGGAGCGTGAAAGGCGCTGGGCTTGCACGTTAGGGCGCGGAAAGCGCGGTACTGTGTACGGACCGCCGCTGGTTGGCACAGGGTTGGACAGGACGTAGGCGTACCCGAAAAAAGTACTCGGGTCAGCGCGTTTGCGCTGACATTACCGGCCGCGCCCGCGCAAATGCGCTAACCCGAACGCAATCGACCTTTGGTTCTCTCGGTCTGTTTTTCAACTCTACCTACCATCCGTCTCCATGCTTAATGATCGGGCTGTGCCCGACTCCGTTATTCGGCCAGCTTTTCTTGCCAGAAACTACAAGAAGGCTGCACAGCTCACCGGGGCGTCGGTGCGCGCTGTCGTCGGCCTAGCTGAGCGGGAGGCGTCCGATGTCCGGCGTCTGCCGAGCCGTGATGGTTTTGAGTAGCCGGCGAGGGCGACGTCGGTGGCGGCGGTGCCGACTGCAACGCGATTCCCGTGGCGGGGCACCAGACCTCGAGCGACTGGACCATGGCCAGGGCCTCACGGCGCAGCTGGCTGACGTGAGAGTGGCACAAGTCGCAGCATCCCTCGACCAGCGGCGACGAACAGCTCAGCAGCGCAAGCCTCGACGCCACCAGCGAGGACAGGGGCTCGTCCTCCTGCGGAAACGGGAGAAGACGCGTAGTGAGCAGGCTGCAGTGCAACCGGGCGCTTCCTTCAAACGGGACATGGAGACAAAATAGAACTTTGTAAGAATAGAATACGTAATAAAACCACGCGTGGGACAATACACAACTGGCTCACACCGCAGATACACGGAAGTTGCCTTAGCAAGGTTACGGATAGGCCACCACACATTTATCACACTGCCACCCGCTTACTGGATCTCCAAGACCCTTTGTAGCAGGTGTGGAGACGGCCTATCCGTAATCCACATCCTCATACAATGAAACTTGGCCTCTCAGAAGCCGGACGGACTCCGGGAGTCCTGGAATGAGGGCCTTCCGCAGGTATGACTGATTTACGAAGACGTTTATTCCTGCGCCTCCTCATTCAATGCAAGAACTCGGCACAATACGACGCAAACACTTCGCACAGCTATAACAAACAACACATTCCACTGTGCTCTTATAAAACGATAGCATGATTACCCATAAGCTCATTTTTCAGTTTCTCACCGACGTCAAAATTTTATACCTCATTTCTTATCATGCATCTTGGCAACCTGGCCCGTTGCACCATTATTCTTCATTGCCTTTTGTTACGTTTAATGTTTATTTTTACACACATTCTTTACATTAACGGTCACTTCACGCACATGAAATAACCTTTCTTTGGCGCTCTTTGCCCTTAGCCGGCCTTGGGGCATAAATTTTAATCATCATCATCGTCAAAACAAAACTTTCCTCAGTTGAAAAAAAGAAAAAGCTATGTCCTTTGGGTAACTCACTTCTAATATTCATCTTAGATGAATAATACGCTTTTTCTTTTCATTCCCGGCAGACGTGCCTTAGAAATAATGCACTTTCATGCGTTTAATGCGATTCCATGTTTGCTCAAAATTGGATAATACGACCGCCAAAGTGGATCTTTGCCGACATTTCTAAAAATATTACGTTTATTCTCCGCTGTACTAGCTCAAACCGCATCGCAGCACAGCCACGACCTGCACGTTGCAGAGCCGCTGAGGCCGCGGTAGCGCCGGTTTTGCGGCGAAAACATCGCTGCAAGCCGTGGTCACTCCGTCCAATGATGATGACACGTCAGGCGATGCACCACGCGTCTAGCGAAGGTGCGCAATGCCCTCGGCAGGCATCGACTTATTCTTTTCTCGACTTCTCGCCATGCTCCGTGCTTCCCACGCTGTTCTTTGTTGTTTTTCTGCCTTGTTGCAGTGTTCGGTGGTGCTTCCAGGCTTGTGACAATGCCAAAAAAACGCGAGGCGATCAGTTCAAAACAAAAAGTGGAAATTGTACGCAAGTTTGAAGAGAGCCCGAAGAGAAAGCGCGTGGACTTGGCACGCGAGCTCGGTTTGTCAGTGTCAACGCTCGACACTACTGTCGGTCAGCAATAGGAACTTCGAAAGAAGCTGCAAGTTTTCGGCCCCGGTGTGAAAAAAAAAAAAAACGCAAGGTGCGAAGCATCAGCAAATGGATGACGTCTTGTATACATGGTTCAAGGAAGTTAGAGCGGCCGGAGTGAACTTCGATGGGTCAGTCCTACGCGAACAAGTCGACAACATCGCGCTCTTCTTGGACATTGACGCCTTCCAAGCGTCCGGCGGCTGGCTTCACCGATTAAACGTACGAAGAAATATTGAGCGAAGCAGCGTCTAGCATACCGCCTTTTTTTTTTTTCGTTTCATAAGAATTTGTTCCTGGACGTTGAAAAGAAGAAAATGCAGTACGCACAAATTGACCAGCTACTGTAATGTTTCCCAATAAAAGTCATTTGCTGAAGGAGTATGCATATTTTCCTCCTTTTTTAACCTCTTTGGATAACACGGTTTTCGAATAATACGTTTTATTTTCCGGTCCCTGTGGAAAACGTATCAACGAGATTTCACTTGTGATCCCACCCGACCACAAGTCGCATTTTGACTCCAACTTAGATGTTTCCCTTCGCAGTGCCGCTTCTTCGAGGCCTGCGGGACACTATATCACATGGTAGTAGGCTGCGACCAAGCCCCACTCTCCCGCCTCAATTCTTATACAGCTCTCGAGCTTTGGGAGAGAGCTCTGGCCCACTACACCCTCGAGGACTAGCGTCAGCTGGTCGAAAAGGCTGTTGACGCGGCCTGTTCTCAAGGTAATCCGGACCACGGCCGGCCTAAACGCGCTCGCTTTTTGAGCGAGCGCGTCCGGAAAGGCCGTGGCTGGATTGAGGAAGTCGCCCTGAAGACTCCAATGTGTTCTCAATAAAAAGCTGGATTTTTTTCTCTCTCTCTCTCTCTCTGCTCCCGTGCTGATGTTCGCTGCACGTGCCGTGGCTGACTGCGCGTGTTCTCCTCTTCCTCCGTATGTACACACCCTCTACCCTTCATCCACCTGTTCGCCTCCGACGCTTCATATTTTAATATAAGACGGCTGGTATTTCCTTTGGAAAATGTATTCCCAGCAAGTGACTGTGTTGAGAAGTGAAGCAACTTTAAAGGGATCGGTGTAAGCTTGGTCTTTGTAAGCTGGCTTCCCCACATCCTGTGTTGCACAGTGAAGCCTACTCATGAAGAAAAGAATAGGCCGACTCTCCGCGAATGGAGCGGGAGGAGACAACTGACGACGATCGGGACGCACACGCCGAGCGTGATGCCCCTAGGTACCCCGAATACCGCGAGCCTCGGGAAAACGAAAGACGTCGACGTGGCTTCAGTCCGCTTAAATACGCCCCGGGCGCGACGCCGCGGTTTGAACGGCGTTTGTGGCCAACCAATTCGCCGTCACTTTTGTGATGTGTGGGATCGCTTGTGGTTTGTGACCGTTTGTGACATTCCACCTGCACACATGGAATGACACTGAATTTTCCCCGAAGGTCAAGTGCCACGACAAACTGTCTGCGTGGGTCTAATGTGTCGCACTTCCGTCGCAGCTTGGCATGTCGAGACATTCGGCTGAGACTTCTTCGTTAAATTTTTTTTATTGTTTATAACTACATTTTAAAAATGTGGATGCAGTTCCACTCAACGTAAAACCTGTCGGAAGTGTGGAGCACTGATTCGCCAGTGTTTCTCTTGGGTTTTAGGGGCGAAGCTCCTTAGGGACTCGGGCTGTCGGCGTTTCATGTCGTCGTAGTATCATGTGGTCACGGTACTAAAGAAACGGGGCACTCATTTTCCAACGCCTCGCGCTAGAACGTTTCATCTCCGGCGGGAAAAAAGCCTACTAAGAGGACACACCGGGACACTCGTTTTCCAACGACAGGAGACTTTTACAGCAAAGCTGCATACCTCCACACCCCAACGGTTTCAACTCCGTGCGCAAAAACGCCAAGGCGCCAATAATACACTTACACACTGTATGCTTCGCCCCTCCCCAGGTTTCACGTTAGTGGAAATGACCCGATATTTTTATTGTGTGATTATCCTGTGTTTACCATCTGTTTATTTTTTGTTTGCTTTGTTCCCCGCGGTTTATTTTCTTTTTTCTGTGTTCTGCTTTTCTTTTTGTGCGCGTTGCTTTTCTTTTTTTCCCGTATTCAGATTACCCTTTTCTGTGTTTCGCTTTTGTTTATCGGTTTTAATCAACTCGGGCGCAATAGCCCCTAAAATTTCCCGTTTCTGGCCAGCTCCGCCCCACGGGTATGCGCTGCGAAGCAAGGAGCAACAGCAATCATCGGGGAAGGCTAATGGAGACTCGCTTGCGACGCCTACATAGGACTGCCATTGTCTCTTCCAGTGCTTTTTACTTTCTGGGGCACAAAGAAGCTGGGTCACTGTCATACGGATGTGTGTCACGCCGTGCACTCATTCGCTGCAGGGATCGTCTGCCGTGCTACAACAATAAGATCATACGGATCAGGTCGAGTTTTATTTTGTTTCCCACTCCTCTTTCTTCATTTTCTCTCTCTTGAACTTACTGCTTCGTTATTTTGTCTTTCCTGTTGGTTTTCACGACTAAAACAAATTCTTCTTGGCCAAGCCCCCAAGTGGGTATGCGTCATTTGACTTGCGTGACGCCAAACGACATTGGACGGACGACATCCCGGGCCCCAAAAGTGGTCGGCACTTAAAAAAGCCCCACAGTTGGAGTAGCGCTGAAAATCGAGCTGGGTGATATAGATTCACCTTTGGAGGCCAGTACGGACAATACTGAGGGAAAGGAATGATAGGACGAGCGCTGAGCCACATCTAAAGGTTTTATTGGAGCAACACAAAACATACAGCCAGCCTGTTTCCGAAAAATGGCTACGGCTTGGCTCAACTACCTTGGATATGCAAAGCAAAAAAAGCTTGGCCTAGTCTGGTTGAGTCTTGGTTTCGCTTGGTTAACCTTTGATGTCGCTGTATTGCCGACCGTGTCTCAAAGCCGTTCGGTCCCGTGCAACGCTCACAGAAGGAGGCCCGGCCTCGCTTTCATTCGACGGCGAACGCGGCGTTCCTCTTTCAAGATGAACGCGGCGCAAGACGAGTCAAGTGCCCGAGAGGACCCAACGGCGCATGCGTGGGACGCTGCGGGGTGGTCGGCTGCCGATCAGCTGATCGGCCGCAACCACCTCGGCCGCTGCCGCCGCTCATGGTTGAGCAGAACGACTGGAAACGGGGCCTTGTGCGCAGCGCCGAAGCGGGCCCGGCGAATCCGCGGTGCGCTTCGAGGGTCAAAAGGTTAACTTGCGCATCCGCGGCGAAACCGCTGGACGAAAGTAGTAAAGCTTTACTTTAAAACAAATACCGGCTGCACTTCATCTTCACTGACACCACAATCTTGTTTCGACACGGTGATCAAAGATCCAGGGAGGTGGTAGAAGACTACCACATACAAAAACACGCCGACCCCAGTCTTAGCGCACCATCTCTGCCCCTTCGTGAAGCAGAAGTTGCATTTTTTGACGAGTGTGCTTTTTACGAATGCGCGCTTGCGTAGATGCTTTTATTGGCTATTAAAGCGAAGCTTTAGTGTTCTCACTGATGGCGTCTGTAACGCGAATACGCCTTGCAGGAAAGCCAACCAAGTTACTTGATGTAGGAGTTGCGAAACTCCCCATAGGCCCCATGCATCAAAAAGTGGCCCTACGATTGGTCCACTGTTTTGGATCTTGTTTTACAGTGGCGCCATCTGTTGGTGACAAAATAAACTATACAACGTCGTTCGCCGCTCGACGACCTGGGAAAAAATGGTATTTGGGTGCTTACGTAAATTTGTAGCGCCGAAGAAGCCCAACGTGCTCAGACCTCGCAAGAGTTTTATACGCATTCAAACCAAGAGTAGTAAAAAATGCGGCCGTGTGGTCAGCGAGATGCCTTTCGCCTGTGCATTGTCGTCTGCTGCGCGTCATCTGCGGTCTTTCGGCGGCAAAAAAGAGTTAAAATTCGCTTCGACGGCTTTACGCAAGCTTGAAAGGATTATTTAGAGCCGCTTGATGAGCTACTGGATTATTTGTGGCATAGAGTGTAAGAGCGACAACTGCAAATTTAGACTTCAGGTTGGACCTGTGTTGTGCCGGAGTGGCCGCCACATCGCGAGGCAGTTGCGCAGAGCAGAAACAATCGCAACAAAAAACCGCAGTTAAGAAAGCAAGAAATAACTTAGGAAAGTAAAAAAATAAAGAATTAGGCACTTTAAAACAAAATTTAACGTTAAATTTTTAGTTTGAATAACTACCTTGTTTTTGGATAGTGCGTGAGGCGGCCGCAATGGCGCCACCGTACGCACGATCCGAAGCAGGGGGGTCCAGGTGCGGGCCGTTTTTTGAAGCGGAGTTTCGCAACTGCCTACATCGAAGAGCTCTGAAACAACTTTCCATGACGATATTGATGATTTGGATTAAGTGTAGCAAAATCACAACGTTTCCCTGCGAAGCTTGGCAACAGCTCCGTTAAGCCCCTCCGCTAAAGGTCGATGTGCAGCAGAGGGAGGAGGGGACACAGGAGTGTGACAGCGCGACGTAAATTGGCCTAACATCATGTTGTGAGGCGGACATCGACAGCCGTTACCCACAAACCGACTTAGGATGAGAATGAGGTTGATCTACATGCCGTGAGGCTGTGAGCCATAAGACGTTAGGCCTAAGTTCCCATTTTGAGGTATAGGGCGTTAGGCCTAACGTCACATCTTGGGGTATAACACCTCAAACCGGCAACCACTCAAAGCAGCAGTTACCGGATTGCCGCCGTACACCCCCTAACCCAAACGTTGGGCTTACGGAGTGCACACCCGAAAGTTGATGTGGGTATTCTAGAAAAGTTGTGCGTGCCTTCAGAGTAGCACATACTCGCAGTGTGGGATTGGCAAATCAAAGAGTCTATCAAAGAAAGCTTCGTGTTCAATCATCGTCGTCGTTGGACGGAGGGGTGCATGATTTTTAGCGTTTTTTTTTTGCAGGCAAGCTTATACAAGGTTAAATATTTTATGATGGTCCAATAAAATTTCAGTTGAAGTGCAGCTGCTGTCCTGTCGTTTTTTTTTTTTTTTTTTTTTTTTTCAGCCGTGTCCCTACTGCGTTGCGAAGATGAGCCTAACAGCAGATGAAAAGCAGGATATCAGACAGATCACACCCTCGAATGTTCCCGTCCGCCCGGGAGTTCGTGCACTACATACAATATGTAACCCCCCTCCCTTCCCTCCTTCTTCTAGTCACTTTCTACGTCGTCAGAAATGAGCTAACAAAAGAAGCGAAGAAATCTCCCTCTCTGAAGCCATTTACGAACACCCCCCTCCCTACTCTCGTCATACTCAAATGTATTTCCCTACATTGACATACTGCCACGTTCGGGCGGACATTGCTTATTCCTGTTTTTTATTGGGGCGAGGTATGAACTGCTTGATCTCTGGATGCAACCAATTCGGGGAAAGTGAGAAAAGGTGGGTATGGGAGTAGTGCTGAGGCCGGCGTGCGTGTGTGGGCCGTAAAGCAAAGGACGTTCCCCCCGTGACGGCCACGACATCTGCTCCGACGGGGCGATTCCCAGGACCGGCCGCCGGGCAAGCGAACACGCGCCAGACGTGCTCCGGACCCGTTTTACGCGGTCGCGCTTCAACGCCCCGCGCTAAGAAACATCGCGCGCCCAATCTGCGGGCAAGCGGGGACACGGCCAACGCGAGCGCGTGAGACGGGGCCGGTTACCGCGTTCACTCGAGCATAGGACCCTTTTAAAGGGCCATGAAGACAAAATACAAGCTTGCTCGGTTTGAAACAACTAGACTTTGGTAGCTCACTGAGCTCTGTTCTAGCCACGAAAGATTTTCTTTTTCCCAAAAAGTGCACTAAATCTTGAACTTTTTTTTTAATTTTCACGCTACAGTGGCGCCATATGGTCAGAAGTGACGTAATGTGGGCCAGAACCAAAACTTAGCTATCAATGCGTTAGAAGCACGTTACTACTCCAGTGATGCAATCAAACGGAACTGGAGGCTTTTTTACAATCGCCCAGTAATTTTTCTTGGCGGGAATTTCCGTCGGCGGCCGACAATCGCATAAACAAGATACTGTGCCGGGGGCGCCGCCACTGTTGAATATCTTTTCCTCAAGATCTCTGTTGTTCCTTTGAAGTTTTCGGTAAAATTCGTATCATTGTTATCTGGACAAAACAGTCTTTTTTAATGAACCAAACCTGCATTTTGTTTTAGTGTCAATTCATGGCCCCTTAAAATGAGCGAGCACTCGCAAAGTAACCTCGGACCGTCCGCATCATCTGGTCACCGGCACATTCTGGCCTGTTGGGAACCCCTGAAGATAGCCCGCAACCTTTCGGTTATAAGGACCGCCTCCATACTTTTGGCGATATCCTCAACCATTCCGCCACGATCGGGAAGTTTTCCCACTACCGCATCCATCGCTCAGTCGACGGCATGCAGTCCTTCTCAGGCAGCTTCAAACATTATCATTCCCCAGTCCACATCTCATGTCCATCATATATCCTGGGGAATATAAGGACGCTTGCCCCTTCTGTTCTGTGGAACGAGCATCACTTCACCACATCATTTGGTCATGTCCAGCAATACCCGCACCACGTAGAAGAAATCATACCATCCTTCATAACGTATCATCCTTACCAGAGTGCGAGGCTGCCATCTCTAGCCCAGCTCCCCACGTGCAAGAAGCCCTCGCCCAGTTGACTGAAGACACCGCGCTCCCAAAACACCGGGAGCCCCGCTGTCTAGATGCCTGAGTGAACAGCTCAGTGGTGCAATCACCACAACTTTTGGGCAAAATAAAGTTATTACTACTACTACTAATCGCCATTTATTCCTTTCTTGGCACATCATGTAAAGAAGGCTATGGCCTCACTGCAAGCAAACATTTGTTCGTAAGAGAGTGTACGTTCGTGCGACAGGACTCATGGCCACCTCGAGAGTCAGATGCGGGTGAGTGGGCAGTTAAGTACAATGGCCTGCCATTGTACTTATGCACTAAGGAGGGTCAGGGGGTTCCGTCTACTCCTCACGTCAGTAGGGGGATACTTGGGTGTATGTGTAACGCATCACATGTGATCATATTCGAGGCTTTTAAACCAGGAACTATGAGTGATTCTACCGTGAACTGTAAAAAAACCTGTATGCCTCTTTCATAGAAATCGGTAAAACACGAAAGTTAAATGTGCATTCATAGGAGCATTTAAATGTTTATTGTGCATCCATATGAACTTGCACATCGCTTATATTGTCGTTTAGCATTGTTGGAAGCCAACGTTAGACACTGGATTGTCACGCGGCGGAACAGTGCGTAAATCCAACTAAACCACAGGCCCTTCTAAACGTCAAACGACCAAACCAAAACCGAAACCGAAAGCAGTTGGTGGTGGAGGGTGCCAATTCACCCCGTTTCTCGTCAGGAAGACGCTAGAATCGAGGCGCAAACTATAGGCGCTCATTAGCGCCATGAGATTAGTATTTGCTTCGCCTCTCCCAGACAGCAGCACCAGTGTCAATGAAAAAGGAGTGGGAAAGATATAAGGCGCGTTCGTAAACCTACTTGCGGTTCAATTCGTACCCAGTTGGCTAGGCGCTGAGTACCTCCCGTTGCGGCGAGAGAGTTCGTGGCTCGAATCCGGGCGGAGCCACACAGATTGAAATTTTCTGGCCACGTCATTTCCGTGACGGATATGACGCCGGTGGGATCTTGTGCACGTGGGCATAAAACACTGTCATGTTAACATAACCCATCCAACCGCGCTTCGAAGCACGCGGGTAAGTGACAGTGTACGGACGTATAGTTAGTTGCAGTCAGATCAGACTCTGACTCTCTCTTTCTCTGGACTACGGCGAAATTGTCACATTTCTGCGGGGTGCAGGGTAGGCCACGTTCTTGGGTGCTTTCGTTAACTGGATCGCTGCTGTTAGCGGTAGGTAGCGGTCCTGTACCTCCCCTTCTAAACCTTTTCTTGTTGCCACCGTGATATCATCGGCGTAAATGCTATGATGGGGTCCGAGATGGCCACCAGTTTTTCGGTCAGGCCAATCAGGACAATATAAAAAGCAATAGGGAGAGCACGGCATCTTGCAGATTACCAATGTTGATACGGAACGAAGGCGAGGGGGGGGATGGTGGCAAGCAGGTCCTCCTGACTTTAGATGTGGACAGCTTCCCGTGGAGAAAGTCTCGGATGTAGCCTGTCTCACGGTGCTGGGAAAAGAGTTTTTTGGAGGGAAAAGGGGGATCAAATGGGTAAACTAAAAAAATAAATTTCCAACCGAATTCACAAGCCTTGGTGCAGAATACAGCTAGCGTCCAAGCTTTTAAAGCCATCAGGGAAGTGTTCCCATCAACGTGTTTGGTTTGACTGTCACCATGAGCATACTTCAGAAATAGTCTAACAAAGATTGCTAGTAGCTGGCGTTGTGCCACAAGAGATGTTGTACAATACGATGAGGAGATCGAAAAGAAGCCCTATACTCCTCTTATGCAGAAATTTTCATCTTGTTCCGCTGAAAAAAATCATTTTTCCCGACACTACAGCAGAAGAAAACTAAGAAAACCCTTTACCATACTCCAGCACGGGCGTGATGTATTAGAAGTCCTGAAAAACTCGGTTGCTCTGTATTGTTCTAACCCAGAATCTTTCGACTGAAGAGTTAAACCAAAAGACGCCATAGAGAAAAAAGCACATCCTATTACTATATGATGTTCAGCTAAACGACCCGTATACTGCCAAATGATGTGTTCGTGGAACAACAAAATCAGCGGTCTTTTTTTTCTACTCTTGTTTAACCCACAAAGGTTCTCCCGTTACGGGAACTTTGGCTCCTTTTTTGTATTTGCCGGAGTTTTTTGGCCGAGAGAAAAGCTATCTGATTGTCAGATTGACAAATAACGCAGAAACCTCTAGGTCTCCTTTTTTCGACTCCTCTGCATTTTCTCAAAAAGCAACGTAGAACGTCACAGGTGATGGATATGAGCACATACCGATACGCGATTTCAGCTTCTTTGAAAGTCGCCCCTTGTATAACGTGCGTACGTCGCTCCAAAGTCAAATAATTAAACACGATCATTGGCGATGATCACTGACTTCTAACAGGCGCTCCACCAATCCATTTCCGCAATTAGTGATGGCAGAAACATTATGGGCGGACAATTGCGACTGTCTCAAGCGGCTATGCCAGCATACGTATATTTAACGTTTCGCGCTGCAGCAAAGAGATGTCGCCATCGAACACAGTAACTTCGTGCCGTGTGCTCGGCGGTATATATTCCAACTTTTTTATTGACTAAAGCGTCGCTATCGCGATCTTTTAGAGCGCAAGTTCTTGTGATTTCGCGTCGCCGTCGTCCCTTGATGTAACCGAGCGAACCGAAGAGGACACCGAGCGTGGACGAGATAGAGTGAGCAGGAACACGGAGGGTAAAGTATGGCGAAAATGTGAGGGGGAGGGCAAATGCCGAGGCCGCTCAAAGCGTGATGGAAAACCGCGTTTTTGTAGCGTAAGCTACACTGGCCGAGGGTCAGCAGTATTCTGTGGACCTTGAAGAGCCGTGCTGCGCAAGCGTGAGGAGCATTGGATTAGATTGGATTGGATTGGATTGGATTGGATTGGATTGGAAATCAATCCAATTGGAGTACGGGTGTGTAGAGAATTGGGTCTGCACATTCGCCGGTCTGCGCATTCCAGAGGAGTGACGTCATAGCCACGGCAGACGCACTGGCGCCGGCGCGTGCCCAACTGTGCGCCTCCGTTGCGCAGTAGCCAAGTCTGACGCTGCGCCGGAGCCGCTTGATAGCCGTTTCGCGAGGCTCCTGGAGAGCCGTGCTGCGCATGCGCGAGGAAGCAGTGACTGGACTGGACCGGACTCGACTGGATTGGATTGGATTGGATTGGATTCGAAATCGCTTTAGCAGCAGTAAGCATGATAATCAGCTAATCCAACCAGGAACCGTAAGAATAACCAGCCGAACCTTAGCTCACGCTACGTATATACTGGCATAGCCGAGCTAAGCCACTGCTAATTTTTTGCGTACGGCCCCGAAAGCGGACGCAAAACGAGGCATTCATGAAAGCAAGCGTCTTGTTCTTTCCAGTTCACAAAAAGCACAGTAATCCATCACGTGCTGCGTGCTGCACGTACGCCAGTCCTTCGTCGCCCTCGTTGTCTTGGCTCATCCGAACCACGTGACATTTGCGCGGCAGGTTCAAACACGTTTTACAACAACATGCTCGGCGGCGGCGACGCACTGCGAGATAAAGCTGCAGAGTATAGCGCACGCCGACATGAGTTGGCTGATCACGCGATCACTTTCTTTCATGGAGCAGATATGCGCCACGAACGAAAAGATTGCAGTTACCGCTGACTTCAAATTTAGCATTAGAGAGTATCGTAATCGTCAGACATTTTTCCCGTTTACAACAGAGCCCAGAGCCCGGAAGAACGTCGTCTCAATGGGCTTCATGTACTGGATAAACTCGATTACATATGTTTCCAGCAAATGTGTGTTTGCAACTGCATTGCTGTTATATGGCAATTATGTGTGCCATGGCTGATGATGGCCGGTGGGTAGGCATGGCCCTTGCATTCTTCCAAGTCTCTGCAGGCGCACCAGAAGATAACGTTCCAGTGGCTCCCCGCCCATTGCTTAATAACGGGTAATATGAAGGCGGACGTTGCAGCATCCGTCGTGCATGACGAACGTGGGCCAAAGATACCGGTGCCACAAGTTCTTTCGGAAGGATGCTTCAGCACTTGCATCCAGTGTGGCACGGAGCACGCGGGGATCGATTCGGGGGCGTACGCATCCCCATCATTACTGCCCCGTTTAACTTTATCGCCCCACATTGCAATTTTAAGATGTCTCCAGAACTATCCAAGCACGATGAAGCAGTACTCCATCATGTGCGGGTGAATGTCGCTCACACGCGATACTTCCGCTTCAAGATCAACCAGTCCACTTCGCCACTGTACCCACACTGCGATGTGCGTGAAGACCCGCTACCTCCCATCTGTGACGGTGCGCGATTCAGTACACAAAGAGTGTCGCTCGCAGTGTCTCTGGGCTGGCCGCTCTCCGTAGGACTAGAGCTGAGGGACGCATTAGGTCCTTGGAACTTTTCCAAACGGCCTCTCGTGCTACAAAAGCCTTATTGGCGTACCTAAAAGACACAAGTCCTGATCAGACCTTTTAAATAGTTAAAAGCATGTGTGCACCTCATCATCGTTATAATCATCATCGTCACCACATTCATCTGGCGCAGCCAGCCAGGCAGCTTAGCTCTGCTGATATCGCCATCTGCAATAAAGATTGCCCTCTCTCTCTCTCTCTCTCTCTCTCTCTCTCTCTCTCTCTCTCCTCTCTCTCAAGCTGCCTCGCAACACACTCGACGGTACTTAGTAAGGAGGGCTAGAACTCAGACACTCAGACAAGTGAAGGCAGTTTCTATTCTTATTTGTAACCCCCTTCGTTTCATCACAGAAAAAAAAAAATGCACAAATCACCGAACCTCTTTAAAGTCAGCTTCACTATACACACAACTGTATCGCTGGGAAGCCATTTTTATGGGCATTTTAATTAAATTAAGAGGCTGTATCTGAAAATGTGAAGCACCGTTGATTAAATACCTCCATAAGAACCACATATATCCGTTGTAACTCTATGCACTGTTCTTTTTATAAGATTCATAAAGACAAAATACATGTTTGGTTCATTAGAAAGACTGCATTACCCCGATAACAATGACACCTATTTTATCACAAACTTCGAACTAAGGAAGATGAAGAAAACATGTGAAGCAGAGGCAACTCTCAAGCCGCTTTCTAGTTATTTCTCTATGACATCACGGAATCATGTTTGTGCGATCGTTAGCCGCTGATTAAAGCCACTGGCAAAAGCATGTCTTGACGGTTGTAGGGGGGTCTATAATTCCGTTTCATCGTATCACTACACTCCTAATGTGAAGCTAACGCACTGGTAACTACGTTTTTAGTGCTGGCCTATATGACGCCAAGTCTGCCCATATTCCGTGAATGTAACGCGAAATTTGAGTTTCTTCCTACTTTTTGCGTTCGTTTTTTTTTTTCGTGTAAAGACCTCTTTCATGGCTCAGATGGAGTTGAGTAAGTTACCAAAGGCTAGTTCTTTCTAATTCAACAAAATTGTATTATGTCTTCAAAGCCTCTGTAGAGTCGGCTTTACTGCTGTACACTAATGCACCTCTGGGAAAGCATTTTTATGGCAATATAAGAGTTTAATATCAATTATAAAGGCCCTAGTCGCGTTTTAATACTAGAATTTCTGTGTGCAGCGAAAGTGGGGCACATCAAGCGTTACGTTACCCGACGGCCACACGGGTTTCCGCGTTAAAACCACATAGAAATGCTTTCATCGCTTCAGAAAGCCTTTGGCCTCGTTCTTTTTAATAGGAGTTCCCCTACGTTCGCGCTGCAGTTGCATTCGAGCAAATACGGTACAGCCCAAGCCGTAACAGACGCTCGCGCGCGCAGGCCCGCATCGGCGGGGCGATGGCCGTTCGGGAGTGGTCTTTAACGGGACGCGTGTTGTGTATTGTGCCCCTCCAGCGCGCCCGCTCGCCTGTTTTGGGGGCGATCATTCAGCCCCTCTTGCCATTCGTCATCGGCAGATGCGCTATCGTTTACGGGCCCTCTCGCTGCTTGTAATTACGGCGCACGGGGGCGCCTCGGTCACCGGGTGTGTGCGCGCACGTCCGAGCCCGAATTGTCGGTTCCAGAAGGGGGTCGTGGGAGGCGAAGCGATAAGCGAAAGCCAACATGCGGGGCTTGTACACGGGCTGCGTAAATACAATGAGCGGTCGCGCGGAATGTGAGAGGAGCGATAAACTGAGCTCTCATAAAATGCACGCCGCCGCTTGTCGATATAGCACAGACTCGTAGCTAGAAGGTCCGGCTGAGAAAAGACGCCGGCTCGTTATCATACGTGCGTGAGTCATTTTCGCCACGGAATACAAAATGTAGCGACTTTCCATTTCCGCTCCAACGAATGATATGCCTGGTGTATGCTTAAAGACTAGGTCGAGATTAGCTTGGGAATCGGAAATACTTTGACCTAGATACCATACCCACTCCCTCCATAATACGCCCACTCCCTCCAATGCCCTCCATTGAGGGCTTTTAGGGGTACTATGAAATAAAGAAATAAAAATAACTTTAAACACGTTATTTTGTTGTTAGACGTGTGCAGCAACAACTCTGGCCCCAATTCACGAATCTGTTTGGTGTTAAGAGTGGTCCGTTCACGTATTTCTGATCCTCGTCGGACATTAATAGTGCCAGTCAATGCATGAATATAAGACCCAAAGTTCTTACGTAAGACCTGTTCCTGAAATTCGTATTTTTTGTTGTTGTTGGCCGTTTTCCTAACTACAATTATCGATATTTTGTGCCGATGACAACCCCCGAAAGATTGAAACTTTCTTGTATACGTATTCATTTAAGCGTATGTTCTATGTGGAATAAACTTGAACTTGAACTTGAATCTAGTTCCTCCTAGAGTGCAAGCCATAGTTTACCGTGATTGGGAGGTACCACACAGCATAGATGAGCAGCAAAATACACACATAAAATGAAAAAATCGTAAACTTGTTATTTAGCACACCTAAGTTAGTGTAAGCAGATTAACGTGCAACCCGGTGTGTTTCTTGAGGTACATTGCTTTCGGCACTCATGTTTGCGTGTTTTTTACTTGTCATAAACAACGTCGCCACGTCACGGTTTGAACCAAAGGACACAATTCTCCAAACTATAACACTTCAAAGCTACAGTCACAGCAGTACGTATTACTACATACGTACACATTTACACTCTAGGGCAGCCCCGTAGTTTGGCTTCACCACAATGCTCTTAATCGACCAAACCACGCAGCCAACAATAAAATTTGGCCTCCCAGCGCAGATCACGATTCTGAGTGATATGTTATGCGCGCTGTTGTCATTTGACTAATTTCGTTGGGTGGCGACATGAATTGGTCAACTGAGTGCATTGCAGTGACGCCGAACGAGGGCATCGTTTCAGAGTGTAAGAACATGCTGGTTCTGCTTCCCCGCAATGCACGTGACGGAACGGCAATTGTAATGTAGGGGTACAGTACGCCTACAAGGAAAAAAAAAAGTGGCTGCGCTGCGGCGTCACGCAATGCCAAAACGATGTTTTGCGCTGTGTTTTGTGTCGCAGGAGCCGTCGCAGCATTGAACCAAATCGCGTGCAGGGAAACAGAAATGAGTCATACATAACTGTAATGGCGAAGCAGATAAGCGGACGTTTTTTGTTTTGTTTGTAATGCAAGTAGAAAGAATATAGATCAAAATATCATGTAACAAACAGTGTGGTGGAAACAAGAGACGGATAGCACGAAAACAACTATCAGCGATGTAATCTTAATACGGAGCATTTTGTTCTACCATAGCAGTAAAAATTCTATGATCATTCTTGGCACCAACCGCTAACGTGTGAGAAGGGGCATCCCACTCTTGCGATGCCCTTGTTTGAGCAGCTCAAGAAAGCGCGGAATGCTCGCACGAAATTTGCATCGCTTATCAAATGAACCTTCGCGTTTCTTGTTGGAGCAGGCGGCCCTCCTTATCGAGGGATTCCTTGGACACAAGCGCTCTAAAACTAGTGCTAGGTTCCGCAGAGGAAGATGGTCTGTTCCCTTGCGTTCAGTCTTTTCTTAGTGGAGTAGAGCAAACACTCGTAAAGACATGTTTCATGTGAACAGCTTAAACCGTTCGGCATTTTCCACACAGTCGTATGTATGACTACAGATTACACAATAGAAAGTACGTACCAAGAGGCGAAAGGTAGGCCAACTTGCGTTCGAGTGTGACTTGACTCACTCGTTTTCCTTTAGAGGCGACCTCCGAAGACTCCTCAAGAGCAACGCATCCAGCACTCCATAGAAACGCTCCACGTGTTTTTCACCATCACTCAACTCCCGTTCCCACCTGCCCAACAACGCAACACATCTCATTCAGCGCACATCACCAGAGAAAAGAAGACGTCCGGGCAAACGAGCGCTTAAGCCGGGACACCGATATCCAGAACGTAACGAATTCGATGATCCGCGCATCCAGACGGGGAACAACAGACTCAAGTGAGGCGACGAAGGCGACTGGAGCGTCAAACTTCGAAGAAGCGGGTCGGACACAGCTTGGCTACTGGCCAAGGGCCGTTCAGCGAGTAGACAGCCGAGCAACGCGACACGGTCACGATGGGTCGCCCGTAACACCGCCGGGGACCGGCATCAGCGCTCACGACGACGAACGGGACTGTGCGTCCCAGGACACGAGTGTATGCGCCGCAGAATGGCATGGCGCGTCGTCGCCCGGTGGGAAAATAGGAAGAGAACGAAAGCGGCAACACAAACACGCCTCGACGAGGAGGAGGAGGAGGAGAAGAGAAATTGGAGGAGGAGGGGGACGGAGGGGGGGAGAGGGAGAGGAGACCCTCGCGCTCCATTCAACCGAGCCCCCGGGTAAAGTGCCGCTATAAAACGCGGTCCGCCGCTGTGCAACAAGAGCGGGGGGAGGACTCTTCTCCTTTTGTGACGGAGAAACGAAGGCGAAGCTGTTATTTTGATCGGAAGTTCCCAGGTCACGGTGAATGCGTCCGTGTTTGAATATTCCGATGTAGACGCACCACCGAGATACTACAGACCGAATTTAAAGGCTTGTACACGCGCATTGGAGTTAATTAGAAGTGTCTTGAAATATCCCCTAGCAGGCAATGGAAACTTTAGTGATGTGTTTTTTAAGTGGTCGTTCATCTAAGCACGATTAATTAATAAATGGAAGGTTTGACGAAATCTCGTCTGGTCGGCTCGAAGATTCACAGTTGTAAGTGAGGCTTCCATGTGAAAGCGAAACGTATTTTTTTTTAATAAACCTTTGGTCGGAAATCTCACGCTCTTAACTATGCATGCTAAATCAAAGATTACCGTTTTCTTTTTAGTTCTGTGCAACATTTTTCCGCTATAAATTGTCGTAGCCGCATCTGCCCGGTTCATATACTTCATATAGTATAGGGCGCCTCTCCCTCGATATTGACTCCGGCTATTAACACCCCAGTTATCATCTAGTCAGTCAGGTCAGCGTGGGGAGCCCGCAACATCGTTTCTGTGCGGTCGATTACGTCGCAATGTAAGCCCCCCTCCCCTTTCAAAGTAGCGATTTGCACACAGTGCGTTTGAAAGATAGCGCATTTCTCTATTCAACAGCAACGTTGTGTATCCAAGCATTCAGAATGTTATTTTGACGTTATCAGCGCTACATAATGGGCCGAGACAGACGGCTGTTAGGTGACCACATTTTATCGGAAACCTCGCAAATTTATAGTTCTCGTCACTGCCAAAGAGGACTGAAGAACCGCAAAATATCCCAGGAGGACTGTGCGACCTCTAAAAGCGAGCTACGGTACTTCGAAGGGTCTTTATAAACCTACTTCACAGAGTGAAGTCACGAAAATGCGGCTGTGAAGGCAACGATATAGCCACAGCGGTTAAAGCAACAAAAACGGACATGAAAACGAAACATATGCTTGATGACGAAAGTAAGTCACAACAAAACAAAGATACCAATTAAGTGACGCTGTGCGCGGTGACTTGTGGCGCATTCCCAACAGCTATTGTCAATCCCGCGAGGAAGGCGTACACTTTCTCGCATTTGTTTGAAAGCATGAAGCAGGCATATAGTCCGCGACTAACAAAGTGTTCCTTCTCTATTTACCTAACATTAGGGTGCGATGTTGAAAACAGTAAAACGTCGGCCATGCTTTCGGCCATGGAATTAAAAGGTGTTTTGTTGTTGCTCTTATTGCTGTTGGTTTCATGCTGAGAAGTTTAAAAATAATTGCTTTAAGTTCATATTCGACCGAGAGCTCAATCTGAAAGCTCCTGATTAACGAATGATCACGGCCTGGTAACGCACGAGGTCCACGTGATCTCCTTCCTCAATAACGGGTGGTTGTAAACACGTGGACACATAAACAGTGTATGGCTACGTACTTAAGCACCAAATAAAAAGAAGAGGCAGCGCCAGGTTCTTTGTGTCATGACTGGCCAGTTCATATTGCAGCATCGTGCCCAAGACCCCATTTTGGTCCGTGTCAATGTTTATGATCGCAGCCTTGAACGCGGCAATAAAACGCGCGGAGATCAACAATGAGAGTCGGGTCCGTAGGTGCGATTCTTCTCCACACTGGTTGGTCCAGACGATGCGCTCTAGATTCGAGACAATGGCGATTTACTAGCGTGCTGCCGAACGGCCGCTGTCGTGCACGTACATACCGAACGAGTGGCGTGCTGCTGACATCCTCGGCGCATCCCAGCGTCCGCCCCCAATCATCGACCGCCCCACTTGAAGGGCACGCTTTGGCGAGCGAGGTATGCAGGCGTGAAAACAATGTGCCGAGCGGTTTCTCACGCGAAGGGCGATTACGCACGGTGACATTGCGGTACTTACGATCGAAGGCCTCGTTCCCATTGAGTGAGACAAAAGTAAACAAATACCAAAAATAAACAAATTGATAAACAAAACACGTCACGTGAGACCAAGCTGACAAATCCCTTTACGACATTTGACCGAGGAAAAATGTGACGCAGATGCCCCCTGTTACTTATAAGGCTACTGGTGACAGGAAGGAAGGAAGAGGAAAGGACGGCAAGGCCGGGAGGTTAACCAGTTGTAGAGCCCGGTTTGCTACCCTGCGCTGAAGGAGTGGGGTTCAGGGGATACAAGGGAAGGCGGGAGAAGAGGAAGACATAGGAGTGGGAAGGCGCACGCACGTCACGTTTCGGGCGCTAAAGTCTTCCATGCAAGTTCGCTTCGCTCAGGAAACGTAAAAGGGCCTTCGTCGCCTTCTGTGAAGTCGATGGTAGAGACCGACGGCTTAGGATAGTCTCTACTGTAAATGGTCGATCGTCCAATCGCCAGAGCGCGGTGGTAAGCACGCTCGTCTCCGACGAGTATTCGGGGCAGTGACACAGCACATCTCTTCTGCCCCAGAGCCGTCACAGTGGACGCTCCTGGCCATAGTGGCGACAGAGCTTCTAAATAAATCGTGGTTAAGAACAAAGTGCGCTGACCACTATTGCGTGCCTGTCTACGCATTCAAACACACCGACGCAGTACTCCCCACCAGCGCGTCTGTCGGACAAGGCGACGTAGTGTCTGGTGAGGTTCCGCTCTTCAACAGGGACAACAGCGTGTCATGTGCAGTTACTGTCCGCCTTTGTGTCTCGTCACCAGCACGAGTTGCGGGGTGTTCTCTCACGAGGATCAGGAACATGATCACAGTGATGCAGTAAATCATTAGGGCGCATTATCACACGTTTTATTCGTCGGTATTTGACGCCACGGGTCTCCATAAAAAATGGGATGAGTAAGGTATTGCCGACTTCAACCCAGCTTGAATCATTTCATCATATCTCGGATGTGCTAGGCTAATCCGGACAAGTTGACAGGCTCTTTTTTATTTTAGTAAAAGGTTCGATAAGGTTCCCCACAGAAAATTCACCCATAAACTCGAGTGCATTGGTCTCCCTCAAATATCTTATGGATTAAGGCTTACCTCCGACATAGACAGCAGTTCGTGGGAATGAACAAGTATTCCTCCGGTGTTCGTCAGGTAACTTCGGGTGTACCCCAAGGCAGCGTACTAGGGCCGCTTTTGTTCCTCTCTATGTAAATGTCCTAATTGAAAAAAAAATTCTTATGATGTTCATGTTAATTCATTTGCGGATGTCTTTGTATTTTTCAGAAAACTAGCTTCCCAAAGCGATCACATCAGTCTGCAGAATTCCGTTACCGCAATTTCTTATTTGTGTAAATTTTGGGGTATGAAAATAAATGTTCAGAAAAACAGTCTTGTTTCGGTTAATACGGCAAAAGGTATCGAGTGTGTTCTCCGGTGGCCCAAATGACACATTGACAACTCAAATTGAGAAATACAAATATTTAGGCGTTACATTTACGAATGCATTCTATTGGTCAGACCATATTTCCGCTTCATGTCAAGCTGCTTTGCTCAAGTTATGGTCTCGGAAAAGAAAACGTGGGAAGGTTCCGGTAAACACCGAGATTTCAGCTCATAAAACTTTCGTGATATCGAAACTAAATACACGCCTGTTGTCTTGGACCTTTGTACTTTTAAAACGGACTTCATGGATTTGGAACGTGTACGAAGGAAGGCCGTTAGGTTCATCTTCATCAAATACAAAAGAGAGGATTCCCCTTGCCTACTAAAGCTCAGAAATAAAATCAGTTCACTATAGCGCCGGCGCAAAATTACACGTCTACAGCTTTTACATTGCATTATACACGGAAAAATCGGACTTCAACTGCCTCATTATGTAACTTTCCTGATGCACGACGAACAAGACATAGCCCCAGCCTCTTCCTTCAAAATCTCACATGAATAGTTTTTTATGTGCGTATACTATTAAGGAATGGAACTCCCTTCCCCCTCAGATTTTGAAATCGAGAAACGTCACACATATGATTTGTAAAACCATTTGGCTCATGAAACCAGTGTTAGGCACTACTTTGTACTAAAATTTCCTGCTTTTTCGTGCTCTTAGTGTTGTGTTGTTGTTGAGGCACGGTGCTTCTGTCCCACTGTTATTTCATCCGTGCTGTTCTTTTTATGGTTGTTGTATTAGGCTAGCACTTAGACGTGTTTGTAATATGATATACGTAGCATCCGGTTTATGCGCTCTTTTTGCTTCACTCGTTATGTGTTGCCCCTCCTGCATGGGCCGGCATCTTGGCCTGCAGTATGAATGAATGAATGAATGAATGAATGAATGAATGAATGAATGAATGAATGAATGAATGAATACAACGCTCATCACTAAACTCCACACGTGAGCCATGACAAGTGAGAAGTAGTTCACGGTCAGGACACGCCGTATATAGAGTACGTATACGCGCGAACTTTATTTCTCCTGAAGCCAGGCACAAATACCACGGCAAGCAGAAATCTGTACCACGTCATTTGAGTCAGATGAGTGGTAGATCTCTTGTTACTTTCAACGACCCAGCTTAAATAAAATGCCACTGCAATAAGATGATACCTTCAAATCACATGATAAGAAAAAGGGAAAAGGAGGTTGCGTCACATGCGGAGCCTTAAGCTGCTATCCAGAAAGTGCGGGTTGCGCTGTACTGCCGTTGAGTGCAGCGGCCGCGTAATGGAGGCTCATCTACCCAACACCGATTAGATCAAGAGAAGGCCTTGAAAGTGTCTAGCGCTTCATCTTAACCCTCATATATTGTTAGGGGTGAAGATCAGGGGGAAAAAAGAAAAGGGGAGAGGTAGGCGTGGGGAGACAACCGCACCACGTGTGTGAAATAACTTTTGTCTGCCCCGCCGTCTGGCGGGAATGGCGTTGCGGCCGTCAGACGCTCCGGCCTGCTTACCTAGCCGGTGTTTGTCTTCCGACTTCACTTTGCCGGAGGCCTGAAGATCACATGCCGAGTCGCTTTTCACGGAGCATTTCCTCGGAGCGCGCATCTGCGAGGGACCCGCCGCGTTCCTTCAATTCTTTCCGGACGCTCGGCAGCGGCGCAGCGGTGAACGTTTTGTCCCCCACGCAAGCGACGAATCCAGCTCTCACCGTTCTGCCCCGAGGCTCTCACGAATTCCCGGCGTGTCTCGTCGCAGTCGTCAAATCTGCCGCGTCACTCTTCGCGACGCCGTCCCCTCTTTCGCACGGGTGTGCGCGGACGGAATGGAGGAGACGGCCGCTTTAATTCACCGCGAACTTTCAGCATTGACACTGCGCTCGTCAAACCGCGTGAGCTTGTGCTGAAGACGGACCACAATATCATCAATCTTCACATTTGGGACTGGTGCGATCATGCTCTGAAAAAGAATGACAGTTCCGATGAGAATTATCATTTGGGTCGTCTCTATTGTACTGCTCAGGCTAAATCCCGGCCGCGTGGCCGCTCTTCAGATGGAAGCGAAAAGCGAGATTTCAGCGCATGTTAAAGATCCCCAGGTTGTCCAAATTAATCCGGAGCCCTCCACTACGCGCACCTCACGCCCAGGTGCGGCTTCAGCGTGTCAAACGCCAAAATTTGAAATGAGGTCGTCTCTATAAAGTGATCATCATAAAAAAGCGCTGAAGTTCACCTAGGTCAAATTTATCAGTCAAATTTATCGCTACAATGACTTCACCGACTAAATGGGTAGTTCTGACAGATTCAAAAGCGGCTCTTCAAGCCCGAAATCCAATTTCGGCTTACAGTCATCACAATCTCTTGGCAAGACACATCTGTGATGTGACGGCAACTGAAATAGGAAAAACTCAGAAAATAACATTTCAGTGGATTCCCGGGCACATTGGAATAAGATGGAAATTCACGAGCTGACCGATTAGCAGCAACCGCTCATTCAAATTCCACGTGTAGCGCCGTGCCTTTTACTTGAGGTGATGGGAAAAATTATTTGAAAAAACTAAGCACACACATTACTTTGGAAACCAGGCTGATTGATGAATATCGTTCATCGCTGTTATACCAAGTGGACCCGTACCTTGCATACCCGTGTGCGTCTCATCTGGGTCGTTCGGTCGACACGTTAATACATCGCCTTCGCCTTGACGTGGCCTACACCAAGAAATTCTTTTACCGTATTCGATTCGCTGATGACACTGCTGTGCTTGTGGACACCAAACTGAAGATGTGCATCATGTCCTGCTTGAGTGCCCTCTATATGCGACCGATCGGAAAAACTAAGTGATAAGCTTAACCTGCTATCTCGGACACCCTTATCCTTGCCGAAACTGTTGGGTCCGTGGGACAATGTACGCAACCAAACGAAAGCCTTCCTTGCCTTAAGGGAATTTTTTTCAAATGACGAAGATGTGTGAACACTATTAAATAAGTGCACTTTCCTCTGAAACGCTCTGAAATGGGTGTGGAAACACAAAGGGTGTTATGTATATTGGCGAAACTATCTGTGTCGCGTCGTGAATGTCGTCTGTATATAGATGTGTATAGTTCTCTTGGTTTTTTTTTTAAACTATATTCACTGCTGTAAGGAACATGTATAATATATATGTATATATATATATATATAATTATATATATATATATATATCTATATATATATTATTATATATATATATATTCTATATCTATAAAACTATATCATATATATATCATATATCTTTATATCTATCTATATATATATATGGGTGTGCTGTGTACTACACAGAGCAAGTAGTTACTGAGTGTGCATCTTTCATCCGCTGCTGTCTCAATGTACTTAATCTAACCCCTTGTTGTTCCTTAGGGCAAGTATTGTACCTTTTGTATACTCCAATGCCTGGAGTAGCCAGCTCCTGTTTGGGTTGGAGCTAACTCTCCAATAAATAATTATTTCTCTCTCTCTCTAGATGTTAGTCTGCATGTAAAAAATATTCCGCCTTATTTAACCCTCTTTCTATGCTTTCCGTAATGGCAATGCGACCACAATGCCGCCTTGCATAAATGCACTTCAATGCATCAACCTTCAAGTTAAATTACTAAATCAAATAAGCCAAAGTCGGTATGAGAACGCAACTTCACAACCACTCGAACATTTATACTATTATTTATAATACAAACACCGCTACCCCAGTAAGAGAGCTACTGAACGTTTATTCGAGCAAAAGGGTGATGGCTGAGTAGTTACTCGGTGGGATGGGTTGGCCCTAGTCCAGTATACCCTTGGGCCTTGGCTGCAGTCAAGGCACGGGTGACCAGAGCTACCCAAGAAAGCTTCCGAAAATTCCCGATAGAGCAGCTACAGAGCGAGGGTATTACATAGCTTTGGCCGGGTCCACTTCGGGCGCTAAGCGTGTCTCGAAATCCGCTCACCCCCGCCCCCGTTGTTGCGCTGCTCCGCTCCCGCAGGCGCGTGGTGTGCTATAACGGACTCCTCCGAGGGCAGCGACGGCGTTTATATCTCGCACAACGCCACACGAGGTGTTTCCGCTTCCCCGTGAGTGCACTTCTCGCATGCAATGCTGCCGGGGATGAGGCAACGCGCGTCTTCTTCTGTGAAATGCGCTTTCGGAAGTGTCAGGGGCCCTGTGAAGGAAGGAAGGAAAGTTCTCTCCAGACGCTAGGCATCATGACTGCCCAGCCCGCTTCCATTACTCATTCAGTAGCGTACTCAGGATTTCATTAAACCCCAACTGTAATTACGCGGAATACAGTAGACTCCGTTGAGACGAACTCGAAGGGGGCGTGGAAATCTGTTCGCGTTATCAGAAAGTTGTCTTTAGCGGAAGTTCTTTTGCATTGGGGACGTTACAACAGAGCAAAAATGTTGTTTGTTTTAACCATGGTGTTCATCTTAACCGAGATCGTCTTAAGCAGATTCTATACATGCAGATTTCGGGCGGAATCAGTCTGCTGCGGCATATTCAAAAGGTGACGCCGCATTTTTGTGGCGATGTGAGGTACCTGTACTCCACTAGATGATAGCGTTTCTGCCAATTTTCTTTTCTCAAAATAACATCATGGTCGCATGTTTCCCAGCCATTCCCGGACATGCAAGTTCTGCTTACAACCCGGTACTCTTCCCCACATCATATAGAGTGCAAGCAAACCCCAACCTCCCCCTCTTCCATCCCCCTTCCCACCCTGAGCTGTGGAGACCTGGTGACCAGCAGCGATCTGGACGTCCAGACACGTTTGGCCTCCAGAGCGAAGGCTGCCGGCTCATCGCGTGGCTTCCTGGAATAAGGAACCACTCCCACTTCACCGCTCAATAAAATGTTTCTCTCTCTCTCTCCAACTTGCTCTACAGAGACAACGTCTCAAACTGTGCAGCGGGGACCACATATCACGAAAGAGACGTCAGACGGTTTAGCTGCTCCAACGGCGGAATATCGTGCGGAAGCTGATTTCCTTGCCCCAAGTTAGGGACTGCTGGGCCGTTGTTTGATCAGTTGCTAATTAAAAGCTTTGCAGTCGTTTGAGGATGGGCATGTGCCATTTGTGCACAAGCGCTATGGGTTTAAATACCCTTACAGGTTTTGGGTGTGTGCTTCTCGGTCAATCTCCCATGCGGATTTGGTCGTGTATGCATGTGGTCATGGGTATAAAACGACGCATCTCTTCGTTATACATTCCAGACAACGATTCCCAGTAGATTTTCGTGTTAATTGCGAACATTCCCAAGCGGGCGTCGTTGCACGCAAGGCGAGGCGGCATCGCCTCGGCAATGCGCGGTGCGCAGACGGTGCGCGGTGCGCAGGTGCGCAGACGCGAGTCGAACGCTTTGCTCGAGAGAAAAACCAGCCAGCTTGACATAGTCGGTAAGCCATCGGCTGAAAGCTAAGACCCAAGCTCCCCGTCGGCTCCTTCGGAGCTTTTCCCCCTCTTGTTATAACCGAGATGACGCTTCACAAAGGCAGAGGCGAAATTCAGTTCGCCAAGTTCGAGACCTTTAGGCACGAAAAAAATGTGGCCGAAGGACGTGAAGTACAGTGAAAGGCGCCTGTCCCTATCCTCCAGGTCCTTCGCCCAACTTTTCTTTGCGCCTAAAGGTGTTGATCATGGGATACAACTAGCTAGAACCCACACATTGTTGAGTTCACAGGGCCATTCGTGCTTTCGCACAAAAAATTACCCTCCCTCGCCAAAGAAAGTGGGGGAGTGCGAAAGCTAAAAGTGCGCCAAAACTTTCGCTCAAAGCACCTCCAATGATCGACAAACCTTCAAAGACCAACATTGCAAACGAAGAACGAACCCGCGCGACGATTTTTTCGCGCACTAAGTAAGCGCATGTACGAGAGATCTAAATGTATACCGATACGTGGTTTATGAGATAAAGGTATACTGTTGTACTCCTCTCTTCATGATCGATGCGTACATTGTATTATCTAGAAGCGTTCGTTTTTCGCGATTTTAAAGTAACCGTTTTGACACAATGGAAGGCCGCTTTCACGCACGCGGCGTGGGTCCAGTATCTTATCAGAGCATTTCGGTCGACCAACTCGTCTATGGGGAAATGCGTTAATTTTTTGACAGGACGCCATCGGTCCCACTAAGAAAGCTTTCACTTGAGAAAGACGCCAGCCGTCTCTGGCCGGCATAGAGCCGAGCTGGTCCAAACAACGTGTGCCGTTGGCTGGCAAACCACGGCGCACGAGTCAAACAACATCGACAGCGTTCTCCCCTGCTTTTCTCACCTCGGAAAGGAGTTCAGCTTCGCTTGCGTGCACCGCATCTTTGGCGCTCTGGCTACACGAAAGTGGGCTAGAGACGGGTCTTCACCTTTTGCGCGATTGAGACCCGAAACTAGCGAACCGCAGTGGGTATACAGCTTGCTTCATCACACCCTGGCAGCGCTTTAGCTCCGCTGTTCTGTTCCTAGATATGTTCGCATACCTATTAAGTGGTGTTTAAACATTCTATATGAGTTTGAGGGGAATCGGAAGGGGAAGTGGTCAGCCTTCCCTTGACCGGGAGGCCGCCAGCCCGCGCCGATTCCAGTGCTCGTTTCACCGGGGTGAGTTGCTGCACCGGTGCCGACCTGGTCAGAGCTGACTCCCACTGCTCAGAGATGGAGTGGTGAAGGCCCACCTACCTATTAAGTATTAACTATTAAGTATTAGCCATTAAAGGTATTAACCTTAAACCTCTTAAACATTAGTAGGTATTGAGAGGTATTAAGAGGTAGCAACCTATTAACTATTAAAAAAATTAACTTCGAGGTATGAAGATTTGAGATTTCAGACGCAGGTGAACGCACTTTCCGTGCCAAGTTTGGCTACATCGCCTCTTCTGGCAGCATACATCGCATGCCGCGGACATTAATCGGCGACCACCTGCGAAAAGAGGCGGCCGGGCCGCCTACGAAATCACCCTAAATTGCGAAATCGCGACGGGCAGCCTTTAAAAAAATTGGCCGCGTAGCTCTTTGTTGCAATGTCGTCAAAAGACGATAGTCTTTATCGACTTTTGCAAGTAAATGCCTCCTTCGCTTCCCCGCTCACCTCTATGTTGTTCCTCTTGCGTCGCGCTCCTCTCAGGTAAAGACGTTTAAACCATTTTAATTTCCCGCATTCCACTGCTACAAAGCGGGTGTCTCGATGCAACGCTGCCGTACGCGAGCGCGTGGAATCGAAGGCCCTACTTCACGTTTATAGAACGCGTTTCCCTAGTCCACGTGCGTTCCAAGCAAACGTGGAACTACTAGTGGAACCTTTCGTACTGTTGCCATTGATTTCTTCAAATGCCGCCTGAGCTATATGGCGCGGGACAGCAGGCACGGCGGAGGGATATTTTTTCTTCAGTTGAGAAGTATTTAATTCACCAAATCAACATGACGATTTTTATAAAGTAACGCTGCAAATATCACTCTGTATTATTGTTGTCTTATATAGCGTAATGTCTTGTTGTCTTCAACATATTGACAATTTGAACATTGCACTGGAATTAGACGGGCACATTTAGCTGGACTAATAAGACTATTGCGCAGGCATGTTTACTTGGGCCGGGTGCTGAATCGAGTCACAGACAGAAGCGGACAGACGACATCAGACAGACCAAAATTGGGAATAGCCCAAGAAGACTATCGTCTTAAAGGAGAAGACCCGAGCCACGACACAGACGAGGCCCCTCGATTCGCAGTTGCTACACTGCCCTCCGATTGCACCGCGTTCGCCCTCTTTCTGCCAGTGCAGCGACAGCGCAAGCGGGCCTGTCCCGGTGGCTGCTCTATTCACACCCGAGAGGTCGATGCACCACCGGCCGCTTTGCGTCTACCGTAGGCAAAAGTGTTTGGTGTTTTTGCCGCGTGCCGAGCCCGCCGGACAAAGGGACCCCCCGAAGCCTCGTGTGCCCCGCATACGCGAAGCCGGGCCAATCCCTCCCGCTGTATGCATGCACGGGGCGAAACGGGACGTCGTTTCAAGGGCGTGACTCGTGCAGGGGTCAGCGCGGTGAACGCCGCGCCGAAGAAGCAAACAATGCCGCTCTCCGCTGTAGGAGAGCGCACAGTGTGTGTCTCTTCATCGCCCAGAATCGGTTCGAGAGCCGCGACGAACCATTAGCCGGGAAGGAGCGAACGTCGCGGCAGAAGCGCCAGCAGGTCATTTCCTCTGTTTCGAAAAAGAGGCACCGAAGATTGGGCAGCTGGTGGTCGGGAGGAGATGCTGCCTCTGCGTGTACACTTTCTGGCTTGCGCTGTCGTCCAAGTCACGCTTGTGACCGTTAAGTACGTCGATAGACCGTGGCCGGGAACCCATATACACTCACTCGCTCACGCGCCTATCGACGACTGTGGGAAAGCTACACTTCCGGAAACAAACATGTGTGCATGGTGTTGAAAACTCTGCTACACAACTCGACCGTATGAAAATCCCTAATGTTAGGTTAAACAACGCTTTGGCGCGAAAATTCATAGGTGCAATAGGGCGTTTCAAGAGCGGTTACTCTACGGCCAGTTTCAGTAATTTTGTTGATAGCCTTTGGTATCGAGTTGATTTGAAGCCGGGTATCATCGAAATAAAATGTAATGTCGTCACAAAAAATAAATATCTCCAGAGCTGCGCTCAAAATTCGCATCACAAAGAAATGTAATCATCGGGCGATCCGGACAGTATGGTCTTCGGACAGTATGGTCTCGGACAAAATGGTCCCGTACGTAATGGTCCCTGTCAAAATGGCCACGAACAAAATAAACCCAGGTGGAAACCTGGACAATATATGGTCCCAAGTGGAAACTAGAACGAAATGGTCCCAAGTCAGCTTGAAGCGTGCAAGGCACTTTGGTGAAAATTATCGCGGTTAATCTATTCGTCCACACTAGTTAGTAACTGATTGCATGTTTCCTTGTATTTATCCTTTTTATTATTATTATTATTTATTTTTTCGTGCAAGCCGCCTCCAGGATACGTCCCGTTCGCCACATAACAGTTTTGGCATAGGCCTGTCAGGTGTTGAAAGATTCAACGAGAGAGGAACGCGGGAAGGGAGACAGGTGAGGTTGCAGAAGAGGGCGCTGATGTCACAGGTAAAACTCGGGAAAGAGGGGTGAGCATTAATCTCACTGCCCCCCTGTTTGAGGCGGTTGATTTCTCGCTTGCTCATATGAAGGAATTCTACCTTTACTTTAGCATGGCAAAGGTCTGCGTTGTATGAAAAGAGATCATTTTTTTGTGTATGGTGATGCGGATGTTTATTTGACTTCGATTTAATAACCATCAACATAGCTAACGCTATGCTTTCGCACAACGGTTGTTCCTACGCGCGTATCAACGTTAACGAATAGACGCTGCGTTGAGACTGCAGGAAAAGGGAAGTTCGCAAGACACAAAGTTGCCATTTTGACTTGTACATATTTTTTTTTTTGAAGTGCAATCGTGAGCATTTCCGCGTACATTTTTTAGAGCTGTTCACATTAATTAAGAAAACTGCAGTAGCAGTTTTGGTAATTTGTTAAGGAACTTGTTAAGAAATTTGTTAAGGAATATTTAACGCAGCAATAGTACATGCCAGCACAGTGTAACCGAATATGAGCGACGTCGGATCGCGGATCATTGTACCTCACTGAAAACTATATTCTAACTTCTGAAAATAACACAAATAAAAATAATAATGAAATAAGAACCAGATTTGTTTCGCGTCCCAATGACGAAGTTTCCTATCTGAATGATCCCAGGTGAGTAAACGACCTATTACAAACTAGCCCATGACAATACTCGATGTGACGAACGGGCCTACACGGAGGCTACACCCGCATGAAAACATGCATTATGTGCATGTTTAATGCCTTGCCATCTTGCTGCAAGCCTCATTTAACACCTTGCAACTTCAAAAATAGCAATAAAGCATTCGCAATATTCCTCCTATTTCCATCACTCACCTAAAAAGCAATCGCTACAGGTAAGGACGACTTTTAACGGGTCGAAGATTAACTTGGGGCCATTTTGTCTGGGTTTCCACTTAGAACCATATTGTCCGGGACGTTCTGTCCGGGAGCACATTGTCCTACACCCAATCGTCGGCAAAGTTCCTGCATTGTACTCTTTCATAATCGTGCAGATATAAATCATGCTCAGTTGATGGTCCACGCTCGTGGTTCTCTTCTGCGTTATCCCGTTCTAGTGCGCCATTTCATTTCCAATATTCACAATTTACAGCTCAGATCATTTTTTCTACAGGTGACCCCAAAACTGTCGGATAAATGTGGCCCAGTTCTTGCGGGAAATTGTCGCAGTTATCCACGCTCATTGACTGCTTGCATAGAGAAGAAGCGCTTTTCTTTACCGCAGCACAAATGGGGACGACAGCTTTCTCTCCTACGTGCGATTACAGAATGCCCGTCTGCGTTTCTCCACACGCAGACGATCCCGCTCACACGGGCGGCCATGTAGTGCGCGCGTCCGAATAAAGCGTGTTGCAAGGTTGCAGGGCGACGCCGACAAAGGAACGACAAGGAAGGCCACGCAAGAGCGAGGTCGAAAAATATCCCCATTGCGCCCGATGCATGCGTAGCGGCCGACGACAACGCGCAAAAGGAAGCGCCGGGCTTTTGAACCGGCCGACCCCGCCGTGACCCCAGCAGCGCCCCTGGTGTGTCCATTATTTACGCGTTCCCTCTCCCTCAGCGCGGATAACAGCCAGGGAAAGAGAAAGAGAGGGGAAGTGCTGGTGGGAGCCGCGCCTCTGAGATGCATACAGACCAGCGTAGATTCGGTATCAAGCGCGAATAATAAAAAAAAAACAATATCAACAGAGTTTGCATACGCAAAAAGCAAGCAAGTCTCCTCTTTCCTCTCCCGTTAAAGCGCGCACTTCACACCGATTGGCCCTCTCACCAGACCCTACGGACACTTCCGGAAAGGGGGGGTTCGAACCTATAGAGTATGTATAGTGGAAGTGAGTGCAACGAACACGCCGGGACCGTTCATGGAAAACGCCTGCCAGTTGATTCTAAGGCCTTAATGTTAGAAATTCGTTTTATGCTGCAACCCGGATGCTGCTGATGTAGCTATCCAGACTGTAATATAATATGTATGTTTCAAAGTAGGCTGCGCTAAAGGAAATCGCTTATGCGGAGAGAGACAGTGCTTTCACTATGTTCGTCGAGGAGCGCTTTGTGCATGCGGCGCAAGGGTGTGGGCGTGCGTAGAGAAGCGATGGGGACAGAAAGAAAGAAAGAAAGAGAGGAAGAAAGAAAATAAAAGAAAAGAAAGAAGGAAAGAAAGAAAGGAAAGAAAAGAAAAGAAAGAAATAACTGAAAATATGAGGCGGGGCTTTTGCTGCCAAGAAAAAAAGACCAAGCAAGCGAAAAAAAAAAAAAAGTAAGGCATGGCTGCAAATTCACTCAAGCAGTGGGAGGAGGAACTAAAGGCCCAGCTAACCTAAGCACCCATGCCAGAGGCGATGGGTGAGCAGGGAACGGCAGGGTCACGCGCCTTGAAAAGATAGAAAAATGAGGTGAAGCCGCCTTCCGGAGGCTGGGAAACTTCCGTTCTCTCCAGTCTCAGATATCGGCAAAACAGCGCCCCATGGATGGCGTGTCCGTCATTTTCTTGCAGGGTGTTTATTGCCGCTTCCAAACCGCAAGTCGCCTAGATGATGAGTGGCATGCTTAAACGCCGTGTATTAAATTACGGGTGATGGCAAACTCGAGCCTGCGTAGGTTGAAATCGTTCGCTATTGCCTGTTGATCATTTTGTACAGTTTGTGACGACCCTGTTACACCATCTTCCTTGTTTTTTTTCTGTTTTTTTTTAACAGCGAAGCTGCGTATAGCAAGGGTCCCGTGTTTTCTTTTTTTGTGTGTGTGTGTGTTGTGTGTGTGTCCGCCAACAAATATGGGGTCGCAAGAACGCCTTGCGGCAAAGCCAACTTTACGGCGAATTCTCAGCGAAAAACGGCTCCAACTCTTGTTTAATCGAAACTATACCGAAACAAATTACATGACAATTAGCCGCTAAGACGACTCTATCGTTACGCCTAGTTTTATTTACTTGTCAGAATTAGTTCTTTCACAAGGAAGTTGTAAACGTGACAGAATTCTTTTTTTTTTTTTTTTTTCGCGTATCAGAAATGCAACCATGGTGATTGCTATCACCGTGCTTGACTCGCAGCTTGCTGTAGTTGTCCGCTGTTTCTCATTTTTGTCTCGTTGATTTTCTTCGGTATCATCCACCGATGGGACTGCGTATTCGAAATCGTGCAGCCGTCGACCTTGCCGCGACGACGTCGACGGCGTGCTCCACTGCGGAGTTGTGATCCGGAAATTTCCCGCTGACAGCTCCCAACGGTGCGTTCGCTCTGGGGTCTTCAACGCGCGTGACGGCGCAACAACCTGCTCGCGCCGCCGCTCCACGACGATGCTGTCCGCTTCAATCCACTCTACGCATCGGTAACCTCTTCGGAAAGGAAGCCTCCCATTACGTCACCGCCGAGTAGACGATGAAGGCAAGTGGCCCTTCCTCTTCGCCTGTCACGCGGTTGGTTTCTCTCTAGGGTAACTACATTGGCGCTCTTGGAAGTCAACCAATGGCAAGGGAGCATGCCGGAAAACTGATCGTGACGTTCCGCTCATGCTGCAGCAACCGCGTCATCCACTCTCCCGCTGTTCGGAACGGCAGGTGACAGCAGACGAGCAGGAAAACTATGGAGCGTCCGTACGAGAGTTGACGGCTGTGTCGATTTGTTTAAAGAAGCGCGGTAGGGAGCGCACGCCCATCCGGCGCTGCACGCACGACCACGATGACAGCTGCGGGGCAGTCGAGCGAAGATCGAGGCAAGCAGCCTCTTTGTCCATGCTTTGACAGAAGGCTTAATGACCAACGTTTTAAAGGAACCATGGGGACAAAAATGCATCTTGTTGTATTTGGAACAACTACCCTTTGGCAACTCCCTCGACCCCATTTCAGCACCGAAGGACGTTGTTTTCACAAACATCATCCCCCTTGTCAGGTTTAATGTTGGGTAGCCACTAACGTTGATCGTAACGGCGTGCCAAGCAACGCAAAAGTCAGTGCCTGTTGACATCTTTAGGCCTCAAAGCTTTATGTAAGGCCTAACGTCGGCGCATACCCGCCCGCCGACCTTCATTCCGCTGCGCAAGCACGAAAATAAACATACCGGGGTATTGTGGGAAGGCTGTGGAAAAGTATACTCGCCGCATTTATAAAACCCGCGGCGTTAAGAAAATTCCCTTGAGTGGGTATGCCTTCGAGAGCTTTGATGGTAGTAATTTTGGGAAACATTCCAGGGTGAGAGCTGTATACCGTGGTAAAAAGCGAAATATTTTTTAAAAAATCCCAAATTTCGAGCTACACAATGTCAGCAATGATGTAACAGAAAGAAAATCACCGTGTTAACTCCAGAATTCAAGTAGCATGATCAAACGAAATCAGAACAATCGCTAAAATCATAGAATGAAGCTTCTCGGCGGTGGTTTCGGTAGATGGCCTCCAATGTTTCCTTTCCCGCGGGATGTATACCCAACTACGCTCCAGCTAGGTTAACATTCATTCATTCATTCTTTCATTCATTCATTTCATTCATTCCATTCATTCTTCTTCTTCATCTTCCTTCCTCCTTTTCTACTTGCCTTCTAAAATATGTGTTCCCAGAACTGTACTTGTGCATAGCACTAAAGTCGACTTTAAGGTGTCTGTTCTCCGTGGGGAAACTTGGGTTTCCCTATTTTGATGCCACACTGCGTATAGAGTACCTAAATAATGTATTTGTATATGTACTTCTTAAACTTTTTACAACCATATTTCCATGGTGCTGAGGCAAAAGGCCACTATAATAATCGCTTGACTGGGCAGCACTAGGCAGCACAAGCGACAGGAAAAGAAGCAATTCTATATATGCCTCAAAACATACACAAAGAAATACAAATATACGTGCACACGCTTAGCGTAACAAAATACAAGAGAGTATACATACCACAAAGATATATAACTCAACATAGATACATGTGTTCCCAGATAGATCTATTCCCAGCAATGCGTTGGTGTATAGAAGCAAGCCCGACCAAACATTAATGGTCTAGGGGTGCAGCAGATTGGATTTAAAGCTTTTATGCAAAAATTACTACTAGAATTTCAAGAAGTCTTTTTTTTTTTCAGCTGGCTTAAATTCTATATATATAGTTGGTTCCTCGAGCTGTGGGTCATCGCTCGCTCCGAACAGTAATATACAAAAAAAAAAAAAAAAAACTCTTCACGGTGACAAGTTAACAGTCTCGAATGAAAATTTTAGCACAAAGGAGAAAGCTAAAGAGGTCATATATACTAAACGCAGAAAGCGAAATTTCGAACAAGGCCTCGTGTTTGTGTCAATATATGTTAAAAATCACACGATTGGGCTAACTCGGCCATTTAACTTCGCAGCGTTGTGTCTTCCGAGCCAGAGAACCTACCGAGTTACAAACCCCCTTGTGTCGAAACGAAACAAACGTTCATGTCTTCACTTTTTGTTTTTTTTGAGCCCCATTAACTTCCCTGCTCACCAAGCATTTGAAAGCAGCTCAATAATAAAATGTTAGTTTGAACTTGGGTTTGTTATTAGTGCCCTTTACGTAGAACTTTGAGTGATTTCACAGCCGTCTTAGTTTATGACATGCGGTGGAGTAAAGCAATCTTTTAATGTTGTTTTCACTAATTTTTATTCCAAATGCGGCAGCACTTGTTCTCTTCTTTTGATATGCATGGTACGTTTACCCTCAAAACCTGTCTGCCACAGCCGAGATGGAGGCTTGCAGGCGACCACCATCACCTACAGAAGAGGAGCTTCTGGAGAGGAGACCGTGTCGGGCAGCATCTCCAGCTGTTTTAATTTTACGCAATGCCGGAATGATAATTATACTATGATGAACGTGATACGCTATAAGTCTCACTTCAATCGGCTGCTTTTATTCGGCGTAGCGTGCCGTCCCAACAAAGCCACAAAACCACCTGAGGGCGGGGCTTTGTCGGTACCTATAACACACCGAGCCTGTGCCCTTGAAAACTTGATTCACCGTGTTTCCGTTGTTCTAATCCCAGATAGTTGTTACGGACGTTGTCCGCAATTCGCAAGTTTTTAGGGTGTGCGTTATAAGTTACCAAATGAGCGCTCTGGGACATACAAAACGCGGACATTAGAAAATATAAACAATAAGGCGCGAATGCTGCGCTTTCTACGACTGAGTTATAATAATTATGTCGGGTAATAATATATCCTAACTACACCAGAAACGCGCCATTATTGGACCTCCACGAACCATTACATTTAACTTTGTGTATTCCGCGTCATCTTTTCGTGTTCGCGCTTCATTTGTCATTGAGTGTACGTGATGACAGCAGGTCAATACGCAGTGGACGCCCCCATATAGAAGGGAGAGACCCGCGGGCATCTATCTATATGGCACCGGGGTGGCAGTCGGGTCGTTTATCTCTCGCCTGCGCGAACGAGACTAAGATGGAGAAGGTCGCCCCTGGGAAGCTGCGCGGCGCTCCCCGGCTGCCGGAAGAGGCGGCCAAATAAAACACAAAGTGGGTCACCCGCCGGCAGAGCGGCGTTTGACGCTTCAATTCCCGCCAAGGCTGTGGGTCACTCAACCCGCGGATGCGCGTTCGTATCCGTGTTTGTCAAGCGATGTAGCGCCCGGGGTGGGGTACGTTCTGCAGTATACGCCACTCTATGCGCCAGCCTCCTGGCTGCGATATTCGTAGAAGATTTTAGCTAACGTGTGCTTCAATCTCGGATGATCTTTATCGATATCCGCTGCTTGTTCACTGAACTACTGAACATCTATCACAAAGTCCCTATCCAAAGGCCCCAAGCTGCCTTTGTATACGGCAATAATATTATCCACTCTTTGCCCGCGAACCTTCTCACCCCTTCATCTGCTATATTTCATTCCCTTATCTTAATTCCTCTTGCATCAGGTGTGGGCTCTGTACTCGGCTATGCTACCTGTCCCTATGAGGCACGGCACCTGTGGGAACCGTACTGGGTTCCCCTGTGGGAACCCTGCATGCCACCTGTGGAAACCATGCCGCTGCGCGGCTTACGCAGTGGAGCTGTTTTAGGGGCGAAGCCCTTTAGGGGCTTGGGCTGTCGTCGTCTCATGTCGTCGTCGTCTCATGTCGTCGTAGTACATGTAGTCACGGTTATAAAACATCCTCGGCCGCTCGTTTTCCAACGCCTTCGCGCTAGAAGAACGGCTTCGTCTCCGTGGGCAAAAACTCCAAGGCGACAAGAATACACTTATACACCGCATGCTTCGCCCTCTCCTGGTTTCACACATTACGCTTGTATCTTCCGTAGCCAAAACACCAAGGTGCCAAGGATGCACTATATACTTGCATGCTTCGTCCATACCCAGGTTTCACGTCACTGGAAATGGCCCGGGATTTTATTTACACAGATTGAAGGGTAATGAATCGTAGTATAATTGCAGGAAATTATAATTCCAGAAAAAAGAGATCCAGAATGTCGGGCGTTTGATCAGTAATCTGCAGCGCAGAAATGCAGGGTCACACTACCCTGACATGCATGGGCCAAGCAAAAGAGAAACTTCTAAAACATCTAGCCAGAGCACGTGCACCCGCTGTACTCATCGTACTATTCTTCGCCTCCTTCATGTGCCAGATGGCGTTAGACATGACGTGACAAGGAAAGTCCCACAGACCTTCCCACCAAACTACGTGTGCTAAGCCATGCCGCTGCGAACGCGGGGCGCTCTCATCAAGTCTGCTTCTACGTACACCTAAATTCGCGCTAGAATATCCTATACCCGCGTAGCCGCCCTTATCTGTGCAGCTGTTCTTGTGCCTCTGAGCGATATTTTGTGAAACTACGTTTTACGGCTTTACGGTCTGCCGTTTGTTCCTCAAGATATACAGAAATCCCCTATAAAAACCACTCCATTCTACAAAAGAATTGATCCTAATCCTATCACAGCCCATCCGGGATATGGTTTTTCATGACATATTTCATGAGGACTCAAGGTCCGCCTGAATCGTTACAGTCGTCGTATTCACGAATAATGGTCGCATACTACCACCATAAGTGGCAAAGTCGATAAGGATCGATGGTGGTTGATTGACTGTAGGGTTTAACGCGCCGACGCAACGCAGGCGATGAGGCGCGCCGTAGTGGAGGGACTCCGGCTTAATTTTGACCTACCTGAGGGATCTTTAACGTGCGCTGAAAATCTTCGTACACAATGGGTGTTGTTCGCTTCTCGCCTCAATCAGAAAAGGGGCCACACGCGGCCAGGGACTAACCCCGCCGACCATTCAGTGCCTCAGCAGGCGCAAACGCCTTAGCCACTGAGCCACCATCGATGGCTCAGGATCGATGGACGCAATAATGAAAACATTGCAGTTAGTGGCACGCTAGGGTATAGCAAACATGCGGAATATCTTAATAGTATCCTGCACTGCTGAATTTGCTACCGCATACAACTTTATCATACAACTTCGGGAATCAATATTTATCAGACGCAATCTGGAACAATGAAAACTCAGCCCTTTTATTGTTCTTTTCCTCGCTACAAGACATTCGCTGCTGACGGCCAGTATCGCGCTGTGGTCGTTTCGCGCCCTTCGTCGAAGCTTTTCGGCCATTTTCCCCACATTCACAGAGCCGTGGACTCCTTATGAGCAACGTCAAGTCATAGCTAAACAATCACTGTCAAAGCATTGCGAATACACGGGAAAAGTGATTTATTTGTTGTTTACAAGTACCTTTCAGTCTAGGGCATCGAGTGAGAGGGTCTAACAAAGACACAAAGGTGCGTATAAAAAAACGCTAAACATAAGTAGCATATAAAGCAAAACTACGCATATGAATGTGTATCTCGCATCACGAGAGCAATACAAAACTGGCTGAGGATTAGCTCAGCTAACCTTTGGTATGCAAAGCAAAGGCTTGGCCTAGTCTGTTTGAGTCTTAGTTTCGCTTGGTTAGCCTTTGATGTAGCTGTTTTGCCAACCACGGCTCAAAGACGTTTGGTCCCGTGCAACGCTCACAGAAGAATGCCCGGCCTCGCTTTCAGTCGCGGTGAACCCGGCGCAAGACGAGTCACGTAGCCCGAAACGACCCAGCAGCGCATGCGTGGGACGCTGCGGGTGTGGTCGGCTGCCGATCAGCTGATCGGACGCAACCGCCGCGGCCGTGCCGCTCATGGTTGAGCAGACCGACTGTAAACGGGGCCTTGTGCGCAGCGCCGAAAGCGGGCCCGGCGAATCACACGATGCGCTTCGAGGGTGTGTCGCAAGGGGTGTGTATGCGGTCAAAAGGTCAACTTGCGCATCCGCGGCGAAACCACTGGACGAAAGTAGTAAAGCTTTGCTTTAAAATACAATTCACGGCACATGCACGCGACACTGTCTCTGCGCAAAGCACAGCACAGAGCAGTTCGAAAGCTATACAGGATGAGTAACTGAAACTGGCAGCAGAATTAGGTATAATATACTTTGGATATCATAATAGTGCTAACACAAGTCTCAGCCCATAGAATGAATAAGGCAAAACAACACAAAAATGGTGGATATGGCGCAAAGAACATGACGGGTATGGTGCGAGAAACAAAGCGCTGGTCTTGGCAAGCAGCCGAAAGTCTGCTCGTCTACACACACGACGCACTGCACGGCTGTCACCAGCCGTCAGACTGCCGGGTTCGCGTTTGAGACACAGCGCTGGCCAATACCCGTAAGTGAGAAGACAAGGACAAGGCGGCGGGGTTCTTGACCAAGTTATGGAGGCGCGGGAGGACGCGGGCTCTCCGGAAGTTGATTCTCAAATGCCGAGCCTGACGCATCCGCTGTCTGTAGTATATATAGCACCCCGCGACAGCTGCGACCTGTCTTAAAGCGATGAAGTTGTCGGGGGTCGACAACTCTGCCACGACAGCTTTGAAATAAGTGAAAGAAAAAAAAATCAGGTGAGCGAATTTTTTGACGTTCCCAGGGTAACCGAAGGTAACAGAGCGGATACACGGGGACGGGTCTAGAAGAAGGGGAAGGACAATAGCTCGGTGGAGGTACGAAATAAGGAAATTGGAGGGCAAAAAATGGAGTGGAGCAGCTTGGAGCAGGATCGGTTGGAGGTCAGTGGGAGAGGCCTTCGTCCTGCGGTGGACCTGAGTAGGATGATGATGATGATGATGATGCAGTGGGAAAAGGTTCGCAGCGTGGGAGACAAGGACGACGAAGAAAACAGGACAATCGCTGCTTCGTCGTCCTCGTCTCCCGCGCTGCGAACCTTTTTCTAAAATGAATTACCAACTTGCCCAAGCTTCCACTCTCCTGTGCTGCAGTGGGCTTAAATAGGCCGCTGTTGTTGCTGCTGCTGTTGACGATGATGATAATAAATTTGCATGATGTAAGAATTCAGGCAAAACGGAATTCTTACACTTTTATTCCCAAAGCAATACATGCAACATTGAGCGAAAAGCGAAAAAGCTGGCGTGCGAAGTCCGCGACAGAAGAAAAAAAATTAGCAGTGGCTTAGCTCGGCTATGCCAGGATATACGTAGCGTGAGCTAAGGTTCAGCTGGTTATTCTCAGCTTTCCTGGTTGTCTCGGATTAGCTTGATTATCATGCGTACTGCTGCTTCAATGACACACACACGATACACGCATTATGTGACACGTATATTTATCAAGTGGCTCCGGTGCAGCGCCACCAATCGCCCCAGAGCTAAGCTGGTTCCACAGGCGCACGCCGGTGTTGCCGCGACGCACGAGCCACCGGTTCCACACCCGGCCACCCCTCGCATGATCATCAAGTGGACGGGCCGCCCTGTGCGGAGCGGAGGTCGTCGAAGACGCTGGGCGCGTGGGGTGTGCGAGAGACGCCGGGCAGCGAGCAACGTTCTGTGCGCCGTGTGACGTCAGTGCTCCTCGCGCATGCGGACCACGGCTCTCCAGGAGCCACGCGAAACTGCTCAACCTCGGCCAGTGTAGCTCACGCTACAAAAAGTCTTTCTTGTAAGCGTTCCATAGCCCGAGGCGTTCCATGGCGCGAGCTTAAACTCGGGCGTATACGGAGAGGCGGCCGTGCACGCCAGTAGAGTACAAATGAATGGAGTGGAAGAACGCAGCGTAACGAGCGAACTGGCAAACAGCGAGCTTCACCGCCGTCGTCAACTCTCCCAGTACAGGGTGGCAGGAACGAGAAGAGGCGCAATGCGTAGGAAACAAATCGAAGCCATTCGAAAGCGTAAAAGCGGATCGCGAAGCAAAGCGTCTCAAGCGTCAAGATTACAAAGACCTCCGACAACGCGAGGGAGAACTGAATTTATGTGTCGATGCGAGCTAGTTGGTACTTCATCATGGGAACAGATTAAGCGCCAGGCACAACTGGAGGACGGAAAACTGACAGGAAAGAGGCGCACTAATAACTGAGCTTTATTCGCTCCGAAAGAGATTATAAGAGCACGAAAAGCACCATATAATGCTATTTTGCACCATGTGTGAAAGCAATTACAGCTTCAGCGCCCTCCTTACTAATCATCCAGATAATCCCCCTCGCTCGAAAGATCAACTGAAGGCGTGCTGACACATCGGTACCCCATCTTTTTTATGTCGTAGGCCTCGAATATTTCCCGTTATTCTTTTATGCGGTATGACTGTAGCACTCGGGTACTATCGAATGCTGGCACGCAGCCCCTTCGCTTGCATTCCGTCGTACAGTGAAGCGCCAAATTGCTTCCTGTTCCCGTCTTCAGCGACGCCGCATGCTCCCGCAACCGTTCGTTGAGGCAGCCCCCTTCTGTCCTACGTAATCAAGGCCGCACTTCATGGGAATTTCATGCAATACGTTTTTTGTACACTCCGCAAACGTAGTGGCATGCTTCTTGGTGCCCACAGGAGGTCTAGGTACACAGCGGTTAACTATGCGGCACATAGCTCCGAGTTTGTTGGGAGCGCTGAAGACCACGCGCACACCGGCACGCTCCGCATTTTTTTCTTTACACGATGCGATATTCCATGTAGGTATGAGATGACGGCAATCCTCTGCCTTTGCTTTTGTCCGCTGTCCGAGTAGCTGGCTCCTTCGTGCTGCTAACTTAAAAGCTTTCCCGCCAAGCCGCATATAATCGATGCAGGGAAGCCCGCCTTGAACAGTCTGTGCCAGGCGGGCTTAAGCGCCAGTTGTGCCTGGCGCTTAATCTCTTTCCATGACGAGGGAGAAGGAAGGCGTCCCAGGCGTTCGACTGGACATTCATGCTTTCGCATTCAGAGCCCATAAAAAGTGCTTCGGCATCCTCTGACATTTTTTGCTCCTTCTTTCTTCTTTTATTTGTTGTTCGAAGCTTGCCCGCGCTAATGGTCGGGTAACAGAACCGCTAGGCTTTAAGCCTCGCATAAGAGACGACATTACACTTCCTTGAGGGGTACGGAGGGACGCGCACATTTTCATATACGGGGTATAAGTAACAGGCAAAGATGCGCTGTAGCTGATGGATGTGTGAAATGGAGTGGGGGCGATGGCCTTCACTGAGATTTGTCAGAAACAAAAGAATGGAAACGAAGGCTGGGGACTGCCAAGTGCCTCCTTTGTTAGGCTTATTTTCACGATTGGATGCTACGCTATTGTTTATGCTTACGTACCATCTGTACGGGTGCCGGTCGTCGTTATATATGCGGTGATTCATTTCGGAAGCCTGCGATTAGAAGAGAAGAGTGGGCTTTGGCCCAGATTGTGACACGCTTAAGTGGCAACGCGCCGACAATCCGTGTAACACAGTGGCTACCGAAAAACGGGCGCATTTAGTTTCGTTTAAACTATCCTGCGGTCGCACGCAACCCATCAGGCGCCCACTTGCCGTGCAGTCGCATTCCTTTATTAAGGCGAAGGCCTTAGGTGCCTCATCAAACGCGAAAGTGACCATAGTCGTCATCGCCGGCGTCAACGCGAATGGTACCAAAATGGCTGCCGCTGTAACAGAAAATAAATAAATAACAACAGATTTGCGTTCGTAAATAGCGACAAATTTCGCAAATAACATCAGCAGCGTTCGTAAATAGCAACACTAAATAACCAAGAACAACAGAATAAATAACAACCGATTCGAAGCAGCTACGGTCGCAGGAACAGGGTGCAGGTGCGCTAACCACAACGCTAAACCTGCACCCTGGCAGAGGGGGTACAAGAATTAGCCTGATGCGCCCCCCCCCCCCCCCCCGTGAAAGGTGCTCGTGACGGCACGTGAATTACGGCCAATGCCGCTGTCGGAGTACTCGCGTCACAAGACGAAGAAACGAAAGTGAACAGACCCGAACGCCATGCAGCAGTGGAGCAGTCTATTTTTAGCCCGAATTCGGCCTCCAAATCACGTAGGCAGACTTACAGGAATCTTCGTTCTCGCGTTACCCTTGTTTTGGACACGCAGTCACTGAACCTACATGCAGCTATGATTGCTCTGCCGGCAATGGTGCCGTGCGCCTCGCTTCGCGTTGCTTCATTGTGCTCGGCTGGGTGCCTACAGGGGCACGCGACACACTTGCACCGGGGTCGCAACTACGCTCCGGCCATTGTCCCGCCAGAAAATGCCCTTCTTCATGCACGGGCACAGGGTGTGCGCAAGCGTGCGCGAATGAACTGATAAAGCGAAGCGGTCGACGAGAAGCCCTTTCAGCGAGCAAAACAATTACGAGGACCTTGCGCATACAATCACGATGCCCGGGCAGGGATGGTCCCAGCGCAGTACGGTATAGCTGCAGGCGGCCTATTACGTCACGCAGCGAGTCGGAGGGAGCGCAGACGACGGGGGAGCGCTCGAAGCCCCTTCGACACTCATCGTCCCAGTCAAGGGCCCCTCGGCGGCCCGTCTAAACAAAAGTGGCCGCGCGAGACACTTTTTTCCCCACGGGTATCGGGTTGCGCCCCTCCGGCGGGCGCACTTGTTGATATCACTCGAGATTCCGCAACTGTATCGCCTCCCCGCACGCTGCGAGGCCTCTCGCGTTACGCGCCCTTTTTTGTATCGTCTCGCCGATGCAGAAGTGGTTGTGCCGACTCCACGGTATGAGTCACCACTACACGGCCGCCAGTGTCGGCATTCCTTTGCAGATGCCCGCGTGCTGCCTCCTTGCCTTATGGTTATCCCTTTGTCTCAACTAAATTTGTCATGTGTATATAGCTAGTAAGAACCGAGATTGATGTGCTTATTGAATGAACACCGAAAAAAATCAGCAAGCAATAACGCTGAGGAGGGCATGAAAGGTTGCACGTCATTTGCTTCTGTGGAAACGGAAATTATGAATTGTTTGAAAGAAACGCGACCCCACAACTCAAACCCACACCTTCGCGTTCGGTGCCTTGCCAACTCAATTATCAGGTGGCTGAATTCCCCTCCACTTTCTGGCGTATTTATGTGAATGTATCCCATACGCTTGGGTGTGGTAGCCAGCGCCACTCTGGCCACTCGGCCTGGAGGGGTACCTTCTTTGCGACCCCCTGGCTGTGACTATGATTTGTCAGAAGCGGTCTACATGGATTACTACCAGTGGCAACACCAAGACTTCCAGAACCAAGGCCCTTGCTATGCGTGTAGCGAGCTCAGAATTGGCGGTGATGAGGGGCTCGTTGAACGAACGCACGAAAATTGACGAACTCCTGCTTCCCTATGCCCTGATAGACGTTCTTAACCATTGGCTTTCTTTTCTTAGTCCTTCTCACAAAGCAGGACTATTGGAGTTAGAATTCTGAATTCAGTGGCATCCGTTATTCCCGTGTTCTCTCAGAAAGAATACGCTCCTCTGATGATCAAAAGCCTCGAATAGAGAACGCTGGGGTAAAGTCGTATTTTGGGGCACTGGACGCATGCTTTCATAAGCGACAGCCAAGACGAAAGGGTTTTTGCCCCCGATCAACATGATGACACGTGCTGCAGAGGAGCTCGTCGGTCGATCGATCTTGGAGTACGTCAAGTAAGATCTCGCACCGCGTTGAAAAGAACGTCGTCAGTCCGCCAAATTTCGCTCAAACCAATAAAAGCCACGTTATTACGTACCTTATTTTGTTGAATGCCGCGGGGCTCATGGTTGCTAGGAGGTGCGGCTGACAAGGAACGCAGCTGGAGGGGAGGACAGCGCCAGAGGCACGCATGGCTGTTCTTTGGGCCGACTAGGCCTGACTATGCCTAGCAGCCGCCGTGGGGTGGTCTGGTCTTCAGATATTGGCTGTGGTCCCGTGAGGGGACCGAACTGACCGGGGGTGGTATCCAGGCGTGTCGGATGATGTTACGGATCGGATGGAAGGGTTTAGGCGTGAAACGACTTTGATGCGGGAGCATATGCGAAGCGGGTAAGCGGAAGAATCAAGGGAAGAGAGAGATATTTTTCTATGAAAGACGCGATGTGAGCGCTATGAGGTCAGAAGTCCAAAAACGCAAGCGTAACTTTTGAATCAATTGCCTTTTCAGGATAAATCTCAACAGTTCTTATTCGAAAAATTGAGTTCTAAAATTTGGCGATATTTTTATAGTAACATCAAGAGAACGGAAGTGAATTGTCATCACTGGTATACAGTGACGTCAGTGCAGTGCAACAAAGCAGCCACACCTGGTAAAGTAATGCATCCCGCTGGTATACGTGTGAACGCCCGTATTAGGGACTACAGGGCAGAATCAGTTCGGAGTAGTGTGAGTACATACACGGACGATCAGGCAAACGCGGTTGTTAGACAGCATATTTCTGCTTCTTTGGTGCAATCAAAAACTACAAATGTAGCCTGCTAATAAATTACACACGAGGAAGCCCAAAATATCCTTAGGCATTTCTGGGCAGAATATGATAAAATCCGCAACAATTCTTCTTTTTAATCTATACGTACTAAGAAATGAAGCTATGCTCAGGGCATAAAAAATGTTATATGCTCTTTATAGCGAGAATGTGTCAAAACACAAGAAAGAAATTGAGGGCGCGAGCCAAACTTTCGTCAATTTTGTAATTTTTTTATTCTGTGTTTTACGTTTCCTTTGCGCAGTTCTTCGCTATGCATGTATCAATTTGACATTCTTAAAATCCACAATAATGTACTTGTACTCACCATCGTCACGTTTATCTTTACTGCAGTACGAAGGCTTTTCCCGTAGACTTCAAACCGCAACAATTTTACGATGCCCGCTAAATCGGAGCAAAATCTGATTTTTTTATGTGAGAGGTAATCCATGACTTCCCGCAGTGCAAAAAAAAAAGAAAAGAAAAACCACAGAGGACACAGGGAGGCGACGGGCACAAGCACGGGCAGAAGTTTGCCCAAACCCAAACCCAAACTAGCCCAAACCCGAACTCTATTTGAAAGGGCTTGCTGGATGCATCCCAGCCCATGGGCGTCGACAGGGGGTGCAAAGGGGGCACTTCCACGCCCCCCACCCCCAATTGCCGCACCAGTTCCTGCCCCGCTCCACCCCTGGTCCCTCTTCCCCAGCCCCTCGGCTCAATTCGTATACTTGGTTATTTTCTCGCTAAACATCAATATCAGAGACTTTCCACAATCATCATTCCAACCTCACCGTCAAAAAGGAGCGTGGAGGGCGGCAATTTCATTGGGACTTTTAGATGCGGCGCATCTCTTGTTCGCGGGCATGTCCCTCCATCGGCGTTGTCGTCGTCACGGCGTTGTGCGCACGCTCACTGCACATGCGCGACTCTCCTCCGTTCTTCTCTCCGACAGCTGTGCGCAACACTCTCACTCCGTCTCATTATCATAACAGCAGTTGCGCGTGTGCGCTTCGCTGCGCTGGGTGCGCGCATGTGTGCGCATGCGCACGACTCTCCCCCCAGGCTCCTCTCCTTTCAAAAGCGGGAATATAAGCGGGGGAGCGCACGGTGCCGGATCAGTCCAGCGCTCGCTCTCGCACTTGACTTGACTTTGCTTGACGATACCTTCGTGCAAGATCTTCCGATGAAGACGTGATGGAAGCGACAGTCCCTTCAGCGAGTGGACTGACGCAATCCAAAACCAGCGTCAGTCCAAACGCTCCCCCCTGATGCGTCGCATCACATCAGGGTTCCCTCGCGGGAAGATGGGCGTAATTTTTTCAGGGGGAACGCCATTAGACTCCACAAACAAATATCTAAGCCAGCCACCCATGGACGCCTTTACCCTGCAAATTGTATCCCTGGAATTGTTCCTGAAATACCGAAGTTTGCACTTAGGACGAATTCAAAACTTAGCTTGTCCACCCACGGATTAGCTATGCTTGGGTTCTTTGCGAGCCTCACCGCCTACGACAGGTGCTGAACCACTCAAGGGCCGTGTCAAATGTGTTCTCCTGCAGAGAATTCTGGTCGGAAGCTGCTACTTGGATTCGGGGCGCGCATAAATTTACCTTTTTTGCATATATTTGCTCAAGCTGCAAAGACATGACTGCAAGGACAAGGTTCAAGTGAACATGATAATCCATTCTGTCCCCGCGTACCCTCGCCGTGTTTAACTGCTTAACACGAAGGGCAACAGGGACCCCTCAGCGTCAATAAAATAAATGCATTCGTCAATCGCAGGGTGCTCCGACGCACGCTCTTCATATTGCAAGTTGGCCAGCAGGAACATCTGGGTGTGTGTTTTGAAGCCTTTGGTGATTGCCGCCGTGGTGATGAACTCTTGTGGCTCCGCTTGCCACCTGCGTCCACTGAAGTCGCACTTGCGGTTCCCTTTCCACAGGCGGAGAATTTATGCACCAACCGATCATTATTATTTTTTTTGCTCTGCTGGTAGGTAGCAGCGGCAGACGAAATCTGCAGCCCCAGAACCCAGAACTCAGCCGTTCAGCAGACGGGGTGCCGAAAACTCTAAACTTCTAACCTAAGCCAGTTGTGGCCTCAACGTATACCTCGTAGAATATGCAGAACAAAGAAGAGCTAAGTCTGGCTATAGGGCAGCTTCCGTGAAAGAAAAGGCGCTCGTGTCTGTGAGCATTGCGGAGCCGTTTCAGACAAGCGCGAAGATTGTTCATTTTAGCTTTTTGCAAAGCAAAATGTACTTCAGAAGCTTCTTTAAAGAAAATACCAATGATGATTCTAATCCAGTGCTTGTTTGATAAACAAGAGAAAATTTTCCGAGCCAACCGACCATATTGAATGCGAAAATATTTCTACCATTGCCGTACCTGAGCAAGCCTCCACCATCTGAGGACCGTCTCCACATCGCTGCGCCCTCAAACCATGTAAGCTGCCCCAGACCCAATCTCCCTTTTCAACCTGTCGACTTCAAAATTTTTGGGTACACCCACTTTTGGTCCAAAAGTCTAATCAAAGCTGACGAACTACTGTTACTTGATTGTTTTGTTCTTTTTTTCTACAAACATCCTTGTTCTGTCTAACACTTGCTTTAACAAGGCCCATGAAGTTGGCCCGCTTGCCAGAGATATACATGCTTACTGGATAAATTATTGAGAAAGCCTTTTTGGCCCTTTACTTGGTAAAGCATATTCGAAGGCCGCATATTAGGTTTTAATCCCGTGTAATGGATGGGTATCCGTCGGGGTCACGGCGTAAGATATAGAGAACATGATTTTTAACGAGTCTAGCGGTGTTGGCCTACCTAAAGCTACATGTTCTACACGTAAAGAATGGATGAGTAGAAAAATGCCGTATGCAACGTCTTAGTTTACACTGTTCTGCGCACTTTGTAACAGAATATACACGGAAATAGACAGTTAGGAGGTGCAACAGCTCATGCCGCCTTCTCACAGAAACAATGATCGAGCACAGGGTAAAAAGTAAAAAAAGTCTTTGCCAACCTACATTAAGAAAATGATAAGAAAGTAGGACAGCCCGGGACAGAACTCAGTGCGCTGGGAATCATTGCACGCATAATGCAGGCTGGCGAAACACTCCGGAACTCCGAAAGAATACTCGTACCATTTTCATTCGTCCCTGATATTCTGCGGTATCTGCCCAAGAAAAAATTGCAGATACCCCCGCAATAGCTTTTTTATTGCATCACCTAGAGGCGTCGAGGGAACGAGCAAGATTTCAAAATGCAGATTGCGATCCAGCTGAGAAATACTGTTATTTCGACAGCTTCGAGCTGAACTTTGGCGTCGATCGTGAAAGAACAGGGACTTTAATAAATACCCGGAGAAACTTTTTCACATTGAAGGGTACATCCTAATAGCAGTCATGTTCAGCAAACAGCTATTAAATTATATTCCCCGCGACGACATGTTGTCCCGATTGAGCGCTCGTTTAGCGTAATTCGCCGGATGAAAACGTGCCCTCGTTCGATGTGTCCGACAACAGTCAGTCTGTACTCGTCATGCTTCAGCTTCATCGTGAAAATGCTGAAAACGAGAGGCAAATAGGTTCCGCAGAGTTATCCACGCTGTGATGCGCGCGCCGTGGACGCATGTTGCTTATATTTATGGATGAGTTATAACAGTTATTATGGATAACGGGTTTGCACGAAGGAACGACCAATTTTTCACAATATCGCCCCACAACATCGTTTAATTTTTACATGGTTATCTGATCAGTGCAAGACAGTTGTTTCAAAAACCTGTGCCCCCGATCGTTCTGTTTACTGAAATGTTGCCCTCATGTAACGCAGTGGTTTCTCGCTACGATGTATAGGCGTTAATAAACATTTTGAAACCTATTGATTGATTGTATAGGGTTTAAAGCGCCGACGCAACGCGCGCGATGAGGCGCGCCGTAGTAGAGGGCTCCGGATTAATTTTGACCACCTGGGGATCTTTACGTGCGCCAAAATCTCGGTAGACACAGACGTTTTTGCTTTTCGCCTCCATGAGAAAAGCGGCCGCCGCGGCCGGTAATCGAGCCCGTGACCTCGTGCTCAGCAGCGCAACGCCTTAGCCATTGAGCCACCGTGGCGGGTCATTTTGAAACCTAATTGTTGCCCTTAAAGGAGCCATGAAGAGAAAACAAAAGTTTGTTTTATTCGAAAGATTAGGTGTTTCATAGTACCCTAAGCGCTTTCCCGGAAGCAAATGATGCTTTATTCACTGAGAAATAAGGCAATTTAAGCCAAAATTTTAAATCTCCCGCCTAAATTGCACATTTCGTGACGTGAACAATGGCGTCATACGAGCCGGTCCATGAAACAGATACTTAGTATGTCGACTCCATATAGCACCCGCACGCGGGAATCAAACAGGAACCGGGCGGCCATTTTAAAAATACTAGTAAAACATAGTGCACCCGCAGCCCTAGTCATGGAATCGCCTGATCCGGAGAACAAAACTCTCGCCGAGGAGCTTGGGCTTGCATTTAACAACCTAACACCACTTGAACGCTCAATGCTTCTAAGTGCACGAGCGGCAGGAGTTGTGGGATACGCGGATGGACCGGAAAGCGACCATTCCGCGATAGCCACAACAGACGAACGCCCAGCCGTCGGCACCGCTGCCTCGTCAGCCCCGTCGCGACGGACGAATACAGACTGGTACGTATGTGCCGTATTTTTATTACGGTTAATAATAGTTCAATTTCAGAAGCAGTATCGCTTATGCCAGTTGACCGGTGTCGTGTATGGAAAGCCGTTCGCGCGAGCTCTCTGCTTCGACCAGAAAGGTACGAGCGTCAATGCGCGGTGTTTACATTTTTTTCCGCCAAGGCCAGAGCGCTTCGACAGCGATTTGACGAAGTCGGCGACGAGCCGCCAGCATGTCCCAGGAGTGAGCTAACGTAAGGGTCCCTGCCGTAATCACTTCCTCGGAAATGAGCGAGCACACTCGTACTTCCTTTAGCTCTCTTCTCCTCAGTTTGCAAAGTTCACAAAACGTAGCCATTTGCTTCGCCGAGGTTCGTCGTTGGGCCAGCACATGAAAGGAGATCTCCTCACCGGCGGGGATGTCGCACACCCTCGACGATTTGCCCGTACTACATGGGCATTTCAAAACGTAGCAACGAAATTTCATTGTAAAGTACTCGAACAAACTGAAGTTTTCAGTGGTTGTAAACGGGAAACGAGCTCCTAAAATAGCAGCAAGCCAACACCATTCCGAAACTGCGAACGACTGTCACTATCTCGTCGCTGCTTGCTGTTCCTTACTCCCCTCGTTTCTATTTTTACCTTTTCTGGTTGGCGATATGACGGCAAACCTCCTGCTGAAGGGAATTACGAACCAAGCAAGGTCGCGGCTGTGCGTGCTGGGACGGTTCGTGGCCCCGAAGCAGCCTCGAACCCGAATATTCGTCTGCGCGACGGTGGCGACGGCGCGAGTCGAGATGTGAGTCAGGCTGGCGGTAGTTTTCCTGAACAAACACGCTTGCGTGTTTGTATCGGAACTTCAACGTTTACTCCACCGTTCTTAGTGTCATAAAAGGAATGTGCAGTCTGTTTAACGGGCATATAGCTCCACTATGCAAACTGGTAAGCCTGCTCTAACATGCGTTTGCTTTTGCCGGCCCTCCGCCAATCGCAGAGCATTGTCGAGTGACATCACAGGTTCTGTTGCGGGAAATGAGCTGGTGGGTCGCATGGTCATTCCCTTTTTTCCTAATTATGTAGCTTATTTGAGCGAAGTTTGTGTTAAAAGTGGAGTCAGTACGGTTCTAACGAGGCAATATTTCGAATGAACCAAACTTGTGTTTTCTCTTCATGGCTCCTTTAAGAACAGAAATGAGCTTTCTTTGTTATATCCCTTGATTTCTGTGGAATGTGGCTTACAATATTTACCCCCCCCCCCCCCCCTTCCCACGGCAGTGCAAATGGTTTGCCCCCTTCAAGACACAACCCTGCCGATGCCCATGTCCCAGCCTATACTAATTCAAAACCACAGCGGTCATAGCTCTTCATCCTGGGTACGAAGCGACGTTTCGGCACGGGAAACTGGTCCGAGAATGGTGTACTCGTCCACCTTGGCAAAAATTTCATTAACTGGGATAAAGGTGCGGTTATCTGCGTGTCTGTTTAACATTACCTTTGATTTCTTCACAATAATCTGGAACTCCATGACGGAACACGCCGCGGTAGCTCAGTGGCTAAGGCGTTGCGTTGCTGAGCCCAAGGATGCGGTTTCGATTCCCGGCAACAGAGGCCGTTTTTCTGATGGAGACGAAAAGCGAAAAAGCCCGTGTGTTTCAGCGGACGTTGAATTCGGCGGACGTCAAAGATCCCCAGGTGGTCGAAATTAATCCAGAGATCGCCTTATACGGCGCGTCTCATATCCTCTGTAGCTTTAGCGAGTGATACACACACACGCACGCACACACCCAACAGGAAAAAGAAAACTCCGCGACAAGTTGCAGGTGCTGAAACATTTCATGCGGGTGTTCTCCAGACTCTCTAAACAAGACAATATCGGCCGTAAACTCAAGAGGTTCAATTACTCTACATTTACTCGTATTCTTGACTTTCCCCCCCCCCCCAATCCGATCAACTTCGTAAAAGCTTCCAAATACACCCCCCCCCCCCGCCCCCTCCAAGTTGTATTCAAATATCGTTACGCGGCTGCAGGACTGAAGTGACAGGAACCGTGGTTAACAATGCTAAATGATCTATTTTCATTTTGTACAAGACAGCCATGAGAGAGCCCGCGCATGCAAGGTACGCGCCAATCACTTCGTCCTCTTCGTCTGTCTTGAGTCATGGCGCTGTCGGCAATTGCCCACGTGTAAGCTCCGTGACAATATAAATGAAGCCACATAGGTATAAAAACAACAAAAGAACGAAACGAAACCGCAACCCCGCCGGCTGTATTGCACACGAGGAGCATTAGGGTCATAAGATACGTAGGCTCTATGCACACGCAGTGTACAAAAGGAGAGGTGAATCTCAAAGGGTGTTTCGTTATCGCCCCACTTCCGGCGCGTTTAACGCCACAGCTGTCACCCAAGCCGCGTCCGACCCACGGGCGCCAGACAGGAAAGATTACGCCGAACAACGCGCCGGTCTGTTGCCGTGCTCGCCGCAGGAGGAGACGTGCACCAGCAGCCGAGCGATCACCCGACCCGTTTTGCTTCAAATGGCTTTGCGGAAAGAAAGACACGCGCTGACAGCGCACGCGACCCCTTTCGCCGCGACACGTGCGAAATGCATGCCGGGAGCACAAGGGTGCACCATTGTTCTGTCAGCCTCAAGGTCTTGGCCTAAAGACAACGCTGTGTCGGCGCATAGCGTATGCCCAAACCTGTGTGGCACTTCCGAGTCCAATTTGGCCAAAAGATTTGTAGCTGGGATTTGAGGGAGTGAGCCAAATTTAGTGCGCTTCTCGCCGGCTGTCGGTAACTGCAAGATGGCGGAGAGACCGTGTTTTAGGGCAGGAGGGCATTTACGCGAGACAAAAATAATGCGATTCAAGTTTTCTTTTTTTATAAGGGGAAAACCTTAGATTTGCATGTTTTATGGAATGCACGAGTTCGAAAAAAAAAAATGTTGTGAAATACACAGAATCGCACAGAAAATCGGAGCTTGAGGCGTGACGAGCTGAGGGTAAAAAAAAAATGCCGTACCCTGTTTAAAGGGACACTGAAGGCAACTAGCAAGTTGGGCTCAGACGAAAGTTGAACTGCCCGTAGCTCCCTCAGCGTTTATTCGGCGGTGACAGATGCTTTAATTGACAGAAAATTAGCAAATTGAAATACGCATTTCATTCCTCGCGCCATTTCATGACGTTTCGCGAGACGAAAACGGAGCCCGGAAGCGAGTGAGACAGCGGTGCGGTTCTAACAGAAAAACTAAAACCTACCAAGCGAATTATCGTCGGCCGCAGCAGCCACTAGTCGCGCTCTCGGCGCATACGGCAAAACCACTAGCCCGCCCTACACATCCGTAGGCTGCCGCTCTGTGTGCGCCAATCTTGGCGCCGCGCGGGACGTGCGATGGTGGTTAAACAATGTGAATGTGCTGCGCGGCCTTTTACTTTACCTACAAAACGTCTCGCCGACAGCGCAACCGCAGCGAGATCGATGTCCAGGCGCTCTTACGCTTTGGAGTCTCGTTATAGTCTTGTTTTAGACGCTTCGATGCACCCGGCTTGATACGTGGTGCCATTTGTTCATTCCACGTGTAACCATGCCCAACTGTAGTGTGAAAACGGCTCAGGTACTCCCGTGTACGAGCACCTGAGTGGGAGTGCGCGTGCATTTGCGTGCTATTATTATGCAGGCGTGCGTGTGAACTTTCATCCGAAAACTCGAAAATACACGTTCAAATTTACGGCTCGCCAGATGGGCTTACGTAGCACAGGCTTGGTATGCGCACAGTTGTAGGTAACAGGCTTGGGTCCACGCCGAAGCGCAACCACCGCCGGCGCCGCGGCTTGGCAGCTTGCGAATGTCGGCATGGCTTGAATTATACCTGTAGATTTTATACACAAAGATTTCACTGACTTCATATCCGTCAGACGCCAGTACAACGGAGCAAGCGGCCTGTAAAGGGTGCACACCTGCACGCAGGGTCTTCTTGCGGGAAGCAACCTTTAGTACTAAGAGTACGTTATACTTAGGGGTGTTCGTTTTCGGGTTTTATATTTTAATACGACCAGTGCTTTATGCCGGTATACACCAATATTTCGCTGACGTCATATCCGTCACAGAAATGACGCCAGTACACCTTTGCCAAAGCGACCGGCCAGCAGGACGTCGCTCGCCAAGCACAACCCACAAGACAGCCGCCGACTCGCAAATTATGCTCAGCTGCATATTTCGCTGCACATTTCACTTTCGTCTTTTACCGATTCCTATGACAGGGAAATCAACCAAGGTTTTTTTTATTATTTATCACGGTTAACGTGCAAAGAAAGATGTTACGCGTTTCTCTTTGAGAGCTTGTGTCCGCCGTTCTCGTTCTGTTGCTCGTCACATGACTCTTGGCATATCAGCTCAGTCGCCGTTTACGTCATCTCTGCTGGGCGACTGATTGCTTCATTTGTTTTATAATTTACGAGATTATCTTAGATGTACTGCCCCAGATACTGGTATATTTGTTTTCTGGGGACGCCAATTTGTCTATTTAGACCAACTTCGGCTTTTTTCTTCAGCGTCCCTTCAACGATGAACATACATACAGGATACAGGCAAGATGGACACGAGGCCCCGCAGCAGCTATAATTTATTTCGGACCCTAGGGTCGGCCTGGTGCAATTCGGCCATAGCAAGATTGGCGTCATACAGTTGAGCCATGAGGAAGGAGGGGGGGGGGGGGGACAAGAAACCGCTGTTCGTATCTTTTCTTTTCTTATAACGGGGACGAGAAAAGAGGATTGTGTTGGGTGTTCCAAGAACCGCATTCCAAGAACGAACCGCGATCTAGCACACAGTTTTGTGCCGGCGTCTTAGTTGAAATAAAATTTATATACGGTGCGCGGTTGCGTACCCTCATTGATGGCGCCGTGCGCGACCGCTGAAGTCGCCCTACCACAATGCCGGCTCTGCCTGCAACAAGTGAATGCATCGAGACTCACCGCACTCAGGCGTCCCTGCAGAATTTCTTCTCGTATTTGAGTCATTAGGCCCAGGCATGTCTTCTTGAGCTCCCAAAGGCGTGCCTGAAACAGATGAAGGCAGGCAGATAAATTACTTTACGAGGTTTGACAAGCTTAGCGGAAGCGCGATGGCCAGCGACGATAGCCAGCGACGAAAGTCCACAAACACGACGAAAACTAGCCTCATTTCAATCACAATAACCATAAACTAAAAATCTCCCAGGGGAGTGCGATATCAGTAGGATAGGGGTGTCTACGCTCAGCCGCCTTCTTTTCTCAGCAACACATTGTTGACCATGTGGGCGCGCAGCACTGCGCATGCCTGCCGGTTGAGTGCCTATAGCTTGCCTCCCTTTTTTAGCAAGGATTTAGTAAGCAGAAGTTTGAAGTTTATTGAATGGTAAACGTACAGATAAGATGAACAATATAAGCAGAGTACATGAAGAGGTCCCAGAGTAAGAACTGTCGGGGGAACCTCCTCACACATCGTGGATAGATGATGCATAATATGCAGCAGACAATGGGCGTTATGACAAAGTTTTGTATTCCAATATGTAAGTACGAAGTAGTAACGCGAACAAAGGGAACGAAAACACTTTACACAATTTACAAAAAATAACGAACATAAAGAACAAGTTTACAATAATTACAAAAGCAGGGACTAAAGTATATATAAAGCACGTTTTTCGTTAGAGGTTTTGTACATCTTTGCTTAAACAATAGGAGCATTGACACTGTTATTATATACACAACATATATACAACAAAACAAAGCAGTGTGAAACAAGCAGAAAGTAAAAAAAAATATCCAATTCTGATTTCCAAATTACGGCTATATCTAACACGGTCTAGTTAGTTCAGTAATTAGGTATTTTTTGGTTCGTCGGCAAAATGAGCCCGTCGTGAAAGACTGTTTGATTCCAGGAGGAATTGATTTCCACACGGAAACACCAGCAAATTTAGCAGTCATTTTCCCGTAGTTTGTGCGAGCTTTGGGTAACAGGAAATTCTCACGCGCAGAGAACCGAGTTCTATTATTAGTAGTAAAAAGGTCTTTATATGCGCACATCGTGATGAATCAGGCGAAACATGATGACTGCTAACTTTAAGTAATTAATTCATTAAGGGGAAGGATGTTACATATAGGGGGATGGAGCGAGAAAGGTAAGGACTGAACGTCATTAGCCGCACGGCTTGGTTTTGGAGGCATCGTAAATTATCTAGATGTGTGTTGTACGTGTTTCCCCAAGATGATAAGCAATATGAAAGATGGCTGTGAATGTAAGAATAGTATAGTGAGAGGATAACATGTTGAGGAAAGTATGGTCGTGCTTTCCGAATGACGTGAATACCGAAAGAAACTTTTTTTAGAAGAACTGCGCATGAGCATGAAACTTCAGATGTTTACCAAAATTACGCCAAGAAACCGGGTGCTGTCTGAAGCAGGTATTGTGTGATCATTTATTTCAACTGAAAGAGGCAAGGTAACCGTTTGCTGTGGGGAATGAAATGCCATAAATGTTGTTTTTGTAGCATTCATTTGCAGTTGATTATTCACGCACCACTGGTGATTGCTGATAAGGTCCGTGTTTAGTGCATTTTGAGGCGCGATCGGTTGCTGCTGGACGTAAATATAGTGGTGTCACCTGCACATAACAGACATTTAGAGCTTCGAAGCACAGTAGGCAAATCATTAATAAATAACAAGAAAAGTAGCGGACCCAGAATTGAACCCTGAGGAACTCCCCCGGTAATTGTTTTTTCGGAGGAAAGGTGAGCGTTAATTTGCACCATTTGACATCGATCGATCAAATAACAAGGAATGAGTTCAACAGGAGGGCCAGAAAGTCCAAATGATTAATTTGCGTAGTAGGATTGAGTGGTTAATTGCATCAAATGCTTTAGCAAGGTCAATAAAAACAGCACCAAAAAGTAAGCCCTCGTCGATGGCTTCTCTAATTTGATCAGTAAGATAAATAAGTGCGAGCTCTGTAGAATAACTGGGTCGAAAACCAAACTGACGGGAGGTTAATAGATTAAATTTAGCTAGGTAAGACATAAGTCTTGAGTACAAGAGTCTTTCGAATATTTGACTAAAAAATGGTAAAACGCATATGGGCTGATAATTGTCAATACATTCACGACTTCCTTTTGTGAAAACGGGGTTAATCTTCCTTTCTTAAGCGAGTTCGGAAACGCATCTCTTTGAGCAGTTTGTTGATAATTTCTGCTGGAATGGGGGATGGCTCTTTCGGTACTAGTTTTATTCTGGAAGGATGAATGGGATGCAATCCTGTGCCAGTTGTTTTTAGCGATGAAATGAGTTGAAAAACTTCATCTGCCGATGTGGGGAACAAATAGAAAGAGCGATTACAACGCGGTACAGGAAGAAAGGGCACATCCGTTTGCGAGTGAGCAGAATGACCAAAATGGTTCCTAACCGCATTCGCTATATCATTAGCATCAGTGTAGGTGCTGCCGTTTCTTGTATTTTCTTCAAAGAGGGTTGGTTGTCATCGCTATTTAAAAACTGTTTAATTAACTGCCAATTTTTTCTGCAGTCATTTCCGTTCTTAGATATTTCATTTTCATAGTAAAGGCACTCAGCACGCTTTAGTAGGGAGAATAGTACATTGGAACACTTCCGGAACCGCGATTTGAGGGCATTATTCCAGGGTTTACGTCCTTCCTTTTTTAATAAGATTATTTTTCTTCGTAATCGATCGCAATAACGCTTTGCTGATCCATGGCTTCTTGGGAGAACGGTACCATTGCGTGACTGTGATAACAGACGTGCACTGAGTAATGCACGAGGCGATTTTAGTTGAAGATAAATTGAAAGCTTTTTCCCCGTATCGTTCTTTCGTAACAAAGTCCAATGAATGGCTTTGATCATTTCGACGAATTTCGAAGCGTCAAAGGATGATTTAGTGCGCTCCAAGTTTCGGTAGAGGTCTTGAGAGCACAATAGCAAAAAGATGGGGTAGTGACCGGCAAACGCATAGTCGATAACCCCGGCTGTATAGTACGTTAGGTTCGTCAAAATATGATCAATTAAGGTGTTCGAACCAGCCAAATCGCATCGAGTTGTAGAATTGATTGCAGAAGAAAGCCCACAACCTAGGAAGCAGCGCACATATTCGGAGCAAGATTGGTGATACAGATCAATAATGTTTATGTTCATGTCACCACATATTCGGATATTTTTATTTTCGGAGCTTAACGTGTGTATAGATTTTTTCAAGTTGACAGCAAAATTCAGAACAGGAAGGTGAGGGTGAATGGTAAATTGAGGCCACTGTTGTGTTAGCATTTTTCAATGGTATGTAATTGTGATCGAATTCCAGCCATACGGATTCACATTGAATATTTGTAAATGATATGTCCGAACGAAGTTTGTACGACAAAGAATATTTGGCAAGAATGGCAGACCCACCGCCACGCTGAGAATCGCGGTTGCAATACTCAGTTGTGTAACCCGGCAAGCCATACAGAGTGCCGTCACTGTCTGATAACCACGTCTCTGATAAACATATGATTGAAAAATTGCGCTAGATTACAGAGATAAAGTCAAGAACGTCATCGTGGTGTTTACGGAGGTTGCGCGTGTTAAGATGTATTAGTGACAACGCTGGTGATTGTTGTGCTGTCAGTGCTTTAGTTTCGTTGCATGTGAAAGAGAGGCTTGCGCGGATATTCTCACGTGTTCACGTAATGATCGCAAGATCACTCGTGCTAGCCATGCGATGAACACGGCTGTCGTCAGTATTCCTAGCCTTGATAGCGCACCGGCCGCTCCAAAGATACTTCCAGTCTTTTTCTTTTTTGAGTGCCAGCGCCTGCGCAAACAGTCGCTTGTTTTCTGGGGTGAGGTGGTCGTTTACAAACACAGGTTCATCCGAGTTTTTTTTTTGCTTCCCCGTTGTCATCCTTGCCTTCCTCGCTTTGCTAGCAAACTGCTTTTTCTGACCGCGAGCAAAACCTAGCGATGACGTGGGTCGTCTTGTTTTTTGCAGGGACGCGGTGCACAATGTAAAGAACACAAGAAGAAAAACTAGGGATGCGAAGACAGCAAAAATAAAGAGTAAATGCTACGTGATGATCGGGTAATGGCATAAAATGACGTGAGGAGGAACGTCATGTAGAATGGTGTCTTGTCAAGTGCCGGTGTGAGTGACGTTATGAGTGACGATGTTTTTCTTACGTTAATCTTTGCCAGTTACTTTAGTTTTGGCTATACCCCCTTAGTATACTCCTTCCTACACCCGAATTTCGCTAAATATGAGAGGGTATAGTATGTGCTAGCATCACCTAATTATGGCGTATTAGGCATTCGACACGGTTCTGAAGCACGCTCTGCAGACGCTATGGAGCACAGTTGGAGCAAACTAGTCCCGCTTTAATTTTGGAAGTGCGATCGGTACTAACTTAGGTATCGCGTATCAAAAGAACCCATATTGATGAGCTCTCCTATCCTTCCCCGTCCCGTGCCCTTTGTCTGGCTGGGGAAGGATGTAAGGACGGAAGGGACAGTTCAGGAAGGGTAGGGAGGTTAACCAGGTAAATATGCGGTTGGCTACCCTACACACGGCGATGGATGTGTGGGAATCGAAAGGGAAAAAAAAAGGACAGCGGTACAAAATAAAAAAGAGAAAACAAGGAACAAAGTAATGCTTTCGAACATTCTTCTGTCTTCCCATCTTTAACCTCCTCTCATATGCCGCGTGGCAAGAAAAACACGAGGCAAAAAATAAAATAAAAAAAATAACAAGGCGTGGAAATGGTAAGTGCAAAGGCATCTGCATGCACTGGACAGGCCTGAAAGCTGTTTAGCAGCTTTCAGCCAGGAAGCTGTCCAATTGCTTCTGGAAAAAAAACAAAGTTAGACGAACTGAACTGAAATTAACCTGCATTGCATATGCCAAGTGCAATTACGATTTCACTTGCTCAAGGCAGGCGTACCTGGCATGATTTGCACCAGGAGTTTTGGGGACGAGACTTGCTTGCTGGGTGTCCTCTTTCCCACAGCTCCGACGGAGACACGCTGGCGCAAGGTTCCGGTAATCTGCAAAGGAGTGAATGGGACGTCGGGCAACGCAATGAGCAGCAGCAGGCGCGGGCTTTTTGCTAGCAACAGCGGGGCATTGTTCTCCACGACAGACAAGAAAAAAGCAGGCACTACAAATGGCCGCACTTAAGTCTGAATGATGCCGTGCGCGCATTAGGTTACATTCATAAGTGAGGATGTTTCAAAAAAAGGCAGGCCTACGGGCTATGACTCCGGATGCGCCTTCTCGCATCCCGGGCTTTCCGCATGGTCCGGTAACCCACCTAAGCATCGGTCTTCAGCGTTTGCAAAAAATTATGACGTAAGTAGTTGCACTACCACTGTGCCGCGGCTTTACTGGAGCCCACAGATTGCGTCGAGCTCATTCAGATATTTATTGAGGTAACTGAGTGGCTAATATTTCTCTGAATTAATATAGATCCCAACTATTCAAGCTAATTACGTAGCCTATGCGTAAGCTTTAAACGTGTTGTTCTATGAAAAATACAGGCAGGGGCCTTGGCGCTAGTGCAATCATTCATCATCCATCATCCATCTCTTTCATCATCATTCATCATCCATCTCCATCCATCCATCCATCATCATCATCATATTCTTGTTTTAAAAATTTCGGCCACCTTCACAATTGAGATACGAATACTGAGGAGACAGGGGAAAGCTGGTGGTCTTCACTAGCTTTAACTTGGATTAGGTCTGCCCAGCGTATCGATAGATCGGACACTAATGTCGCCGAGCGCACGCCGTTTCTCTCAGCTAGGAGAACACCTGCACGTCAGAGCTTACGTTATCACTAGGCGCAGCCAATCCCCGACGCGCGCCTCCCCACCCGAACATCTGCGCCGCGCCGCGCCACGCACTCCCCACACCGGTTCGTCGGCTCCTTGCCTCCTCGCCGCTTTCGTTCACACTTATTGGCCTAGATATTTTCCTGTCTCTACTTTGCTGCGCCGTGTTTTGAGCGACGCTCGGCATGGCTGGAACTCAAGCTTAAACATCTCCGCTGTTAGAAATCGAACCGGGCTTTCTGGGATAAAACAACCACCCAATGCTTTCAATGAAAACCCGCTTTTGCTAAGCTTCTTTCCTGAACGTTTTCTCCTTCATGTTTCCTCGCCGTCCCTCTCACCTCTACACAAGCAGAGAAATCACACCTGATGTCAGCATTACCTGACAGCTACAAGGCGAGTTCAGGGTAAGGGAAACGTATCGTGTCTGAGGACGTTTGAGAACTGCGCATTCGCGCTAGTATTTGCCTTATTATAGTGACCGCATTATTAACTACAGTGTCATGAAACAAATAACGGCGAATTGACTTCAGCATACATATACATCTCGCAGGGTTTACCACAATGTAGAGATGCGCCGTCAAAAGACAGCCCGCCATGCTCAATAATCACCGCAATTACCAACATATATGAACATTTACTTCCTTATGGTATCAGTTTGTATAATCTCCATGTGCACCGTATTAACGTCAGACGTTAAGGGCACGCTGGTTCCATATTTATTATAACTCTCTATTGCGCAAGTCCGTTGTATTTGTGTTCTATCGTCTTCTTTCTTCGCGCTATATTTTCTTGCTTATAAACTCTGGCTGAATTCTTGCTTAAAAAATACGAAAGACGTACGCCTTTTTTTTACTCTGTGTCCTGCGCAAACGTTCGGTGTTGTCATCTTTACGCACTATCTTTTATGGTCTGTGCACATTATTAAAAAAGACATGTTTTCGCTTTAGATCTAACATTCTGTCACCGCTGTAACACACACCGTCAGTGTAACGTCGCAGTTTGGCCATCTATGCTCGCCTTCCATCATTTGTTTCATCGTAACTGGGCAGTGGCACTGACAGTGGTACTCGCCTTGTGGACACAGTGGGGGGCCTCGGCGGATGGAGGCGTAGCAGGGCCTCTTCACCGGAGGCGGACCCTGCCGGTGCCACGGCCCAGGGACAGATGGCGCTCATCCTCGTAGGGCCAGTCGGCACGGTAGTCGGCACCGCGAAGGGGCGGAATAGGGGTCAGCGGGTGAGCCATCTGCGCAGGCACGAATGATAGGGATCATTTTAATGTGAATATTTCAAAACAGGCGAGAAGTCGCTGATGTACAGGGAGGACAAAATGGGCCCCAAAACTGAGCCCGGGGGTACCCACTGTTTCTGAAACAGATATGAAGTTCCTAATTGCCGCACATTGTGTGCGATCTCAAAAATACCCGGTTAACAATTCATGCACCTAACCCGTAAAACGAACGCTCTTCACACCCCATACTGCATACTGGGTACAGTAAGGAGCTAGCCTCAGAATACCCAGCCCTGTACGTAAAGCAGAACCCATAAAAGAGGCGTCAAATTATTCCAAAATACGTTGGTCTGAATTGGCATTTTTTGTCATTTCTTCTGAATGATTGGCACTTCGAGACCAAACCCATGTTTCTCTCCTTTTGGATGTCCGGCCTCCGGTGAATCCTCAAACAGAGGCGAGATGGCACTAGCCTGGGTGCAAAGAGAGCGCGAGCGGTGAAGGTGACAAGGCGAGAATAGGGCCTAGTTGTGAGTTCAATGCTGTGCCGTCTTTTCTTCCTCTTTCCTTCGCACTGCTTTTGAAATGTTAAACTTGAACCAACTAGCCCAACTTGCCGTGCTTACAGCCTATGCAAGGTGCAACGAGTCGCGAGGAATGGAGAGATGAAGAGTAGATAGAGGACAGAAGGCCAGCTTCTCTGAAAGAGAGTAGTACCATTCACTGGAAACGAGGGCCCTGGTCACGACTAGAAAAAAAATGGGAGGGGGAGGGAGGAGACGGGAAAATAAACAAATCTGGATAAACAAGGCGCGAGTAATCACGTGGAGAAATTTAAATGAGGCTTTTTTCCTCATTGCGAACTCAGCCCCTAGGCAGTTCGTGAGCGACGCTCTCCGAGAGCTAAGGCACAGGGCACTCGGCAAGTGGTTGCTCGGCAAGAACAGCGGGCACGGCAGCGTAGTCAAGTCATGTCCCGGGCAAGATGGCTGGGTAACCCTGTAAGTGCGACCCCTGCAACTCCGCTATATAGTTGAGCGTTTAGAACGAATTTCAGAAGTACCCAAGAGGCAGCCAGCTTGTTTAAATACCTAAGTATGGTGTCAGTTTCTCTAGCCAATACTGTATCATTACGTGAGTGCCACATGCACTTGGACAATGCAGGCATGGGTTCCATCTGCTCACTTTTCTCAATAGAGCTGTACTTGTTGGAGTTTTGCCCTTTGAATTTGCACTCTAGAGCTTTGTGAAGTGTTCAGCTATACCCTTTCGTGCTTTTTACAGCATATAGAAGCCCAGTGACCCATTTCTAACAACTCAAACTTTGTTTGCTGGCTAAGCCTCTTGCGAGGCAGCGAGACCGCCAGCTGAGGCTCTTGCTTGCTCGTGCTTATAGACCTCATGTTTGACCCCCGTGCCTGCTCGCACGGCATGTCGTCGGTACCCATAGTTGGCGCCTCACTATCCCAAGGACACCTCGGTAGACCCCACTCGACTGGTCCCGTCTTCTCCGCCGTCCCCGCTCTCGCAAGGCCACTAACATCCACCCCTGTATTCGAGTCCCTTGATGATATGGACCCTCAGGTAATGGTTACAGATGGCACCAACAATGATAAATGCGGTCGCTGGAAGGTGTGGACGCGTGTCAAGCCCAGTCGAAATACCCCAATCGTTCGCAAAGACTGGTATACAGTAGGATCCGAGAAATTTTCCTGTAATACCACGGTGCCACACCCAGCTATGTATCTTTTGACAAGCGTATTACGCACACGGAGCGTACGTTCTAATGAAGAAAATTGTCAGTTGTACTCAATCTAGATGTAAAAATATAACCGGGCGTGGATGGAATTCTCAACGCACATTTTGCCCGCCGCGCCGAATGGAAAATATTTATGCCTTTCATTGAATAGATCACTGTCTTTGGCCTGAGATTCATGCTGAGTACACTAAATGCCGCCCATACCCATATGAACAAAAAGCCACTTTTCTGATTATATTATACGGATGAATTCCTTCACTTAGCAAAAGGGTTATCTACCATGAGTATATCGGAAACCGCCTCCGGAATTGCAAAGGGTATGCGGGACACCCCGACGGACAATGTTGATCGGTGTCGTATGTCAAACAGTATGCGCTTCCAGCTGAAGTCGCCCACACACCTATTCAATGCCGGCCTTTTGTGTCTTAATTTATGCTGATGCGAGTCGTAATTTTTCGTCATCATCATCATCAGCCTGTCTACGCCCACTGCAGGGCAAAGGCCTCTCCCATAGATCTCCAATTATCCCGGTCCTGTGCTCACTGCGACCAATTTATCCCCGCAAACTTCTTGATCTCATCTGCCCATCTAACTTTCTGCCGCCCCCTGCCACGCTTGCCTTCTCTAGGGATCCACTCTGTTACCCTTAATGACCAACGGTTATCTTGCCTTCGCATTACAGGCCCTGCCGCACGTCCATTTCTTTTTCTAATTTCTACTAATATGCCCTTAACACAAGTTTGTTCCCTGACCCACTCCGCTCTCTTCTTGTTCCTTAATGTTACACCTATCATCTTCCGTTCCATTGCTCGTTGAATCGTCCTCTCAATTTAAGTTGAACCCTCTTAGTGAGCCTCCAAGTTTCTGATGCGTGTCACAGGAGGAGGAGGAATAAACATTTAATTGAGCACTCAATGATGTTGGGTTGACCGCTAGGTGGGGGACCTCCTTAGTCCAGGAAGCCCTGGGTCTTGTCGGCCTGTCTCGCCCGGTCTACCAGATGTTGTTGGTGATCAGGGTTGGAGCTGGTCAACCGACCCTCCCACTGCTCAAATGAGGATTTGGATTTGGGGCAAGGATGGTGTGTGGCGTGTCATGATTTCAAGCAATTTTCTCTTGCAGCTAAAAGTCGCCTATACACCTGTGCACTGCCTTTTGCGTGTCTTGCTTTTAAATGCAGAGCATTTCTTTAAACGATGTCACCCGCGTTTCCCTCGCCGTGAGCCGTTCCAGGAGCTGGTCCCTCCTCCTCTGCTCTGCTCTCGGATTCGCGTTTCGCTGGATGCGTCGTTTCAACAGGTGGGCGCGCTGCGTGTAGTTTTGCCGGGAGCAACAACAGTTGTGGCGTGATCGTGACGTAGTCGTGACGTGGTCGTGGCGCGGTCGTGCCGTGATGGGGCGGTTCTCGGCGTTCGCTCTCGCTGTCAATTTCTTTCGAACCAGATAAAATCGGGTATGTGCGCCCCCCGAAAATGCTCTGCATTTGACCGTGCCCCTCGCGAGGGGGATATTTCCTTGCTCTTTCGCGTGGCCGCTATGTTGTGCAAAAAGCCAACGTTAAACTTGTAAGCATTTTGATTGTGCAGCGAAGCCACTTCTTTCAATGCCAACAAGATTTGGCAAAAAGGAGAAAAAGAATGGAATAATGAGGAAGAAGGAGATTCCGGAGGGGGGAAGGGGGGGAAGGCTTCTCGGGGCGCTGAAATTCGCTCGCGGACTTAATTTGAGAGCCACTCTATTAGCACACGCGGAAAAGCACTTCGACTCGGAAAACCACTTGGAAACAGGTTAAGAGCCGGGCATAACTGGAGGAAGGAAAACAGAAAGTAAAGGGGCGCACTAACAACTTAGCTTTATTCGCTCCGAAAGCGATTATAACGGCACGAAAAAACACCGCGTATTACTAGTTGCACCACGTGTGAAAGCGATTACAGCTGCAGCTCGGACTTGGACAAAAAAAGCACAATATTTAAAAATGTTTCCTAACTCATCAACCCCAACAACATTGCAAACCGGTTTTTGTAGGGGTCCCAACTGTACCCAAGCAATTAGAAACCGCGCACGATTTTGGTACAATACTAAAAACACGAGGTCAAGTTTATGGAATATTTTTAGACTACGAGAAAACATACGATAACGCGTGATACTCTAAACTACTTACAAAGCTCGAAGCAATGCTTAAAAAGAAATTATCCCTTTTCTGGATCAAATCTCACCTTCTTGGCGACGTCAAACTGTATCCGCGAATGGCGTGACCGCAAGAACTGCGTCAGTAGAATCAAGCTTTCCTCAATGATACATTTTCGGACGAGTTTTCCGTTTACTATTTATTAATCATATTGCTTGCGGTATTCCTGTCAAGATAATGCTGGTTGCAGACGACATTTATAATGAAATTCGCTATCATAGTGATCAGATCATCTTAAGTGAAGCACTAGGAAAACACGAAAATTCGAGTACCACATTATAAACCGCTCTCAATTTGAAGGAATGCACTCTAACCCTAACAATCACCCGCAAAAATATTATTTGTCATACACCTTTTCATGACATTATGCGGTCTGAACAGTAACAAGTTATGGGTATTATTTAGTTGCCACATATAATGTCCGATCTCAAATGCAATCAACGTATTACGTATACCAGAAAAGTTCAGAATTTAGGCTATTTAAAAAGAGCTACGCGCATAATAGAAAAGTACTAGATTTATTACCTATGTCCGAGCTTTACCTGCACACACCTCGGTTGTATAGAACTCGCACACCAACATCTCGAAGCAGAATAACGTGTGAAAAAAGGCCGCAAGGTTTGTGTTTCATGAATAAAGTGTGTACAAGTAACCCACAGCTATGTTGCAAACAGCAAACCTAGTTCGCTATTTTATTTCCCCATCGAACGTCTACGGCGGGAGCACTTTATAACAGCCCTGGAAGGGGTCATAACTTTTCTGCATAGACAAATGATAGACTAGACTATATAGGTGGTTCATTGATAAATGACGGTCATTAAAAAATTGTCCTGAGCGAACCAGCATTCCGTTGGCGCTCTTACTTAACACGGTTACATTTTGTGGCCTATTTTGTTCAGAGCCAAGAAGAAAGACGGCACGCACTTGCTCTGTAAGAAAACAAAGAAGAACGATTTTCGCCCATGGGAAACAAGAACCAAAAATTTTTAGGGCATTATCAACGCCTTCATTGCGATTTTGACCACACTTGTAGTGTGGCGCCACCTAGGGTATTGAGCAGAAAACACCCGATGCTCTCCGAACCTCCCGTGAACTGTCATCGGGTGTTTTGTGATGGATACCCGAGTTGGCGCCACTTTAAAAGTGTGTTCAAAATCGCCAAGATGGCGTTGATGATGCCCTCAAAGTTTTGGGTACAGTTTCCCGTGGGCGAAAATCGTTTTTGTTTTCTAAATGAGCAAGTAAGGGCCGTCTTTGTTCTTGGTGTTGAACAAAATAGAGAAAAAAATGAAACCTTCGTGTAAAGTTAAAGCGCCAACGGAGCACCGGTTCACTCAGGAAAAAATTTAGACTCTCATTTATCGACGTACCACCCTGTATTTTGCCATTAAAAATGTTTTCCACTACCATTATTGTGCTTACGCTAGCGAAGTCGACTTTGAGAGGGCCCTTCGTATATTACAGCGGGTAATGCTTACGCAGTATGCGACACTTCCCGCGTGAAAATCCCTGTACATTTTTTTACAACCCCTACGCCCGTCACATTCTTTATTGTCCATTAGGAACCTCACCAGGACTCGCACAGTCCCTCGTCAAGCTTGATATTTACAAACTTTTAAAGACGACAGTCTTTCTTTGGCTACTTAAACGCAGAAATTTTGGTCTGTCTGTATGTCTGTCTGTCTGCCTGTCTGTGTCTGTCTATGACTCGATTCAGTCACCCGGCCAAAGTGCTACAAAAGCAGCGCAATAATCTTATATATCCACAGTCATATATAAACGTCTAAGTCCGGTGTCAATGTTCATACTTGTCAACATTGTTGAACAAGAACAGGACATTACGCAAATATAAGGCAGATAATCAATACATAAGTGCTATTTGCAGTGTTTCGTTATTTAAAAATTTATGGATGCTTGGTTTTTCCGATAGCAAATGTAATACTACATCAACTGCAGAAAACCGTCGCTTGTTGTTGCCCGCGCTCCTGGCGGCCGGGGCATTTAAGAAATCAAACAACAACAGCAACGAAAGGTTCCACTAGATAGGTTCCACGTTCCGCTTGAAACACTCGAGGAGTAGGGCACAGAGTTCCTCAGTAAGTATATAGTTTAGTATGTATAGCAAGTATATAGTAAGTATATATAGTAAGTATATAGTATAGTGAGTAGTTTCTTAGTGTATATAGTAAGAAACTCTATGGAGTAGGGCAACGTGGTTCTATAAACGTTGTAGTAGGGTGTCTCGATTCACGCGCGTCTCCGCTGTACGGCAGCACTGGCGTCGAGGCACCCTATTTGTTGCAGCATATGAACTCGGTAAATTTAAATTCACTTGAGCAAACCTCTAGCGTGTTATCTTGGGAGGAACGAGACGGGAGAGGAACAGCATGAGAGGTAAGCGGAAAGAGAAGGGAGGCATTTTCTTCGCAGGGGCGCCGGTCGACTATCGTCTTTAGTCGACATTTGCAACGAAAGGAGCAGATACGCTGACATTGTTTTTGTCTGTGCCCCAGACAACTGCAACAAATCCAATGTCGAATAAACGTTGATTGATTGATTGATTCAGAATTGATTGATTGATTTGATTGATTGATTGATTGATTGATTGATTGATCCAAACTTTTTCTTGCGGAGAAGGAGGGCCGGGCTGCCAAACTATCCTTTCGTCTGTTTGGAGTTACTGCGATTTGCGCCAAAGCACCAAAAACGGCTTCTATTTTTTTGCTCCCTATCAACCCTTCCCTCCAAGCCTGCATGATTATTGCGAGCTCTTCATTACACAGGGCCCCGAAAACAAAATGTCGGCAGCTGTGGAAGCGGGAGCGGAGAAGGAAGGAAGCATCCGCGGAAGGACGTCCATACGCAGCTGGGCATCGCACTCGCGAAGACGTTGTATACGCAACTGCGGGAGCAGCACTCATCGGCAGCACTCGGCGCCGCATCCCTCTCCTCTTGCAGCTCCGTTTATTTGCACAGCTCCGATTGTCTACATGATCCGGGACCAACGATCCTAAATTAATCGCGCAAGGGCGGCCACTCGGGGCTGTCAGTTCCGGAAAAGCAGCTTCCAGCTTCCCTCACAACATCCTCTCCGTCGGTCGACGCACGGCCGCGTCGAGCGAGGACTCGGACGCTGGTTGCGCTAAGGCAGAACGGAAATACGCTACCAAACATTGTGGTGCGTGGTTTTTTAGGCGTAATTTCTTTTTTCATAGGCTTGGCGACAAGTGTTTCGGGATGTGCCTCGAAAATATTTGACGCCAAATCTGTGTGCATGCGTCACTTATGACCAATGATGGTCTCGCCTCCGTCGTCCACTGAGCGGTTGTAGGAAAAAATGGTACCGGAACAAATGGTCCCGGAACTTATCGTCCCGGAGCAAATGGTCCCACCTACCATCGTCATCCTTATAATCGCCATCACCATCCTGTTCGCGCCCACTGCAGCGCAAAGGCCTCTCCATTGAATCTCCAATTATCCCGGCCATGTGCTAACTGCGACCAATCTATCCCCGCAATTCTTGATCTGATCTGCCTATCAAACTTTCTGCCGCCCCTGCCACGCTTGCCTTCTCTAGGGATCCACTCTGTTACTCTTAATGGCCAACGGTTATCTTACCTTCGCATTACATGCCCCGCTTACGCCCATTTCTTCTTCTAATTTCTACTATCTGTCCTTAACACGTGTTTGTTCCCTGGCCACTCCACTCTCTTCTTGTCCCTCAATTTACACCTATAACTTCCGTTCCATTGCTCGCTCAGTCCCCCTCAATTAAAGTTGAACCCTCTTAGTGAGCCTCCAAGTTTCTGCCACGTAGGTGGGTACCGGTTAGATGCAGCTGTCATACACTTTCTCCTTCAGGGACAATGGCAGGCTGCCGTTCATTATCTGAGAATGCCTGCCATATGCACCCCACCCCATTCTGATCCTTCTAATATCTCTGCCTCATGGTTGGGATCTGGGTCACAACTTGGCCTAAGTAGATATATTCGCTTACCACTTCCACTGCCTCGCCACCTGTCTCAACCCGCTGTGCTGTCTCGAGGTGTTTGAGCGCTGCTTTAGCCTTCTCTGCATATTAATTTTCAGGCCCATGACTCTACTCTACTTGTCTAGTGCGGAAAAAAGTTAGGACCGTTTGTTCCGGGACCATAGGTTCCGGGACCTTTATTCCGAGGCCATTTGTTCTGGGACAATTTTTTTCGCGATCGCCACTGGGTACTCTACGGGACGCGTGCGTGGTGGGGAAGTGGAGTGGGGACAACGCCTCGTTTATTATGATAATGCAACACTTCGGGACTTTAAACGAGCGCCTTGGATTAGGAAACAAAGTCTGGTGGAAGACATCCTATGTCCAATTTAGAGAAATAAGTGGGCAAAAAATGCAGAGAATTGGCAACCGGTGAACCGCCACAGAGTGGCTACCGAGAGACGGATCTAGAAGAAGGGGAAGACCGTTAAATCGATGATGCAGGGTTGATGGAAGAAAAGTTTGTGGCAAGGAAATGGATCCCTACAGGGCGAGATCGGAGTGGTGGGAAGTCTATAGCCCCCAATAACGGCAAATAACCGCTTGCCGGAAATTTGAGCAGGAGCATGAAATGCTAACCGTGAAATATCACTTGCTGACTTCGGTCAAACTCCCCGACAATAGGTGCGATGTGTTATGGCCACCTTTCAAACAACTGGAAAGTTACACATTTAACTCAGGACAAATTCTGACATCGTAGAGAAAATTAATACCGCCTAACCAGGTTGTTTGTACTAGTGCCACCACCATTACTGTAGATCGGAGAAATTGAATTATGGAGCTTCTTTTTACGATGTTGTCTTTAATCCTCTGCCTTATGATTATCTTCCTTGACTGCAGTTTTAATTGTATCTGCCTGCGCTTGCACGTAGAGTGATGGGCAAATGAAACGCGAACACAAACTATTCACCAGAACACACAAATAGAGCGATTTCTTTCCATTGAAGTCGAATTGACGCCTGGCTTAATTACAACAACTATTTTTGTAAATCTGGCGTTTCCAAATATACCAATAGCGCGCCATTATTGGGCCTCCACAAACAGCGTTTTTCCAATTTTGCGTGTTCCTGTTCATATTATCGCTCACATTTTATTTGTCCCTGACTGTCCTTGTTTTCGTTATATCCGGCCCGGCTCGATCTCGACGTATTCCCACCAAGAAAGAAAATTCACGCATCTCCACGAAGTGAATCCTGACGAGTGGGCGAAGCACTGGGGACCGTTCTTACCGTCAATCACCCGTGGCATTGCCCACCCGCGCATGTAAATGAGTGACAACGCGTCTGTACAGTATATACAATTACAATCCAATCAAATCCGATACAATTCAATTTATAATCCAAGCCAATCCAATCCCTTTCAATCCAATCCATCCCAATCCATGCTCCTCGCGCATTCGCAACACTGTGTACACGGACGCAAGCCCCGGACAGAGCGAGGTCTTAAGGGGAAGCCCCTTAGGACCTAAAAAGCAGCTCGGGCGTCAAATTCAGGAAGGCAAGGAACTCGCGCGCAACAACACAAAACGCAACCATAACACACGTGGCCCGCGCGGGCTCTCCACAAAGCTGCGAGAGTCAACCGGCGGCAGCAGCCCAGCTTTGGCGCAGCCAATGGTGCTCGACGCCGGCAGAGCGCACATGTGTGCTGGCTGCGCACGGGCGCCTCTGTGTACAGCGCGCGCGAACGTCGGCGAGTGCTGCTTATTTGCACGTGCGCGGGGGTCACGTGCGCGGGCTCGGACTTCACCCGGCGGACGAAAATAGAGCCCTAGCTACCCCTCCTTCCCCCGCCGGCAGAAGGGTCCCTCCCCGCGGCGAGGCGACCACAGTCTCGGTGTCGATTGGGCTCAGCTCCTTCTGGGTAACACAGCCGATGAAGACAAATGGGACTTCGGAGGCCCGTCGAATAATGCTGTCATCAGCAAGGAGATCTGAACGTGACAAATGTCCCACGGTGCGTGCTTTGGCTTGTGCCCGGATGTTTGAATTTATACTCAAAATGAAAACTAGCGTCCGACCCGTCCTCTTTCATGTGTACGTCCATTTTAGCGCTACAACCATGTCGTAAAGTTTACACCAACTCTCCCAACAGCAAGTACTTCTTAATTTAAGATGTACAGTCACGGTAAAAAGAAATGCGAACACGAAAATATGAACCAGAACAAGGCTAAAACCAAAAAATGTTCTTCGTGGATCACCAATGATGGCGCACTATCATCATATTTGGAAGCACATTTTTTAAACTTTGTTCCTGTAATTCACCCACGCGTCATTTCAACCTGCATGGAAAGAAACCGCGCTACACTGTGTTTCAGGTCATATTTTCTTTTTCTTGTTCGTTTTCATTTGTTCATGACTGTACCTATTCAGGTTCACCGAATTGTTTAGGGGAAATCCCCAAGGTGGAATATGCTTCTACGAAAGAAAATCTTCGACATAGCGTGAAATGAAGCCATGCGGCTGCGACTGCGACTTCAGCTTCGAAGTTTCTGAGAAAGCTATATAGCTTTCTTTCGTAGCCGTATGGCTGCATTTCAAGCGGATGTCAAAAATTTTCCCCCGCACTTAGGCGTTCTTTGGGTTAAAAAAAACAAGGCGCGAGAGACAAAAAGATCGGTTGGACACCGTCCCGATCTAATAGTGCGGAGCCGCAACCGCAAAGAAAGTATCAAGCAGTGGTACAAATGGTGCGGTTTGCGGGGGCGTAAGTGTAGCTAAACGAGAAGGGCTGATAACTGAGAAAAATGAAAGCTAGAGATTTAGCGCTTCTACTTCGTAGTTAATCGACCAGATTTAGGGGAAATCCCCAACGTGGAGTAAGTTTCTGTAAAGGAAAGTTTGACATCCACCTAAATGCAGCCATACGGCTACAATGGAAAGCTATACAGCTTTCACGGAAACTTCGCAGTTGAAGAAAAATTCGTCCTGGTCCAGGATTCGAACCCGGGACCACCACTTAGTTCATGGACTAAGCCCACTGTCAAATGTTCAAATCATATCATCTATCGGAGCGCCCATATAAAAAATGGCCGCATCTCCACTCCGTGAATGATGGCGAGGGTGCGGAGTACAGGGACTCGAAATGACATCCAAGTTGCAGCCCGAGTGACATTTGATTTTCGCCCCGACCGTCATTCGATTTGAGGCGTGAGTTGCACCTTGATACTTTTTCGTTGGGATCCCACGCTGCCCCACGAAAAAGGACTGTCAGCGTTCCTTACGGCTTATGCAAGAACTTAACAGCAAGGGTTTCAATGTGCGGTTTCAATGGATTCCATCCCATGTTGGCGTCAAGGGCAATGAGACCGCTGATCAGATGGCACGGAGTGCGCTGCGAATTGCACCGACAGTTAACGTTTCCCCCAATCGCTGGAACGACTTCAGGCGAACAGTGGCCCAACATTTCAAGTCTCTGGGAAATCCCTCTTACCAGCCTTGCGTCACAAAGGGACTTGCGAGATCGGAGGCAACATTGCTGTGCTGCATCTGAACGGGCTCAGCGAAGACCACATCATGGCTATTCAAGGTGGGCCTCGTGCGATCGCCTCTGTGTTCGTCATGTGCAGTGATAGGGGATGTACACCACTACGTAATGTGTTGCCCAGAGCATGATGTCGAGCGGACTGACGCTCTCAGCGATTCGAAAGCTGGCAGCCCCACACAGCACTCTGGACCACATCGTCTTTCCAAGGGGACATTGGATGCTGCGAAAAGACGTGTCACGCCTTCTCCTAAACTTCCTTGAGGAGACCAAGCTGGCAAACTCGCGGTGAAAGGACACTACCTTTAGCTAATTAGGAGGAGCTTGGGCGGAGCAATTGCCGGCCTATCCAGCCAGGCTAACGCCGCCTGATCCCACAACCACCACCACCATCACCACCACCTTGATACTCAAGCGCCTGAAGAGACCACTTCCCGTCAAGGAGTTTACTCCACCCGGGACTCCCTCACCACTTACTGGGAGGTTACAGATTAGTACCGCCTCTCCCGCAACACGCTGCCCCCGGCTCACCCATCCCTAACCCCCTCGGAGGAACGGCTGTGGTGCCTGCTCCAAACGGAATTTCAATGCAATTCAATTCACCTTTTATTTTCCAGAAAAAGATTGTCTGGATGGTCGCCAGGGCTAAAAGCTGAAAACGAACAGGCCCAGGAGGCCCAGGAGACCATTTCGAGGCCGCGGCACAACAGAAACAATAGATGATAATACACAAAGAGAGTGCTGCATGAAAAATAGCAAAATTGCGAACCTCGTCACCCAAATGCCACTGGGACGTACTTTCATGAGCTACTTGGTGTCCCGCACGGGGAAAACGGGGAAAGGTGAGGTTAGTAGTACCCCGACCGGGAAACTCTCCTGGCTTAGTAACGGCTAGTAGGCCCGGACCGATCTCCTCTGCCATATGGAAGGGCAATGCCCGACGACTCTTGTTCCTATGAGCGAAAGAGTAGGCAAAGAGGAGGACATAAGAATAGTCCCGATGTGCCGCAGGGACCTTTCGAACGGGCCGTTGAGGCACCGTTCGCATACAAACTTCCGGTGTCCGGAGACCGTGAAAAGCAGGTGTTGCAAGTACCCTTGTATAGTGGAAAGCTTCACTGGTGATCCGTGAGTACCTGGTGCGGGGCCGTCGATCGAGGACGTTAGTACGCATCGGCCGCTGAGCTGGGGGTCGGGAGGGGGCCCGTCCGTACTTCCTGTCTCCGACAGTTGGTGGGGCCAGTTATCGGACCCTATGGGTGAGCGCTAACCCGTGGCAGGGACCGCATATTTGGCAATTGGCACTGTCGATGCCCTCGCTGAGCAATCAGTCTTGGAAGAGAGTCAGACAAAAGGATTGGAGCAGAATTGCTTCCCTCATTCCCACCCTTTTTCCCATAACCCATCCCGATGTCCAAGTTCCCGTTCCCAGCAACCCACCCTATCCGGCTTTTTCCTAGGGGGGACAAGAGGGGTCCCCCCGGGCTCGTCCCCCTGGCGGTGGGTCGCAAGAAAGTCTTTCCCGTTAATTTCTCTCCACCTTCGTGTGGACAAAATTCTCTTTGCCGGTTGGCCTGTATTTGTACTGTTGCAATTGGGTATAACCGGTTGTACTTCGTGTGGTACCGGGGAGCTATTGAAAGCTCCATTTACTCGATGTGGCGCTAAATCCACAGTGCAACACCACATGTGGGCCTCCCTCTTGACCCCCCCCCCCCCCACCCCCCCCACCATAACTTCCCCTGACCACTGGATGGAGGCCCTGGGTCGCTCGGACGAAGACTCCCAGCGCCCACTGGTCACCCGAGCACAAGCCGTGGTGGCGGCACCTCAGGCCTGTAGTGTCAATATAAGTTTTTTTTCTCTCTCTCCCTATCAAACTGCAACTCACGGCTCAAATCGAATTTCGCTTGATTTTCGCTTGATGGTGGTGTGCGCACGGTGGACGCGGACGAACATTGGGAGGTCCTAAGGAACTCCGCACCGTTACAGGCGAGGGAGTAAGCCGTTTGACTCTCGGGTACTAGCTCAAAGCTACATTCGCAAGCGCTTCCAGTTAAAACATGGCTGCGCGCAAAAGGAATGTCGATCCCTTGGTCAGACAATTGCCACTTGTGCAATCAACCAGAGACTATTGACCATTGTTTCGGGCTTTGCAGTGACGCGGTGTTTTTCTGGACGTTTTGCAACGGACACTAAAGAAGGACATTGACATCACCCCCTACACCACTCGCTTCTTGCCATTTGAGGACGTTAATCGGGTGCCATATGACGTTTTTGTTCTAGGATTGTTTAGCTTGTGGAAGTGCCGCTTGACAGATCGGCATGCAGAACCCCCTATGCCGACCAAGTGCATTTTTCGAGAACAGACGGTGTTGGTAGTAGCCTTTATGCAGCGCAGAGTGATCCACCAGAGTGGCTGCATTTTTTGGACGCGTGCGTTTGCTTGCCTGAGTTTTAAAATGGTGCCGACCTTTGTCAGGCTGACGTGCTTACCCTTTGCTGCCTGTTAGTGTTTATATTGTGTGTCAATTGTCTTGTCTGAGTGTTTTTCTAAAATTTCCATGCAATAAAAAAAAACTCACGGTCGTAGCCCAATGGGTAAGACGACTGACTCTAACTCTGTCTGGTCTACCAGACACAGGCTCTAATCCTGCCGGTGCCTTTGTGATCTTTTGCGATTGTAAATGGTATGCGCACGGACGCGGACGGACATTGTGCGGTCCTAAAGTGCTCGGCATCTAAAAAAGATTTTTTTGTATAGCACGCCTTACTTTAAATTTCCTTCCGTGTGTGACTTGCACAAAACTCTGACAAGCGAAGTGAAAGCTGCCCGTCTCTGAAAACCATTCCTCCGCTGGCTGGTTTGTAACCTTAAAAAAACGATAATGCAAAGTGAACATAGAGGAAGAGGGGGGAGGGGGCTTGTTTATATGACTCAAGAGGTCGGCCCTGCACAACCCTGGTATCGCTGCTTCAGATGCTTGGTGAAACAAATTGAATAAATGAAAACGAAAGAGAGCTAAAACACGCACACGTAGGCAGAAAGAAGGGGGGGGGACGTCTACATTGCCCAAGGGGAACGGCAGCACCACTCTCACGTGGTTG